>LT934116.1:35134072-35159346 GCA_900231445.1 Triticum turgidum subsp. durum | reverse complement strand
AAGTTGTCGAGCGGGCTCGCATCATGTGTCTCCCCTTGTCACAAGGCCAACACCGCCATAGCCACCCTCACTGAACCATCCAGGTCGTCGTCGGTCTTCACATCTCTGCCTTGTCAGTTGCAGTATCGCGCGCCTCTATTGTACCGCGTCGTTGTGCTTGTTCCAGCTAACCACACAGATGACCGCAACATCGGGTGCCTCCCCCCAGTTTTGCAGCTCACCAAAGTGCTGGTTCTAGCTTGCCAGGGTGCTGGTTCTAGCTCACAGCGGCCATGGTAGTAGCATCACTGTCGCCGCTGACAGCACCGACCATCGACGCGTGAGTAAATTGCTGAAAGCCACCACATTTGTGGCACGAATACTGCAAAACTATCACTTTTGCCAAAAATTTCAAAAACCCACCACTTCCTCGGCAAGTGAGTAACAAAAAGCACTAAACGTGCTGTGAGCCGCGACTAACTGAGATCTGACTTATCGGACCCACCTGTCGGAGCCACGTGGCAAAGGGCAAACGGCATAGCAGAAACGGCCGTTAGGACCCCGCTAGTTAAGCCTAGGGCACGCGCGCGTTAGGGCATTCCTCCCCAACCGCTCTCTTCTCTGCTCTGCTCGTTCCTTTCTCGCGCCGCACCTCTCGCCGCCGCCGCCGCTGCCGTCGCGAGCAGCTTCGCACCGCTGACGGAGGGGAGACATGGTTTCTTGGATGATCCTTCCGACTGTTCCGACTCTTCCTCTGACGATGTGATCCTTGTAAGATTCTGCTCATGTGCATCTAGGGTTAGGGTTAGGGAGAAAGGGGAATTTCTTCCCGATAGCAATTGAATTCATTTTCCCTCTGGTTAGGTACCTGTCAAAATGGAGTGCACGGACTGGAGCGGCATTGCTTTGAATCATCCTGCACGTTGTGAGCATCGTGCCCCCTGTGAGAAGTTTGTTGCCTTTGAACGGACTGATAGCGGCAGGAGGTTCCTTGCGTGTGGAAAAAGGTGATTTTCTTACCAGTTCAATTAGTTCTTAAAGTGTTGAACTGATTTTGTGAAACATGTGAATTCATTACTGATAGAATTGGTCTAAAATATGTGAATCCACTGAACTGCTCAATTGACTGATAGAATAAATCTGAAATTAGGCAGTTTAAAGTATATATCTCTGGCCATAAATCTTGATACAATAGCAGTACAAAATGCATGAGTAGGCAGTGGAATAGTTCTATACAATAAGTCTGAAATTAGGCAGTTTCCAATTTCTTATATGTTGTGGCCATTCTTTTTTGAAATCATTTTAGCTCTATATTTTCTTTCCAGTAGTAGGCAATGCAGTAGTAGAAACATGAATAATTAATGGATTGTTGTTTTTTATTTTATCACTGATGTTTTTAGAAATTGGTTTAATTATATTTCCTTTCTTCACACATTCATAGGATGTACCAAAGTGCAACTTTGTGGACTGGATTGACCCTGAGTGGCCAGTCCAATTGAAGCAAGCCTTAAATACCATCTGGACTATGTCTGAGGAGGAGACGACCAATAGGTTGAGGCAGAATGTACTGAATGCTGAAGAAGTAGTGAAGGTAATGGAAGAGAAGAGGAAGATGGAAAATGACGTGAGGTTTTTTAAAGTTTACTTTGCCAAAATGGTGGCCGACAAGGAGGATGCAATTACCTAGTTAGGCATTGCAAGGTTGGTTATTAGTGACCTGAAGGAACAGATTGAGAAAAAGAACTTGGCTGACAAATCAGACACTAACATTCATAAAGTGCTGAGGGCCAAAGTAGAGAAAGAGAGAGACCAAGAGAAGGAAGAGAAGGTGAAGCTTGTGCAGGAGATGGACAAGATCAAGCAGGAGAGGGCCATGTTGTAGGAGAAGGAGAAGTGGAAGCAAGAGAAAAGGCACCTGGAGTACACTATAGGTGATCTGTTCAAAGAAAAGGAGGCCACCAAGGGGAAGATCAGGAAGATGAAAGAGATAGTTGATGTATGATTCAATGTTTTTGTAGTTGTATCTGCTAGAGTACTCTATCTGCTATCTGTGGCACTAAAAGTGCAAGACATTTGTACTGAATTTAAGCTGGATTAATTTGTGTTGCTGGATAATGCTATTAATTTGTGCTGCTGGATTAATTTGTGTTGCTGGATAATGCTATTAATTTGTGTTGCTGGATTAATTTTTGTTGCTGGATAATGCTATTTCTGCCACATTTTTGTTGAACTTGTTGATGTAGATGTACTCCAGGTCTTCCATATTTCTAAGGTATTTTAGCATCATCAGCAGCTGATGTAGATGTAGATGTATAAGTAGAAGTACTAATTTTTGTTTAGGGAGTAGGTGGTTTTGGTTGTTTTTGTTTAGGGAGTAGGTGGTTTAGGTTGTCGTCGATGGTTTGATGACCCCTATTCTAGGGTCTTCCATATTTCTAAGGTATTTTAGCATCCTCAGCAGCTGATGTAGATGTAGATGTATAAGTAGAAGTACCAGTTTTTGTTTAGGGAGTAGGTGATTTTGGTTGTTTTTGTTTAGGGAGTAGGTGGTTTAGGTTGTCGTCAAGGCTTCGATGACCCCTATTCTAGGGAAGGGTAGTTTAGGTTGTCGAGGCTTCGATGACCCCTATTCTAGGGTATGGTACTTTAGGTTGTCGTCGATGGTTCGATGACCCCTCACTACTAGGGAAAAGCCTAGCAGCAGCGCGGGTTTTGGGGCTATCAGTAGCGCGGGCAGGAGCGCTACTGATAAGGCGCTACAGCTAATGCTTAGCAATAGCGCGTCTTGACCCACGCTACTGCTAAATTGACTTAGTAGCAGCGCTTCTTCAGAACATCGCTACTGGTAGTTAGTAGTAGCGCTTCTCCTTACCCGCGCTACTACTATTATTTAGTATTTTATTTCTTTTCTTTTTCATGTTGTATTCATACACCTTTACACAAGTTTTCATACAATAGGAATTTAGAGATTGTTTTTACATCACATCCACTTGAAACTAATCCACGGTTCTTTCACCCAATGATATAATAATATCATCATCATCATCATATCATTAACAACTTAGCATCATAATACATCATTGTCATATAACACCTCCTCAATATCATCGTTTTCATCATTGACATCACATAACACCTCCTCAAGATCATCATTATCAACTCTAACACATTACCACAAACATATTGTACCTCATAGGACCTATTACATTCGATTAAGACCTACTACATTTTCCAAGGTAAAATAACAAAAAACAAGATAGCCCCTGACTCTCCATTATGGAGAATGGAGATTAGCATGTCTCCAATTCTTGCTTTTCGCTGAATGTTACTTCCAAGAACCTCCTTGCGAATGTCCATACATTTCTTCCATTCTCTGATGATCATGTGTTCACGGGTTTTGGAAATCCGATATGCACAGGTGAGCTCCGTAGATTTACCTGGCAGTATGTTCAGAACGGAGAGGCGACCATGCAGAGACATCAGATGAGGCACACAATCCATCGGGAGTTTCTGTTGAAAAACATAATAATAACTTCGTAGTTAGCAATGATGTACTAGTTTTAGAAGTATGCAAAAAATGCACGGATGTCGTAATAGTAAAAAATCTTACCAGGGTATCTCCAGAGAAGTTATCGTTGTTCAACACATGCACTAGTGGCACGTATTCACCATAATTTGGAGGAGTTCGATAATAGTCATTGTAATTCTCAAGAAGAGTACAAAATGCGATCAGATGATTTTTCTCCTTATACGTTAATTGGGTGCCTTCGGTGTAGTGGGTTTTATCTACCATCTTCCGCACAGTCTTTGAAGAATCAAAATAAGCTGTCAATGGAAATAAGCTATCAACTATTTTGAAATAAACAATATAAATTAGTTAATAACTATGTTTGAGAAACTCACATAGCGGTACAATCGGAAGCGTATCAACAAGGACCCAAATGTCCATATTGTCTTCCTCGCTGTCAGGATCACCAAGATCCATGGTGACAATCATACCCTCATAAAAACCATACATTTTGCAAAGTGCTTCCCAATTTTGGCAACCAAAATGGGTTACGCTCTGAGCATTGCACAGATTTACTTCAAAATCCATATCATGATGGGTCCTTAGGTGTATTTTCTTTGTTTCGAAATTTTCATGGTCTTCAAAACCCATCCTCTCCAAGACATAGCGTCTTGCATGGCATGGGATAAGCTAGTCGAATTATAAAATATGAAAATTAGACATTGAAATAGTTGAAGTCATGCTTAATGGAGAAAAAAAACACTTGTCGTTGTTGCTTGCCGTTTCACAATCGAAGGTCTCCTCGAGCTTAATGCTGAAGCGCCGATCTTCGTCCAGCCGAACGAACCTGTCGCACATACCTCGATCGTCGTGGCACCAGCTACACTCCCCCGGGAGACCGTCGTCGTCCTATTACGACATTTCCTACAATCATAATTCAAAGATTAAACTTGTACATATTCTAGCACAAGTCATGCCAGAATTCACGACAAAATCTGGCATGACCTTTGCTAAAAAAGGACATATCGAGCGCCTGAAATTTGCCGGAACGGAAATTAATCAACACTCCGGCAAAACATAGGCCACTCGGAGATGTAAACTGAACATGAACGGCCACTTGGGCAACCACATATCCTATTTGAGCAACAACACAAGATATACAAGGATATTTGGCTGGTCTCACCTCGATGTCGGAGGGGGTACGTCGGTGACTGGGATGACGGCGGGGATGTCGGAGGGGGTCGGTGACGGGGACGACGGAGGTCACCTGAAACCATATAAGTTATCACTAACAACAAAACATGTTCAACTAGTTTTATTAATTCAACTAGTTCTTACTAAACATAAACTTACTATAAATAAAAAAAACTAGTTCTTTCTAAAAATAAAGTAGTTCAACTAGTTATATTAATTATCTTACTAAAAATAGATTAGTTCTGTTAATTCAACTAGTTCAACTAGTTTATTAATTTACTTACTAAACTAGTTCAACTACAACTAAAGTAGTTCAACTACCACTAAAAATCTAGTACTAACTAAGCTAAATTAACATCTACTACTACTAAATTAACATCTAGTACTAGCTAACCCTAAATTAACATCTACTACTACTAAATCCAGTACTAACTAGTGGCAGGGGGTGGGGGGCGACAGAGAGGTAGCTAGGGGCGGCGAGGTCGAGGGCGGTGGGAGGAGGGCTGCCAGCGGAGGAGGGAGGAGGGGCGGCCGCAAGCGGAGGGAGGAGGGTGGCGGCGGAGGAGGGAGGGGCGGCCGCAGGCAGAGGAGGGAGGGCGGCGGCGGAGGGAGGAGGGACGGAAGGAGGGGAGTACCTCGGCGGCGGACGGACGAAGGTGGCGGCGGCGACGCACAACGACGGTTGACGCGGGCGAGAGTGAGAGTGTGAGTAAGAGGGCCGGGCGTGCGCGTGGGGATAAGGTAGGGATAGTTGTAGCACGTTTGCCAAAACGCGCTACAGCTAACCTGAATAGTAGTAGCGCTCTATAGTAAAGTGCGCTACTGCTATAGCTAGCGAGGGGCCAAGGTCATGGCAACTATAGCAGTAGCGCTATATGCGGTGCAAGCGCTACTGCTATTTCCAAGTCAGCAGCGCGTTTCGTAGACACGCGTTGCTGCTAAGTAGCAGTAGCGTGGTATTTTGAAGAGCGCTCCTGGTAAGATTCTGTGTATAGGCTTTTCCCTAGTAGTGCCTATTCTAGGGTAAGTTACTTTAGGTTGCCGTCGATGGTTCGATGACACCTATTATAGGGTAGGGTAGTTTAGGTTGTTGTCGAGGCTTGGATGACCCCTATTCTAGGGTAAGGTAGTTTAGGTTGTTGTCGACGCTTCGATGACCCCTATTGTAGGGTAAGGTACTTTAGCTTGTTGTCGACGCTTCAATGACCCTATTCTAGGGTAGGGTAGGGTTGTACCCAATTGACCCAAAACATTTTGGCTTGACCAAAAACCCACAATAATTCTGCTTCAATAACAACATTTAGGATTCACCCAAAACCTACAATAATTCTGCTACAATAACAACATTTAGGCTGCACTCAAAACCAACAATAATTCTACTACAATAACAACATTTAGGCCTCACCAAAAACCCACAATAATTCTGCTAGATCAACATAACTCCACAACTGCATGAAGGCTTGATCACACATAACATAGGTTCACATAACATAAATACCACATAGGTTTATAGGACTCAAATTGAAACATAGGTTCACAGGACTGAAATTACCACATAGGTTCAGAGGACTCAAATTACACAGGTTCACATGACCCCAATTCAAACATAGGTTCAAAGGACTCAAATCATCACACATCCAAGGTTCTCAGGACACGGGTTCTAGCCCCAAAAGTTTCAAGCACTGGCAGATATCAAAGATCACACATTTCCGCTTGCTATGAAGTAGCTCTTCAGTCTTCCATATTTCTGAGCTTTCTTCCTTGAACCTGTTGCAGCATTTGATGCTCCACCAACTCTTCCACCTTCCACTGACCTCTGTTTTTTAGCAGCAGCAAAAGAAGTCCCTTCTCCACATGGAGGCCTAGGTGCTGTCCTTGGTGCTGAGAAAGCAGCCCTTATTGCCCTAGGAGCAGCAGTTGGTGCCCTACTAGCAGCTCTTGGTGCCATAGGAGTAGCAGTAGCATCCGGTGGAGTGTAGGATTTTGCCTTTTGCCTTCTCTTTTCCTGCAATTTTTAAAACAAACAATAATTAAAATCGACATAAGCTAAATCAGATACAATGATGAAAAAAATATGTACCATGCTTCTATTTTTATTCAGCTGGAGATCAGGCCTCAAAGGTTGTCCACAATTAGTAAACATGTGGCCCATTAACCTACAGTTGCCACATTTAATTGTAGCCATCCTAGAGGTATCTTTTTGTTTAGGCACTTCAAACCTTCCCTTATTCCTCTTTTCTTCTTTTCTTCCACTCTGGTCCTCTTTGTGGAATACAGGAGGCTCAATATTAGGTTTTCCTGACTTGACCCAAGCATCTTCTCCAGGAACTGGATACACTATTGGTCTGTATACCTCCAAATACATTGCTTTCCTCAAGAAAGGACTTACAAAATCCCCAGGTTGCATCTTGGCCTTGTAAATTGCACCGCAACCATGGTTGTATGGCAACCCTGACATGTCCCAGTTCCTCCATCCACAAGTGTGCTCCTCAAGGTTCACAGCACAGGTCTTTGGCCCACTGCTTACTTGCCACAGGTTAGGCCCTGCCCTAACTTCTTTGCAATCTCTTTGATATTTCTTGCTCATCTCCAGCTTCTCTGCATATGTTGGAGCTATTTCCCATCTAGAAGTTGCTGCACTTTCTCTTTTTCCATCAAACCTAACTAGCAACTTATCTTTGATTCCATTAATCATTGTCACTATTGGTTTGTTTCTAAATCCAAGATATATTTATTGAAGACCTCACTTATGTTATTAACGACCAGGTCTATTTTGCAATTTGTGTCCATTTCATGCCTAGCCCATGTGTGTACTGGAATACCAGATAACCATCTCCATGTATCCTCACAGTCATTCTCGAAAAGTGGGGATACCCCGGCCTTTGCATCAGCACGATGCATACTCTTATGCTTTGTACCTTGCACCTTTTCCTTCACATATCCTTTCTCAACTTTATTTGTTGATATATCATGTGGTGACAAAACCTATGCAAGAAACCTTCAAGCCACCGATCCTAAAGGTAATGTCCAACTAAGTACGAGGCGTACAAGGATCCTTCCGCGTTCAATTCCTTTCACAGAATTAGACCCAAGTTCTTCACATGGAAGTTATTATGAAGTCAGCATATGTTTTTGCTGCCACCTAATTATGAAACCAAAATTTGTATATTGTCAGGAAAGATTGGAAATAACGTACATGAATTCTGTGAAAGGAATTAGACGTGTAATGTTTTAGATCATATAGTCCCAATATTATTAAGCCATCATGTACTTGAAGTTATTTATGCCCTTAGAATGATGCGTTTAGCAAATCTAAGAACATGCCCTTCCTTCAATTATGTACTCATAAGTATTTGGCAGATTTGAACGTGCAATCATCTGAAAGCTCACTCCTTTCATTTCTATTTTCATTATAACCATTCAGGGACCTTGAATCTGATTTGTCCAATGTGATCTTACATTAGAAAAAAAACATGCTTCATTATGGGGAAACAAAGTTGATTTAAGCAATAGAACATTGATAACCAAATTTATTTTCTCTTGAGTCAATCCTCCATAGTAACTTCTTTTTCTTTCAAATTGACCAAAAAAGCCTATATCAGTATTGCTTATAATGTGCAAACAGATCTATCCCACACAATAAGACACTGCTACAATTGATGTGCAAAATTATTCCATATGTATTACTGGATTAGCTATTATCAGCTTTATGGGAGACCCTATCACCTTTTATCAACATATTATTATAAGTATAAACTAACATAAACTCTATGTTTGTACATAGCTTTCTAACACTCTCATGCAACATTCAAAATAGTCGGGTGCGGCAACATGCGCCATCGACGATCTAGTTAACCTACAGTTGCCATATCTTAGTGTAGCCATCCTAGAGGTATCTTTTGGTTTAGGCACTTCAAACCTTCCCTTCTTCCTCTTTTCTTCTTTTCTTCCACTCTGGTCCTCTTTGTGGAATATAGGAGGCTCAATATCAGGTTTTCCTGACTTGACCCAAGCATCTTCTCCAGGAACTGGATACACTGTTGGTCTATATACCTCCAAATACATTGCTTTCCTCAAGAAAGGACATACAAAATCCTCAGGTTGCATCTTGGCCTTGTAAATTGCACCGCAACCATGGTTGTATGGCAACCCTGCCATGTGCCAGTTCCTCCATCCACAAGTGTGCTCCTCAAGGTTCACAGCATAGGTCTTTGGCCCACTGCTTACTTGCCACAGGTTAGGCCCTGCCCTAACTGCTTTGCAATCTCTTTGATATTTCTTGCTCATCTCCAGCTTCTATGCATATGTTGGAGCTATTTCCCATCTAGAAGTTGCTGCACTTTCTCTTTTTCCATCAAACCTGACTAGCAACTTATCTTTGATTCCATTAATCATTGTCACTATTGGTTTGTTTCTAAATCCAAGATATATTTATTGAAGACCTCACTTATGTTATTAACGACCAGGTCTGTTTTGCAGTTTGTGTCCATTTCATGCCTAGCCCATGTGTGTACTGGAATACCAGATAACCATCTCCATGCATCCTCACAGTCATTCTTGAAATTGGCCATGGCTACATCAAAACCATGCTTTGTGTAGGAATAGCTAGCACTGTCCATGCATTTTTTCAGATCTTCACGTCTAAATCCAGCTCTTTGAAAATTTGCATAAATATACCTTAAACAAAATCTTTGTGGGCAGTTTGGAAATACAACATTGACAGCATTAAGCAGGCCCTGATTTCAAAAAAAAAGTAACTAGGTTTCAATCTTAAGTTCAAAGAATCACTAACTAACAAACAATTCAAGCATACTTAAGGCACAAAAGAAAGTAACTAGGTTTCAATGTGAAGTTCAAACAATCACTAACTAATAAACAATTAGAGCATACTTAAGTCTTAAGGAACAAAATAAAGTATCTAGGTTTGAAAGAGAACATAGATCACTGACCTTCTACCTATCTGACATGATGGTGTATTTGCCAAACTTTCCCTCTTCTGTTCCTCCCAGAGCATACTTAAGTTGGGTGAGAAACCTGCTCCAACTGGGTGTGTCCTCCACTCCTACAATTCCAAAAGCAATGGGATGCATGTTGTTGTTGGCATCCCTACCTGTAGCTGCTAGGATTTGTGCTCCAGTTGTAAGCTTTATGAAGCATCCATCCAAACCAATGAAAGGCCTACATCCATTTAGAAAACCTTCCCTAGGTGCATTGAGACAAAAGAAAAGACCATGGAATTTGGGACCTGGATGTGGGTTTTCATTTGTGCTTTTTGGAGTGACAGTTGTGACAATGCGTCTAGATCATGGATTGCATATTTTAACCGTTTCAATGTAATCAGACAACCTATGGTACTGCTTCTTATGATCTCCTAGGACAATTTCCTTTGCTGCCTTTTTAGCTCTCCATGCCATCATCTTTGGAACTTCAATTCCAAATTTCCTCTTTGCCTTGTCTACCCATGCTGGCATAGTTGTCTTTGGGTCTGATCTAATTGTCTCTAAGATAGTGCTTCCTAGCCACTTTGATCTCACTTTACTACGTTTGTCACTAGTTGGGAAAGTATGTTCTGCTCTAAACTTCTTTACACAGAATGTTTGCTCATTCTTGATCTGAGAAGCAACAATATAAAAAGGACACCCTTTGTCCTTGTGGTCACACCAAGCAATGACCCTGTCTTTGCAGTTCCTGTGATATCTGAAAGACCTCAGCTGCTTGATGTGAAAGTTAAGTAGAGCACTCCTAAATTGGTATGCATATTTGAAACATAGATTCAAACAAAATTGCTGCTCTGGATTGAGTCTGCTTTCATCATACCATTTTCTTGGCTTTGCCTTCTCTGCTCTTGTTTTCCTTCCTGGGGGAATAATAAAAGACATAGGCTCATTGCCACCATCATTCGTTTGAGTCCAAAAAACCAAGATTTTCATCCTCGTCACCCGAGGGAAACCAGTCAGGCTCAATTGGATCATCGGCTAATGAGTGTGTTCTTGTTGCTGGCCCCACTCTCTTTCTAATCTTAAGCACAGGCTGCTGCAGTACTCCATCTTAAGTGAAATTTTCTTCTTGAGCTACATTTGGAGCTTGTTCAGTGTGCTCTTCCTCTTCCTGATCCCCAGGAACATCATAAATGTCCTCTGGTTATGTGTCACCCTCAAAGTGCAGTGATGCCTTCTTCATATCTGCTATAGTTGACTTCAGGTCAGCACTATCTTCATTAGAGCTATTTTCCTCCTCACTTTCTGAATCAAGATCCATCTCTGCATAATTGGCACTATCTTCTATCTGAGAGTTATGGTATTCATCATAAGCTTCTGTCTGGGGAGGTGACATAGTTTGGATGGGCTGGTAATTTACACTCTGCTGTGTGCCCAGGAACAAAAACTCATCTGTGCCTCTGCCTGAACTTGAACCAACATAATCACCAAATTCCTTATGGTCCACACCATCCTCACTGACTGCAAACACTATATCAGGATCACTGCTATATTGTTCATCAGATATCTGAACTAGTTCTACTGCCTTTCTCTTTCCCTTCTTTGCTGGAGACACAACAATTGCCTGCTGCCTCTTGCCCTTAGTAACTAACAATGTGATCCTCCTGATATCCTAGTATTGCCTAAGCATTTCATCCACCTTACCATCCAATCCTATTCCACCACAGCTCATGTAATAGAGGCAGTCTGAAAAACTATACCCATTGTCAAGCAGCACATACATAAGATTGTAATATCTTATGTCTTTCTTAAAGAACTTTGTCCTGATGTATTTAATCCCTTCAAAATCAATATGCACGTCGCACTTGTTCACACACGAACACGTCACCGTGTACCTCCAACGCCGAGGGTGATGCACCGCAGCTCACGTCGAAGTAGACCCGTCCGGAAGCGTGGTACGCAAGCAATCCGGTGGGTGCTTTTAAGGACCCGAAACCCCAAGCTCCCGGGAGGGACCCCGTCTGGATGCGCGGCGGCTATGGGCTGCCCTAGGTCGATTCGCTCGCCCCTAGAGCCTAGAGGATCGCTGCCCTTCAACACGAAGAACGAACAAAGAACGAGAGAGAAAGAACAAGGGAGAGATGTAAAAACTAGGATAAAAAGTAGTATATTGATTTGTCGATTGTGTGTTGTTCAATCAGCCGTCACCTCTTATCTATTTATCAGGCGGCTGGATTTCCCGTACAAGAAAATGACTAAAAAGTCCATCCAAAACGTCACAAACCCTAACCTAACTCGGACAGGAATCTTTGGCAATTTTCCGGATCAACTCGGTCTCACCGATTGCTTTGCTTCGGTCCCACCGAGTGAACGTCGCCAACTCTATAAATTTCTGTAATTTCCCGGATCAACTCGGTCTCATCGATTAGTTTGCTTCGGTGCCACCCAGTGAGCATTGCCAACTTTCTGTAACTTTCTTTAATTTCTCGGATCAACTCGGTCTCACCGAGTCAATCAACTCGGTCTGTTCAAAATGACTCTGCAGCTTCTGTTTCTATCCTTGTTTTGCCTCCACAGGTTGCATACGACCTCGGATTAAGACGATTTTTTATCAAAATTGACCGATTCGACGAGACGAAGACAACTTATGTAGAAAGTTTTTCCATTTGAGGTCGTCTTGAGGGATTAATCCGCCAAATTGTACTCTGAATATAAGATCTTAGTACTTTGAGCATAGTTTCGGCCTTCGAGATGAAATCGGACGGCGATGGCCCAAACTTCAAAGACGTTCATATCAAATATACGGAACTCTCTCATGTATATCTTCTCCATTTGATGCCATTTTAAATAAGTTCTTGACCGTGCCAAAATCTGGTGTCAACACATGCCCCCCTGTTTTTCGGCAAACTTGTGAGCCGAAAAATAACTTGCACAATGCTTTTTCTAAGGATGATGTCAACACTCGATCGGCCATTTATTTTTCTCAAGATGATAATTATGTATCGGCTATGTTTATGCTTAGGGCGATGATTTTATATCGGCCATTGATTTTAACTTCTGGTTCACATCATACCTTGTAACCGATTACCACCAATCGGCTTTAAAGAGATGGGAATGAAGCCGTTCCTTGTAGAACTAAGGAAATCAAACTCCGAGAGGTCACGCCCTGTTAAGCAAGTAACATCGGGATGATTCCAATCCACCAAGGCATCGGCCAAAGCAACACAAGCCGAATTATCCGCGTGAATGATTTCTACCTCACCGTCGATCCATTGTATTAAAAATTGGTGCATCGTAGATGGCACACATTGGTTATCATGAACCCTATCACGACCTAATATAACATTATAGTTACCTTGCACCTCGGCGATGAAGAATGTGGTGGCCAAAGTTTTGCTTCCCACGGTGAGTTCCATGCACATCACACCTTTGGCCTCTGTCTTTTCTTTACCCTCGAATCCATTAAGTACCATATTGGTCTTCATCAATGCATCATCATCTAACCGCAACTTTTTGAAGACCGAGTAGGGCATAAGATTTACCACAACACCACCATCAACGAGTATCCTAGCAACCGGCGGTCCGTTAATATGACCTTTGAGGTACAATGGCTTCAAGTGTTTCACCGGTTCTCTTGGCTTCTCGAAGATAGCATTCTTAGGACCAAAATCTAGCTGGGCTACCTCCCCTTCTTCACCTTTAGCACGAAACTCGGCAGGTAAGTAATATAACATATTAATATCCATATCTTCCTGAACCGGCATAGATTCATAATCCACCATCTCATCTTCATCTCCCAATGTGTATATTGGGCTTAAAGTTTCCTCAATTGAAGGGGATGTTTCAGGTGGTATGGACGATGTAATAGAGGTCGCATCATCCTCTTTCGGTGGTGAAGGTATTGCTGCAGCTAATGTAGAAGCATCTGTGTTTTGTTTTTGTTTAGGCCTCCACACTTGTTTTGTGAGTGCCATGGGCCGAATTTTACTGAAAAATTCGTCCATTTGCCTCTTAACTTGGCGCTCTACCTTCTCGTGGTTCCTCATGCGTTGTAATCTCCTTTTCATTGTCTTAGTTAAACTCGGAGGACACCACCCAGGCTGAATACATTTGGGATCCCTATGTTTGGCCCTGCTCGTGCTAGCCTCATGATAATTAGCCATGGAACCCTATTGAACAGTAAGAATATCACCATTAGAATTAGCCAGATTACCAACAATAGGCTCTTTGATCTCCTTTTTCTTGTCGCATTCTGAAATTTCCTCATTAGGTGACTTAATACGCCACACTTTTTATTGACCTTGCTTGGAGAAAATCTTGTTGGCCGATTAGCACCATAGCTAGCCTCTCGTGAGCAGGCCTTCTAGGTACTGCCCACCCCATATGAAAAGCATAAGGAGTCATTGGGGCTTGCCCCCATCCTCCATTGAAGTCTCCCATGTAATACGGCGCATAGCGGGGTTGTGACATCCATGGTGTCGGTACCCATGACCCATATGGCCCTGCATAGCGTCGAAACTCTTGCTCCGGAGGCGATCTTGAACATTTTGAATGTGATGGCCGATTAGAGCTAGAACCGGCCGCTTGAATTGCATATTTGGATAACAACATATCAAAAGTTGGCTTGATTTGCTTGTACTTAGTTTCATTCTTTTTCCACTTGCCAACTTCTGAATTCTTAGGCTTGATCAATTTAACATGAGTATCCTCTTGCACTTGTGGTTGCCCCCCGAGTGTAGCATTTTTTATAGTGATCTTCAACACTTCCTTGCCATCGGGTTGCTTCTCAAGAACAATCTTTCTTCCCAAGACCTTGTCGCCCTGCTTGCTATTCCTGGGTTCACCAATAACAACATTATCTTTATTACCGGATTCGGCTATGTTAGACCGAATTAACATTTTCTTCCCTTCCAAGTCCATGGTGTTTATCGGGAAGAGTTGTTTATCAACTTGCATATCAGCAAAATTCAATCGTCCGTCATTAATGGCCGATTGTATCTATCGTCGGAAAACATTGCAATCATTCGTAGCATGAGAAAATGAATTATGGTACTTGCAATAAGCACGCCGTTTTAGATCCTCAAACGGCGGTATGGTGTGTGATATTCTAATCATCTTGTCTTGCAAGAGAGCATCAAATATTTTATCACACTTTGATATATCAAAAGTAAACCTCATCTCCTCATCACGATTCTTGCGAATCGGCTTAAGAGCATTGCACATATAGGGTTTGGCCTTTCAGGACCAAACAAATTCAGTAGTATAGACATCAACCTCATCGTCCGAATTATCATCATTGTGTTCAATCATATTCATTCTAGGATGATCGGTTGTAGACCTATGAACCTCTTTACTTCGACTCTCTTGAGCCAACGCCTTTTGCAAGACTTGGTTAATATTCAAAAACTCATAACTTTCTAGCCTCTCTTTAATGTGAGTTTTTAAACCATTAAGAACAAGATCCGCCAAGTCTCTCTCGGTTATCACTAAGCTATAACACCGGTTCTTTATATCCCTAAATCTCTTGATGTAATCGGTGACTGATTCATCATGTTTCTGCCTAACCGATGTAAGATGTGACAACTTTAGCTCATTATCGCCGCTATAAAAGTGATCATGAAACTTTTTCTCTAATTGCGACCATAAGAGAATTGAGCCATGTGGTAAAGCAGCAAACCATGAAAATGCGGTGCCAGTTAAAGACAAGGGAAATAAACGCACTTTCAACTCTTCTATGGAACCTGCTTCACCCAACTGTGCTAGATACTGACTCACATGCTCCCAAGTTGTTTTCGTACCCTCACCACTAAATTTAACAAAATCAGGAACCTTATAACCTTGTCGGTAAGAAATTGCATGGAAGTGTTCAAGATAAGGCTTTTGATACACACGACTCTTTACTTTCGGCTCGTTTCCAAAAAGTTTCTAGAAACATCTTATGCAAATCCTCCCTTAATTTAGCTAAAATTGGATCCGAGGTAGATGAAGATGTTTGTGGCAATGACATAGGAGCAACCTGAGTACTAGCTATTGGTGCAACTTGTGGGATGGGCGCCGAACCATAATTAGGCGGAAGACCAAACATGCTTGCGCCTATGGGTGGTGTGACAAAATGATTCGGCGAACGCCGAATTGGGCACACTCTTAATAGCATTAGGGTATGTAGGTGTAGTCACAAGCTGGTTGGTTTGACTAGGGTAAAAATTCAACGGCATACTATGTTGTTGTTGTATAGGAGGGGCCGATGAAATAGGTAAAGTTGGACTAGCGTTTTCAGATACACCAACAGTACCACTAGATGACGGAGGCATATTTTTCTGAGCATTAGCACTAGCCACAGAAGAATTGTATGCCATCACATTATCATTACTAACAAGACTTTCAATCACAGCCACTTGCTCCAGAGAAAAAACTTTACTCACAGTGATTACATCTTGTTCGTCGATGAGGGGAGGAAAATTGACGTTTCCAACCGGAGTGATCTTGCCTTGACGGTCCTTCTTGAAACTTGAAAGAAACGCTTCCAAATCCTCCTCCTCGCGCTTCTTCTTGAGCGCCTCAAAAGCCTCTTCACGCTGCTTCTTGCGCACTTCGTAGGCTTGGCGATGTTCATCCGATAGCTCATCAAGACCGGGCTTAATGATGTTATTGGCGTCAACTTCTGAGGGCTTGGGGAGATTAGACATGGTTGATGATGATTCTTGATCTTTGTGTCCCCAGCAGAGTCGCCAAAAAGTGTGTTCGCACACGAACACGTCACCATGTACCTCCAATGCCGAGGGTGATGCACCGTAGCACACGTCAAAGGAGACCCGTCCGGAAGCGCGGTACGCAAGCAATCCGGCGGGTGCTTTTCAGGACCCGAAACCCCAAGCACCCGGGAGGGACCCCGTCTGGACGCGCGGCGGCTATGGGCTTCCCTAGGTCGATTCGCTCGCCCCTAGAGCCTCGAGGATCGCTTCCCTTCAACACGAAGAACGAACGAAGAACGAGAGAGAAAGAACAAGGGAGAGATGTAAAAACTAGGAGAAAAAGTAGTATATTGATTTGTCGATTGTGTGTTGTTCAATCGGCCGTCACCTCTCATCTATTTATGAGGCGGCTGGACTTCCCGTACAAGAAAAGGACTAAAAAGTCCATCCAAAACGTCACAAACCCTAATCTAACTCGGACAGGAATCTTTGGCAATTTTCCGGATCAACTCAGTCTCACGGATTGTTTTGCTTCGGTCCCACCGAGTGAACGTGGTCAACTCTCTGTAAATTTCTGTAATTTCCCGGATCAACTCGGTCTCACCGATTAGTTTGCTTCGGTGCCACCGAGTGAGCGGTGCCAACTTTCTATAACTTTCTGTAATTTCTCGGATCAACTCGGTCTCACCGAGTCAATCAACACGGTCCGTTCGAAATGACTCTACAGCTTCTGTTTCTGTCCTTGTTTTGCCTTCACAGGTTGCATACGACCTTGGATTAAGACGATTTTTATACTTAAATCGACCGTTTCGACGAGACGGAGACAACTTATGTAGAAAGTTTTTCCATTTGAGGTTGTCTTGAGGGCTTAATCCGCCAAACTGTAATCTGAATATAAGATCTTAGTACTTTGAGCATAGTTTCGGCCTTCGAGATGAAATCGGATGGCGATGGCCCAAACTTCAAAGATGTTCATATCAAATATACGGAACACTCTCATGTAGATCTTCTCCATTTGATGCCATTTTAAATAAGTTCTTGACCGTGCCAAAATCTATGTCAACACCACTGCTCATAGCTCGACCCTACAATACCAATTAAAATGTACAAGTTACTATAACATAAATTTGAAAAATACATAGTAGAACTGGAATGTAATCCTAACAGTGTAATTACCTAAATTTGTACAACACAAGTACACTGCAATCCTAACAATGTAAATATGCACAAAATTTATAGAACAAAATAATTGTAGGTTCTAATCTGTACTCAAACCCTAATCAGGACTAAATTCAGAGGCAATACAAAACCCTAGATCGACCTAAACCTCAAGAACGAAAATCAAATCATAAAAAAAAGTAGAAGGAGAAGGAGATAGAGGCCATGTCGTCGCTGGCGTTAGTAGGGACGACTGCTGCAGCCGACGGCGACCGCGCCGCAGCGGAAGCCTTGCCTGCACGACAAGAAGATGGCGGCTCATCCTCATCGGGTTGGTCACCCGCGCCTTCAGCTTGAATGGATCTGGATCCAAATGGAGCAGCAGGCGGCACCGCCGCCCCCGCAGCCGCCACACCCGCCCTCTGCCCGCGCCATGGCGATAGCGGGCTGTCCTCTGAAGAGGACGACTCATAGTCGACCCCAAGCAGGTCTGGCCCGCAACTCCGTCCGGATCTGGAGCCGCCGTCGTCACCACCCTCGACATCGCCAGAGGGAGTAGTTGCCATGGTTGCACGCGCAATAGAGAAGAGAGGGAGGGGAATGAGAGCACTAGGGCCGGCGCCCTGGCCTTAACTATCAGGGTCCTAATGGCCGTTTCCGCTATGCCGTTTGCCCTTTGCCATGTGGCACCGACAGGTGGGCCCGATAAGTCAGATTCTCAGTTAGTCGCGGCTCATAGCATGTTTAGTGCTTTTTGTTACTCACTTGCCGAGGAAGTGGTGTTTTTTTTGAATGTTTTTGACAAAAGTGGTGGTTTTGCAGTATTCGTGCCACAAATGTGGTGGCTTTCAGCAATTTATTCTCGACGCATGCAATTAATACTCACCTCTTGGTACCTACCCGCTGCGGCCACCTCTTCTAGGTTCCCACCGCCATGGTTCCAGCATCTGGCCATCATGGTTGTAGCACCTGCTGGTCATGGTCACAATTGGGAGTTCATGTCTTCGCGGGTTCCTGCATCAATCCTTCACGGTTCAAGCAGAATCCATCACCAGTTCTAGCAAAAAATCTTCTTGGTTCCAGCATCAATCTTTCCCGGTCCCAGCAATAATCCATCTCCAATTCCAGCAAGAAATGGTAGGCAAATTTGACCATTTTGACCTACGGACAAAATCAATTCACGGAATGAACTGACTGTGAAACTATTTCACAGCCCTAACCTTTTTGTGTAGCGCCCGCCACGACGGCGCCACACCCTACTGTGCAGCGCCTAGCATAGGGGCGTTGCACACCAGTCCACCGTGGTAGCCCCTAGGCCCGCACCCAGCAGTGCAACGCCTCCGTGCTAGGCACCACACATGTAATGTGCAGCGCCCAGCCCGTGGCGCTGCACGGTGACTTAGACGCCAGCCGCCCGCTCCCCCTCCCCCGCCCCACCCATTCGTTCGGTTTTGAAGTAACAAAAGCAGTGGCGCGGCGGGTTCCTCCTCTCCCCCTCTCAATCCCCTCTCCCAAATCCTTCAGATCCGATGGTTTGGTCCGTGCATTTCTTCACCAATCCATCCTAGAAGGTACTCTCTTCCGATCCCCTTCTTTGTACCCATAGAAAATATGATATTTTGAAGATTTGGGGAATCCTTGTTTGATTAGATTAGATTTGAATCTTGCATGTATTAGAACTTTGCATGTACTGATTTGTTTGATTGATTTGGGGAACCCTTGTTTGTTTGATTTGTGGAACCCTAGTTTAGTTTATGGAAGAGTTATTTTTATGAAGTAGGCATAGTTTATGGAAAAGTTATTTGTATGAAGTAGGCCTAGTTATTTGTGGAACCCTTTTTTATTAGTTATGTTTGATTTGATATGGTTGGATACATAGATTGGTATGGTTGCATCTAGTAGGCCTACTTTAGTTTTTTTGTATTCAAAAGATAATCGTGTTGACAAGAAAGCTTTCTTGCAAATTGCTAGGATGGTTTGGCTTCTCAATGATCATTGGGATCTACAACACCGGTCGTACGCTATGTCGGTGAAGCAACAGGTAATAATGAAAGTTGCCGGTGTTATGAATTTTGTGTTTTTTTTCAAACACATAACCCCCATATGTAATGATTTGTTTGTTTGCTTGTAGGAGCTTGCACCTCTGAAGCTTCGGGCTCACGGGGTCAACCTTGGGTGGATGCGCTATGATGAGCAGTACACGCCGTATGTTAGGGAGACAGGACTTCTCCCTTTCATTCAGTTGGTCAGCAGGTCGACGCCACCCAACAATGCTCCAGCACTCACCGCGCTTATTGATCATTGGAGGCCGGAGATGACCGTGACGCTCCAGGATATAGCTATGATCACCGTTCTTCCTATCGATGGGAATCCTCTATGTATGAGCACCGATTCTGATGGGTGGCACGAGCAAATGCTTGCCCTTATCAGTATGGTTCCTCCGGAGCCGCGGGAACCAGAAGTAGAAGGCAAGAAGAAGGAAAGAGTCGCAGCCGGTGCTACTTTCACATGGATTGTATCGAACTTCAGTAATTGCCCTGAGGATGCTAATGAGGACATGGTGAAGACATATGCTCGTGTCTACATGTGGTACATGATATCCAGGAGTATGTTTGCTGATGGCACATGCAAGAATGCTCCATGGATGTGGCTCAAGGCGTTGACCGTCTTCGATAGCAAATGGAGTTGGGGTTCAGCGACACTGGCTTACTTGTATAGACAGGTATGAAGTTGTTTCTTTTTCAATTCATTGGTACATTATGAATGCGATCTTGCTGTTAATTCAACCATGTTCTCTTTTATGTGCAGTTGTACGAAGCCTGTTGTAGGCTATCTGGAGGTATTGGTGGTTGTTTGCTCGCACTTTCCATATGGAGCTGGGAGCGTTTGCCGGTTGGACGACCGAAGACCGTGAAGTTCGAGGATTGGGACGAGAAAGATGACCCACTACGGCTCCCCACTTGGGCTTACAAGTGGGATGTGTTAAATGAGATGACGGATGATCCCTCGGTCATGTACAAGCTGTACAGGAGCGAGATGGACACGATCACGCCTGAGCAGGTGAATTGACATTGCATAAGTTATTATCATGCTTCCATCGTAACTCGATAGCAATTTTGTATTCTATCCAATTTTGTAGGTTGAATGGGAACTGTATGGAAAAGGAGAGAGTTTTGGGAACCCTATAGAGTTCAGGCTGAATCCGATGTGCACTAGGGATAGGGATCTCTGGCATATGCGGTGTCCACTCATATGCAACTGGGCGGTTGAGCTTCACCTGCCACATCGGGTGTACCGTCAGTTTGGTTTGTTCATGCCACACCCGCCGGAGTTGGAGGACACGGATATAGTGCTACACGCGTAAGATATAATCAACCTTGAGCAATTAGCAGCTTCTCGGCGGTTTCGATGATGCTAATATTATGTTTCTAACTTGCAGGTTGGATAGGAAAAAGCAGCGGAAGATCAAGGATTGGGCCAAGCATCACAACAAGTATGTCATACAGTGGGCGCTTGCGGTGGAGCAAGCTAGGGCTGGAAAACAAGCCAAGCTTCGTGAGCACTGCCCGATTGCGTTCAACAACTATCTCACATGGTTCCTAGGCGTCACCCGTGTGGAGGTATGCAAGCCGGCGTATGATGATAAGATTTTGGAAGAACCCACCGTCTTTGATGAGGTAGCCCAGCACCAGTACAACGCATTAGTCAGGAAAGGCAACTCAGTGATCCCTGCGGGGCCAATGATGAACTTTGTGGTATGTGCCCTTTTTGCTTTTCAATTCGCAATATTCACATCTTCACTTGAAAGCTTCGGCCTCCTTCACCGTGAACCCCTCCGCATCAACTTGTTCATCGGGACCATCGTCATCCGAGTCCGATGCATATGCACGGGAAAAAGGGATGGAAGGGTCCATTGTCTCTTGCAAGTGATATTTGTCGAGATCACCCACATTGTTGTCATGGAGATCAACTTCATTGTCATCGTCCGCATACTCATCATTGTCCTCTTGCAAAGCTTCATCTTGGTTGTTTGTAAACGGGCTCAATGTTGGCCTCACTTCTTGGGTCAAAAGAGGTTCAACAATTTCATCTCGCTTCAATGGTGTGGGGCTACTAGCAACCAAAGGGGAGAGGTTCCGGTTCAAGTCCAAATGCAAACTTGAATCAACCTTCTTCGTTGCAAATAACTCAAGAGCCTTGTCTAGTGATTCGGCCACCGTCTCCTTGTATGCAACTCAATGTTTCTCCGAGTTGACACACATTGTCTTCCAACGGATGTGCATTCCAAAACCAACATTATGCCTTCCCTCCAACTATATGATATCACTAGGGTCCGTCCAATTCAAATCTTCCCTAACTTGTTGCAAGAGCTCCGCATAGCTAGGACTACTATCAAACACCATGTCAACCTCATCCGGGTCCGGTTCTACATTGCCTTTCAAAAAGGCGTCCTTGTCCCCATGATGAACAAACACACATGTTCTTCCCATCCCTATAAGCATTCCAATAACACAAGGTAACATTGCTTCCATGAGTACTAATACAAGGATTAACACGGAATAGAAACCCTAATATATATATCAAACAACAACCCTAACCCTAACCCTAACCATAACCATAACCATAACCATAACCCTAGCCCTAAACCTAACCCTAGCACCAACATAAGAACACCCATAAGAATAACCCTAGCATACTAACAAAGCCTAACCATAGAAATTGGCAAAAAACATCTCACATTTCCATGCAAATCTCTAGATCCAAACAAAACTAGGGTTTCCCCAAACTAGCAACAAATGAGCAATGCGAACTTTACTTGGATCAAAACAAGGGGATCGGAGAATATTACCTTGAGGGAGGGTTTGACTTCGAAATCCACGGACAAATTCTTCAAATTTGCAAGATTTGGGAGAGGATTTGAGAGGGGGAGAGAGTGGGAGAGGGGGCAAAGCTCGGGGAGGAGAGTGGAAGAGTGTGTGGTGTGGGGGTGGGGGAGGGGGGGGGCAGCCAAGTGGCTGGATAAGTCACAGTGCAGCGCCTACGCGCTAGGCGCTGCACTTTACAAGTGTGGCGCCTACGGGCTGGGCGCTGCACATTACATGTGTGCACCTAGCACGGAGGCGTTGCACTGCTGTGTGCGGGCCCAGGGGCTGCCACGATGGACTGGTGTGCAACGCCCCCGTGCTAGGCGCTGCACAGTAGGGTGTGGCGCCGTCGTGGCGGGTGCTACACAAAAAGGTTAGGGTTGTGAAATAGTTTCACGGTCAGTTCATTCCGTGAATTGATTTCGTCCATAGGTCAAAATGGTCAAATTTGCCGAAATGGTAATGGTTCCATCATTTGGCATTGTGGTTCCAGCATCAACGTTCACCATCATATCAAATCCATCTCCCGGTCCAAGAAAAAAGGCATCATGGTTCTAGCATTTGATGTCATGGTTCCAGCAAAAAGTTGTTATGGTTCCGGCATCACTTGTGGGCATCTTCAAAAAGTAGGACTCATATGTTTGTGATCAAAATCATTAATAAGCAGCAAAACGACCTTAAAAGGGGTGGAGTGGCAACCACCGTGCACATGGACCTTGTCGCGTGCCGCACAGAGGACCGTCCCGTTGAGGTAGCCCCTCTTGAACTCAGGTGGAATTGACACACATTGTTGGTCTCCCATGATGGGGTCACACACAAGGACCTCCAGTCCAGACGCAACCGATGTGAGATGAGGACTCGGGCATGGCGGCACCCGAGCAACCGGTCCCACAGGTCGCGGGCTGGCAGGTCAAGGCGCCCAAAAGGGATGTGGTCAGGAGCGGCTAGGACTGGAGTGAATTGGAGCTGAAGATGCCAAGGAGGTGTGGCTCTTTGCGGTGCGTGTAGAGAAGGTGGAGGAATCTAGGGTCTGTGAGGATTCCTTGCCAGTGCCTGCAGACGGCTGAGGCGCGGGGGGAGAGGACGGTTGGGGCGGGAGGCGGAGGAGGATCTCCCCGAGCATGTCGTCTTCTTCGAGCGGGGAACCGCCGCGGCCGCGGACCATGGCGGCGCTCTCCTGGCGTTTGTCGATCTTTGGACGGTATCAGTTGCACGTGGCTGAACGATGGCTGTTTCAATCCTAATAGGTTCTTGTGCGTGCTATTTCTGGACTCATTTGCCCGGCTAAGCCGTTTCTGTGATATTGCTTGTCCAGGTTAGTCTGATGGCCCAGGCCCGACCTTGACGAAGCTGTTGTCAAGTATACTTTCCAACAATACGCAGCGACGTAGCTTGATTATCTTCCGAGACGCGGGGTCGACCGAAGAACGCAACGCTCACGTACGCAATAAGCAGACAGGCAAGGAGGTGAATGCTTGGAACCCTAGCCGGCGCCAGGAGACCCAATTTTTCAGCGCCGTCCTCCGGCGGCTCCCCTCCGCCGGCGACCCCGGTCGTCGGTGGTGAGGAGGGTCACCGGATCCACGCGTGTGGATCGTTTTTACTCCCTCGTAGTTTAGATTTTTTGGTTGTTCATCGTCTTTGTTTCGGCGGCGACGATGACAGCGCTGAATAAAGTTTCTTCAGATCCTTCCTTGACAAGGCTATTGGTCCTATGGTTGGGGATGGATTTGGAAACCAGTCTGTTCAAGCAAGGATGGCATGGCCGTGGCGGCATCCTCGTGGTGGACCTGTGTCCTTGGGCTCCGCCATTGCGCCGGCGTTTGCTCCAGCATCGGCACGGAGCTTGGGAGGTATTCCAGGAGCGGATGCAGATTGTGGTCTGCATCGACGACATCTGGAAGACGGAACATGTGCTGGGTTCATGGTTCGTGGATGACAGGTATGGCTTCCTTCTGCGACGTCTTAGTCGCGGTGGGGTGCCAGATCTGGAGTTCGATGGCATGTCCGGGGTGTTGCCCCGGTCTGATTCGTTCAACGGTAAGGGCTTCATTTTTGGTGAGCCACCTTGGAGGTCCGCAAAGCTGCATATCAGCGATGGAGCCGCGTCGAGCTCGGGTGAGGAGGTGATCCATCATTCTTTTCTTCGGTGGCTGCTGTCGTGGTGCCGGAGGCAGGTGATGGGCGTTGGTGTCAAGCTGAGAGATGTTCTGCTATCTTTTCAGTTTTGTCATATCGGTCCTTACGTGACTTGTACTTTAATCTTTATGATATGAATGAGACACATATTACCATGAAAAAAAAAGAGGTGGATGCTTTGCGGAGCCTAGCTACTATTTCCCGTATGCTAGCGTGATCGATCAACGAGCCAACGGACTCGGTGAGACGGCAAGACGCGATATGTGATAGCTACAGGAGCGTGTCGCTCCTGTCCTTCTTTCTATGGTTTCACGATTCGGTACACAGGTTACAAAGGGTACGTGAGTACTTATATCTCTATTTCTAATGAAGCAGTTGGTAGTCTTCGCCGGTCAATTTTCGTCCCACCTCTCTCGGTTATTTTTGATACTTCGTCTCACCTCCCTCTTTCCACCGATCCCCCGCATTTTACCTCTCAACCGATAAAAAAAACATCAAGATACAACTACGGCCATCCTGAACCGCGCCGGTTCACAGATAGAAAAAAGACCTAAAACGATCAATCACGGTTAACCTACGAAACAGAAGCCCTCGCATCCGAAAAATCCACGAACCGCATGCACGCACTAGCGAGCGAGGCCTCCAGAGTGCCCTCGAGCGACCCACAGTTCCCTCACCCTGGCTAGGGTTCCTAGCCCCTCCTCCTCCCCCGCCCCTCCTACTCTGCCGCCGCCGCCGAGTGCTTCCTGACCTCGCCGGGAGCAGATAGCAGGACCCCACCGCCGTGCCTCCCTCTCTCCTT
>LT934116.1:35123335-35134062 GCA_900231445.1 Triticum turgidum subsp. durum | reverse complement strand
GTTATTTTTGATACTTCTTCCCACCTCCCGCTGCCCACCGATCCCCCGCTTCGTCCCTCCCGATCGATAAAAAAAACAGCAAGTTACAACGACGCCCACTGTGAACCACGACGGTTCAGTGGTAAAAAAACGACCTAAAAAATCTACTACGGTTAACCTACAAAATTAAACCTGATTGTACGGTCCGAACAGAACCCCTCGCACCCGAAAAATCCACGAACCGCACGCACGCACTAGCGAGCGAGGACTCCAGAGTGCCCTCGAGCGACCCACAATTCCCTCACCCTGGCTAGGGTTCCTAGCCCCTCCTCCTCCCCCGCCCCTCCTACTCCGCCGCCGCCGCTGAGTGCTTCCTGACCTCGCCAGGAGCAGATAGCAGGACCCCACCGCCGTGCCTCCCTCTCTCCTTTCTCCTCTTTCCTCTCTCTCTCTCTCTCTCTCTCTCTCTCTCTCTCTTTTCTCTAAACTACGTGACGTTCCTCTCTACATGTGCCTTCATGGCCGCGTCATGGATCTCGGCGCCGTGGGCTGCTTGCTCCTCCTCCGACGGTCTGCGCAGGTGATGGCGAGCTATGTAGGTCAGTACCTCCTCTCATCTTTCTGCCAAGGATGCCTTGGCCTCTCCTTTCTCTGTCTGCAAGTGATGGCAGCGGGGGAGCCGGGGCCGGTTGCGGACGGGAATGAGGACTGGTGGCAGCAGGGAATGAGATCTGGTAGCGGTCTATTCCTCTCTCTCTCTCTCTCTCTCTCTCTCTCTCTCTCTCGGTGCTGGACTGCTGGTGTCGCCGATGCAGTATCAAGTTAGGGTGATCTTAGTCTTCTTCAAGGTGTTGACAGAACTGAAGAAGAGGACAGTGCCATGAGCCCATGAGAAACTTTGTGATGCAAATGAATCATCTCTGACTCTCTGTAACTTTGTGATTTTTCGACAGTGACAAGTTGACAATGAACTATTTTCCTGCTTGACTTGAATCTTCAATGTAATATGTTATGTATTGCTGGTGACATTTTTATGTATTGCTTTGGTTTGTCCACAGTCAACCAAATTATGGAGTTTCAGTCATATATGTTGTCCGTTATTTCATACTCGCCGGTCTCCGACCGCCGGCGTCGGCAGCACCGCCGCCTCCTCCAACCCTCCTTGTCGGCGCCCGCGTGCTGGTGCGAGGTAAGCTCGATGCTCTCGGCAACGTATGTGATCAGATTCAGATGGGCTCTTCTTCAGTTGCTCTATCTGCCTTTTATTTGAACGGATCTGATGCTGGGAAATTTTATTTCAGGAAGCCATGGAGCTGAGGGAGCAGGCGCAGAATCTATGGTACACATCAAATCGAATCAATGGTGGTTTTCTACACGCACATCAGTGCAAAAAAATGACAATTGATAGCCTCTCCTTTTAGCTATCATACCATGTGTTGTGTCACTAAGTTACAGTATCAACTGCGGTCTACATATTTCCAGATTACTGAAGTTTATATATAGCCCTCCAATGCAGTATCAGTATGACGAGATGACAATGAAGAGCCTGATATAGTAAGTGTCGATCTTCTGATCTTGGCATATAGCAAGTGTTTAGCTTCATAAATGAGTTTTGTAGTATGTGCCTTTCTTCTCCATAACTGGATGAAACATATGATTCAGAGGTCGAGGTCCTCTAAATGGAATTTGCAGACATTATCCTCAATAATTGAATTTGTAGCAAACTTGATGGGTAACTTTATTTTAATATTCTGCTGGCCGTCATTTGCTCTATTTGTTTATTTATTTTCCTAGCAACTATGTGCTGTTACAAGCTTTATTCTGAATTTTGATGTAAATCTCATGTTCCCAGGTCCACCATGACATCAATGCATCATTGTCCCGCTATTTCATTACACCGTTCAGTAATCATATTTTACTGGCAATCAGCTAATCAGTGACTATAGTGATGTTCTCATCATCAAGGCACTGCAAATAGGTGTTCGTGCAATTAAATTAGACATGTGGCCAAATTCTTGTAAAGATGACACTGATATTCTCCATCAAAGTACTGAATATGACTTCCGCTGACAGTACTCATATTTATGCTTCCGTTACTGAATTCTTCGTGTGTGTGGATCCTATATGATTCTCTTCATATAAAATACTACTATTTTGGGAAAGGCATCTAGCTGAGTTTTAATGAAACTCTTCAGCGAAAAATATTTCTAACGGTGTTAGAACGACAATGGACAAGGACTGACATGATTAGAGCTACCATTTGGCCCCATGTTTCAGTATGCAGTCAAGCATGCAATAAAGGTAATGACAGGGCATTTTGTAGTTTCGGGTAGTGCATGTAGTTTTGGCCAAATTGTATGTTACAGTTAACATTGTAGGAGATTGGAATTCTGAATTTGGATGCTTTCATGCAGATCAAAGAAGTAGAATACTCCCTCCGATCCAAATTACTTGTCGTTGAAATAGATGCATCTATAATTGACATACATCTAAGATACATCCATTTCAGCAACAAGTAATACGGATTGGAGGGAGTATCAATTTTGCTGTGTTGAAGTCGTTATGGAGGTGACAAGGAATCTACATTGCTCTGTAGATGATGACATTGTGCATTGCAATATATATCGCTCTGTAGAAAAATACATTTATGTGGAGTATGCTACAGGTAATTCACCAATGCATTTGTTTCATCATTTCTTTTTGACTATTATCTGCGTGAGCAAGTGTCTAATAATAGAGAAGTTCCCCATTGGGTCGCTACTACAACTAAATGGGCTTGTGAATAGCTGTAGAACGTACTCTATTTTGTTCCCCATTGAAGGGCAATGTTCCCGTTGGTCTCTCGAAAGAACTGAAAGAAATGCAACCTTGACAATTGAATGCCCACATTCCACTAGTAGAAAAAGAGGCTTCCGTCCAGCCTCATTAGTCGCGAAACTGTAGGAACCGCGACTAATGAAGTCTTCAGTCGCGGTTCGGCAGATGAACCGCGACCAAATGCCTGGGCCCAGGGCGCTCGCGGGCTTTAGTCGCGGTTGGCCAGGCCAACCGCGACTAAAGGTGCCCAAAGGCCTTTAGTCGCGGTTGGCCTGGCCAACCGCGACTAAAGCTCGCGGGCTCTAGTCGCGGTTTGCCAGGCCAACCGCGACTAAAGGTGCGCAAAGGCCTTTAGTCGCGGTTGGCCAGACCAACCGCAACTAAAGCCCCTCCCCTATATATACCCATCCAGCAGCCAACACTTAGCCATTTGGAGCCATTCTCTTCACAAGTGGGTGTAGGTTTGTTTTTGGTTCCTCTTATGCACATAAGGTGTTTGATGAAATGCCCCAAGAGCATGAAACAAACATGACATGAAGTGTTGGAGCCACACTCCTCGATCGCGGTTAGCAACTTGATGAACCTTTGATGTGTCATTGATAAAATATGCATGTGTGCAGTTCATTGTTTAATTTATATTATTTGTAGCTAGTTAGTTTAACAAATGCATGATGGTTAATTATATATTTTATATTATAATAATGCAGATGAATCGGCAATGGATGTACGGTAACCGACTCTCCGGCGAGTTCACTACGGGTTTGAAAGATTTCCTCGTAGTGGCTAATGCGAACAAGCAGGGGGGTTTTGTTATCTGTCCATGTGTTATCTGTAAGAATCAGAAGGGTTACTCTTCCTCAAGAGATGTTCACATGCATCTGCTTTGGCACGGTTTCATGCCAAGCTATAATTGTTGGACCAAGCATGGAGAAAGAGGGGTTATAATGGAAGAAGATGAAGAAGGGGATGATTTCATCGATGAAAGCTATCTTGCTCATTTCGGTGATACTTTCATGGAGGATGCTGAAGGTGAAGGGGAAGGTGAAGAAGAGGCACGTGATGATCCCGTTGATGATCTTGGTCGGACCATTGCTGATGCACGGAGACGCTGCGAAACTGAAAAGGAGAGGGAGAATTTGGATCGCATGTTAGAGGATCACAGAAAGGCGCTGTACACCGGATGCAATGATGGTCTGAAAAAGCTGGGCTGCACACTGGATTTGCTGAAATGGAAGGCAGAGGCAGGTGTAGCTGACTCGGCATTTGAAAACTTGCTGAAAATGTTGAAGAATATGTTTCCAAAGGATAACGAGTTGCCCGCCAGTACGTACGAAGCAAAGAAGGTTGTCTGCCCTCTAGGTTTAGAGGTTCTGAAGATACATGCATGCATCAACGACTGCATCCTCTACCGCGGTGAATACGAGAATTTGAATGAATGCCCGGTATGCACTGCATTGCGTTATAAGATCAGAGGCGATGACCCTGGTGACGATGTTGAGGGCCAGAAACCCAGGAAGAGGGTTCCCGCCAAGGTGATGTGGTATGCTCCTATAATACCACGGTTGAAACGTCTGTTCAGGAACAAAGAGCATGCCAAGTTGTTGCGATGGCACAAAGAGGACCGTAAGTCGGACGGGGAGTTGAGACACACCGCAGATGGAACGCAATGGAGAAAGATCGACAGATGGTTCAAAGATTTTGCAGCTGACGCAAGGAACATAAGATTTGCTCTAAGTACGGATGGCATGAATCCTTTTGGCGAGCAGAGCTCTAGCCATAGCACCTGGCCCGTGGCTCTATGCATCTACAACCTTCCTCCTTGGTTGTGCATGAAGCGGAAGTTCATTATGATGCCAGTGCTCATCCAAGGTCCGAAGCAGCCCGGCAACGACATCGATGTGTACCTAAGGCCAGTAGTTGATGAACTTTTACAGCTGTGGGGTGGTGTCCGTGTGTGGGATGAGCACAAACAAGAGGAATTTTACCTACGAGCGTTGCTTTTCGTAACCATCAACGATTGGCCTGCTCTTAGTAACCTTTCGGGACTGTCAAATAAGGGATACAATGCATGCACGCACTGCTTACATGAGACTGAAAGTGTACATTTGCCAAATTGTAAGAAGAACGTGTACCTTGGGCATCGTCGATTTCTTCCGAAAATTCATCCAGTAAGAAAGAAAGGCAAGCATTACAACGGCAAGGCAGATCACCGGCCGAAGCCTGCGGAACGCACTGGTGCTGAGGTATTTGATATGGTCAAGGATTTGAAAGTCATCTTTGGAAAGGGTCCTGGCGGACAATCAGTTCCGAAGGGAGCTGACGGGCACGCAGCCATGTGGAAGAAGAAATCTATATTCTGGGAGCTAGAATATTGGAAAGTCCTAGATGTCCGCTCTGCAATCGACGTGATGCACGTTACGAAGAATATTTGCGTGAACCTCCTAAGCTTCTTGGGCGTGTATGGGAAGACAAATGATACAAAGGAAGCACGGCAGGACCAGCAACGTTTGAAAGACCCTGATGACCGGCATCCGGACGAGCAATACGGAATGACAATGGTGGATTTCAACAATCTTGGTTACCTTGACGAACCATTCGTCCTTGCCAAAGATGTCGCTCAGGTTTTTTATTTGAAGGACATGAGTAGCAAACCGAGGAAACGGAAAGATAAGAAAACGATCAGTACATCATGCGATGATCCAAAGCGCCACATTGTTCTTTCAGGGAAAAGAAACATCGTGGGAGTGGAGGACAAGACAGACATGTCAGAAGATTATAATATGTTTGGTGAAATTCCGCCCTTCAAAGTGAACATTGACCCAAGCATTAAGTTAAATGATGAGGATGCTCCATGGATACGGCACAATCGTAAGCAAGCAGGGACACAAGGGAAGAATTGATGTGTAATAATTTATTGTACCAAACTTTGTATTTGGTCGATGAACTGAATGATGTATCAAACCTTTTGTCAAACCTTCAAGGGGTTTTAAAATGAATTAGTTTTATTTTTCTGATTTTTTTGATATATAATTGTATTTTTAAGATTTTAAAATGAATTAGTTTTATTTTTCTGATTTTAAAAGGAAAAAGGAAGAAGAAGAAAGAAGGAAAAAGGAAGAAAAAAACAGAAGAAAAAAGGAAAAACAGAAGAAAAAAACAAACAGAAGAAAAACATAAGAAAAAAACAGAAGAAAAAAACAGAAGAAAAAAGGAAAAAGGAAAAAAGGAAGAAAAAAAGAAAATATGCCACCTACTGGGCCACCACGGCCTGAATACGACTAGAAACCCATTAAAGGGCCAGGATTCAGGCCCGCAGAAGGCCGAGTAGGCCCACAGGCACATAGTGACAGAATAGGCCCGTAAGCCTGCATTTGAGAGGAGCTCGAAGTGGTGAGCGCAGCCGCGCTTATAAACCACTGTCGAAGCCTCTCGGCTAGCGAGGTGGGACTAAACATCCCACCACACCGCGCCAGTTCTAGCACAGACCTTTAGTCCCGGTTGGGGAGGCGGACCGCGACTAAAGGGTACCCTTTAGTCACGGTTGTTGTCCCCAACTGCGACTAAAGGGTCTTTCTGCGCGGGAACGGAAGCGGCGCCAAAACCCTTTAGTCCCGGTTGGGGAGGCGGACCGCGACTAAAGGGTACCTTTAGTCGCGGTCCGCCTCTCCAACCGCGACTAAAGGTGCGTCTATAAATACTGCACTTAGCAGTTTTGCCACTTCCCATTCTCCTCTCTCTCGACGCCGAAGCGCTGCCCCGACGCCGACGCCGAAGCCCTGCCCCGACGCCGACGCCGACGCCGAAGCCCTGCGCGCCGCCGCCCCCGTCCCCAGTGAGCGCCGCCTCCGCCCGTGCCCTGCCCTTGCCCGCCGCCCGTGCCTTGCGCCCTTGCCCGCCGCCCGCCGCCCGCCGCCCTGCCGCCCGCCGCCCGCTGGCCCTGCCTGCCGTCCTCCGCGCGCCGGCAGAAGAAGAAGAAGGAAGAAGAAAAAGGAAGAAGAAGAAGAAAGAAAAAGGAAAAAGGAAGAAGAAGAAAGAAGGAAGAAGAAAACAAAAGAAAAACAGAAGAAAAACAAGAAAAAGGAAGAAAAAAGGAAAAAGGAAGAAAAAAAGAAAAAGGAAGAAAACAACAGAAGAAAAAAAGAAAGAAGAAAAAAAAGGAAGAAGAAAAAAAGAAAGAAGAAAGAAAGAAGAAAGAATATGTTTTGGAATTCATTAATATTTTTTTGTTTTGATGAATTTTTTTGTGTCTAATAAAATCAATTTTTTGAAATACACGAATAATTTTTAAATTCACGAATATGTCATGAATCAGTGAAAAAATTAAATACGTGAACTATTCTGAAATCCATAAACATTTTTTGAATACACAATATGTTTTTATTCCTGTTTTTTCCACAAAATCATCAACATTTTTTGAAAACCTTTTTTTTTGCAAAATCACAATGTTTTTGTATCCATGAACATTTTATGATTCATTTTTTTGAATTCACATACATTTTATGATTTCTCAAATATCTTTTTTCATTGCTATATTTTGATATACTGAATTGTTTTAAAGATGAAAAGGATAAAAACAGGAAAAGAAAAAATGAAATGAAATGAAAAAGAAAAGAAAAAAGAGTGTGGCCAGCACCCCCCGCCCTGCACATGGGCCATCCCGACCCCACATATATTCGTCTCCATCCGCATCCCTGGCCAAACCCTAGCCACTCTACTCCAAGCTCTGTTCGGACAATTTGTTTATACGGAGAGGGGCGGCGAGGGGGGCGGCGATGCGCGCGGTGTTTTTTTAGGGATCGAGAGGGGACGGCGAGGGTTATAAATGTGTTGTCCTCGCCTCCCCTCTCCGTGACGCCGTCGTCTGCCGCCCCGTCTCGCGCTCTACCGCGACACCCTCTCCCCCCCCTTCCTCGCCCCCTCCTTTCGCCACCGCCCTTTCGCCACCGCCACCGCCACCGCCCCCCTTCTTCACTTAATTAATTTGTTTTTACTACATGTTTTCAGGACTGACATAATGGCGGACGATAGAGCTGACCCGATTATGGACAACTATGATCCGGACGGTGAAGCACATATGTTCGGCATCATAAACGGCGATATTCTATATGTGCCGACCGGAGAAGAAGAAGATGATATCTCTTCTTATCTGAACCTTGACGGTGAAGATGAAGGGCGCCGTCAGCAAGATGATGCCGAACAAACGTCGATAAACGACGATCTTCAAATGGAAGTAGCAACCACCTCCGGCGCCGAGGTATATATATACATTGAGCCTCTGGTGATACAAACTAACTGATTTGAATAAATATGTGTGTACTAACGCGCGCGACCCTTTCTTATTTTAGCCCTCGGCCGGATCGTCGAAACAATCGAGTACGTCGTCAAAGCGTGGCGCAACCAAGACGATGAAACAAGGAGAAACATGCACCATCGAGGTTGTCGACAGTGCAACCGGCAGGCCGCTGGAGCCCCGCAAGAACGCCACCAAGTTTGTCAGCCAATGCGGAGCCATTGTTAGAGACAACGTCTCGATCACCGTCCAGGAGTGGAATGAGCCAAAGAAGGCACGAATTGATGGTTTCACTTTTGTCGATAAGAGAACAAAAAAAGATTGCTTCAAGAAGCTTATGGAACATTTCGTTCTACCTCCGGAATACAACAAATTCGATGAGGAGGGTAACAAGATTGAGGAAAACAAGGAGAGGAGGAGGCTAGTCAAACAGTTCGCTCTTCATAAGATGGCCGACGCATTCCGGAAATTCAAGCAAAATCTAGCCCATGACTTTGTCAAGCAGAACAAGACTCCAGATTTCAAAGGACAATATGAGAAACTGAAACATGATTGGCCAGAATTTGTGAAGCAAAAGAAATCGGAGCAGTTCATTCAAATATCGAAAAAAATAAGGAAAATGCGGCTAAGAAGGAGTACAATCATGTTATGGGGCCAGGAGGGTATCGCATTTGGGTGCCTAGGTTGGAGAAGATGGAGAACGAGCTGATGGCGCGAGGAATCCGTCCAGGTACGGAGGGATGGGACCCAAGGGCCAAAAGCTGGTGGTACGGGCATGGGGGAACGCTGAACCCGGAGACAGGGGAGTGTGTTTACCGGGGCAAATTAATTAAACCCACCCAAGCCCTTATTAACGCAATGAGGGATGCTCAACAGGGGAAGATCAAGTTCAACAGAGAGAACGACGCGCTGACAAAAGCCCTCGAGAATCCTGAACACGGAGGACGTGTACGAGGCATGGGGCACATTCCGTGGAAAATAGGGTTCCCCCAGAACGATGACCCGTACGGTTACAGAAGCCGTAAGAGAAAGATGGATCGGGAAGCAGATGTTGTGGCGCGGTTGGCATCGGAAATGGATGTGATGAAGAAAACCATAAGTGTACTAGTAGCCGAAAGAGATGCAGCTCGGGTGCAGCATGAAGATCATCCAGCGGATCTCGGAAGCCAGCAGCGGAGAAGCAGCGTGGCTTCCACGGAGGCCCCACTGGCTGGTGCAGATGCACCGACGATCGAAATTACTGCACCGGAGCCTCTGGTGGTCGAAATTACTGCACCGGAGCCTCTGGTGGTCGAAATTACTTCACCGGAGCCTCCTCGCTACCCCGTGGACGATATAAAGGAGATGAAAGAATGTCATCTGTATTATCCTATCGGGAACATGTCCATGAAGGTAGCCATCGGCAGTGCTTTACCATGTTTACCTGGAGCACTCCACCACAACAACCCCATTCAAGATGGCTATGCTCGTGTCACGGTGGAGGACATAGTCCAAGGGTTTGAGGACCTGGAGATTGACATTGCTACACCTGAAGGGGAGAAAAGACTTGGAGATTTCAAGCGCCATTTCATTCTATGGCAAAAGAAGTTTATCAAGTTTCCAGGCGAGGCGCCAAGGACAACAAGTCCACCCCCCTACGGTGGTGGTGGTGGCGGTGGCGGTGGTGGTGGTGGTGGTGGTGGTGGCGGTTCACCTACACCTCCGTCACGTCAGCCGACGCCGCCCCCCAGTCCACAACGTCCGGCGGGTGATCAGCCGCCGCCCCCCAGTCCTCGTCCGGCGGGTGATCAGACGCCGCCCCCCAATCCACCTCCGGCAAAGAAGCAGAAGCAGTCCTGGATTATTAACCCGGACCCTTATGTACCTAAGACCACAAAGGTACCGGAGCCATCACTGAAGCCTCTCCCCACAAGGCCTTGGGAACGTAGTGCCGAGGAAGTCGACGCGGCCGCGGCTGCTGATTTGGAGAAATGGAAGGCGGACTGCAAGAAGAAAACAGAGCCCGAGCCCAAGCCAGTATTTTCTGATGAGCAAAAGAAGTGGGCTAAGTCATTTTTGAGCACACCATCCCAAGCCGCGAAGAATCTGCCTAACGACTATGCACGTGAACTTCGCAGGCAGGCACTCATGTTCAAGGAGAACAAAGAGCGGGAGAAGGCCGAAAGTAAAAAAAAGCGGGAAACAAGTTGCCCAGCTCGGGGAACAAAGTAAACAATCGATTGCCCCGCTTATAGTGGAAGCCTTCTGTCCGGATGACCCCGAGATCATACAAGCTGCGGCAGCACAGGGATTGACTGTAACGAGTGCCAGAGAACAAGCGGCCAACTTAGGTATTACTCTTCGTGAACTGTTAGGCCTTGATGAGGCGCCAGTGAAGGAGGTAGTAATTACATATGTCAAGAATGGGCCTCTCGTCGAGCCTGCGGAGGAAAAGGATCTACCTCCACAAATGAAAGGTCTGCTGAAATGGTACAAGGGTTACATAAAAAATAAAAACGCCAAAGAATATATTTATGCGGAAGTTAGACATGAGCATCACTTCAAACATTACTATGTACAAATTGAACTGAGTGAATTGTTCCAGCTTTTCAATCTGCGCGAGCTCGATAAATCTATCATCAGTTGCTACGTTCTGTAAGTG
>LT934116.1:35057169-35088738 GCA_900231445.1 Triticum turgidum subsp. durum | reverse complement strand
GCGCCAGAAATCCTTCTTGCTACGTCTCGAGCTTGCGTTGGTTTTCCCCGAAGAGGAGGGGGTGATGCAGCACAGTAGCGTAAGTATTTCCCTCAGTTTTTGAGAACCAAGGTATCAATCCAGTAGGAGGTCACGCGCAAGTCCCTCGTACCTGCACAAAACGATAGCAACTCGCAACCAACGCTTAGGGGTTGTCAATCCCTTCACGGTCACTTACGAGAGTGAGATCTGATAGAGATAATATTTTTGGTATTTTTGGTATAAAGATGCAAAGTAAAAAGTAAAAGGCAAAGCAAGTAAATAAAGTGATGGAGACTGATATGATGAGAATAGACCCGGGGGCCATAGGTTTCACTAGTGGCTTCTCTCAAGAGCATAAGTATTCTACGGTGGGTGAACAAATTACTGTTGAGCAATTGATAGAATTGAGCATAGTTATGAGGTTATCTAGGTATGATCATGTATATAGGCATCACGTCCGAGACAAGTAGATCGAAACGATTCTGCATCTACTACTATTACTCCACTCATCGACCGCTATCCAGCATGCATCTAGAGTGTTAAGTTAGAAACAGAGTAACGCCTTAAGCAAGATGACATGATGTAGAGGAATAAATTCATGCAATATGATAAATACCCCATCTTGTTATCCTCGATGGCAACAATACAATACATGCCTTGCAACTCTTTCTGTCACTGAGTAAGGACACCGCAAGATTGACCCCAAAGCCATGCACTTCTCCCATTGCAAGAACTACCAATCTAGTTGGCCAAACCAAACAGATAATTCGAAGAGACTTGCAAAGATAACTCAATCATACATAAAAGAATTCAGAGAAGATTCAAATATTATTCATAGATAAGTTGGATCATAAACCCACAATTCATCGGTCTCAACAAACACACCGCAAAAAGAAGATTACATCGAATAGATCTCCATGAGAGAGGGGGAAAACATTGTATTGAGACCCAAAAATAGAGAAGAAGCCATCTAGCTACTAGCTATGGACCCAAAGGTCTGAAGTAAACTACTCACACTTCATCGGAGGGGCTATGGTGATGATGTAGAAGCCCTCCATGGTGGATGCCCCCTCCGGCGAGCTCCGGAACAGGCCCCAAGATGGGATCTCGTGGATACAGAAGGTTGCGGCGGTGGAATTAGGTTTTTGGCTCCGTGTCTGGTCTACTGGGGATATGTAGGTATATATAGGAGGAAGGAGTACGTCGGTGGAGCTCCGAGGGGCCCACGAGGTAGGGGGCACGCCCAGGGGGCACCCTCCACCCTCGTGACCTCCTCGGAAGCTTCTTGGAGTAGGGTCGAAGTCTCCTGGATCACGTTCGGCGAGAAAATCACGTTCCCGAAGGTTTCACTCCGTTTGGACTCCGTTTGATATTCTGTTTCCTCGAAACACTGAAATAGGCAAAAAACAGCAATTCTGGACTGGGCCTCCGGTTAATAGGTTAGTCCCAAAAATAATATAAAAGTGGAAAATAAAGCCCAATATAGTCCAAAACAGTAGATAAAGTAGCATGGAGCAATAAAAAATTATAGATACGTTGGAGACGTATCAGGCATCCCCAAGCTTAATTCCTACTCGTCCTCGAGTAGGTAAATGATAAAAAGAAGAATTTTTGATGCGGAGTGAGACTTTGGTATAATTTCAATGTAAATCTTCTTAATCATGGTATGAATATTCAGATCCGAAAGATTCAAGATAAAAGTTCATATTGACATAAAAATAATAATACTTCAAGCATACTAATCAAGCAATTATGTCATCTCAAAATAACATGGCCAAAGAAAGTTCATCCTACAAAATCATATAGTTAGGCCATGCTTCATTTTCGTCACACAAAGATGTTCCCAACTTATATACCCCCGATGACAAGCCAAGCAATTGTTTCATACTTTTTAACGCGGTTCAGCTTTTTCAACCCTCACGCAATATATGAGCGCAAGCCATGGATATAGCACTATAGGTGGAATAGAATATGATGATGGGATTGTGTGGAGAAGACAAAAAAGGAGAAAGTCTCATATTGACGAGGACAATCAACGGGCTATGGAGATGCCCATCAATTGATGTCAACATGAGGAGTAGGGATTGCCATGCAACGAATGCACTAGAGCTGTGAATGCTCAACAAAAAAAAACTAGTGGGTGTGCATCCAACTCGCTTGCTCACGAAGACCTAGGGCATTTTGAGGAAGCCCATCATTGGAATATACAAGCCAAGTTCTATAATGAAAAATTCCCACTAGTATGAACAAGATAATTTATGAGGCTTACTATATGAAAAACATGGTGCTATTTTGAAGCACTAATATATGAGACTCACTACATGAAGAACAAGGTGCTACTTTGAAGCACAAATATATGAGACTCACTACATGAAGAACAAGGTGCTACTTTGAAGCACAAGTGTGGTAAAAGGATAGTAACATTGCCCCTTATCTCTTTTTCTCTCATTTTTTTATTTGGGCCTTTTCTCCTTTTTTTATGGCCTCTTTTTTTCTTCTCTCTTTTTTTATTTTTTTTATTTTTTTTATTTTCGTCCGGAGTCTCATCCCGACTTGTGGGGGAATCATAGTCTCCATCATCCTTTTCCTCACTGGGGCAATGCTCTAATAATGATGATCATCACACTTTCATTACAGCAACTTGATATTACAACTCGAAACTAGAACAAGATATGACTCTATATGAATGCCTCCGGCGGTGTACCGGGATGGTGCAATTAATCAAGAGTGGCATGTATGAAAAATAATGCGTGGTGGCTTTGCCACAAATACGATGTCAACTACATGATCATGCAATGGCAATATGACAAGAGTAAAGTATGTCATGATGAACGGAACGGTGGAAAGTTGCATGGCAATATATCTCGGGATGGCTATGGAAATGCCATAATACGTAGGTATGGTGGCTGTTTTGAGAAAGATATAAGGAGGTTTATGTGTGAAAGAGCGTATCATATCACGGGGTTTGGATGCACCGGCGAAGTTTGCACCAACTCTCAATGTGAGAAAGGACGATGCACGGTACCGAATAGGCTAGCAAATGCAGAAAGGTAAAAGTGCGTTAATCCATGGACTTACATTAGTCATAAAGAACTCATATACTTATTGCAAAAGTTTATTAGCCCTCGAAGCAAAGTACTACTACGCATGCCCCTAGGGGGATAAATTGGTAGGAAAAGACCATCGCTCGTCCTCGACCGCCACTTATAAGGATGCACAAGCCAGGTACACTTCATGCTTCAAATTTGTTACACAACTTTACCCATACGTGCATGCTACGGGACTTACAAACTTCAACACAAGTATTTCTCAAATTCACAACTACTCAACTAGAACGACTTTGATATTATTACCTCCATATCTCAAAACAATTATTAAGCATTAAATTTATCTTAGTATTCAATTCACTCAAAAGTAAGTTTCACATACTTTGAACACTAAGTATATTAACATTAAGCAAATTACCATGCTATTAATGACTCTCAAAATAATCTAAGTGAAGTATGAGAGATCAAGTTTCTTTAAAACAAATCCACCACCGTGCTCTAAAAGATCTAAGTGAAACACTAGAGCAAAAATTATCACGCTCAAAAAGATATAAGTGAAGCACTATTTGCAAAACTATCAAGCTCAAAAGATATAAGTGAAGCACATAGAGTATTCTAACAAATTCCAAATCATGTTTGGCTCTCTTAAAAGGTGTGTACAGCAAGGATTATTGTGGTAGACTAATAAGCAAAGACACAAATAATACAAGACGCTCCAAGCAAAACACATATCATGTTGGTGAATAAAAATATAGCTCCAAGTAAATTACCGATGGAAGTGGACGAAAGAGTGGATGCCTTCCGGGGCATCCCCAAGCTTTGACTTTTTGGTGTCCTTGGATTATCTTGGGGGTGCCATGGGCATCCCCAAGCTTAGGCTCTTGCCAATCCTTGTTCCATAATCCATCAAAAGAATTCACCCAAAACTTGAAAACTTCACAACACAAAACTCAACAGAAATCTCGTGAGCTCCGTTAGAGAAAGAAAACAAAAGACTAATTCAAGGTACTGTAATGAACTCATTCTTTATTTATATTGGTGTTAAACCTACTGTATTCCAACTTCTCTATGGTTTATAAACTAATTTACTAGCCATAGATTCATCAAAATAAGCAAACAACACACGAAAAACAGAATCTGTCAAAAACAGAACAGTCTGTAGTAATCTGTAACTAACGCAAACTTCTGGAACTCTAAAAATTCTACCAAAATAGGATGTCCTGGAAAATTTGTTTATTGATCAGTAGCAAAAAGAATCAACGCAAAATCACTCACCAGTAAAAAATGACAGATAATCTCGTGAGCGCTAAAGTTTCTGTTTTTCAGCAGAATCAAATCAACTATCATCGTAGGTTATCCTATAGGTCCTACTTGGCACAAACACTAATTAAAACATAAAACCACATCCAAACATAAGGTAGATGGATTATTTATTCCTAAATAGAAGCAAAAACAAAAAAAACAAAATAAAATTAGTTTGCCTCCCAACAAGCGCTATCGTTTAACGCCCCTAGCTAGGCCTTGAGATTATGATGATGCTCACATGAAAGATAGGAATTGAAGCACAAAGAGAGCATCATAAAACATGTGACAAACACACTTAAGTCTAGCATACTTCCTATGCATAGGCATCTTGTAAGCAAACAAATTATCAAGGCAAGCAAAAACTGGCATATGCAAGGAAGAACAAAGAGATGATAGCAATCTCAACATGAAGAGAGGTAATTTAGTAACATGAAAACTTCTACAACCATATTTTCCTCTCTCATAATAATTACATGTAGGATCATAAGCAAATTCAATAATATAGCTATCACAAAACATATTCTTAACACGATCCACATGTTTGCAAAGTTGACACTCTTCCAAAATAGTGGGATTAATATTAACTAAAGTCATGACCTCTTCAAACCCACTTTTATCAAAAACTTCATAAGATTGAAAATTATCCAAATATGTGGGATCTAAAGTTGACACTCTTCCAAACCCACCTTCAATATTATTGCAAACACTATTATCAATCTCATATTCATCATGGGTATTAAATAAATTTTCAAGATCATAAGAAGAATCACCCCAATCATGATCATTGCAACAAGTACAGGACATAGCAAAACTAGCATCCCCAAGCTTAAGGTTTTGCATCTTATTAGCACAATTGACAACAAAAGATTTTATAATAAAATCATTCCAATCATGCTTTTTATTCAAAGATCTATTGTGAGTCACTTCACGGATTTTAGGCAAAACCTTATAAAGATAATCTAGTGCATCCAAATTACTAGGAATTGGTTCATCATAATTGGATCCCTTAAAAAGATTGGCAAGCAGATCAAGATCCATGGACTTTTAGCGAGCGAAGATGCAAGCAAAAATAAGGTACAAGCAAACATAAGATCGAACGGAAGAAGCGCGAATAAAACGGCAAGGGTGAAGTGGGGGAGAGGAAAACGAGAGGCAAATGGCAAAAAATGTAATGCGAGAGATAGGGATTGTGATGGGTACTTGGTATGTTGACTTTTGAGTAAGCCTCCCCGGCAATGGCGCCAAGAATCCTTCTTGCTACGTCTCGAGCTTGCGTTGGTTTTCCCCGAAGAGGTGGTGGTGATGCAGCACAGTAGCGTAAGTATTTCCCTCAGTTTTTGAGAACCAAGGTATCAATACAGTAGGAGGTCACGCGCAAGTCCCTCGTACCTGCACAAAACGATAGCAAATCGCAACCAACACTTAGAGGTTGTCAATCCCTTCACAGTCACTTACGAGAGTGAGATCTGATAGAGATAATATTTTTGGTATTTTTGGTATCAAGATGCAAAGTAAAAAGTAAAAGGCAAAGCAAGTAAATAAAGTGATGGAGATTGATATGATGAGAATAGACCCGGGGGCCATAGGTTTCACTAGTGGCTTCTCTCAAGAGCATAAGTATTCTACGGTGGGTGAACAAATTACTGTTGAGCAATTGATAGAATTGAGCATAGTTATGAGGTTATCTAGGTATGATCATGTATATAGGCATCACGTCCGAGACAAGTCGATCGAAACGATTCTGCATCTACTACTATTACTCCACTCATCGACCGCTATCCAGCATGCATCTAGAGTATTAACTAAAAAACAGAGTAATGCCTTAAGCAAGATGACATGATGTAGAGGAATAAATTCATGCAATATGATAAATACCCCATCTTGTTATCCTCGATGGCAACAATACAATACATGTCTTGCAACTCTTTCTGTCACTGAGTAAGGACACCGCAAGATTCAACCCAAAGCCATGCACTTCTCCCATTGCAAGAACTACCAATCTAGTTGGCCAAACCAAACTGATAATTCGAAGAGACTTGCAAAGATAACTCAATCATACATAAAAGAATTTAGAGAAGATTCAAATATTATTCATAGATAAGTTGGATCATAAACCCACAATTCATCGGTCTCAACAAACAGACCGCAAAAAGAAGATTACATCGAATAGATCTCCACGAGAGAGGGGGAGAACATTGTATTGAGATCCAAAAAGAGAGAAGAAGCCATCTAGATACTAGCTATGGACCCGAAGGTCTGAAGTAAACTACTCACACTTCATCGGAGGGGCTATGGTGATGATGTAGAAGCCCTCCGTGGTGGATGCCCCCTCCGGCGGAGCTCCGGAACAGGCCCCAAGATGGGATCTCGTGGATACAGAAGGTTGCGGCGGTGGAATTAGGTTTTTGGCTCCGTGTATGGTCTATTGGGGATACGTAGGTATATATAGGAGGAAGGAGTACGTCGATGGAGCTCCGAGGGGCTCACGAGGTAGGAGGGCGCACCCAGGAGGGGGCGCACCCTCCACCCTCGTGACCTCCTCGGAAGCTTCTTGGAGTAGGGTCCAAGTCTCCTGGATCACGTTCGGTGAGAAAATCACGTTCCCGAAGGTTTTATTCCATTTGGACTCCGTTTGATATTCCGTTTCCTCGAAACACTGAAATAGGCAAAAAAAACAGCAATTCTGGGCTGGGCCTCTGGTTAATAGGTTAGTCCCAAAAATAATATAAAAGTGGAAAATAAAGCCCACTATAGTCCAAAACAGTAGATAAAGTAGCATGGAGCAATCAAAAATTATAGATACGTTGGAGACGTATCAAGTGGGAGCATGTTAAAACTGCTCTTGACTAGACGAACCTTTTTTTCACTTCCTTGGGAAGAAAAATAGAAACATGATATAGCACAAGTATAAGTGGAAGTTGTTACAATGATGTACTAACCGCATTTATAAATAGGGAGGAAGATGGACATACAATATTGTAGCACGAGTGTTTGAGGAGTAATGAAGATGGCCATAATATCAGTACTGTAGCAGAGTATGTAGAAGAACATGAAACTGAACATAAGAATACATGCATAGAAAACCAAAATAGATGGTCAATGCATGACTGATTTCATGATTCTCATGCAGGAAGAAAAATGAAGAAACCTCCAAAAGACATTAGCTGATAATCACATCGGTTTTCTCAACATGTGAGTAACAAGACAAGGGGAGTGGAGAAATAATTGGTATGGTACAGCAGGAACAATGTTCCAAATCAGATATACTTACAAAATTTTTGTACAGGAAGGGAAGACCCTCATTCATTTGGTGAGACTTGAGCTCTACCAGGCTTGAGGAATGTGCAAGAGGTCTCCAAGGAAGAGGCCTGCATAGTAGATGGAAACAAACACTTGTTAGATTATCATGCATGAAAGAAACACAAGGGTAAAACAAGGAAGTAGTTGTCGTTACCGTCAGTCCAAAGGATGCACTTTGATTTTTGGGATGGTTCCCACTAACACCCTGCACTCTTGTCTTAGCTCCTTGTTTTTGCACCAACCGACATCTAATTCTTGTAGTGATTTGGGGACGCCATCCTTGGGCAGCGACCGGACGGCTGGACATGAAGAGAGCTGTAATTTCTTGAGACTGGGAAGCTTGTGCAGCCCTGCAGGGAGGCTCTGAAGCTTTTCGAAAAACCGAAACTCGAGTTCTTGGAGGGAGGTGAGGAGGTGAAGGGCGACCTCTTGCTCATTGGTAAAGCGCTCCATCTTTTTCTCCCCATAAAGGAACAAGCAGGTTAGGGAGGAAGACAGGAATCTGCAGATGGGCGCAACAAGGAGTCCCGTGGCCCACTCAAAACAAAGCTTCTGCAATTTGGATGAACTTAGTGGGGAAACAAGCTGTTGCAGATCCTGCACTTCTCCTCCATCATGCAGCTGCGCCTTCCTGGGATGAGGATCCCATCCAGCAAAGAATCTAGGGAAGCTATAGATGACTAATTCTCTGAGTTGTCCCCTTGCAGTAATGATAGACCCTAGGCCCTTGCATCTTAGATCCTCTCCGCAGTCCGCCAAATATAATCGGGTGAGAGAGGTGAGGTTTGAGAGTGGCTCCAACGTCCCCATGCCTTCCACACTGACAATATCGAGGTTTTGCAGGAAGGATGGGAAAGGGCGGCATGAAGGAGAGCCAACAGAGAGTTGGGGCATCTTGCAATTTGTAAGATCTGGAGGGATTGCAGGGCTTGAAACTCTCGTATTTTGGCAGAAAGAAAAATTGAGGAAGGGTTCGCCAGGAGCAGCTCTTGACAATCCTCAATGACCAACACCCGTAGTGAGCCAGAGAGATTGGCCGGTAAGAGTAGCATCCCATCTTCTACTTTTTCCTGCTCCACCTCTGATGCTGCTGCTACTACTGTTGTTTGATGCACATCTACCTCCACTGACAGCTGTGTTATCTTTTCACACCTATAGATTCCCAGATTGGAGAGCGTTGGGAGGTGGGTGAGGAGCTCTGTTAATTCCTCCCCACTTGATTTCTGGACCACCAGATGCTCAACACGGTGCTGCCATTCCACATCACACGCATCTCCTACTCGCCCAACAACACCATCTAAACAATCTACAACCAATTTCTTCAATGAGGTTAGCATTAGAAGGTGCTTCAAATCCATAGGTGGGAACTTGCTAAGTCTCAGCTTCTCGAGAACTGCCAGGTTACTGAATGCTAGCACCTGATCTAAGCTCTCCAGATCATCCTTTCCAATAATTTCAATTTCAAATCCACTGTAGGATGATGTTGAGTACTCAAACTTTTCTAGTAGCTTTACATCACTTATGTTCACATTGCGCAGAGTTTCAGTCCAGGGGATATGAGCCACTAACAAAAATTCTGGACACTTCTCTACATGAAGCTCTTGCAGTCTGGGGAACCAATCAATGTTCTAGTCTTGATCTTGTGCGAAAAAACTCTGATTTGCAAATGGCAACTCCAACAGCTTAGGGAAATCTCTAATAACCAGTGCTTGCAAAAAAGGAAACATATGATGAGTGTCCTATGATGGTACCCATTTTCCTAAACTTCCCAAGCCAACAAGCTCAAGCCTTATTAGCCTGCAAAGGCTTTTCTCTATAACAAACTCCTTGATTGTGGCAATATGATGCAATGTTACTTTAACAAGACTCCACATCTTCCCTAAAGGAGGGAGATATTCCCAAGAAACACCAGAGAGATGAAGAGATTGAAGAGCCTCAATAGCAAGCTTATCACCCAACCATGTTGGACAAGAAGACCCTCCATGCGCTTTAGTGCACAACTCTTGAAGATATCTATGTGGTTGAAGGCTCTCAAGAATGTTCGACATCAGGCTCAATATTAGACCGCTCACTATACCAATTTAATGTTAAGCTCTCCAAGTAGTTTTTCTCTCCTAGATTTGCTTTGGTGGCTTCTTCTTCCTTGTTTATATTCTCAAGGTTATAGATGCCAAGCTCCCTTAGTTCAGCCAAATGCTCTAGTTGCTTTGGTTCAAATCCTTCACTTTCTTTGCTGACTCTAAATACCTTTAACTCTTCTAAGAATCTGAGTTTCTCCACATTACAAATTTGAGAATGCATCTCATCACTTAGGTCATACAAACTACGCGCCTCCTCACTTGGGGTATAAAAACGGCACAACTTTGCAAGGTTGGTCAAGTCTTTTGGCAAATCACAACAGCAGTACCACCGTCCTAGATCCAGAATCTTTAAATGATAAAATCTAGAAATGGGAATTGGTATACCTTTCTTGTCCTTTTGGCTAAAGCTATGAGCAAGTGAAGTGGCAAGTGGTAATTCTATCTCCCCCTTTTTCCCAAGACATAGGTATCGTAGATGGACAAGTGACCGAAACTAATGTAAAATGGACTCCACACAAGATGACATGTCAACCAAATAATGAACACGAAGAGCATTTGCTTCCCTAAACAAATCAGCCAAAATGTTAGCAAAGCTTTCATCCATTTCTCCAAATAACATCAAAGTATGCAATTGTTTAACATTCACTCTTGTCTTTAGTTTTCTCAGTTGCCTCTTCAAATTTTCATGAGACACTGCATCACCTTCATCTATGATTATAGACAAGTGACAGATGGATGGCTGAATTTGTAATGAACCCACATTAGAATGATGTATAGTAAGACATTCATGAGATGCAACTTGAAGTGCTAAATCATGTAGCAGATCATGCATAACATAACATGCATGACCATCATCTTTCTCTTCTCTGAAAAATCCACGTGTCACCAGATCACTTAAATTGCTCAAACCAATATATTCCATTGTTTGGTTCTGACCGCCAGATGGTAAAATATCTAGTCCTATCCACAAATTGATTAGGTCGGTGGAACTATACTTATGATCTTCAGGAAACAGTGCAGAATAATAGAAACATTATTGTTGATGGAATGGAAGATGGTCATAGCTAAGCTTCAAGGCAAGCATAATGTCACTGGCAACATTTTGTCTCTCCCATTCTTTATTTTCTAGGACCCTTATCCAGTGACACAAATTAAGGTTGTTTCTCAATAATCTACGAACAGTTTTTGCTGCAAGCAGGGATCTCTTCAGTTTACTATTATCTTATCTCCGGTCTCAAGCAGAAAATTGTGATCCTTTTTGCATTGGTCATCGCCAAATACAAATGCATGGAACAACTCTCTAATATGTTTAGATTCTAAACCTTCCAATCCTATCGCATGGTCGGTTGTTCCAACCATTTTTGCTATTGCTGCAAACTGAGTCGTGACTATAGTAATGCCACCCTTTTCTTGGGATGTTTTGAGCGACAGCAATAACCTTTTCCAGTCATCCTCATTACTAACCTGCCATATATCATCTAGTACAAGCAAATATCTTTTAGCTTTTAATCTATGTTCAATCAGCTCTTCGACTGTACCATATATTCCCCCTTCAACTTGCAGGATAGATGTTTTAATCTCCTCAAGCAGCTTATTGAAATTGAACTTGAGCGACACACACACCCAAATAACAACTTGAAAATGATTTTGAACTTGTTGGTTTCTATGTATCTGTTGTATCATAGTTGTCTTCCCAATTCCCCCTGGACCGACAATTGGAACCACAATTAGATCATTGCTAAGGTATTTATCGTTGGTCATATCATGTATGATGGTATCAACGACATGGTCCCTTTCATACAAGTTTGGCTCTATACTTTGACAGGTGGTGATGGGACTGACTCTCACTACTAGGAAAAAGCCTAGTAGTAGCGTGGGGTAAAAGCTAATAGTAGCGCGGATGCCTGCGCTACTACTACGGCGCTATAGCTAACTAGTAGTAGTAGCGCGAGGCATCCCGCGCTACTAGTACGTGTGGTAGTAGTAGCGCGGCTTTGACACGCGCTACTACTAACTATCTGTAGCGCGTGACTGTGACCCGCGCTACTACTATTAATTTCAAAAACCAAAAAAAATATCTCGACCCTGTGCGTGCTGTCAATGGTGTCAATGGTTCGATCTAGTGATGACAAGGGTCGCCGGAGGTGCGGACGGGCAGCGGAGACCAGATCCAGCGACGACTGTTGTAGAGGGACCGGATCCAGTGCAGAGAAGAGCAAGACGACGGTGTGAGGGTCCTCTTCACGGCCAAGGCAGAGAGCTCCTCGTTGGCCATGTCGACGACCTGCGCAGGCATGGGCATGGGAGGTGAGTAAAATCGGAGGGACATGGAGAGGGAAAAAGAGAAACAAGGAAGAAAGGAATGAGATGGAGGGCGCACTGGGGCTCGTCGCCGGTGGTGAGGTGGTCCGACGTGGTAGCATGTAGATGTGGGGAAGACCGGCAAGCTCCGGGAGGCCGGCGGCGCGAGCCGGCCTCCCTCTTTTGGTGCCATGGAGGAGGAGGCACGCGGCGCGAGGAGGTGAACTCGTTGGGTGCCATGGAGGAGGAATGGTGCAACACCATGGGAGAGCCTATGGAGAGAGGGGGGAGAGTGAGGGAGAGAGGAGGGATTCGGCTGAGGATATGGGGACTTCACCTACCTCGTACTTAGTAGTAGCGAGGGGTATAAAACCGCGCTACTACTATCAACTTAGTAGTAGCACGGGTTTATACCCCTCGCTACTACTATGGCATGTCTCGGGGGGCACGGTAGAGACAGCTTAGTAGTAGCGAGGGTTAAAAACCCGCGCTACTACTATCAACTTAGTAGTAGCGAGGGGTAAAAACCCGCGCTACTAGTAAGTAGCAGTAGCGAGGGTTATAAACCCTCGCTACTAGTAAGCATGTGCCTATAAGCTTTTCCCTAGTGTCTAGGCAATATCTGGGATAATTATACGGTCACCTCCTTACGCACATGCTGCAATTGCTCTACAATGTACCTCATCCTTTCAGAGAAATCAACCCTATTAAAACCCAGCATTGGTGTTTCTCTCTTTGACGCGCCACAAAGAGTTGGCTGGAAAGAATGATCATCATGAGCATGTGGGGAAGATGAGCAAGGGACAAGTTTATTGAGCTTGGACATGCATACACTAACCTCCTGATTGGCATTTGACGTTGAGGATGAATTGCTGGGTGGCCTCTGCCTGGCACGTGGCCAAGGACAACAGCTTGCCTGCCATTCTGCATCTCCTCCAGAATCACCTGTAGGATTAGCAGCAGACCAGTAGCATGAAGATACAAATGTCCGTTTGCCAACAGATTTGGCTGCGTGATGAACATTGAGGGCAAGGTCCCGGACGCTGCCCTTGGCATGCTGGTCTGCAGCATCGTATGTGCCATTGAGCTGGTCATGGATGCGGAAGTAGTCCAGCTCGTCCAACAAGTCCTCGGCAGAGAGCGCCGAGTCTTGCAGCTTCCCCAGGAGCTCTTGCATGGCCGGGCCATCGAGCTGCTTGTAGCTGGCAGTTTCGAGGGTGGCCTTCACAAGTAGCAGCTCCATCCTTATGGCCTCGATGTTGAGACCCAAGTTCTTGGTGGCACCCCAAGCCTCCAGCAGGCCATCAGCAATGGGGGCCAGCGCCTTGCCCACCACCCATTGCGCCTCGCTGAGGAGCGTATCCATCCTGCACCAATGTATTCAGGCCGGTCCTCAAGGTGTGTGACTGACCAGGCCCATGCAGTAACACCTCAGATCTTGCGCGCCAAACTAGTTACCGCCCCATGCAGTAACATCGTAAAAACACTTACCAGTGGCTTCGGAGCTCACGCTGGTGCCTGACCAGTGATGTCGCGGTCTTCAAGGCTCAGTGTTCCCGCACGATGCTGGCCTGATCGGTCGGTGCGGCACAGCCAGCATCAACATATCAGGTTTGGCAAGGTAGATAGATCATATAATTTGTAATGGCATCTGAAAGGTCTGAGATCCACCTAATGCCACTCATATGCATACCCAGCTTATGTGTGCGTACTGTGTAGTAATGTACTTCCTCCGTCCCAAAATTCTTGTCTTAAATTTGTCTTGATATGAATGTATCTAATACTAAAAAGTGACTTGATACATCTGTATTTAGACAAGTCTAAGACAAGAATTTTGGGACGGAGAGAGCGGCGGGAATTTGTAAAAGGCGACTATAATGCACACGGATAATCTTAAGCAGAAGCAATATCTAAAAGATAATATAATTATAGAAAATATTTAGGTTCAAGATCACAAACATGGTGATGCCCACAAGTAGGACTCACGGTGGTGATGCCCACAGATGCCCATATGTGCACGGTGGGAGAAGAGCTATGGGGCAGGCGCGTATACTAGCGCAGTTCCAGCCGGATGAGATCATTTCCAGCCGCCGAGCGAGAACGGTGACCTTTCGGCATGCAGGTTGTGCAGCAGGAATAAGCATGGATGCTGCTAGGACGGAGAGGAGTGCTCGTGCCAACGGGGGATGCATCGTGGGTGGCCATGGTGTTTCGTTGCATTGCGTGGAAGAAGGCACGTCGGCGGGTTGTGTTGGTTTGATTTCGTACGTGCGTGCTGATTAGCTAGCCCCATGATTTACGTGATGCTCGCGTCAGAAGATTGAGCAATGTGTTTCCAGGGCGTACTATGCATCCGACGGCTGATCTTTTAGAAAGATCAGCCGCGTCGTGAGCTGTCAAATCAGCCAAATCGAGTGGTCGAGCGCGCCTTACTTATTGAAACACATGTCCTGTTGCGGAATTATTTCTGTAACATAAGTCTTGTTGCAGAAATTTTATGCATCAACTATTTTGTTGCAAAAAAATTGCAACCGATTTTTTTAAGTTTTTTTTGCAACTGAGGTCTTGTTGCAGAAAATTTCTGCAACAAAGGTTTTGTTGCAAAACATAGACTAGTCATAGACCATTGCAACACCACATATATTTCAGAAACATAGCAACTGTTGCAGAAACATGTTTGATGAAGGACGGTATGCGGGCTCAGTTGGACGCATGTCATGCAGGGAAGGTGACGGACAAGGCCGTTGCTATCCGCCGGGTGACGGTAAGCGTTTCCCCATCTTTTTCCCAAATTATAGTATGGAAAAGGGAAGGTTTTGTTTCGAGACAATTATGGAAATAGGTAGGATTGGGCTATCCGAACGAACAGGCCAATTTTGGGTCCCATGCTGCCCGTTATGTGGCTCTGATCCTGTCTGGGTCGTTCGGTCGACTACGTGGCCTTGCGGGCCCTTTGCAAAGGCCTATGACCCAAACCCGCCGAGGCGCCGACGCCTCTCGTTGATTCACGTCGTTACGCCGCCGCCGCCGCTGGCCGGTCCCCCGATTTTCTACGCCCTCACCGGTGCAGGCGCTGCCACAGCTTGCGGGGCCACTGTAGCCTGCACAGAGCAAAGTCACTGGCCTCAACCCCTTCGAACTAGCTCAACGTCGGGGTGCCACAGTAGCGATGTTGCCTGAGAAGCGGCGCAAACTCTTGTCTCGCCAGCAAAGGAAGAGTAAAATCGGAGTAGGGGGCAGTGCTCGCCGGCGAGGTTCTACGTACGTGAAGTGAAAGCACAATGCTATTCCTCGAGTAGAAACCACCTACGAAGCAGAGAACCAAGTAAGTATACCGCCTTCAGCTTCTGCTTGCTACGAATTGGCATATGATTACTCCCTTGTTTAAATTGTGTCCAGATTTAAAACTTTAGGGCCACAATTAAATCCTAAATTGTGTTTATTGAGATTTTAGGGCAAATTTTACTCCAGAAGATCTGTAACTTGACTTGACAGACCAGTTTTGTTTCATGTTCTATGCAATGGAACCGGGGAAAGTTCCCCTGATCTTCGAAAAAAGTTATAGCCTGGAAGGTCTTGGTAAGTCTCTGCCTTTGGCATAAGATCCAATCCTTTTATCTCTTCGAACTTGTAAGGCGGAACACAAAATTCGTGCGCTAGTACTTCCAGGAATACAGTGATAGGAGGCTTCGATTATCACCTGGTGACAGGCAAGTGGTACAACCTTGGTATGCGCTAGTACAAATATGGCATACATTTAATTAGGTGCCTGTCGAAGAAAAAAAATGATTGGCCTTAACATCTCCAAGCTAATTTTTGTTTGTTGCAGAACTATAATGCATGCCTGTGACATTGCTGTGACTGTTATCAACAACGGCATTTATTATAACTGGCTATGCAAGTTTGTTGTCGCCACTCATAATGTAAGATGAATCAAAGGTATGACATTGTGCCTCTTATGTTTGACACGCCCTTCCCAACTACCAGCCTGAAAAAAAAACATAATGTGTTAGTCAATATAACCCCCATCTAGTCATGCAGTGATTATTTCCTTACATGGACAATGCTTTTCCGTAATGGAACTTTAGCTCAACAAGACATTTATCTGAGTTTTATTTATAATCAGAGAAGCATGCTTTACAGATAGAGCCACCCATTACTCTAGGTCATTCAGACACAACACATGGAATAAACGTCTATTGCACATAAACTAAATCTTTTGATTTCACCACTGCTAGATTTCCATAACATGGCCCTTCTCTATAATCTTAAAGTGCTTCTTACTTGGTTTCTTCAAACAAAATTGGAAGACTGAGTAATTTATATATTGGAATTTCTAGTCAATTATGCATTAGCAATTCCTTAATGATTATCATACAAGTCAAACTTAGTTGAGCCTGTTCAGTTTCTAAACATACTCTGCTACAGGTTACCTTCTCAAAGAGGTGGAAATTGTTGTGTATTTCCTGAATTCACAAGCCTTATCTCCTCAGATGTCATAGAGCTTGCACTTTCTACATTCATATTATGAGCTGCACTTTCGCTGGAATTAGGGATAAGCAAGTAGGTCAAGTTACTGAAAGTATTTAAAGAAAAAACAACTTCACCAAAAAAGGAACACAAACAGATGTAGAAGTATCTTACAGTAGTCCACTGAACTTCTGCTTCGGTGGCATGGCCATATCATCTAAGCTTCTGCCGAACATTTCTAGAACTTTTGTTATAGTAGGGCGATACACAGGTAATACTTGTATGCACCACAAGCCAATCAAGGTCATCTTTCTTGCAATTTCCTCAATGTCACTTGTAACTTCACATGCTTCTAATCCATCATCTTGAGCAAAGTGGTCATAAATCCAATCTGGAAAATACTTTTCGCTGGATTTTTCAGCCAATGATTTCACATTTTTCCTTCCTCCAACCATCTCTAGCAACATCATTCCATAACTATAAACATCTGACTTTGTTGAAACAAGTCCGAAGTTTCGTGAGTGAACTTCTGGAGCAATGAATCCAATTGTTCCTCTAGCACCAATCATTGAAAGCTTGCTCTCCTTGGTACGACACAATTTAGCAAGACCAAAATCAGCAATTTTTGGGCAAAAATCCTGATCTAGAAGGATATTTTGAGGCTTAATGTCAAAATGGACGATCCGTGTATTACAGCTATGGTGCAAATATTCCAGTCCACGAGCTATCCCGGTAGCTATTGCATAGAGCCTCTCCCATCCTAAAATTTCTTTTGGATTCTCTGAGTAAATGTATCTATCCAGGGAACCATTGCACATGTACTCATATACAAGAGCTCGTTTTGATCCCTCCAAACAAAATCCAAACATGCTAACAATATTGACATGAGAGGTCCTACCAATGCTCATAACCTCATTAACAAACCCTTCCCCGTTTCCTTTGCAATCATGCAAGAATTTCACAGCAACAAGACGACCATCATGTAGCTTTCCTTCGAAGACCACACCATAACCACCTTTACCAAGCTGCTTATTGCGAGAAGACGTTATCTTCATTACTTCTGAGTAAGTGAATCTCTTGGGAGCAAGGGATCCATAAGATATTATCATGGCCTCGTAATGCCTTTCAGTGGTGCTGCTATTCTTTTTCGAGAGTTGAAACCAGTTCCTTTTCCCCATCATATACCATATCAGCACATAAATACATGCAAAGAGTAGCGCTGCAGCTGCTGATGTCAAAGCTGAGATTGAAGAAGTAGATGTACCAGGTGTTATAATATGGATATTTAGATCTCTAAGAACATCGAATGTGTTAAATTGAAGTTAATTGGTTCTGTGGTTATGGTTTCACATGACCACATGCTTTCAACTTTTTTTTTTCACAAAACCACAGGTTCTGTTATAATCTTTCCAGTCTACCAGACAGTCAGTACGTGGTGTTTGTTAGGTTCCTAAGGGGACGCTTACGTGGTGTTTGTTACACATGGACTTGGACCTCACCAATCAGGTTGCTCTTCTCATCTTCTGTACGGCTGCTCCACCATTGCAGACTTCCTGCTTGATCAGGAGCTCTACAAACACCCAAAGCCATCCAAGAGGTCACCTCCTGGCCATCCCCACTGGGAGCTATACCACTCAGATCTGCATATCCCTCCTCTCCTGCCACGATGTATGACGCCATCCCAAGGCCACTGCTCTTCGTCTAAGAGCGCGCTGGGTCGGACGGCTCCAGGAGGAAGAGGTTGCTAATGGTGCTGGTTTTCAAGGCTAACAACACGTCCTCCAGAATCTCTGACGCTCAACTAAGCACTGTCCCCGCAATGAGGAGCTTCACGACCCAGTATCCAACGGGTTATAGGAATGGGTTGAAAAGGTTGAAAGAGTACAAGGCGGCAAAAGTAGGATTTGTTTTTTTGAAGATGTAGGTTATTGATCCTAGTTGACTTTTATTATGCACAAACTGAGTGTATTTGTTCCAGTCGAATTATACAGTCAAACCTAAGAAAATATGTATCTTTCTTAACAGAAAAATAGGTATCTTAGAAATCATGGTTTAGGAACTATTGACATTTAAATGATAACATGTGAAAATATGGTGCAACTGCTAGCATACCTATTAAGAGAATCTTTGTGCCAGCTCTCTTGCTACCTGGAATATCACACAATATTATTTAGTTTAAAAATCAATAACATAAAATATATTATATTGTTTTTTACAAAAATAATAATTAACAGGCTCAATACATAAACACATAAAAAATGTTCTACGCAATACTGTAAAGAGCATTGACTGCATATCCCACTTCGTTTAAATACTAGTTTGATACAATACTACAGCAAGTTATATGCCCACATAATTTTGGAAAATCCTACTCTGCCAGTTACCATCCTGTATATGTAACTTGTTATCATGAAGACACTCATTCTGAGCGCTGGCAAACCTAAGTGGAGTATAGCTCTGGCAATCTTATTTTAGTGTCACAGACTGATCTAACATCACAAACTGATGACCCACCAAGACACTAGAGCCAAAAGTTGATTTTACATCAATACTGATGTTATCTAAGATCATGTACCAACAACACAACTTGTCAAAAAATCTGGAAATAGCATATTAATATGTATTTATGCAATTCCGAAAGTAACATAACTAATGATGGTTGATCAGAAAAGAAGCACACTAGTTTTTGGTTCCCATCAAACTAGTCTGAGCTACTTGTTCTGTCACTAGTTTTGGGTACCCACTTGAAAGTATATATTATGGAAGTTTTAATAATGCAAACAGCTGCCGGCGAGGGCATCAAGTTCTGAAATTTACTATAATGTAAGCAGCTGAGGCTTGAGGCAAGTGGGCCACTTCAAGTGGCCAAGTGCTACTGATTGTAGAGTTTATTTACCGATGAAGATGTACAGCATTTAGAGTACTCTATCTTCCAAGGGGAGAGTTGGTCGGGAGGACCCGACCATTGGGGTCCTCCCATTGCTGATACCGCGTGCCTATGAAGAATGTCTACTAGTCAATGCCACCGAGGGAGCCGCCGCCTCCCTCCCAATCCCCTCCTTTTCGATATGAGCTAGGGCTTCGAGCTGCCGCCGCCCCTCTCTTCGCTGCCGCCGGAGCTCCGCGGGGCAAAGCCCAGACACGGGATGATAGCCGCGGCGGGGCCTTCCTTTGCCGTGACTTAGGGCATCTCCAGCCGCGCCCCCAAGAAGGCCTCCCCAGGCGATTTTTTCGCGCCAGCGCCGAAAAAACGGCCCAGTCGCGCCCCCAGGAGCCCGATTTTCGCCGGCTTGGGCTGAAAACAGCGCCGGCGGACCCAGCCCGAACCCGGCGCGCTGGGGGGCGCCCTGGGGCGCCGGGGCGAGTTGTTTTGGCGCGAAGAAGCCGCGGGCCAGCCGCGTCAGCGACTCGGCGCCTCGTCTCCCCCCAACGGCCTCGGTTCCCGCGGGGAATCAATGGCAAGGCGCCCAACGCTCCCTCCCCAGTACGCCGCCGACAACCACGCGGCCTGGGCGGCGTATTTCGAGCGCCGCCAGCAGCAGCGATTGGCGTCCACCAACGGCGCGCCGGTGGTCGGCGGGCGGCAGAATAGCGAGGGGCGCCGCCTCTGGTGGGGCGCCACCGGCCGCATACTCGAGAGCGTGCTCACGCACCTCGAGGGCGGCAACGAACCGCCGTTGGCGTACCCCCCGGCGCAGCACCGACGCGTCGGGCCATGGGCGCCAAGGCGGTTCGGGTCCTCCTCCTCCTCTTCCTCCTCCCGATCCTCGTCGCACTCCTCCGGCACTCCGGCCCTGCTCGGCGTCAAGGCCGAGCCCGCGGCGGAGTCCCCGCTCGGCCGGCGCACTCGCAGCGCCGGCATCGTCATCAACGAGGGCGGCCGGCGTGCCTCCTCCTCGTCGGCTCCTCCGCGCTTCGTCAAGCCAAAGACGGAGCCGGGGCTGGCGCCGGTGAAGACGGAGCCGGGACTGGCGCCGGTGAAGACGGAGCCGGGGCTGGTGCCGGCGAAGGCGGAGTTCGTCGACGACGACGCGGCCCTAGAATGGGCGCGCCGGGACTCCATTGCGATGGAGAAGGCGCGCCGGGACAAGGCGAAGGAGCGCCAGCGCGCCGCCCTGCGCCGCTTCGAGGAGCGCCGACGCGGCCGCGACGAAGACGGGGTCGTCGTCCTATGCGACAGCGACGACGACGACGCGCCGTCGCCAGTCCACCATGGCGACGCCGGGTCCAGCCGGGGCGCCCGCGTCAAGGAGGAGAAGGCCGACGACGACGATGGCGGTGACGGCGGCGACGACTTCAGCCCCTTTCTTTTTTAGATTAGCTTAATGTAATGAAAATGCGCGAATTTCGCCGAAATTTACCATGTTTAGCCGAAATTTAACTACTCTTTTATCATAACTTCGCCGAACGGCCTTTTTTTAAAGGAAAACACTCGCCTGGGGGCGGCCCTGGGGGCCGACGGCTGGGCGACGACTCGCCCCCAGGGCCTTTCTTTGCGCCGGCTCACCCCCAGGCGGCGCTTTTAGACGCCCCTGGGGGGCCAACGGCTGGAGATGCCCTTAGGGATGTGGTTGCGGTGGAGATTCACTCAGGTGTCCCGGACATGTGCTTCGGCGGTGCAGCGATAAGGGCCCCTCTGCCGTCGATGGTTCACCCAGGCAGGGAGGTGGGGCGGCTCCAGTCGTGTAGTTTCCCGGTGGCTGATGTCACCCATGGGTGTGCTAGATGATGGAGGAGGTCGATCTGGTGGTCCGGCCGGAGATGAACATGAATTTGCCAGCGAAAGCTTGGTTCGCCCTCGGCCAAAACCGTCAACGGTGGTGCCAGCGGGTGTCGTTACCTTATTGAAGGCGTTGTGGGACGATCTGTGTTTCCCGTGTGCCCCGGGGGAAACCCGAGATTTAGGCTTTCAATATATGATGATGGCGAGGTTCCTGCATTGTCACCCCCATGGGGGCATCATATTTGGGGTTGTACACTAGCTCGAGGGACAAGTGTTTAGCTTGGTGGTTGGGCACAAAGTGGAGCGGCGTGCCATCTACAGTATCGACAACGGCGAGTCTTGGCGGCAAGATGGAGCGGGGTCTAGGCGGTGGATACTGTTCGATGGGTGTTTGTAGGAGGCATGCGCTATTCGGCGTCGTGGTCGCGTCAATGGCAGAAGGGTCTGCCAAGATAAATGCATTAATTACTCCTGAAGATGGGATTGCGGAAGAAGGCGGCGACGGATTCTACAGCGTGCGCATGCGGTGCATGCTGAGGGTGTGCTAGACCGGTTGGTACTCTCGGCTCGCCGGCGGGGGGCTTGATGAGGCCACCGGATTTCTTGGTGTGCGTGGCGCGCGGTCAGGGCACGTCATCAATCTTGTAGTTAGGGCGACAGTTTTTGCCAGAAAGATGGCTTTGGGTTGATCTATTTATTTATTTTGTAAGATGTTGAATAATGTAATAAAGATGGATGTGTGAGAGGCCGCGGTAATAATCCTTTTTGAAAAAAGTCAATGGCACCAATTGGGTATATAAGTAAACACCGACTCTTAAATTGTGAGCCATTGACTTGACTCAAAGAGAATGTGATCTAGGAAAAAAATACTGAAGGTGTAGTTCAATGCCATGCATGCCTAGAATGCAATGGACCGGCGGAATCTCACCTAACATACTAGCTTGCACTAGTTTGGCCAAAACAACTCAAGAACTAGGGGAGAAGCTTAACCACCGGCTGCGATGTTTGGCCTTTCTTTGATTTGACTTCTTCACAAACTAGCAAAAAAAATCTCTAAGTGGAGTAATCTGGATGAAAAGCTGCTAAGTGGGGTAATTAGCGAAAAAATTACGAAGTAGAAGGGTAAAAACTGAAATTTACTCTAAAAGATACTGCAGTGACGATGGGTCACCGAAAAGCCAAACGATGGCTTCATCAGTGTGTAAATAAAAGTGATGCCTAGTTCGTCCTAGAAATTACTCTTTCGTTCGTCTTAAAGAAGAAAGAATTAACTAGGGTGCAGAGTCGAGTTCGGTGAACTCACCGCAATCTATTGGTGGCACGCCGTCGGAGCAATTGCAGGAAAACCCGGTGCCGTCGTTGGCATAGCTGCACTGCCCGCCGCTTGTCACGCACTTGGTGCAATCGCCTGACGCCACCAACCACTCGAGAAGAAACCCCTGTCTCATGCTGGGGACATAGTCGCTGCCATCAGCGAAACCAAGGACCGGAACCACTGCGACACGACACGATGGAGGGAGCCCGCTTTGTTCACGCTGGTGGTCGCCATACGCCCCACCAAGGCGGTAGAAGGACTCGTCGGCGCAACCCATGCGGCTGAACCCCGGCGGCGCCACCTGCTGCTGCTGCTTGGTGCAGTTGTAGAGGACGACAACCTCGCTGTTCTTCTTGCTGATGGTGTACGGCCCCAGCCCGAGACCCAGCGAGATATTGAACCACCACGGCGGACAGCCGTCGTCGAGCGGCAGGTTGTTGTCCACGGCGATGAATGAGGAGTTCTCGGTGAAGATTTCAAGGACCTGGTAGCCCCCGAACAAGGAGCGACTGAGGAATGCTTGGCCGCCGTTGCAGTTGATCTGGAAGGACGGGGACCCGCATGGCGGCTGACCTTCATCCTCCAACCAAAACGGGTAAGCCACGATCAGGTTGCCGCATGCATTGGGCGAGCATGTAGCCAAATCTTCCGTGCTAGCCACCGGATGCAATCGAAGCACGAAAGCCAAGAGCAATACTAAGAGCGGGATTATCATATCGTGGATCGTGGATGAGCGGAGCGGGGATTAGACGCGCATGGCGTGAAGATTATACGACTGGCCAGTGCTAAGAAGATGCCAGTGACCGCAACTGGTTCTGACGCGAGCCACGAAAGGGGACACACATCACATGTAGGACAGTTTTCTTGCATTCTTTTGTCTAAGTCCACTTTCATATTTGAAACATGGTCAGCACTTTTTTTTGGGAATCACCCGGCGCAGCACTTTTGATGACGACTTTGTCAAACGTCTAGCATCCTCACTAAATTACTACCATTGGCGCGCTAAATAATGTGCAATTGAAAAGAAGTGTTAAAAAAAAGTGGCCTGCACGGCTGCACCAGTTCATCGTCCTGCAAATCACATGACTTGCACATATCCTAATCCTGTTGCTTTTAAAACGGGCGACATTGTTATATGGTCAAAAAGAAAAACTTGACTAATGAACATAAGCTTCTACTGTCAAAGTTTGAAGAACTCGTCTCTCATCATGATTCATGAGGCTCTTTTTATTTGATCATCAGAAGCTTAATTTTGAATTCCCCAAAAGGAAGCAAGATCTCGAAAAGATGGTACTGCCTTATGAAGTTATGATATGTAATACTCCTATCCTCAAATAGAATCATTAAACAAGCAAGCATATGCAAACATAACAGCAATCTGCCAAAACAGTATAGTTTGTAAAGAATGCAAGATTCATCATACTTCCCTAACTCCTAGCTTCCTCGAGCCTTCCCTGACTTGAACTCCAAGTCTGTCGGATCATATCCTTTCCAAAAATCACGCTCCCGAAGGTTTCATTCCGTTTGGACTCCGTTTGATATTCCTTTTCTTTGAAATACTGAAACAGGCAATAAAACAACAATATGAGCTGGGCCTCTGGTTAATAGGTTAGTCCCAAAAGTAATATAAAAGTGTATAATAAAGCCCGTAATCATTCAAAACGGATAATAAAATAGCATGAATGCTTCATAAATTATAGATACATTGGAGACGTATCAGATGGCAACACATCATTGAATAATAATATGAAGCATAAAGCACCATGTTCAAGTAGAGGGTATAGCGGGTGGCGGGAGATTGGACCGCTGTAGATAGATGGGGGGAGGTGATGGAGATGTTGGTGAAGATGATGGAGGTGTTGCTGTAGATCACGGTGATGATGATGGCGCCGGCGGCGTTCCGGCGCCACCGGGAGAGAGGGGAGAAAGCCCCCCTTCTTCTTCTTCTTCTTCCTTGACCATCTGCTTAGATTGGAGAAGGGTTTCCCCTCTGGTCCATGGTCTCCATGGTATGGGAGGGGCGAGAGCCCCTCCGAGATTGGATCTGTCTCTTAGTCTCTCTCTGTTTCTGCGTTCCTAATTCTGCCCTTTCACCGTTTCTTCTATTCCCGGCGATCCATAACTCCGATTGGATTGAAACTTTGAACATGATTTTTCTCCGGACATTAGCTTTCTTGTGGCGAAAGAAGGGCAACAACCGCCTTACGGGGTGTCCATGAGGGTCAGGGGCGCGCCCACCCCCCTGGGGCACGCCCCCTGCCTCGTGGGCCCCCCATCATCGTCTCACGTTGATTCTTCTTCCCGAAATTCATAAATATTCCAAAAAAAATCTCCGTCCGTTTTTATCCCGTTCGGACTCCGTTTGATATGGATTTTCCGCGAAACAAAAAACATGCAACAAACAGGAACTGGCACTGGGCACTGGATCAATATGTTAGTCCCAAAAATAGTATAAAAAGTTGCCAAAAGTATCTAAAATTTGTAGAATATTGGCATGGAAGAATCAAAAATTATAGATACGATGGAGACGTATCAGGATCCCCAAGCTTAATTCTTGCTCGTCCTCGAGTAGGTAAATGATAAAAAAGATAATTTTTGATGTGGAATGTTACCTAGCATAATCTTGATCATGTAATCTAATCATGGCATGAATATTAAGACACGAGTGATTCAAAGTAATAGTCTATCATTTGACATAAAAGAAATTAATACTCGGGCATCCCAACAAACAATCATGTGTTTCAAAATATCAATGCTAAAGAAAGTTATCCCTACAAAATCATATAGTCTTTTATGCTCCCTTTTCTTAACACAAGGTACCCCTCATGCCCATCCCGGTGTCAGCCAAGCAATTGGTTCGTACTTTTTAACGCGCTTCAGCTTTTTCAACCCTCACGCAATACATGAGCGCAAGCCATGGATATAGCACTACAGATGGAATAGAGTATGATGGTGGAGGTTGTATGGAGAAGACAGAAAGGGAGAAAGTCTCACATCGACGCGGCTAATCAACAGGCTATGGAGATGCCCATCAATTGATGTCAATGCGAGGAGTAGGGATTGCCATGCAACGGATGCACTGGAGCTATAAGTGTATGAAAGCTCAAACTGAAACTAAGTGTGTGTGCATCCAACTTGCTTGCTCATGATAACCTCGAGCATTTGAGGAAGCCCATCATCGGAATATACAACCCAAGTTCTATAATGAAAAATTCCCACTAGTATATGAAAGTGAAAGCATAGGAGACTTTCTCTATGAAGAACATGGTGCTACTTTGAAGCACAAGTATGGTAAAAGGATAGTAGAATTGCCCCTTCTCTCTTTTTCTCCCATTTTTTTTATTTTCTCTTTTTTATATATTTTTTTTATTTTTTTGGTGGGCTTCTTTGGCCTCTTTTTTTTATTTGGGCTTCTTTGGCCTCTTTTATTTTTCATAAAGTCAGGAGACTCATCCCAACTTGTGAGGGAATCATAGCTTCCATCATCCTTTCCTCACATGGGACAATGATCTAATAATGATGATCATCACACTTTTATTTTTACTTACAACTCAATATTACAACTCGATACTAGAACAAAATATGACTCTATATGAATGCCTCTGGCAGTGTACCAGGATGTGCAATGATATAGCATAGCAAAGATATAAAAAACGGACAAGCCATGAAAACATCATGCTAGCTATCTTACGATCATGCAAAGCAATATGAGAATGAATGCTCAAGTCATGTATATGATGATGATGGAAGTTGCATGGCAATATATCTCGGAATGGCTATGGAAATGCCATAATAGGTAGGTATGGTGGCTGTTTTGAGGAAGATATAAGGAGGCTTATGTGTGATAGAGCGTATCGTATCACGTGGTTTGGATGCACCAGCGAAGTCTGCACCAACTCTCAAGGTGAGAAAGGGCAATGCACGGTACCGTAGAGGCTAGCAAATTGCGAAAAGGTAAGAGTGCATATAATCCATGGACTCATATTAGTCATAAAGAACTCATATACTTATTGCAAAAGTTCATTAGCCCTCGAAGCAAAGTACTACTACGCATGCTCCTAGGGGGGAGGTTGGTAGGATTTAACCATCGCGCGCCCCCGACCTTCACGCAAAGATAAACAATCAAAATACAATGTGCGCCAATTTGGTTACATAGTTAGGAGACCATACGTGCATGCTTCGGGAATCACAAACCTTAACACCAATATTCTTACTAAACACAACCATTTACTAGAACCTCTCACATATTATCATGTCTATATCGCAAAACTATTGCAATGAATCAAACATATCATATTCAGTGATCTACAAGTTTTATGTAGGATTTTATGACTAATCATGTGAATGACCAATTCCTGCCATCTCTCTAAATAGATATAAGTGGAGCAAGAGAGCTTAATTCTTCCAACAAAAGATATGCCCACGCTCTAACAAATATAAGTGAATCAAAAGAACATTCTACAAATGGCGGTTTTCTATGTGAAGAGAAATAGGCAATCCAAACTTCAAATGATATAAGTGAAGCACATGAAGCATTCTATAAAGCCATACTCAAAGTATTTAAGTGAAGTGCAAAGAGCATTCTATAAATCAACCATGTACTGTCTCATACCAGCATGGTGCATAAAAGAAAGTTGAAAATTAAATGCAAAAGATGTTGATGAATTTCTTTCAAGCCTCAACCCGCTACAACTAGAAGAATACAACGTGTATGTAAAGATGGGCTATGAGTTCGATGTAATCAAAACATGGTTGAATGACCATGAAAGCTATGAATTCAACAAAGATGCCATGCCGTATCTGACAATCTTGCAGCAAGAATCAGGAGAAGATTCAATGGCTCAATCATCTGAGAACAGCTCAGACAAGAAAATCTCGGTCAAGAAAAGGCCGGTAAAGCCTTCAAGAAGGCTCCTTGGAGAAATCATGATTCCTACATTTGTCCCAGGAGATTTCAAATTCATGAACAAAGCCAGAGCACTCCATGAATACCTATTCAGCAAAGAAGGACAGGACGAATGCGGAGAGTAAGTACTTTCTCTTGCATAAACTAAAAAACAAACAAATGTTGCCCCTTTTTAAACCAACCTAACTAATGTATAAACTTTTTCTTCTTCTAGTCTAAACATATATATTAGCTCGACGCGACCCGATTGGATTACAGGAAAACAAATAATGGAACAGCTAAAGAAAGGATATGGTGGACAGATGGAGGGCTCCATCGCAAACGCAATGTTCGACGAATGGACATCGCAGCAACAATACAACACAACCGATAAAGCCATACTTCCCACAGAATTTGCAAACATATGAAATCCAATTTGACAAAAGCACTTGCATCATTTCAGTGAATACAAAGATTGAAATAAAAAGTAGAAAACTTTTTGGTCGCAGCTCGTGCTCGGTGTTAAAATTGGAGAAGGAGGACTAGCAGAATTCAATGAGGAAGAAGCATTGAAAGAGTTTGCACCCCTTATAACAGGGAAGGAACTTTTAAAGAAAAAATTTGGTGAGTTAATAGAAATATAGAAACATAACTCATTCTTCCTACAGATTGCACATTCACATGTCATTTAATTCTCCTGACAAGAATGAACTTTAACTCACTCTGTCTCCAAACATTGCAGATTATGATACCTCACAACACAGATAAACACTACACACTGTACGTGCTCAACAAGTACACGAACTCCATCGACATACTTGACTCACTGAATTACAGACACGGAGACGAAAAAAACATGCAAAACACACCATAAGGACCACCAAGAACTGGTACATCAATTCAACCTTGTTTTCTAACTGGTTTTCCAATTGCTGCATTCCCTTTATTAATGGCAAACCCAACAATAACACAGATTAAAAGGATGCACGCACTCATGAAGAAGCATTACGGCGAAGCGGAGCTACAAGCCAACAACGAACCAAACTGGTCGAGGATAGCAGAAACACCTAACAGAGTTTGCGTGCCAAAACAGCAGGGTACCCAATGCGGACACTTCATGGCTCAATTTGCAAAATACTAGAATGGCATTGAACTCATAAAAGATGATGAGGATTTCAATGTAAGTGAATAGTACAAGAGCAACAATTTTAATTTTTACAAGCAGCACTACTTGAATACTTCAATTATCTCATGAAAGAAAAATAAAAGAATATCCAATGGCCTCCATGCAGCAAAGCAACGTAGATGCCGAATGGAAACCGGAGTTCCTTTTTACAGCCATATTTGGTGAAACAAACGAAGTAAAGTGGGAGCAACTACCTGGAAGAATCAAAGAATTCAAACCAGAAACTTCAAAGTTCTTTTCCAGCAAAAAAGGTAAGAAAATCATTTCTACTTATCTTTTTTTTGTAATAACCTACCCATCCCACGGTATTCACCAACATCTTTCGTATCACGAGAGCTTACATATTACATATCTGCTTCCGCTGACAGAATACGATGAAACAAAAAGGAAAAAAAGACAGAGCACCAGTCTATATCCAAAACATTTCCATTGCTTCCAACACACAAAGGAGACATCCGACCTCTTCCATCTAGTCATGAGTGACAGCTGGCAGGAGGAAAACAAAAAGTGAGTTGTTTTCTATTGCACCTCAAAATAATTGGACAGAGGCCAAAAATAATGTAAGAATCTGTTTCTCACTAACCGTCACCTCCAAAATTATTTTATCTCCCCTGTCACAGCAAAACTATATTTAGGCGCATCCACAGGGAAAGTGAAAGCACGCAACTTACTGGAGCACAGCTGAAGGCAGTATTTGGTCCAAGACTAGCACAGACGAACATACCACATCATATGGAAAAGAGGATCCGCGATAACATAGCAGATATCTGGGAAAGCAGACAAGAATCAAAACAGAGTGACAGAGTAATATTAGGCCCAAACTTTGCAGAGGTAAACTTTTAAAAAGCAAAATCTTGTGTATATTGCAACAACTACTCTTTTTATATTCTTACACGACTCTTTTTTCTAACAGTTTTTTCATCATAAATGTTGTTTGCAGCATATATTGGAGTTAAAGAAACACACAACTACTATTACAAAATTTAAAAATGAATTGCAAAAAACAAAGAATCAGCTGGTTCCCATGTATCAAGGAAAATCAACGGAAAAAGCTCTCAACAGCAAACATGGTAACAACCCTTTCTTCCATGAAAAAATCAGAAAATATGCTTTCTATTAAATTACTTTATATTAAACTGTCATCTAAGCAACAAGTATTTTGTACGCAGATATTCATTCCAATGGAGAAGCATGACCGCTATGTACTATATGTGCTGGACAAATACAAACACAAAGTTCACATTATTGATCCTCGAGAAACAACTCACGAGGAATTTGAGAAAGAAAAGATAGACACCGACAAATTGACAGAAGAAGAAGCATGTTGAGTTCTTCAGGAAAATGAAGATGCTAGAGAAGAAAGAGAAAGACAGTTTCAGGAATATCATGTTCATAAGTCGGGAGTGGTAAGCATTTATACATAACAATTTTTTCAGTTTTGCAAGTTGCAATATAAAAACAATTATTACAAAATACAATATTCTCAGGTACCTAGGTTTAAAGAAGTCTTCAACATCATACTAGGACAAACAATTAATGCCAAGGGTACAAGATGGCAGACTCATACCGTGCAAGATGTTCCACTGGTAGAAAAGGGAGAATCAACATTTGCTGTTTTAAAGCTTGCATTCCTCTACAATGGTGAAAAGTTTGTCGAAGACCTGGAAGATTTGACAATAAGTTTATATATATTTACTTATAAACAACTTATATGCACAAACTCTAATAATATACTTCTCTTCTCGGCAAAATTTCACAGGATGAGGTCGAAGAATGGAGGGCAGAGGCAATGTATATTCTCTTAAATAGCGAGATGAATCAAGTCAAAGCTAGCGAAATGGGTGACGAGATTAGCAAGTTCTTAAGAAAAATGAAGACTAAAACTTGTGATTTAGCCCGCGAAGCTAATTCTATCTAGACGTGACAAAACAGTTTGTCAATAATTCACATTTATATGTAATGTAGTTAAAAATTGCGTGTTCATGTTGAAAAAAGAACTATTTCGACAACAGTGCGTCTTACAACATAAGAGAGTGCCAGTAAACTATAAACAACAATGCCTCTTCTTATTTGTACAACAGCAGTGACTCCCAAAACAAAGCCTTACGCGTGACTCTGGAAAGCACCGTCCCGTGCCTCCAGAGGCGACATGGCCTCGTGCCACCAAACCCTAGGTCATCATGCCTCCGGGCAATATCCACACACACACATACCCTTACGCATGACTCTGGAAAGCACCGTCCCGTGCCTCCAGAAGCGACATGGCCTCATGCCACCAAACCCTGGGTCACCATGCCTCCGGGCAATATCCATACACACACATACCCTTACACGTGACTTTGGAAAGCACCATCCCGTCCCTCCAGAGGCGACATGGCCTCGTGCCACCAAACCCTGGGTCACCATGCCTCCGGGCAATATCCATACACACACATATACCCTTACGCGTGACTCTGGAGACCACCCTCAAGTGCCTCCAGAGGCGACATGGCCTTGTGCCACCAAACCTTGGGTCACCATGTGCCTCCGGGCAATATCCATACACACACATACCAAGAGCGCCTCAACCATGGCTAGCTCCTACGCACACGTGACTTCACATGCTTTAAACCCGTGCCTACGGAGGCAACATACCAATGCCTTCGTAGTATGCACACATGTGCATGCACACACAAACCAATATATCGTCAATAAAGCATAGCTCTTAAGCAGACGTGACTGCATATTCTTCAAACCTGTGCTTTCCGAAACAAAGCAGTTTGCCTTTGGCCCGACCTGTTAGGAGATTCCCTCGCGCGCTCACACCACGAGGGACAACGCGTCGCACGAACCCGCAAGCTGCACGACCAACACACACTTCGACCTATGCCCCCCCTTCAAGATGTTTATGAAAATTAAATGAGCCGAAGGCGAGCAGGAGGTTCCCTCGCACCGG
>LT934116.1:35017367-35056512 GCA_900231445.1 Triticum turgidum subsp. durum | reverse complement strand
AGATGTTTATGAAAAATAAACGAGCCGAAGGTGAGCAGGAGGTTCCCTCGCGCCGGAGGCGCTTTTCTTCAATTTGGTAAAGTTATACACACGTGCCTCTCCTATAAAGAAGTCACATGATTGAACAATTCTAAAGACTGCCGTTTTACAATAAAAAGTTGCTTTTTTCGTTACTTGAAAGGCCATATTTGATAGTGTTGGTAGTCCCCGCCTGTAACTACCCCATAAATCTCCATTACCCGGAAATATAATGGGAACAGAAAGAGAAACACCCAAAACACGGAAAGGTAAAACGAAAAAATGTGATAGTATGAGGGTTCAAAGTGTAAAACACCCAAAACCACAAACCTGAAAGGAAAAACTGGGAACCAACCACGCCACCTGTTTTTCCCTGGCGGGAGCGCTCCGCGCGCGACACTTGTCACGCGTGGAGCGCTCCCGAACCGCTCGTTACGAGCGCTCCGAAGGAGCGCTCATTAACTAGTTGCTCTCACTATGTGCGCAATAACCAGCATCATCGGGTTTTCCACGCCATAGCTATATCTCGCCTACTCTGAGATCTAACTATGGCTCACCTATGGAGTCAGGACGAATGGCCAGCCTATTAGCGTGTTTTTTCACTCGGTCGCTATTCGTTTGCTCGCTGGCTTAGTATTGTGTTTTTTTTCTTTACTTTACACTGATGGACTTGGCTCATTTGTTGCTAATTTGTCTTTCTCCTTTTTCTCCTTTTCATTCGAATTTTTTGGGTTTTATAGATTTCATAGTATTTCACTATTTTCCATCAGTTTCTTTGGTTTGCCTTCCTTTTTTCTATTTCTTAATATTTTATGTATATTTTCCATTATTTTTTTGTTTGAATATACTTTTGCTCTTTTTCTTTAAGTTTCATTCTTTTGCATCAATTTCTTTGTTTTTTGGTTTCCTTTGTCGTATTTCTTTTACTTTTTATTTTTTTCTGTTGGTTTCTTCTGTTTCCTTTGTTTTTTTGTTTCTATTGAGCTTTATCCCCTTACTTTATTTTTATTTTCTGTTGAGCATATGTCTAATATTTTTCATTCTCATTTTACAATTTTTTGTTTTGCAACAAATAACTACTTTTTAATGCACGTTTTAACATTTTTCAACACATGGCTAACATTTCTATATTATATGTCTTGTTGCCTAACTTTTTTCCATACAGGTTCTACTTGTTTTGTATGCGTATGAAATATTTCTTTTATACACGTTAACTCTTTCAAATACATGACAAACATTTTCTTGAAATATGTCTTCCTGATGACTACATTTTTTTTGTATACATCAAACATGTTTGTTATACCTGTTTAAGAATTTTTAAGTATAAGTTAATATTTTTATATACAATGATTAACATGTATTTAAAGTGCATATTTTCATGTCTACTTTTTTCGTACACATTGTAAAAAATAATTGTGTACATTAGGACGTTTTTATATACATGCTTAATTTATTTTGAATACATGATCACAATTTTGAAACTATATGTTTTGATGTATACTTTTTTACGTATAGTGTACTTTTGTTATATTCATTAGGAACTTTCCTTTATACACGTTTAGCAGTTTTTATTATCTCACATATAGTTTTTTAAAATACATGAACATTGTTTTATTACAACCATTTGCTTACTGCTCTCAGCATCTCTTAAGAGTGGACAAAACCTTTTTTTTCAAAACTTCTGTATTTGTCTTTGGAATATGTGTATTTTTAGAATTTATTTATGAAAACGTAAGAAAAAGAGGAAAATAAAAAAACTCAAAAGTAAACTCGAAAAAGAAAATGGAGACATAAAACTAAAACTGAGTGGAGAAATGAAGAAAACTGTTATTGGCCGGGCCCTCTGGGCATTCCTCCTTCTGGTGACGCTGGTTCTGTGGCGATTTCCTATTTGATGTAGACCACATCTGGGAACATCTACGAAAGCTAACAAGTAGACCACATATCGGAACATCTCGAAGGTTGCAGCACTGGTTTCTACCGGTTTTGGGAACCCTTTTTTGGACTTCTTTTCTTCTTTTTTGTGTTTTTTTCATTGTCTATATCTATCCTTTTTTGTTTTTATTTCTTTTCTTTTCTTTTTATTATAAAATTTACAACTTTACCAAATTGTTTAGCAATTTCAAAATAATGTTTCCACTTTAGAAAAATCTCACCAAAGTTTAAAAACTGTTAGCAAATTTTAGAAATATGTTTGTCTTTTAAAAATTTGCTCGTGGGTTTCAAAAAATGTTCACATTTCAAAATGTGTTCACAATTTTCAAAAAACATATTCTTGTTTTAATTTTTTTTCATGTGTTTCGCTAAATCTTCCCATTTCAAGAATAGGTGACAAATTTCAAATAAGTTTGTGTTTCAAATTTAGTTCAGGACTTTCAGTAAATGTTTAGAAAACTTTCAAAATGTTTATATTTTCAAATTATGTTCACGAGCTTCAAAAAATAGTCCCACTTTTCAAAAATTTCATGTATCCAAAATCTATTTCTGAATTTGAAACATGTTGCAGTTTTCTTTTCTTTTCTTGCATTTTCAATTTATTTAGGAGAGTTTAAAACAATGTTCACGTTTCCAAAAAATGTTTGCATTCTTCAAAATGTTTGAGTTTTTTCAAATTTTATTAAAAAAATTAAAGTGCTCGGGGTTTCATAAAACATCACATTTTTTAGAATAATGATTTGCGTTATTTTTTAAAAAAAAAATCGGATGTTCTCTTCGTTTTGTTCTTAAGAGTTTGCGCTGTATTGAACACAATATAGCTTGCTTGTTTTTTTAAATGAATATAGCTCGCTAGGTTGGCTGGCTAGTTTACTTCACCGGAAGCTCCCGGTCTTGGGTTCGAGCCCTCCGTCGCGCTAGCCTCATGGGGCGGCCTAGTCAAGAGACCCGCCTGTGCGTGAGATCGACATTCTGACGTAGAGAGCAGCATATAGGAGCTCTCAGTTCCGTGTTGATACATGTGACACATCCCAGTTCCTATTCAGCGCGGGATATAGTTCAAATCCCTAACTAGGGCGCACCCTTCATTGCACTCTGAATGGGCCGGTCATCTATGTCTTTGTTTTCACCAGTTCTTTGGGAAACTTTTTCCAATGATTTGTACTGTTTTTTCTAGGTGTTTTCTTCTGGTTTCTCCCAGCCGATTTTCTCATTTTGTTTTGCATTTTTTTACTTTTGGTATTATGTTTCTTTTTATTTGTTTTTTATTTTATGTTTTTATCAAATTCGTGAGCTTTTCGCAAATTTGGCTATACTTTTTTACAGATTTTGTGAACTTTTTTAAAGATCTATGAACCTTCTTATTCAAATTTATCGAACCTTTTAAAATTATGAACTTTAATTTAAATCATCGTGACTTTTTTTCAATTTCGTGAATTATTTTTATTTTTGCGAAGTAGTCCGATTGTTATAGTTCAGATTTTTTTTTCTCTGAGCGGTAAAGGATACTTTACTGATTCAGGGGAAAGTTCGTAGGAGTACATGTGGTGACATGGGTTTAATAAAACAAGGAATTTAAGCAGACTATGAGTTCTTTATTTGTGTCCCTTCCTTCATAGTTGATATCACATGTTTCAAAGAGCTGTTGATTTCCCTGATCTTCGAAACAATAGTATCGTTCCTACCACACGCCTCATTATTTATGTTCTCCACTATGCCTTTATTATCACATGAAATAATGATCCCACTAAGGTGCAAATATAAGGCGAGCGCTTGCGCTTCTCGGCGGGCTCACGCTTCCGAGCAAGCTGGGTCCGTAACTCCAGGAAAAACCATAGATGAGGCTATAATCCAGATATATGTCGACTTGTCAATGGGCTGGCCCAGCTGGAGGCCGCCTGTCCGTTGCTTCGACAATCTGCCGCAAAGAGTGGCAGATAGGAACTTCTTTTGATGTTGCCTATTTGATGCGTGTTGCTTAGATTTTTTTTATTAACGTGTGTTGCTTCAAATAGTTGACCCTTTAGCACACGTATGAGCGAGCAACCGATATATTGGGCCGGCCCATTTCAGCTGTTACATGCAAAACACTCTCGGTAATAAGGAACCTTTTCCTGTCCAGTTTTATCCGTTTTGGGAACCTTCTGGAAGGTCCTTGAACCTCATTTTTTCTGTTTGCTTTATTACCGCGTCTTCCATTTATTCAGGTTTTTATATTTTTTTCTCTCTATTTTCCTTTTCTTGTTTCATTGTTTCTGTCGGTGCGAGGACGACACCTATGGGATCACAAGAATCCCTACTACGGTTGCGGGGCGCGGGGTTGTGAGAAGGGCGGATCGAACAGATAGCACACGGGTTCTTTATCCAGGTTCGGGCCGCGAGGATGCGTAAAACCCTACTCCTGCCTTGATGGTTTGTTTATCTGTGTTCTTGAGCTAGCAATGGGGCGTGAGGAGCTCCAAAAAGCCGAATCCCCCTCCTGGTCGCCTCGGGTCTCCTTTTATACGGAAAGGGGTTGCCACAGTGGCACCCAGGAGGTGGAAAGGGTACAGTGATGCGAGTTTATCCCTCGCATTACATGACAAGGCGCATTTAATGCGTCTTGCTTAGGTGTTCTTGCTTTATCGGGGACGGGGGAGAGCCCAGTCTCATCCGTCGCCGCTCCCTTTCGTGTCGACACGCGCCCTAGCCAGCGGTGCCCGTGGTGCCATGTAGGCAGGCAGGCAGCTGAGGTGGCGTAGCGCTGGGTCTCCAGGAAGATCCTTTCGCCGCCATGCAGGTGCCTGCCCAACTGGTTGGGTCGGCAGCTGCGTGTGAACGATGGTGGAGGTTTGGATTGGTGTGGGCCTGATGGTGGCCCTACGGGTGTCCTTGGCAAGGGCCTTGCTGTAGCCCCGGCAAGGGTCTTGCCGGGGCGCCTGCTGTCATCCCCGGCAAGGCTCTTGCCGGGGGCCTTGTGGTCTTCCTTGGCTGGGATCCCGCCAAGGGTCGTCATCTTCTATAGTGTGTATCCGATCTTGAATGTCTTCACAAAGATCTGCATGCCACCACGGAGATGTCTCCCGAGTCCTTGCCCTTATGGCGGCAGTTGACTCAAGGGTGATTCGCTCCGTAGGTGTGGGGCGAGCTGCCACGGCAAGGGTCTTGCCGGGTTTGCTAAAACCGCCCCTCGGCAGGCATCTTGCCGGGGGAGTCCGCTTCGTCCCCTTTGCTATTTGTGGTCTTGGTCTTGGCGTCGTTCTGCTCCTTTCAAGCCCCGGCCTTAACCTTGGCTCACCTCCCTTGCCTTGCTCAGTGTGGTGGTGTTCGTGGCTCAGACTGCCCGTGCACAGTTATAGGGGTACAAAAAGTGTACTCCTCTTTTTGTACACCGACAGTTTCTAAATCACAAATTTAGATAAATAAAATCTTTAAAATAGTTTGTGTTTTACAAAATTTGTTCAAAGTTAATTTTTCCCATTTTCCAATTTTTTCCATTTTAAAAAATCCTGTTTTCAGTAAAAATTGATTTTTTTTCAAAAATTGTTCGCGGTTTCATATATTTTCAGAAATTGTACATATTTTCAACAAATGTTTGGAATCCAAAATTTGCGCAAAATTTAAAAATTAATTCAAAAATTATTTATGTTTTTTGCTTTGTGCGAATAATCTTCTAAATGATCGTGTTTTTGAATATTTGTCTGTAAATTTTGAACCAGTCGCTACTGTTCTATTACTACAGTAACGCATCGGTTCAGTGAACACCGTTATAGTCCCTCTTGCTACAGTAAGCCAACGATTCAGTGAACATTGCTACAGCGCCTACACTACAGGACACAAAGTCCACATAAGTGACAATGATTTCTCTCACAATGCTAGCATATTTCCGGCCCGAGAGCGCACTATAGCAAGCATCGTTAAGGTGATCGTTCGATACAGCGCCAGTGGGCCGTCGACCTATAGCATGTTGTTGTTGGACGCACGATTGAGCTGTCTAAAATAAACTTGGGCTTTGGCAAGGATAGCACTTCCCGGAGTATCTTCTCTAGTATTTTATGATGCAATAACAAATTTTTGCGCTTCGTGAATTTCTCACTGATCATCATATAAATTTTGGATTTAGAAGACTAAGTATCTGCCCAAAGACAAGGCAGTTTCTTTCTAATGAGATAAAATGGGAGAAGAGCCGATTTCTAGTAATAGGATAGTAGGATTTGTCAATTCACAAAGCGTATCTCCACGTATCCAGCAGAACTTGCAGTTTCGACTTCCATATCATGAGCTGAACTTAGAATATTTGAATTCGCATGTCTTATCTCATCAAATCCGGTAGAACTTGCACTTTCTACATTCATATTGTGAGCTGAACTTTCACTGGAATAAGCACACAGGTCAAGTCATTGCATAATAATAATTGCATAGAAAAACAAAGGAACAACATGGGAGTAATATCTTACAGTAATTCACACAAGTTCTGCTTTGGCGGCATGTCCAGATCATCTAAGCTTCTATCAAACATTTCAAGAACATTTGTTATAGTAGGGCGATGCATAGGTAATACTTGTATGCACCACAAGCCGATTAAGGTCATCTTTTTTGCGATTTCCTCAATTCCACTCGTGACTTCACATGCTTGTAATCCATCTTCTTGCTCAAAGTTGTCGTAAATCCAATCTGGGAAATACTTTTCACTAGATTTTGTAACAATTGATTTTACATTTCTCCTACCTCCAACCATCTCTATCAGCATCATTCCATAACTATAAACATCTGACTTAGTTGAAACCACCCCAAAGGTTCGAGAGTAAACTTCTGGGGCAATGAATCCAATTGTTCCTCTAGCTCCCATCATTGAAAGCTTTCTCTCCTTTGTATGGCACAATTTAGGTAGACCAAAATCAGCAATCTTTGGGTTAAAATCACTGTCTAGAAGGATATTCTGAGGCTTGATATCAAAATGAATGATTCGTGTGTTGCAGCTATGGTGCAAGTATTCAAGGCCTCGAGCAATCCCGATTGCTATCCCATAGAGCCTCTCCCATCCTAAAATTTCCTTGGGGTTCTCAGAGTAAATGTATTTATCCAAGGAACTGTTTGGCATGTACCCATATATTAGAGCTCATTTTGATCCCTCCAAAGAAAACCCAAATAAGCTAACAACATTAATATGAGAGGTTCTTCCAATGCTCATAACCTCATTCACAAACTCGTCCCCGTTTTCTTTGCAGTCATGCAAGAATTTTGCAGCAACCAGACGACCATCATGTAGTCTTCCTTTAAAAACCACACCATAACCACCTTCTCAAGGCTGATTGTCGCGAGAAGATGTTATCTTCATTACCTCTGAGTACTTGTATCTTTTTGGAGCTAGGGATCCATGGGATACTATCATGGCCTCATAATTCTTTTCAGTGCTGCTGCTAGTCTTCTTGCAAAGGAATCTTAGTTTCCACTTTCTGTGACATATCAACACATAAAGACATGGAAAGAGCAAAGTTGCAGCAGCTGATGTCAAACCTGAGATGAAAGCAGATGTTATTTGTGATTTCCAAGACCATCAGTAGTTTAAATTTCTCTTTCCGCAGGAGGACATGGTGCCAAAGTAGCAACGCGCTATCACAATTTGCTCAGTCTTGTATTATGCACAAACTGAGAGTTTCTTGTTTCAAATTTTACTTTCAGAATCAACTTTCAATTATTACAGATATGATAAATTTCAAAGTTGCTATTTTGTCATAGAAAATCACTATTAGTAAACCGCTGATATTTAAATCATTACATGTGAAAAGATGGCAAAATTTTTGGCGTAACTATTTTCATAATCTTCTTCCCTTTCCTGTTGCTACCTGGAATTAATATAAATAAACATTTATGAGTATTATTAACTGGTATTTGTACTCTAATGGCCATATATAATAGCATTTTTTGAAGTACACAAGAACCACTGGAGTGGCACATTTCAAAAGCCGTTTTTTTAGTGGCGTTTCACGATTTCGAAGAGTTGGCAGGTGGAGTTTTTTTCATTACCCATTCTTTTGGTGTAATAATCATACACAATATTTACAAAAGATTGTACTTAAACAGCCTAGTGCATGCATGTAGGTTGGTTCCATCTATGTCAGCACGTATGTAAACTGATTTTGTAGATCTTTGCTTAGTAAGTGAGAGCACTGCTCGTTTAGGGTTGGTTCATCCAACATATATACCTGTTACTTCAAGTGTTCAATTTATAGCGTGTTGTCAAATTTTGAGTTTTACAGGCATTTCTGATTTTGAAGGCTTGCCAGCGCACGTCGACTCGTGCAGGTTGCCAACAGAGCAGAGGCAAGCGAAGGCGGTGGACCCATTATTATACCGACATTGCCCGCCACTCGCACTGCAGGCAGAGCAGTCCCCAGCCCTGGTGCCTATCCAATCCAGGACGAACCCGCTGTCCAGGAGTTGATTGTAGTTTGCCGCCGTCGAGATATCCGCGACCGATCCAAGCACCGGGTGGTAAGTCTACATGCAGTTTCCGGTGGGTATTGCGGGCGGCATGTTCCGGTAGTAGCTGCCGCCGAGGTACACGGAGATGGGCCAATTGCAGCTGGGCACGCCTATGGCGTTCACGTAGTCAGGCCCACGCGGCTCCGTCCCGTTGCAGCCGTAGAGGAAGCACAGGGCCAGGTTGGTGGGGCTGATCTCAAACGGGGCGAGAGTTAGGATGGTGGACATGTTGAAGTCGGTGCAGCATACGGCGTCGGTGCCATGGGTGACTCTGTCGTGGGACACAAGGAAGGAGCTGGTGTCGTAGTCGATGTCGTGGACGTGGATGCCAGAGGCCCTCAACGAAGTCGAGGTGCTGTTTTTTTTTAGACAAGAGGCATATTTCCCGGCCTTAGGATAAGACCCTTACAAAGGAAAAGCGCAACACGCGCAAAATAGGAATAGTGACGCAGCACTATTATACTTAGGAAACCCGACAAGGGTCTAGCACAAGCAAAAGTGCCGGCTTAGGTATTATTGCGTCTAGTCTCCACAAGAAGCCGATTGCACTGAACCCGAAGGCTGTCGATGAGCGTGCCCGTGCGGCCCTGGTCTTGCCTCCTACCAAGGGGCTTCCACAGCTGCAGGAAGATAATCATCTTGTAAACCAGGTCGGCGGGCTGCTTGAACACCTTTCCTTCGATGAGGGCTTTGTTCCTCGCATTCCACAGGGCCCACGTTGTGGAGGTGCTGTTGCCGGTGCACCGTAACTCGAAGGCCGGGTGGCCGCAGGAGGAATTCGACGGATAGCTTGGGCCGCCGAGCCAGAATGGGTACTTGATGGGAAGTTCCCCGCATGTCACTGGTTCACACTCAGCATGCGTGCGTTGATGGAGTAGGAACAGTGAGAACAAGATGGGGAGCAGCGAGGTTGGATACATGCCAATAGTCTGATCTCAGGAGACAGATTTCGTAAACGAGGAGGATGGTTCAAAGCTCAAGTGAGTGAAGGACGAAGACAAGGAGATGATGAGATAATATATATAAGCAGTGTTAGCCAACGATTTTTTTTCTGCCAGGATTAGGCAACGACTTGGATTGATTCTGTCAATGTTTTTTTCTTTTCCATACCAACTAGACAGAGTCAACATGAAACGGCAACAAACCTAGGGTGGTTTGTCGACGTCCAAGTCTTGATTAATATTTAGTTGGCAATGTTCCACAGTTTTATGCCAAACATATTTCCAGAACTATAATGCATTGTTATGCTTAGAGCAAAGAGAAGTTGTCGTAGAAGATGCCGATGATCTGGACATTGTACTGCATGCATGGTTCGTTATGAATGCCACACTGTCACTACTCACTACATTTCCATAAATTTTTCGAAGCAGGTAGTGGAGCATTGCTTGTGTCGGGTCTATTAGACGCGCTTTAGGTTTTCAACTGGCAATGTGCCGTCTAATTTTATGAGTTTAACAGGTATGTGAATTGAGAGGCAATCGGTCGTGCGCTTGGTGGGTTGGGAGGAAGAAGGAAAGAGGCCATGAGCCAGAGCACGAGCACGACCGGTTGCATCATGCATGACGGATGGCGCAGGTGAAACCACATTTTACATGATATCACATCTCAGAATTCAATTTGGAAGTTTTCAAAAAAAAAACTTGAAAATAATTTTGACTGTTCATAAGTGTGTCGACAATCCCTAAGAGTTTCTTTATACGGTGTACAAACTGACACCATATCTTTTTCTTTTTGCTAATAACTGACACCATATCTTATCAATATTCACAATTGTTTTTGTTTTTTCGCAAATTTGCAAATTTGAATTTTGAGGAGTGGTGTCATATGTGTGGTATGATGGTATCATGTGATATTTTTCCAGCTAGCTTCTTGGTCAATATATATGTTGGTTGTGCAGTACGTCTGGTTGGCTTCTTCTCTATATGTGGACTTCCTTTTATCAACAGAATTGGAGGTCAGTGCTTCCTCGGACTATTTCAGGGTTGATAGAGCAAAAGTTAACTCCAGCTTGTGTGGTTCTAATTACTAATTTTTGACCAGTACTATTTCAATTTGGGAATTTTCCGGGCATTGGTGGGAGTTTGTGTGACTGTGGTTTCCCTCGTTGTACAAGTAACAGACACAACGACTGGTCCATTACTAATGCATGTATATTTGCTGTTGCTTGACTAACGAATGGATCAATATAGTTGGACATTTTGAGAGTTGATACGTTGTCTTCTATTGGCTCCCTGTATATGTAAAAGACAGAACTATCTTTGTATGGGCAATCACACGCTGATTTTGGTGTTAAAAATGATGCATGATCTGGGTATGTTATTGTACATTGCGGCTGCTAAATGAGTGTATACTAATTCAGAAAGCTTACTAAATCAATCGCTAGCACTTATTCAAAATGACTACTAAATCAATCACTAACACTAGTCCCTTCAATATAATCATGTTTATCACCAAGTCTTTGTGCTAGGCTGCTAAGCATGCACAATAGTGGAAGAAAATATAGTAATTCTACGTGGGAGACGTCTGCTGGGTTGTCTCAGTGCGGCATCCCAAGATTCGCAGCGTGATAAATCGGATGACGCCAATGTTTGTTGACCTTGGTGGCTTGGTTTTGAATTTGGTGCTCGATGTTGGCCTTGGTGGACTAATGCAGCTTCTTGTGGCTTTGTTTTGAATTTGGCGGCTCGCTTGTTGGCATCCATGTGTGTCCTATCTTGGAATGGTAGTGGAAGTAGATCAAGAGGGGTGAGCCGGTTGAAGCCGTACACCACCTCGAATGTGGTCCTGCGCATTGTAGAGTGGAGAGCACCGTTCTTGGCCTACCTTTACTTATTATAGTATAATTCTCTAGTTGATAACAACTTAGCGTGGGAAAGCACGATTCAACAGATTGTTAGTATGCACTTGGTAACTAAAATATGATGCTATAAAGCTTCAATAAAAGCATGCACGCAAGCAAAGTAAAGATGATCATACCGGCCTTTTCGGTCACCTCACTGTATATCATCATTATTGCTCAACACTTTCTCAAATTGATGTCCAATGATAAAAGCAAGTGCAACCAAGACCATGTGCTAGAGTATCCGCAAAATAAAGACAACACAAAAGATAAGATTTTTTTTGGGATTTTCATTAGCTCAAAACATGAAGAAAAAAGAACAAAAGGAAATATTTTTGTTGTTTTTCTTTTGTGAAGCACGAAGTGCATCAAGATGCAAATGAATGAAAAATATTTTTGTGATTTTCATTTGAAACATAACAACTAGCAGTGCAAAACCATTTTTGGTCTTTTTGAAACATAAAAAACAAGGACGGCAAGAAATTCAGAGGGTGTTTTTGCTTTTTATTTTTAAAAGGAAAAAATATATCTTTTTTGATATTTTCTAGAAAAAAATTGTACAGCTCACAAAATAAATTTGAGAAAATATTTATGATGTTTTCTAAGGTCATAAGAAACTAAGAACCAAAATAAGAAGAAAAACATATTTTTGCTATTTTCTCAAGTCATAAGAACACATTGAAAATAAAACAGAGACACAAACAAATTAATGCTTTTGTTATGTTTGGGCTTTTAGTGAAGAGCAAATGAAACAAGGAAAAAAACAAGGCAAAGAAAGCAAGGAACATGAAGGTTATCTTAATTATTCTTCTTGTATTTTGCGGATATTTAAGTAGAAGGTACAATCATAATTATATTAGTTTTTTCAAGTAAGAACGTCACATTAATATAGGTTCAACCACACAACAATTATCAAGGAATGAACGTTAACTCGGAGAAACTAGATTAAACTACTCGGTGAAATTCGGGTTTATACTCGAGAGAGAGCTGATCCCTATAAGTAATAACTTTGTGTGTTCGTGCTGGTCAGCAAGTACCATGCTTTACGTGATGCTTGCATCACATATTGAGATTGGCGATGGTAGGTGATTATGCACCTTTGCCATGATCGAATTCAATCGAAAACTAGAGAGTTTCGGGAGCATTGTTTTTTTTGTGATGCATCCTATTTGAACACCACCTAATGGGCCGGCCACATCACTATAGAGCGACTCTGCTGGTGATCTAGGGCGTCGCTAGTGTCTTCTCGTTGTCTTCTTCGGAGGGCTGGCGGGGGTTAAGAGTGTGTGGTTGGGGCTACCATGTAGGCCTTGGATCATGGATAGCGGGCGCTGTGTGACCCGATGAGGAGGTGTGGTGGCAACTGCTACCTCGATGATGGATCGCATGTCCGACTCAATAGGCGACCACTATGGTGTGCTATAGGGGGGCCGATGCCCAAGGCATGGCTGACTGGAGCTCCAATGGCAACATGTAAATGTGTGGTGTGACTGGGATCTTCTCAATGACTTGGCGGCGGTCTTAGATCGGAGAAGACCCACCATAACTTATATTGGCACCATTCCTCCTATTGCGGGAGGGAGGAGGCACTCATCCTGGGGAAGCGGTCAACCAGTTGGCTCCATGAGACAAGCGTGGTCGAGTAGTGGTGATGCGACGGCGGGGCTCAAGTGTGGTCATATCAATGGCATGCCCATGACAATATCTGGATAAATGTATCCCGGGCACTCCCTTTCATCGAGATGTGTGGAGACTAGTCTCAAGAAGTGGATGACTACCAATTGAGTCTGATCTTTGATCTGTTGGTGAATGGTCGTGAGGAGTTCCCGGTTTTGCTTGCAGTTATCTCTAGTGAAAATCATGGTAGTTCTATGCGCAGTACTGGGTGATACGACTTTCGGAAGACATGTTGCTAATATGGTGGCTAGAACACACCACTTTATGGCGGGGGCGAAAAATCTGTGATCTGGTTTTCTGTGGCTAGATCCGGTAGTGATAAACGTGCATCGTCTTTGTGCCATTATTTCAACTTTCATTGGTTGCCCCCTTCCACCGAGGACGAAAATCGATGTATCGGTCACCTCAGGCTAGAAGCAGCAACAAACAACACAAGTGTGTCATCTCATTGAAGGTGGGTGATAGAAGGCGACGTAGTCATAGGTGTTTATTTCATACCTTTGTTATGGTTCTACCCTTTTTGTCCATCGCACGTAGTTTATTTAATGATGACCCTTTGTCCAGTTACCTAGCATCAAGTTTAAAATGGTATGAATGCAAACCCACCCCACCTCCCCACCCCCGCGCAAAAAAAAGAATGCAAAAATTCTACACACACGGTCCTTTTACAAAGTGTTACATATATACATTACCTTAAATTCTCTTCACGCGCCCTGGATTTCACCTGGGTGGGGCCCCTTACTCCCTCTTAATCCATTCAAAACATGTCAATTCAGCAGCAGCCCATAAATGTTAATTAATTTTCCGTCGATATAGCATTTCTCGTACTATGAATGTGTGCATCCGCGGACCAGAGCCTTGGAGAAGCCATTCTTTTTTTTTTTTTTTGATATGGAACACTGATATTCCATTAAGATACGGCCTGATCGCCGGTCACCGCACTGATTACATCATCAGGATAGCTGGTGAACCATTCCCTAAGTTCACCATCAGCTAGGCCTGCACCCATATTCGCCAGCACATGCGCTGGTTTATTACAGTCTCTTGGTGCATACACCACTTTGTTGTCAATAAACGTAGTTCTAAGTCTGAATCTTATGTCACTAAAAAGCACACCCAGGGGTGCAAAATCATAGGTGCTAGAGGAGGTGGCTTGCTGCAGGACTTGACAGTCTGTCTCAAAAATTACACGGCCAACCCCAATACTGTCTGCCCATTGTACTGCTTGATACAGAGCTAAAGTTTCAGCATGTAGAGCACTCGACAGACCATGCTTAGCCCCAGCAGCTGCAAAGTGCAACTCCCCTGTATTGTCTCTGCAGATGAAACCCCAACCTCCAGTTCCTGAGTTTATTGAGAACGCAGCATCTGAATTGATTTTTACCATGTCACTTGGGGGCTTTTGCCAGTTCACTTGTTGTGTTGGAATTGTCACCGTGGGCTTGGGGCTGAGAAACTCCTGCCACTCGGCAACGTGACAATTGATAGTATAACAGAACCTATCCACCTCCATTCTTTTCTCCCCATGGTTGCCCCTATTCCGTTCTGTCCACCAACACCATAAGAGAGCTACCACCTGAAGCTTTTTCTCTGCTGGCAAAGCAAAAATGGTTGACAGCGTTTCTTTGGCCGAGGTACAGTTGAGAAGCATTAGCCTAACACCTTCCAAAAACATGGCTCTCCATATGTACTTCACTTGCTTGCATTTCAGAAATAGATGCCCCCCATCCTCAAAGTACTTCTCACACACAGCGCAACGTGTGTCCAGATCCACACCTTTGCGGTTAATATTCATATACATCGGATGACTATTGTGTGCAAACCGCCACAAGAAATGATGAACCCTTGGAGGGCAGTTTACCTCCCAAATCGCATGAAAGACTCCATCATGTGTGTCAACAGGTACAGAAGTAGTTCCTTGTTGCCTGGTCGCCTCCTCTTTCAGCAACTTCACATGAATCTTATATGTCGACTTAACGGAGAAAATCCCTTTACTGTCAAAATGCCAGGCTATAAAGTCCTCCCCTTGGTCACAAATTGGGATATTTAGAATAGTTTGGACATCATCTGGGTGGAAACAATCTGCAACCAAGCTGCTGTCCCATCTGCATGTATGAGGATCGATTAATTCAGACACTCTGGACAGAAGATTTGCTCCTTGGTGTGAAACTGGTCTGCGGGTTGCACCCCTTGGTATCCATGGATCATCCCAAATTCTCACACTGGTTCCGTCGCCAATTCTCCATATAATACCCTCCTTCAACACCTCCAGCCCTCTCAGTATGCTTCTCCACACATAGCTCATCCCATCCCAGCAACCGGCACCGCACTCAAAACATTGCCATTTGGTTAGTACTTGGCCCGAGCAGGCCTATAGCCTGCCATCTTCTAAAAAAAGCATAATCAAAAAGCGATCTTCTAAAAAAAAGAGCAAAAGGGAAGGTAAGGTCAGAATTGGGCTGCGAGAACAAACTGGGCCTGGTTGCTTCCTGGGTCATACTTAGCCTGCCATCTTCGAGAAGGCCTATAGCCCAAAATCTCCGACGTGGACTGTCTGGCCGGTGTGTGCCCCCAATTCCCCGCCGCGGTCGCTCCCTTGCCGGAGCACGCTGCAGCGTGCGGCTGCCGTCGTGACCGGCGCAGAGAAGAGCCTGGCCTGTCGCCGCGCGGTCTTATGGCGCGTGGATCTCCGACCAACCGCTGCGGACCCGCTCGGCCTTGGCGGCGGCTACGGCGGCGAACGAGGGGCCGCGGAAGCGATGTTGTTTGAGAAGCGGCGCAATCCCTCGGCGCGCTAGCGGAGGGAGAGTAGTATGTGCGCGGAGTTGGGCGGTGGTCGCCGGCGAGGTGCGTACGCGTCAAGGAAAGGCACGGCGCTACTTGATTGTGTGGATATAATCTACGGAGAGGACCATGTAAGTATGCACCTTCCGCTTCCAGGATTTAATCTGCTTGCTATGAATGGGCATATAACATCACAATGTTTAGACTCATATGCATCCGGATTCTGAAATATTCAGTTTTGGGGGAAACTTACAGTCAAGAAGTTCTTGGTGGCTGTCTGCCTCCGATGCCTTTTAGCAGTTGGAACACAAAACTCATGAGAATACATTTTATTCCTTCTGTGTTCTGTAACTTAGGGCGCTTTCATGCGGATGCTCTTGACTCTAGGTCATGCATACATGGAATATGTTCTACTACAATGCCGAATTTCACTGCGCCTATTCAATTTCTGAATGTACTCTAGTACATGGCCACCATCTCACAGGGTTGAAATGAATGTAGGTTCTTTAATTCAGACGGCCTATCTGTCAAAGAGTTGGCGATTGTTGTAGGATTTTTGAATTCACAAGGCTGATCTCCTCAGATCTGGTAGAGTTTGAACTTTCTACATCCATATTGTGAGCTGAGCTTTCACTGCAATGAGAGATACACATGTAGGTCAAGTTATTGCATAATCATTGTTGCCTAGAAAAACAAAGGAACAAACAATATGGGAGAATATCTTACAGCAATCCTGAGAAGTTTTGCTTCGGTGGCATGTCCATGTCATCTGAGCTTCTCTCGAACATTTCTAGAACTTTGGTTATGGTAGGACGATATGCAGGCAATATCTGTACGCACCAAAAGCCAATTAATGTCATCTTTCTTGCGATTTCCTCAGTTTCTCCTGTGACTTCACATGCTTGTAATCCATCATCTTGCGCAAAGTGATCATAAATCCAGTCTGGAAAATACTTTTCGCTGGATTTTGCAACATTTGATTTTACATTTCTCCTTCCTCCAATCATCTCCAAAAGCATCATTCCATAACTATAAACATCTGACTTTGTTGAAACCACCCCGAAGGTTCGAGAGTGAACTTCTGGAGCGATGAACCCAATTGTTCCTCTAGCTCCAGTCATTGAAAGATTGCTCTCCTTTGTATGACACAATTTAGCTAGACCAAAATCAGCAATCTTTGGGTTAAAATCTTTGTCTAGAAGGATATTTTGGGGCTTGATATCGAAATGGACGATACGTGTATTACAACTATGGTGCAAGTATTCGAGGCCACGAGCAATCCCGAGTGCTATCGCATAGAGCCTCTCCCATCCTAAAATTTCTTTGGGGTTCTCTGAGTAGATGTACTTATCCAAGGAACCGTTGGGCATGTACTCATATATAAGAGCTCGTTTTGATGCCTCCAAACAAAACCCATATAAGCTAACAACATTAACATGAGAGGTCCTGCCAATGCTCATAACCTCATTCACAAACTCGTCCCCATTTCCTTTGCAGTCATGCAAGAATTTCACAGCCACCAGACGACCATCATGTAGTCTTCCTTTGAAAACCACACCATAACCACCTTTCCCAAGCTGATTGTTGCGAGAAGACGTAATTTTCATTACCTCTGAGTACGTGTATCTTGTTGGAGCTAGGGATCCATACGACACTATCATGGCCTCGTAATTCCTTTCAGTGTTGCTGCTAGTCTTCTTGCAAAGGAGAAACCATAGTTTTTTCCCCTTTCTATGCCGTATCAGCACATAAAGACATGCAAAGAGAAATGTTGCAGCTGCTGATGTCATACCTGAGATGGAAGCAGATGTTATTTCCTTTTGTAAAACAGAAGTTATAATACTATGATTTCCAGACCGTCAGTAGTTTAAATTTCTCCTTCCACAAGAGTACATGGTGGCAAAAGTAGCAACAGACTAATTGCCATAAATTGACCAATCTTGTTATTAATCACAAACTTAGATTGCTTGTCTCAGATTTGAGACTGATTTTTCTAAACCCAGGCGCACTGCACCCCTTATCTGAGCTGTCCGATACTGCTTTGATGTGTGCTACTCAACTAACTTACTACGTGGAAGTTTCTCTTTTTGTTTCTCTCAAATGAAAAACCATATAGACATCAGACTCTGCAGATCAACAAAATCTTGGAACTACAATGTGTGAAAAATTTCGTATTCTTTTGGTCCCGAATAAATATACGAAATCAGATTTTTCGGTTAAGTAATATTATTTTGTTGACCTGCAAACTTTCAAATTAATATGTTGTTTCATTTGAGAGAAACAGAAAAAGGGTAAAGTTCATGCACGGTCGAAAAGCAACAAGTAGATGGTTGGATAAGTGGGTGCAGTGTGCCTGAGTATAGTCACAACCTTCTCTTCAGATTTTCTATTACAATTTCAACGATTACAGACATGATAAATTTTTGATAAATGTTTAAGTTCCTATTTTATCATAGAGAATCACTATTAGTAACTGCTTATATTCAAATTGTTATATATGAAAAGATGGCAAAAAATTACCGTACCTATTACCATAATCTTCTTCCCTCTCCTCTCGCTACCTGGAATATAATTTAACAATTATGAGTAGAAACAATGTCACCTAATAGTACTACATTGGTTGTTTTTCCAAAAGAAAGAGATAAGCATCGTATATGAATATCCAATATTCTGCTGATGAAGTATACCAAAAAAACACATTGCAAGATAGTGATGAAAAATACAACATGAGCTTTCTTTTAACTGAGCAACTATGTCACTCAAATATACACGTTTAACAAAATATATACTTTAATTATAGGCTTGTGTAGATTTGATAACCAATATAAGAGATTGCATAAACTGTGAATTATATGGATCTGTTTCAATGACATTGCAATGAACGGTACATCTCAGTCCACATTTTTCACGGTGCATCAAAACCGAAGAGTAGGGTACAGAATTAGACCGGTTGCACTAGTTAGTAGTACATTTTAGTACGCAGTGTAGTAATTAGCAGGTGTAGATGCATGATGGGTTCACTTCTCCTGTAAATCTCCTCTATACCAGAACTTACTTATTTTCAAATAAAGAAAAGAACTTACTTATCTTGCCAAAATTGAACTAAACCGGTGCATCGTTTTTGCACAGGTCAAACTCACTGTCGGTCTGTCGCTATTATACGTGCGAAGCTTACCGTAGATGTTGGACGGAGACACGCGGTCTGTGCAGTGGCACTCGAAGATATCGTTGGTCTTATTAATCAGGCAAAGCCCTCTGCTCTCCTCGCACGCCTTGCAGTCACCCACCATGTACTCCAGAAGAAACCCGCTCTGCATCAGCCGCCCGTAGTCCGCCCCGGACGCGCCCTCGTACCCCAGCACCGGCATCATGGACACCTTGCAGCCCCCTGGCACCGGACTCCATTGGTTGTTGGGGTTGTACCCCCCGGCAAGCCATGTGAATGAGTTGGACATCGGCAAGGTGAGTCCATCCGAGCAGTTCGCAGGCGCCCACGCAGGTGGTGGCGGCTGCGACCGGAGCTCGGTGCAGTTGTTGAGGAAGAATAGCTCCTGGTTGGTCGCGCTAATGCGGAAGGGCGTGAGGCTGAGGTCGGAGGAGGCATTAATGTTGAGCTCGGTGTCACAAATGTCGTAGTAGGAGATATCGGGGTTGATGGCCCAGAATGAGTTGTCTTCGTAGGAGATGTCGAGGATCTGGTAGGCTGGAGGTAGGCCCTGCCATCTATGCACCTGACCCGGAAAGCGCTGTAGCCACACTCTGCCGGGTGTGTGCCGTTGAGCCAGAAGGGGTACGCGATGCGCAGGTTCCCGCACGCCGTGGGCTTGCAGGACGACAGTTTTTTGGCACTAGTGGTGGTGCTAGAAAGGAGGGTGAGGGTGAGCAGAACATGGCAGCTGCATGACGTGAAATGGATCCATCTCCTAGTAGTATTAGTAGTAGTAATAGTAGTAGGTGGCTGGAAGCTAACAAGGAGTTGAAAGACTTGTTAACGCGGCTTAGTTATTGCTGCACCAGTTCACGATCAAAGTATCGTTGCCCTTTAGTTATGAACTTTGGGATGACTATACAAAATCTTGAGTAATCATTTTGGTCAAAGTATCGTTTCGATTTTCCACCGGCATTGACCGACTGCTGCAGGTGTCACATCTGCACTTATTTTTGTTGTTGAGAAATTCTTTTATCACTCCATCTTGTTTTCAAGTTTCAACTATATGCTCCAGCTTGTACGAAACTGATGGTTTGATCGTCTTAGTGAATAAAATTGCTGCGCCGAAGCATGTGATCCTAGACACCTAGCTAGTACTCCCTCTGTAAAGAAATATTTCAGTGACCTTACTACTAATAAATGTCGGGAGAGGGGGTTGATCCCATGTCAGGAGGAAGACATCGCCAATGAGCCGCTCGTAGTCGCTCGCATGCGCCTCGCCCAACAAACCCATCACCGGCATGGCTGTGGTGCTGCAGGCGTCCCAAGCGTAGCTGCCGTCGACCCCGCCTGTCCCATTGTAACGCCCTCCCACACGGACAGACATGTTATTGCGGCATGCCGTCTCCGCCGGCCCCGCCGTCCCCGGTGCCGGTGCCCTGGTGCAGTTGTAGAAGATGAGGTTCCGGTTGAGGGTGCTCATGGAGAATGGAGGCTCTATCTTGGTGACTGTGTTGGTCCTCGGGACATGGCAGCCTTTGTGGCTTGAACCATCGAGATCTCTGAGCTTGTTGACGTCAGAGACATGCAGGGAATTGTTGCCGTAGAAGATTGCGAGGATCTGGAGGCTATACCCGCGGTCGTTGTACCCGGGGTACGGGACGCCGTCGGTGCTGCAGCGGACCTGGAAACTGAAGCGCGCGCATCCCTAGGACGTGAGACGATCCCAAACGGGGAGGAGGATGGTCAAGTTGCCGCATGGCTCCTGCGTGCATCCATTGTCTGCCGTCGCGAGCATCGGCGCCACCCTGGGAACAGCATGGCCTGACACATGGGAACACACGAGGAGAATTTGGGTCAATGGTTTTGGTGAGGCACAGGTCTATGGCGCGAGGAGATAATTTTTTGGCGGGAGGAGATATGAACCAAACCTGAACTGTATAATTCATGGTAGGAGGAGGGTATATGAAGAGGGAGAAATTGCGTGGATGATACCAACATAAATAAATGGAGGTGAGATGCAGAACGAAGGACCAAAGAAGGGAATACAGTGAGGCTGAATACATGCCAACAGTCCGATTTGAAGATGTAATATTGATTGGAGGACGATGACAAGGGAGAACAAGTCTGATTTGAACATAGTGCAAGTGGTGCTAGCCAACAAGTTTAACTGGTTCTGTCGACGCATTTACTTCTCCATACCCACTACCACTATAGAGAGTCGATGCTGTCGTGCTGTTTTGAGTGCTAGTGGCGGTGCAGGATGGTGAGCAGAAGCCTGGCTGAGTAGAACATGGCAGCTGCAGAGAAGTGGAATGGATCCATCTTCTTGCTCTTGCACATGGCAATAGCGGAGTATTACATACAAGTGGGCAAACTAGATGAGAGGCAAGAAGGTCTCACGTTCAAAGTAGTTATCTTTACTTTCTGATGACTTCAGAATCTTGATTGGTCAAATATTTTCTTGTGTGTAGTGCGCAGATTGGAAGGACCACGTGTCGCTGCCTAAAATATTTATTGGCATAGCCGCATAGGTCGACGGTGCCATTTTGGCACTAGCAATGCCTGACCGTGACAGGTCTGGCATCTCTCACTTGTTTTCTAGGAATGCATCCATATCTCACTAGTCATCTTAAACGTATTCTCATTTCTAATCAAATCTTCAACTATGCTCCAGGTTCTTTGAAATACGGGACTCGGACCCCAACGGTAGGCGATTTCGATCATCTAAGTGGGCAGAACTGTTGCCTCGAAGCGTCTAATCCTGGGCACTTATCTAGTGCCTGGCGCCAAATTGCTTCACTAAAATGTATTTGACGACAGACGAGGACAAGTAAGCTTACCACTGCGGTAATTTGGCAGCTGCCATGTCACGAGGAAGCCATCGCTGATGAGCTCCAAGTAGTCGCTGGGGTTCGCCTCTCCAGACGGCCCCAGCACCGGCACAGCAGTGGCGTTGCATCCCTCCAAAGCATAGCTGCAGTCTATCACGCCCTACGGGTTATAACGCCCTCCCGCGCGGACATACGTGTTGTTCCGGCACAACGTGTCCACCAGCCCCGCACGGGCCGCCAGCGCCGTGGTGCAGTTGTAGAAGACGAGGTTCTGGTTCAGGGGGCTTACTGAGAATGGATGACCGATTTTGGTGGGCGTGTTGGCCTTCGGGACATGGCATCCCCTCTTGCCAGAGAGATTGAAGTCCCCGAGCTTGCTGACGTTGGAGACGAGCAAGGAACCGTTGCTGTAGAAGAGGTCGAGGATCTGGAGCCGGAACCCAGCCTCGTAGTACCCGAGGTATGAGACATTGTCGGTGCAGTGGACCTGGAACCCAAGTTGGGTGCACCTGTTCTCCTCCGATCCTGAGATGATGCCGAACGGGGATCTGACTGTCAGGTTGTCACATCGCTGTGATGCTTATTTATAAAGGTGGCTGTATGCATCGTTCTGATGCAGAGGCTGGGGAGGCCCCCCTTTTAGAAAAAAAGAAAAAAAAAGGTTGCCACATCGCTCAGGTTGGCAGGCTGCTTGTGCCTGCACGCCTAGTCTAATGTCTGCCATGCAAGCCAAACATACGGACAGGAGCAACAACAAGCTGGTTGGGTACATCTGGAAAGGTTGGAGATCTGGTGAGAATTGGGTTGTCAATATATATGCAATGACTAATGGATGGAGGTGGGGGACATCCAGAGTCCGAAGGAATTGACTGGTTGAGTGATGAATTTTCAAAAGAAAATAATTAGTTCTGCAGAACCCATGGGATAAGTCTTGACTAATGAGATGATGTGGTGCGATGTGACCGCCAACCGTGGACTAAAGATGGACCAGAGGACTGAGTCTGCTACAGACAGCAGCAACATGGACGACCCAAGGACTCTGTGCTCTGCACACAGAAATACCATGGTACAAAATTTCTCTCTCTGGCATTTCAGTTTTAAGAATCGGCATTTCAGCTTTCTTGACATAATAAAGTTATTGAAGTAATGCATTATGAGTTCCAGTAATTAATCGCGGTTGAGCATTAGTTAACCACTTCAAAGCAAAGAGAAGGGGTGATCCGTAAAATATCTAAGAAAAACAAGCATGTTATAATTTGATTGATTCCTTGTTCGATAAGGGAAATCGAAGCAAATTAGGCACTGGGCGCCCTAGCTCACCTATGAACTAATTAAAAGATGATTTGACGAGTGAACTTACGTGGAAGGATAGAGGGATGAAACGGGGTATCCCATGTCAAGAGGAACCCATCGTTGAAGAGCTGCTCATAGTTGCTCGCGCTCGCCCCTGACGATGAACCCAACACCGGCACCACGACGGCAGCGCAGCCCTTCCGAGCATAATTGCTGTAGTTCCCGGTCGTGTCGTGAGGCACTCCTGCACGGGCAAGCACCACCCACTCGTTCGGGCACCTCACTCTCGTCGGCGCCAGGGCTCTGTCCCGGCTTGCCGCAGCCGCTGCTCCGTTCTTCTCCGTGCAATTATACAGGATGAGGTTGAGGTTGACGGGGGCGATCGTGAACGGGCGGTTGAGCTTGATTGAGGTGTTATAGAACAGGGCAAGGCAGCTGTTGAAGGACTGCAATATGTTGAGCTTGCCCAGATCAACCACGTAGAAGCTGCGTTCCTCGTAGGAGATGTTGAGGATTTTGAAGCCCTTGTTGAAGGGTATGGTGCTCCGTAGAGATGGATAACTGTTGTTAGTACAAGCGACATCGAAGTCCTGGTAAGGATCAGAACTGCATGGTCTTCCCGTATCTTTGTCATAGAGCCAAAACGGGTGGGAGATGTTGACGTTGCCGCACTTCTGGTCCGAGCAGTCTTCCCCCTGCTGCTCCTCGGCTACCACGAGCATGAGTGGCAGTGGAAGCCACCACACCCCGACGAAGAATAAGAACCACCAGCCGGCCATAGCCATGAGACGATGAGCCCCGAAATTTGTTTCAGCAACAAACAGAAGGGGAGCAAACTGAATAGGAAATCATGCATGGGCTGTGGGGAGATACGAGAGAGAATAATCAGGCCAAGAATGAATGATATAGTTTTTTGAACATGTGTGAATGATATATGGATGGGGCGATGGAGTCCTTTGGCAGTCATCATACGCTTAACATGGGAACTGCTCGAGTATCCCAATTGACGGGGCAAAGGGGAGACCTGGCCCAAAATTATGAGTGGCCATGGTTGCGGTCGGCGTCGTCATGTGGTGCAGCATCACAAGCATGTTATTGCTATGACGTAGAGGAGGGCTTGTAGCAACGGGGGATGCTTCGTGCGGCTGGATTGATCGACCTGTGGGTGGCTGGTGTCCATACGGCTCAAGCTCAAGGGATAATACTGAAGCACACGAAGATAAGGGAGGAGATATTATGAATGGTGTTAGCCAACTACTTTGACTGGTTCTGTCAACGCATTTATTTCTCTATACCCACCGGAGAGAGTCAACATCAAATGTCTCGGTCCATATTTAGTTGCTGCATTGTTCCATCGTTTTATCGAGAATGTATCCCCACCATAAAATGCATTATTGTTATGTTTAGAGCAAGGAACCGGAGGCACGGAGTGTTGTCAGCGTACGTACAGTCCCATATATTTTGTGAAGCAAGCGGAGCACTGCTTCTTTTCGGGTCTATTAGATGTAGTTCTTGTTTTCAACTAGCAGTGTGTTGTCTAATTTTGTGTGTTATAACGGGTTTGTGAATTTAGAGGCATGAAATTTGGAACAGCATCGGAATCGTTGGAGACAGAACTGGTGATCAATTGCGCCTTGATGGTTTTTCAGAAGACAAACAGACGGAAGTGGGAGACACCTAGAGTCAGAATTGCGTGGATGATAATTTATCAAAACAAAATAAATAGTTCGGCAGAAACCAAGGGACAAGTCTTGGCTAATGAGATGGTGCGATGCGATGTGACTGCCAACTGCGGACTAAAGATGGACCCAAGGACTCAGTAAGCGTGCTTTGTAGACAGCAGCACCATGGTACATTCCAGTCATATGTAATATATTGCGCTTTTAAGAATCGGTATTTGATGTTTTATTGACATGATAGTAATGCAAACCATGAAGACCAGAAATTAGTCGTGTTGAGCTATTATCGGTAATAAGTGAGTAACATGATTGATTGCTTGGTTCAATTAGGGAAATGCAAGCAAATTAGGCACTGCGGCTCGTCCTAGCTTAGCTACGAACTTGATTAAAAGATGATTTGGCAGGTGAACCTACGTGCAATTGTAGGTGCAGATGCAGGGAGGAGAGGTGTCGGTCGATCCCAGAGCGTAGCTGGCATAGTTCCTGGATCCGTCATCCGAGCGGACGAACATCTTGCTCTCGTTCCCACATCTCAAGCTCGTCTACAGCAGCTCTTTATCCCGGGGTGCCATAGCCGCCACTGCGGACTCCTCCGTACGATTGTACACGACGAGGTTCAGGTTGACGGGGTCGGTCCTAAACACGGGGGCCAGTTTGGTGGAGGTGTTCCAGATCGGTAAGTGGCAGCTGTTGGAGCCGAGCAAAAATTTCTGCGTGGCATAATCAACGACACGCAAGCTGTCTTCCTCGTAAGAGATGTTGATGATTCGAAAGCCTAATTTGAAGGGCACAGAGGTACGTAGATAAGGCCCCTCCCAATGCTTCACCTTGTACAGGTGCTAAGCTTTCCACGTAGGTAAAAAATCTGATGTGGTAAGTTATTTAAGAGGAGAGAGATGAGTGTGGTGACCCCAAAAAAAAAAACAATACTAAGTGCGTGAACCTAGGCAAAACATTTAAAGAAAGGAAGCCCACCAATACATGAAGTGCTTTAGTTGCTAAATCATTAAATGAAGCAAGCTTAGCAACCATAAGCTAAGCACCTATGCATTGGGGAGTATAGTTGTTAAGTTATTTAATGTCCTTAGCACCTATCTAATCACTCATGCATTGGCAGCAGTCTAAGACTACCCACAGTGGGAGTAACATAGATAGTAACATCACATATATCTAGATAAAATAGATGATGTGGCAAACAATAAAGGAAGAAAAAGAGGCATGTGGTATCATAACTAGTTACTACGAGTATGAGTAACATCACACATATCAAGGCAAGATGAGTCTATAGCCTAATAAATGAAGTGTTGAATGTTACCACACATATGTTACTCCCCACTATAGAGCTCTATGTTAGAGAAAAGTATATTTTTCGTCCTTCAACTATTTGCGAAGTCTAGATTTGATCCATCAACTCTAAAACCAGACAATTTGCATCCACAATTCTTGAAACCGGACAAGTTTCGTCCCTCAACCCAGCCGACTGGGTTACGATGCTGACTCACTCCGGTTTTGACCAGTCGTCGCACCCACGAGGCAAGGTTTATCTTTCTTTCATCTACTGTACGTATGGACATTTTGACAAACATTTCGCATGCAATGTCTGCCGCTTCCAACGACCCGTCCCCGCCAGACCACGTTCTTCACCACCATCACCACCAGTTCGCCACATGCAGAAACTCGCGCGGCGTGCATCGGGCATGCTGGTGCCCGCGTCGGACTCGCCGCCCTCGCCTGGCTCAGTGCACGGCTTGCCCTTTGCGTTCAAGTCCCGTGAAGTGGACGGGTCGCCAGGCTAGTCGGGGCAGCAGCTAAACGCAGCTTGACGTCGTCTCAGCGGCTGCCGTCCTAACTGATAAAGTGATCCTGTCCTCCTGGCCGCGGTGGCTCTGCGCGTTGGGGATGCCGAAGCTTGCAGCGCTCGTGTCCGGGTTCAGATGCGCCTGCGCTGGAAGACACGGTGATGTTCAGCAGGAGGAAGTGTTCGTGTCTTAGCTAGTTTAGTTGCATGTTTATTTTCGTTGTGCATGTGCATGCCGTGGGCGGTGGGCATGATACATAGCTGCATGCGTGTGTATACAGGTCCGGGGCGTGCGCTAGGCCACCGGGCACACAGCCCACCACTACCTAGCTATCACCACGCACCCTCCTGCCCGGCCTCCACGCATAGGTCCTTCTCGCCGTCCTCGTGCTCACCGTTTGCTTCAGTGGCTGCCAACGGTGGCTGCCAACGGCGGCGTTGTTGTTGATGCCCCTACGCCGCCCCGAGCCTACACCACTGAGGCATCGTCCCGCGCTCCACGAGCGCGCGGAACTTGTAGACTGAGCACGCGCGCCATCACGCTCAGCCTAGAGCCCTAGTCGCGCACCGTTCGTGCTTTGCGGCGAGCATGATGCAGGTTTCAATGCACTTCGACGCCGACAACCGGCAACGCTGCGTCGCCGCGCCCTCTCGCTCAAGTAGGAGCGCCGCGAGGATGAGTTTGACCGCCGCCGCTGCTCGATACCTGTAGCCGAACAACCTTGCTCATCGAATGTGCCCGCCCCGTGGTCTTCCCCATGAAGTCTTCCGGCAATGAATCTGGACGGCGTCACTGGTCAACGTGGCCATGGACTGCAGCATCTACTCGCTCGTGGTTCTGTTCCTCCAAAACCTCACCATCGCTAGCAGCACCAGACCTTGCACGCCAAGTGCTTGATAGAATGCCCGCATTAGAGATAAATCAAAGGGGAAAAATAGATTGCCACATGGACTAGAACCAGTCAAAAGCGCCGAGTCAGCACAAAAACAGCTTTGGTTGGATTGAGGGATGAAACTTGTCCAGTTTCAAGAATTAGAGGTGCAAGTTGTCCGGTTTAAAAGTTGACGGATCAAATCTAGACTTTGCTAAAAGTTAAGGGACGAAAAGTATATTTTTCTCTCTATGTTACTACCCATTGTGGCTAGTCTAAGGCTAGTCATAGTGGGAGTAACATAAGTAGTAACGTAGATGCCACATAAGCAAAAAAGATGATGTGTCATGTAATTAAAGAGGAGAGAGACAAATAGAGTAACATAATATGTTACCATAACATAGCGGTTCCTAATACAAAATGAGTGTTCAAAGCAATAAATGAAGACATGTATGTTACTATACCTATGACACTTCCCACTATAAAGGTAGTAACATGGACTAGTAACATATGTATGTTACTAGTCTAAGTTACTCTCCACTATGACCAGCCTAAGGAGTGTTGTTGTAGCAAGTGACCTCGTAGTCTGGGGAAGAGCATGACCTTCCCATCTCCCAGTCGGTGAGCCAGAATGGGTTGGAGATGTTCAGGTTGCCACATGTCTTGGGCGAGCGCAAGCAGCCTTTCTCCATGCTGCTCCTCAGCCGCCATGAGCATTAGTGGCAGCCACCAAACCCCGACGAACATTAAGAACCTGGAGGTCAGGGCTCAGAGCCATCGGCAAGTAAGCCTTGAAATTTGTGTCAACAGCAAGCCGATGGGACAAACTAAATCAGTGATCATGCATGGGCTGTGGGGAGATACGAGAGAGAGAGTAATGTGGCTAAGATAGAATGACATATGGTTACCTGTACCTAATTGACGGGCAGGGGAGACCAGGGACAATATCATGGGTGACTGAGGACTTTTCAGATGTGTAAGGACAAAAATCTATGGATGTCGTAAGCTATGGGCAGGTCAGCAGGTGCATATACATTTGCACAGTTCCAGCCGGGTGAGATCATTTCCAGCTGCCCGGACTAGTGGTTGTGTGCTGCCGAGGCAGAACGGTGACGTTTCCGCGTGCAGGCTGCTAGGACGGAGAGGAGTGCTCGTAGCAACGGGGATGCATCGCAACGTACGCTTGATCGATCTATTGGTGGCCGGTGGCCCGTCGGCGGCTGGTGGCTATGGTCTTATGTTGCGTGAAAGAAGGCACGTCGGCGGGGTTGTGTTGGTTTTATTTCGTGCGTGCGTGCTGATTAGCTAGCCCCATGATTTAAGTGATGCTCACGTCAGAAGATTGAGCGATGCTAGGTGAGTGAGCCGATTCCTTTGGACCAGAAAAATTAGAGATGAAAATCATCTTTTTGCCAAAATAAAGTATGGAAAAGGGATTTTTTTTTCTCGAGACAATTATGGAGAAAGGTAGGATTGGGCTATCCGAACGAACAGGCCAATTTGGGTCCCATGCGGCCCGTTACGTGGCTCTGATCCTGTCTGGGTCGTTCGGTCGACTACCTGGCCTTGCGGGGCCTTTGCAAAGGCCTACAACCCAAACCCGCCGAGGCGCCGACGTCTCTCGTTGGTTCGCGTCGTTACGGCGCCGCTGGCTGGCCGGTAATGGCATATAGCCCTCGATTTTCTAGGCCCTCACCGGTGCAAACGCCGCCACAGCCTGCGGGTCCACCATGGCCCGCACAGAACAGAGTCAGTAGCTTCCACCCCCTCGAACTAGTTTAACATCGGTCAGGGCGGCGAATGGGGAGCCACGGTAGCGATTTTGCCTGAGAAGCGGCACAAACCCCTTGTCTCGCCAGCAGAGGAAGAGTAAAATCGGAGCAGGGGGCTGTGCTCGCCGGCGAGGTTGTACGTACGTGAAGTGAAAGCATAATGCTATTCCTCGAGTAGAAACCACCTACGAAGCAGAGGACCAAGTAAGTATACCGCCTTCAGCTTCTGCTTGCTACGAAATGGCATATGATTACTCGCATGTTTAAATTATATCCAGATTTAAAATTTTAGGGCGCCAATTAAATCCTAAATCGTGTTTATTGAGGTTTGAGGGAAAATTTTACTCCGAAATATTTGTAACTTGATTGGACAAACCAGTTTGGTTTCACGTTCTATGCAATGGAACGGGCGAAAGTTGCCCTGATCTTCGGAAAAAAATTATAGCATGGAGAGTCTTGGTAAGTCTCTGCCTTTGGCATAAGATCCAATCCTTTATCTATTCAAACTTGTAAGGTGGAACACGAAATTCGTGCGCTATTACTTCCTGGAATACAGTGATAGGAGGCTTCGGTTATCACCTGGTGACAGGCAAGTTGTACAACCTTGGTATGCGCTAGTACAAATATGACACACATTTAGGTGCCTGTCGAAGAAAAAAAATGATTGGCCTTGACATCTCCATATGCAAGCTAATTTTTGTTTGTTGCAGAACTATAATGCATGCCTGTGACATTGCTGTGACTGTTATCAACAACGGGTTTTATTATAACCGGCTCTGCAAGTTTGTTGTCGCCACTCATAATGTAAGATGAATCAAAGGTATGACATTGTGCCTCTTATGTTTGACACGCCCTTCCCAACTACCAGCCTGAAAAAAACATAATGTGTTAGTCAATATAACTCCCATCTAGTGATGCAGTGATTATTTCCTTACATGGACAATGCTTTTCCGTAATGGAACTTTAGCTCAACAAGAAATTTATCTGAGTTTTATTTATAATCAGAGAAGCATGCTTTACAGATAGAGCCACCCTTTACTCTAGGTCATTCAGACACAACACATGGAATAAACGTCTATTGCACATAAACAAATCTTTTGATTTCAGCACTGTTAGATTTCCATGATGAATTAGCAATTGGTTTCTTACTTGGTTTCTTCAAACAAAATTGGAAGAGCGAGTAATTTATATTGGAATTTCTAGTCAATTATGAATTAGCAATTCCTTAATGATTATCATACAATGTCAAACTTAGTTGAGCATGTTCAGTTTCTAAACATACTCTGCTACAGGTTACCTTCTCAAAGAGGTGGAAATTGTTGTGTATTTCCTGAATTCACAAGCCTTATGTCCTTAGATGTCGTAGAGCTTGCACTTTCTACATTCATATTATGAGCTGCATTTTCGCTGGAATTAGGGATAAGCAAGTAGGTCAAGTTACTGAAGGTATTTAAAGAAAAAACAACTTCACCAAAAAATGAACACAAACAGATGTAGAAGTATCTTACAGTAGTCCACTGAAGTTCTGCTTAGGTGGCATGGCCATATCATCTAAGCTTCTGTCGAACATTTCTAGAACTTTTGTTATAGTAGGGCGATACACAGGTAATACTTGTATGCACCACAAGTCAATCAAGGTCATCTTTCTTGCAATTTCCTCAATGTCACTTCTAACTTCGCATGCTTCTAATCCATCATCTTGAGCAAAGTGGTCATAAATCCAATCTGGAAAATACATTTCGCTGGATTTTTCAGCCACTGATTTCACATTTTCCTTCCTCCAACCATCTCTAGCAACATTATTCCATAACTATAAACATCCGACTTTGTTGAAACAAGTCCAAAGTTTCTGAGTGAACTTCTGGAGCAATGAATCCAATTGTTCCTCTAGCACCAATCATTGAAAGCTTGCTCTCCTTGTTACGGCACAGTTTTGCAGGACCAAAATCGGCAATCTTTGGACAAAAATCCTTGTCTAGAAGGATATTTTGAGGCTTAATGTCAAAATGAACGATCCATTTGTTACAACTATGGTGCAAATATTCCAGTCCACGAGCTATCCCAATCGCTATCGCATAGAGCCTCTCCCATCCTAAAATTTCTTTTGGGTTCTCTGAGTAAATGTATCTATCCAAGGAACCATTGCACATGTACTCATATATAAGAGCTCGTTTTGATCCCTCCAAAAAAATCCAAACAGGCTAACAACATTGACATGAGAGGTCCTGCCAATGCTCATAACCTCATTCATAAACTCCTCCCCGTTCCCTTTGCAGTCGTGCAAGAATTTCACAGCAACCAGATGACCATCAGGTACCTTTCCTTCGAAAACGACACCATAACCACCTTGACCAAGCTGCTTATGGCGAGAAGATGTTATCTTCATTACCTCTGAGTATGTGTATCTTTTTGGACCAAGTGATCCATACGACACTATCATGGCCTCATATTGCCTTTCAGTGCTGCTGCTTTTCTTTTTCCAGAGAAGAAACCAGTTTCTTTTACCCATCATATACCATAGCAGCACATAAATACATGGAAAGAGCAGTGCTGCAGGTGCTGATATCAAAGCTGGGATAGAAGTAGATGTTACTTTATGTTATAAATGAGAGGTCTGAAGGGACGATATGGTCATCTGGATCTCTAGACTATCAATAGTTCAAATTTGTTAATCTGAAAGAGTCCAACACAATAAAAGTGGTAAGAAGCTAAAGGGGAAAATGCCATAGATACTGCTCTGAAGTAATTAGTCTTATATTATGCACATGCTGACAGTTTGCATGTTTAAACTCTTATTTGGAATCAAAGCGAAAGATTATGCAGTATGATTTTTATAAACTTTTATTTATGTTTGAAACTCACTAAATTAACTATTGACGCTTAACTGATCATACATGGAAAGTTTTGGCTTACCTATTGTTATAATCCTCGTGCGAGTCGTCTTGCTACCTGGAATATTGCATCATATTTAGTTCAAAAAGCAAGACCATGCAGTAGTCTATTATTGGTTGTTTTCCGGAGAGAAAGAAACACATGCACCATATTTCGAATCTTCAATATTTGCGAATGATATGTACAAAATAAGAAAAGGTGTCGCAAGATAGTGTAGACCTTGGATTACATGTCTGTACTGTTTTACATGAATAACTATGTCACTTATTTTCGCTCAAAAAAGAAAAACCGGTCTTCACACTCGCGTAGGGCGCACGACGCAGCCCAAGCTTGCCCCCCGACACGCAGACCTAGTCAGTAGTCACGCCCCGACTCCCCATCCCCTGCTCGCCCGCGCCCTCCGCCGCTCATGACGCCCACTGTCCGCTGGTGACTCCGCCGCTCGCCCATGCCCTCCGGCCTCCGCTGCTCCCCGGCCCAGCTCGCCGTCTCACCCGATTTGCTGGCTCCTGCTCTCTGCCACGCGCAGGACTGCTCTCTGCTGCCCAGGATTGGTAAGTCGCTGGGCACACCAAGACTATAAGTTGTTGTTTTCTGAACATTTTTTATCTGCTAGACTGTTGTAATGTTTGGATTTGCTACTACTGTACTACAGTACTGCTTATGGTTCATTGCTGCTGTCAAACATTCAATTTCACTTGAGTTGTATGATGGGTGATGATTGGTTAAATTATTCCATGGTGTGTAATGTTGAGAGAGAAATATTTGCAAAGGTTGATGATGATGGTATTATATATCGCTTTCAATCATATAGATCTCGCAAAGGAACTTTACCTCCTCGTAGTAGTAAGTTTTCAACTCTGTACAATGTTAATTGTTTCACTTGATGTCTATGTTTTCTCTTATGAAATTTTTCTTTTCATTTCTCTAAGGTGTTGGCTCTTCTTCCAACGTTGATCAAGTTATGGAGACATTGATGAAGCAAGCCATTGATTTGGTACTCTTTTTACTTCATGTACTGTTCATAGTTTTTGTTATCTTTTTTATCTATTTTGTTGTATCTTTAAGCATTGAGTTTATAAATTCTAAATTTGTGGTGTAATTGAGCCATATTTGAGGTAGCTATAGTTTGATGGACGTTAAATTTTCTCTCGCGACAAAAAAAATTTGGGCCCTGGGCTTGCTCCAATCCTGGATCCGCCACTGGTATTCAGCCCATATGTCCAGTTAAAATCAGCCTAAAGTCATGTTTCCTGCCCCTCCAGCCCATTTGCCCCTTCACAAAATCAGCCCATGCTCCGCCATAGACGCCACCGTCCACTCGAGAAGAAACCCGTCTCATGCTGGTTGCGTAGTCGCTGCCATTCGTGAAGTCAAGAACCGGCACGACGGCGAGACGACACGATGGAGGGAGTTGGCTCCGTTCATGCTGGCCGTAATACTCCCGCCTCCCGGGCAAGGTGGAAGAAGGAAAATGCTTCGTGTATCAAAATGCTTGGCAAACACACAAATTGTGTAGTGAATCGTCACTGCAAGGTGTACGCAGAAATCTCTGTGACTGCTGCTTGGTACAATTGTAGAGGACGGGCAGCTCCCTGTTGCTTTTGCTGACGACGAATGGACTCGGAGGCTGCACTGCTGACGACGACGATGTACGGAGATCTAGCAAGATGTTGTGCCGCCACTAGGGGCAGCCGTCGTCCAGCTGGAGGTTGTGGTCCACCATGATGAGGGAGGAGTTCTCTGCGAAGATTTCAAGGACTTGGACACCTGGTAGGCCCCGAGCATGGAGCGACTGAGGAACGCTTGGCTGGCGTTGCAGTTGAGCTGAAAGGACGGGGACCCGCACGGCGGCTGACCTTCATCCTCCAAACAGAATTGGTAAGCCAGGGTCAGGTTGCCGCATGTCTTGGGTGAGCAGGTAGACTAATCTTCGGTGCTAACCACCGGAGGCAATGGAAGCACGGAAGCCAAGAGCAGCAGTAAGAGTGGGATGGCCATATCGTGGATCGTGGATGAGAGAAGCAGGGATTAGACAGGCATGGTGTGAAGATTATACGAGTGGCAAGAAGAAGCCAGCGACAACAACTGGTTTTTCTGCAAGCCACTAAAGGGGACAATCATATTGGATAGATTCTCTTGCATTCGTTTCTCTAAGAGCAACTCTAGCAGATCCGCTAAGATGTCGTCTCGCAAAATCGATATAAGGGTCGCCCGCAATTTTTTTTTGCTTTAACACGAGGACTCCGGCGGAACAGATCTTGTAAAAGAGCCACTTGTGTGCCCCCTTTCATGGCTCCCACGGAAAAGATCCTGTAAAATTCCAAAGAGTGACATACAACTAACTATATATGGTTGGTCAGAAAAGGAGCACACGATGCCAATTTAGCCCTAGTTGCTTACTAGGCAGAACCACTTGCAAGTATAGAACTGAATTTTTATAATGCAAACAACTGTTAACAAGGCATCATCTTCTGATATTTATAATGCAAGCAGCTGATGCTTCATCAGGCAAGTGCCATTGATTCTAAAGGTTATTTATCGATGCAGTACAGTAATGGGAGTCCTCTGTCTTCGATGGAGAAAGTTGGTTGGGAGGACCCAGACAATTGCTAGTGAAGCACCATAGTCTACTAGTCAATGCCGCCAATTGGGCGTATAAGTAAACACCTACTCTTCAATTATGACATATTTGACTTGACACGAAACAAAAATTGACCCAAAGAAACTTGAAGGGCTAGTTCAATATGATATGCCTGGAAATGCAATGATTCTGGCCAAACATACCTGCTGTACAAATTTGGCCATCCGCGTTGGCAAAACTAAACAAATAAAACAACACAAGGAGAACTGGAATAATAAGTTGAAACACCGGCTGTGTGGTTTAGGTGGCATCTTATAAGGAAGCTAGAAAGGCGAGCATGGTCTGAGCCTCGGCTGGCTGCAAGCATTTTTAGCCCACTTGAGTCTAGCGATTCTTGGTTCAATTCAGACATTCATTAGCGGGAAAATGTTCGGGTTAATGATAAAAGGAGCTCACACAATTTAGAGAAAGATAATTGGTTTTACGTTTTTGCTATAGAAAATGTAAAACCAATGATCTTTCTCTAAACAACAATTTTTAATTAGTACTCCAACTAGTTAAGATGAAACATGAAAGAATCTATACCGAAGTAATCAAAAGAGTTGAACTAAAGTATAGTAGGATTAAATTCCCAGTGGGGAGAGGGAGGCTGCATTACTCTTGCTGCTCACAGCCTCACTTGCACACGACGCCGGCAGTGGCCTGATGCCTAAGCATGGGCGCGACTAGACAAGCCCTGGAGCTCTAACCACACCCCAATGCCGGAAAGCTCCAGTGGCTTGTGTCCCGGTTTCCCGACCCCACGCTCACGCCTCGTCGGTCGCAAAGTCTACGCTAGACAAAGTATTGGGTCGCTGGCCCTCGGCTCAGGCAGGTTCAATTTGGGACTTGGTCTGGGATGGCTGGGGTTCCTCTGGATGTGAAAGAAGGTGCCTTTTCATGTCTCCGGTGGTTGGTTCCCTTACCGGCGGCTGCCAGAGGTGGTGCGGGGATGCAAGCCCTTGGATGCCGGGGCGGCGGCCCTGGAAGGTGGACTACACGTTCGGCTCTGCGGAAGGCGGCGTTGCGGAGGTGATGGCTTCTCTCCATGGTCGTGTGGATGGCGTGGAGCGGGGAGGCGGGGGATCCTGGTGATGTCGGTGATTTGTCAGTGGCATCTTCTTGATCATGATGCAGAAGCTTGATTTCGTGACGACGGGCTTGATGATTAGGATACCTCAGTGTGGCATGGGTGAGGCTCTGAACAAAAGCTTAGTGCTTCGGTGCCGGTATGTGTCGATGCCTGGGGGCACCGTCTCCTTCCTGAGGGCGTCGTGGAGATCCCACTTCGGCGCATTGTGTCATCACCCTCCTGGGGGCATCGCTCTGGTGTGAAGTGGTCTCAGTTGCTTCCTATCTTTTAAACGAGACTTCATTGGCATTGTTCTCGGTCCTTGGTATCTGCTGGCAGGATTGGCGCTCCATGGCCCGGAGCGAGAGGGCAGGAGGCCCTCTCCAGCGATAGCTTGGTGTGTACGTTGCAGCTATATCCGGTGGTTTCTTTTGGAGGCGTGGTTTCCTCCTCTAGCGAGTAGTCTTGGGTGCTTCTTGTTGGGGTGTGGCTACTTCTGTTTTTATGTTTATCCTTAATCTGCTGTGTAAAATGGTTCTCTCACCACTTTGTATCGGCTAGGTAGTATTGCTTTTTATATAAAGCGAGGCAAAAGCCTTTTCTGGTAGTAGTATTTTTGTTTGTTTGCAGTGAACGGGAAAAAGGCTGAGAGCACAAATCTGCAAGTGTTAGGCCGCCGTCGCTGCCTGATCTGCCATGCCTTGTGTTGCTCGAAACAAATCTGCCATGCCTCGATTCGCCGCGCCATCTCGCCGTGCTACCTCCCTCCCGCACCAGCACCGCTGCATTCCGGAGCTATCGCCGTGACCCGCACGACGAAGAGCCTCTCACCTCTCCCGCCGCGTGATCGCATGGCCTGCCACGGCCATGGCTCCGGTGGTCAGGGCAGGAAATGCTGGGCCCCGAAGGTGGTGTTGAGGGAGAGTAACGGCGCGGTAGCGTAATGTGCTCCGCGCCAGGATTAGGGCTCTGGTTGCTAGCGCAGCTGTGCACCCGTGAGGGAAAATGGTGGTGCTATTCAATTGAGTGGTCGCCAAGAGCAGCAAGGTAAAAATTCAGTGCCCTTGCTTTTGCTTCTATGGTTGATCTGGCCACTATTTTTTCCAATCTTTGGTAGTTGTTACTTCAACAGAGCAATATGATCCGCTTATTTTATATGTTCGATTCATGGATAAGATACTTCAATCTGGGCATGTATTGCTGCAATATTCAGCTTCACAACGAGGCATTCAGGTTTCTAAATTTTGTAGGATCGTCTGGTCGTGGTTAGAATAGATGCTCTACGACGCTTACTGGGTTTCCGAGGCCCCTAACTTCTTGTCTATGACTTAGGTACTACGACGCTTACTTATACTATGAGTTAGGTACCATTATTGGAAGTTGGAATGCCAAACACATGAATCACCCAACCAGCTTTTATTTGGTTATCCATGTTTTAACTCATATATCATATTAAATACAATAATCTCAAACAACCCTGCCATTATGAGAGACACGATGCAACGTCTGAGAAATATATATTACTGGTACACACTGTAATATCATAATGGTAATGCAGTGGCAATTCGAATTTACATTTGTCCACTTAATCTTGCTTTTGGCTATGGTAACGGAGCAGGGGATGCGGAGCAATACGATGATATGTAACCATAACTTGTATGCGACGACAAATATGACGGGATCGAGGGACATGAAAGGAACGGCTTCGGTGGCATCTCCAATTCGTTGATGATCTTTTCCAACATATCAATCACCTTGCTCATCGAAGGACGGTTTTCGGGGTTAGTTTGTATGCACCATAGGCCCACTAAGGCCATCTTTCTCATGGCCTCTTCAAGGTCGTAGATGACTTCACAAGTTTGTACCTGTTCTGCTATACTGTCATAAATCCTGTTTGGAAAATACACATCACTGGAGCTCTCGGTATTCCTTTTTCCTTTATTTATCCTTCCTCCTACCATTTCCAGGAGCATCATTCCATAGCTATAGACATCTGACTTTGTAGAAACGACTCCAAAGCCTCTAGAGAATACTTCTGGAGCAATGAATCCAATGGTACCTCTTGCTTCGGCGACAGAGAGGATGCTACCGGCCTTGAGGTGACACAGTTTCGCTAAACCGAAATCTGCAATCTTGGGACAAAAATCTTGATCTAGAAGTATATTCTGAGGCTTGATGCCAAAATGGATGATGCGAGTACTACATCCTTGATGCAAATATTCCAATCCTCGTGCGACGCCAAGTGCTATTTGTTGTAACTTGTCCCATCCAATAACTAGATCCGAATTCTCTGTATAAATATACTTCTCCAGTGAGCCATTAGCCATATACTCATAAACAAGGGCTCGCTTAGCTCCTTCTAAGCAAAAACCGAGCAGACCGACAATGTTAATATGTGATGTCCTACCAATGCTAATTGCCTCATTTAGGAAGTCCTCTCCATTGCCTTTGGAAGCTTGTAGGAGCTTCACGGCAACCACACAGCCATCTTTTAGGCTACCCCTAAATACCGTGCCGTATCCACCTTCTCCAAGTTTATCCTTGAAAGAGCTAGTCATTTGTTTCAGCTCTGAGTACTTGTACCTTTTCGGAGCCAAAGGTCCATACCTCCTCAGCATTTCTTCCATGCTTGATTTATTACCAGTCTGCTTTGGGAGGATGAAAAGACTAATCTTTTGCTTATGTCGGTGCACCCCCCAAACTAGACATGTTAGCAAGATGATTGCAGCAGACAGAGAAACTGTAAAAAAACACGAAAAGTGAACATCATTTAGTAAAGTTGATAGTATATCAGTATATGTATGAGACTGTGTAAACTATCCCTTTTCTAATATAGCCATTTAGAAATCTTTCAATTTCACCCCATTATATTAGAAATCTCCATAATTTGGTTAATTTTAGACTTAGCAATCTCCATAATTTGGTTATTTTAGACTTAGCAGTTTGCCTTTAGATAGCATCAAAGTATGGAAGTTTGTGACGAAGTATCATGTATTTTCTGAGCAGAAGCCATGATAGACATACCTATCAATATTAACTTCTTGATGTGCCTATCATCTGCAGTGAAGTTATTATGGTTAGTCAATGTAAGTATCAATCACAAAATAAATAAAAAACATGAAAATGAACCATGGCAATTTGACAGCCAAGCGCAACTAGCTATTAGAAATGCACGCGACATAAGAAAACCAAAATTTTAAGTAGAATGGGAAAGATCAGTAGACTGACGACAAATGAAAACCGGTAGTTTCTAAGATGTCATGTACGTCAAAATAGCGGCATCTCTCAACATGTCAGCTCAGCTGAACAAACAAAAAATAAAGAGGATAACGGCATCTCCAACACGGGCCCTCAAGCCGCCCGCAGCCGTCCAGACCATGTGGTACGGACGTGTTTTACCATCAAGCAGGGTCCTGTATTGGTCCGCTCGTCGGTCTAGACGTC
>LT934116.1:34995535-35006943 GCA_900231445.1 Triticum turgidum subsp. durum | reverse complement strand
TACTTGGTGCGACCGAGCAGGCTAGGACGAGTGACCGAGCGGGTGCGGGAGCGGGCGCGCGCGGGTAGGCCACCATGGCACCTGACAAATGGGCCCGATCGGTCAGATACGTGGTCAATACGAGCTTATACGGATGTCAGACCATTTTGCAACATTTAGACTTAGAGTTGGCACTGCATGGTAAAAAAATTGACTAGTGGTACTAATTCGTCACAACGTGCTGAAGTGTGGTAGTGTCTTGCAATTTACTCCCATGAGCTAGAGCAGCTATGCTGCCAAGGTACTCCAGGTTGTAGGCATATGGCCAACTACAGCTCATGTCACAGTCCGACGGAGAGCCATCCAGTGCAGAAGCATCATTGAGGGATAATACGTAAGCTGCTGGAACATGAGGCTCAGGTTGATAGGTAGATTGGTGTCACAGCTCATATGACCTTGCGTATTTGCTCCTAAAAAAACTGGAATACAAGCTGGTAAGACCTACCATCCTCGTCTCTTCTCTCGGACAGAGTGACTTAGCCCCGTTGGATCGAATTAACAACTACAATCTGTTTGCAAGCAGTTGGCCGGTCATGATCCAACCTCGTTCACACAGTAAATAATCATATCGTTTATTTTTGAGCCATGCTAGATAAATTGGGTGGTGCATCCATTGGATCGATTGTCTCAGTAGAGAAAAGACAGGACAAATGAGCTAGCGTAGATCGAGATACACATTTTGTATGGCTCAAGACAGTTCAATATTCGATGCCGATGACTTGAGGAGTTTATGGAGAAATCTATCTACTTCCTTGTCCTATATGCTGCAACATGCAATAAAATTTTTGAATTTGAAGTAGACTGTTGTGGAATCACAACTTGAGTCGTCACAACCTTGAGGAGCTCCCTTGCTCGCAAGCGAGTAAATGGCACCGGCGGTCCGAGAACTTGCGCTGCGGATGCACTTAAGTCACGGTACTTGCAAACCGGAAAAACCCGTCATAGAACTTGCATTGCGGGTGCAGATAGGTCACATATGCAATCTGAACCGGCCAGCTGCCCCATTTTCGAAAAAAACCCGTCATAGTACTTGCGTTGCGGGTGCAGATAGGTCACACATGCCATCTGAACTGGCAAGCTGTCCTTTTTTCTCTCTCGAGCGGTCACGCGCGGCGCACGTGAGGTTGGTTGGGGTTGATTATTTTGTAGAAAAATGTTCACAAATATTTTTTTAAATGTTCACGACTTCTAAAAAAGTTCATGAATCACAAACATTTTTAAAACTAATCGTTCACGAACATTTTCAAATTTATCGTTCGCAAAAAAATTTCAAAATTTTCGTTCATCGACAATTTTTTAAAGTCACGAATCCCAAATATTAAAAAATATATTTTTTTAGTTTATCATTCGCGAACATTTTTCTAAGGTTGCGAATCACAAATTTTTTTTAAATTTTCAGGACTTTCAAAAACAGTTTGCGAATCGCAAATATTTTTAAAATCAATCGTTCACGAACATTTTCAAAGTTATCGTTGGCTAAAATTTTCAAAATTTTCGTTCATGGACATTTTTTTAAAGTCGCGAATCACAAAAAAATTTGTTAAATGTTCATGACTTTAAAAAAATGTTCACGAATCACAAATATTTTGAAAATAATCGTTCACAAACATTTTCAAATTTATCGTTCGCAAAAAATTTCAAAATTTTCGTTCGTGGACATTTTTTTAAAGTCACAAATCAAAAATACTTTTTAAATATATTTTTTAATTTATCGTTCTCGAACATTTTTTAAGTCACGAATCACTAATATTTTTAAAATTAATCATTCCCGGACATTTTTTTAAAGTCGTGAACAAATAGTTTTCAAATTTATCATTCACGAACATTTTTTTAAAGTCACGAATAACATATATTTATAAAGCCGTGAACAAATTTATTGCGCTTGACCGTTAGAGGGAGAAAACCAGGCAGCTGGCCGGTTCAGATGACCTGTGTGATCTATCTGCACCCGCAACGCAAGTTCTATGATGGGTTTTTCCGGTTTGCAAGTACCGTGACTTAAGTGTACCTGCAGTGCAAGTTCTATGACCGTCAGTGTCATTAACTCCTCGCAAGCCCTTCCTTCAAACTTCCTCTGTGCAAGCTGCTAGAAAATCAGGCTCAAGCTGATAGATAGATTGGTGTCACAACTCACAGTCACAAGACCTTGCTTGCTCCTAAAAAACTGGTAAGACCTGTCATGCTCATCTCTTGGACAGAGTGACTACCCCGTCGGATTGAATTAACAACTACTACTCTCGGTATTTGTGACATATAATTTACATTTTATTAGTTAAAACTGTAGTTGAACTTTTAGACCAAAATATGATAGCCCAACGGAGATAGTACACCCCACTGTAAGCAGTTGGCTGGCATAATCCAGCCTCGTTGTCAGAGTAAATAATCATATCGTTTGCTTGCGAGCTATGCTGGTTAAATTGGATGGTGCATCCATTGGATCGATTGTGTCAGTAGAGACAAGACCAGACAATCGAACTAACGTAGGTTGAGATACCAATTGCTCGTTCAATATTTTATGCCGATGGCTTAGGAGTTGATGGAGAAGTCTATCCACCTCCTTGTCCTATGCTGCAACAGACAAGAGAAAATATCACAGAAAACAAATTGTGGCTGGCGAAGTATGTCTCAAATTGTTGTGGCATTATTGCTTCCATGGTTCTGCATTCAGATGGAGATGGCACAGCCACAGCAAACTTTTTGTAATTAACAATGACTAAAAGCTAGAACTACTTAACTGGCCATTAGCCAAGCAAGGCGACCTAGCAAATGCAAATTGTGGTGTTGAGAAACAAAGCAGTGAGTGATGTCGACAGCCTCCTTGCTGCTGCCTGCACTATTTCTTGCAGCAATAGCGGTCGCCGTGGAGAGCGAGAGCCTCACCCTGAGGCCAGGATGCCAGGCGAGCTGCGGCGGCGTCAAGGTCCCCTACCCTTTCGGCATCGGCACAGACTGCTTCCGCCCGGGCTTTGAGATCGCCTGCGTCAACAAGACGCCGGTTCTGACGGGCACCACCCAGGTGATCCAGGTGCTAGAGCTGTCCGTGATGCCACGCCCGGAAGCCCGGGTGATGCTTCCCGTGGCGTGGCAGTGCTTCAACACCACTACCAACGACATAATCGAAAGCTTAGACGGCAGATTGAACACATCAACCCGGCCGGCGTGTACCGCATCTCCAACGCCGCCAACGAGCTATTCGTCCTGGGCTGCAACACCATCATCTTCACCAACAGCGGGCCGGCCGCCGGCCGCCGCTCATACCCCCACAGCTACTACCCGGGATGCGTCACCTTCTGCAATGACTCCAGGAGCGCGCGTGACGGCGCGTGCGCCGGCATCGGCTGCTGCCGCGTCGACATCCCGCCAGGCCTCACCGACAATTGGATGAGGTTCTACTCCTTCACACACATCGACATGGAGTTTAGCCCCTGCGACTTCGCCTTCATCGTGGAGAAGGGCTACTACAGCTTCCAGGAGGCTGACCTCCATATGGGCCCCGGCGCCAGCCACAGAAAGATGCCGATGCGGCTGGACTGGGCGATCCGCGACAGCAATGTCAACTCCACCGCCTCCCTGACCTGCTCCCAGGCGGCCAACAGGCCAGGGTACACCTGCGTCAGTGAACACAGCGAGTGCGTCGACTCCACCAATGGCCCCGGATACTTCTGCAACTGCACCCAAGGCTACGACGGCAACCCGTATCTCGATAAGGGATGCACAAGTAAGCCTCTCCTCGTGGAAGCTCTACCTATTTCTGCTTTTGGAAGTGACAATTAATTATGAGCACCTCTTTCTTTGCTATCGCAAAACAAATGGGAAAAAAATCAAAGTCATCTATTAGTAGCCGTATTGTACTAATTTCGGACTTCCTAGAAATTTCCAGTGAAAAAGGGAAAAAACTATGAGCTGGTGGAACAGAGTTATAAAGTACTCCCTCCGTTCCAAAATAGATGACTTAACTTTATACTAACTTTATTACAAAGTTGGGTCATTTATTTTGAAACGCAAAGTTGTTGTGGAGGACGAGCTACACGGTACCCACTATCTCAGCCGTTCATGTTCTATGGGATGTGTGCCACTAGCAGTGTTGCAGCATAGGCTAACAGTGCTATTTGGCCGAGTGGTTTGACCCTCAAGTGCGTATAGTACCTTTATAGGCTAGCGAATACTTTCATGCACGTCTCGTTTTGGGGTTCTTTATGCATATAGGTGCATAGGTACTAGCAGGTTACTGTTGCGGACAGGTGCGTCACGCCATGTCTCCGTAGTCCCCTCACCTATCAACTCTAGAATTCTGTAGAATAGCACAACGTCTCTCTATCCTAAAACTTTGCATCACCTCTCTTTCTCTCTTTTAACATGCATTCAGCTTGTGAGAAACTCAGAAAAAAAACTTTTGGAAAACTTTTCACGGGGCAGCTAGCTCTCTCTGTCTTGACTTTTTGCTTGCAACTTCGAAAAGTTCTGCATGTTGCATGGTCTCTCTCTCTTCTTTCGTTTCAGTTCTTGGCATACTCTCTCCAAACTTCTGAAAAAGTCTGCATGTTGGGCTCTTCCACATTAGAAATGATTCTGCCTGAGTTCTTGCTGCAAGTAGCCAGCTCTCCGGGATCCAGATCCTTGGCGGATGTGTCTTGCTCCTCGCACATGACGGATGGTAAGAGGGAGGAGGAAGAGCCAGAGTATTGCGTGATGGAATCCAAGGTCGATGGTGGACAAAAGCATGTGGGGCTGTCTGACGGCACATCATGTCATGTAGAGTATCCCTACTAGTGGCTAACAAATATTCTAAATTTCATAGGCCTCATGTCAGACTAGTAAGGGCTGAGCGGCTGGCACAACTGTTAATTTTGCACACATCCACATGCACTGAAGCCCACATTGAACGCTCAGGATAGTGGGTACCATGTAGCTCGGGCTACAAAAAACCGCTCTCATTTTGAAACGGAGGGAGTAAGGAGTATCTAACTGGGATTGTTACTATTTTTTGTTCAATTTTGCTAATTCTCATCTAAATGAGAAAAAGTTATGTCTCATCTAAATTCTCTACCCTTAAGCACCATGATTCGTTCTTCTTTTCCCTCAAATGATATGTGCCACATGTGTGGCATAAAGCACTCCGGCCCTGACGCTTCTTACAACTAAAGTTGCCACCCGGAAAGAAAAAAAAACCAAAATAACTAAAACTTGCCATCCGAAAAGGGAGTTGTCATCCTCGCGTCACTGTACTTGGCATAAAAAACGTTTGGAGTTGTCTTGTGTTTGTGCCACACATGTGGCACTTGTCAGGTTCCTTTCTTTGACAATCAATACCATGATATATTTGAAGTAGCGAATAGTTATGATAGAGATACATGAGCTGATTGCATCGATTACAAAATAAAGTCACAGAAACGAGAAAATCATCGACGTCTTCAAACTCTTTATTTTTCCATGACACAATGTTGTATTTTTCTAAATGCAGCCATAGTAAAATAACAAAGATATCAACTACAAACCTGTAAATACCAAAAAGAAATCTCCCATAATTTTATTTTTGAGCCTCAATGCCAAGGCTATGTGCACACATGCAGCTATTAAGGTAGTCAACTAACATCAGCAAGAGTACCAACACCAATGTTCCAAGGATAAACAACCGAATAACCTAGTCGACGTTGCTGGGAGCTATGAGTATGAATCAACTATGTCGAGGACATAGTAGCCGGAACAGATATTGCAAGGACAATTCTCCTCGCGGCAACCATGACAAAAAAAATCCAAAATCGATCTGACAAAGCAACATCTGAAGGATCATACCTAAGTAAGTTTAATCTTCAAACACCACTATTAACGTTGCAAGGAGACATTATAGTCGAGCGAAGGGCCGAATAGTACTTATTGCAGACTATACCATCTCCATTAATGAAGAACACGCCAACCAAAACCCTGACACAATCTATTGAAAACACTACTTTTATTAAAAACTCCACTCATTGATCGTGCTTTTTCTAATACGGGTGTGTGGACAGGGGAAGGCAGATGTAGACCAAGCGATCCAACCATAGTTTTGTGGCGGGCCATCATATTCATTTGCTAAGATGTGATTATTTGTATCGGGCACGAGGCCCAGACCCACCATGTGTAACTTTTCAACTCTTTAAAATTAACACGGTACTAATGCAGACATTCATACACTCACTTCTATGAATGGACGCACGCACACTCTACCTTTGTAAGCATCTTTGAGAGACTGAGCTGACATGTTATCTTGATATTAACGAAGTCGCCATAGAAACCTTTGTAGTTGACGGAAACGTCTCCTCCTACTGAACGCACATCGCCGGAAGGGTTAAAATAAATCTAGCGAAATGCGAGCACCATTGTGAAATTTGGTGGACTGTGGGTACCACTATCCTCCTAACCATCTAAGCACTCAATTCGTTTTTCTTTGAATTGTCTCCTTTTGTTTTTGGTGCTGGACAACTGCACTTGCCGCTTTATCGCATTTTCTTTGATCTCTCTTCCTTTTCCTATTGTGCCTATTCAAGTGTAGGTTTTTTTGTCTTCCTTTTCTTTTTTAAAAACTTTCATCATTATTAGAGTTTTAAATCACTGAAACTTCAACAGTTTTAAATTTGTTTCTCAAGCCTACTAATTGCATATGTTATTTTTCATTTTATGTTTATGTCTCCACGCGTAGTTACACATATGACAGCTCCGAGTAACTAGAAGAAGCGCACGCGCAAGCAATTTATGGTGGCCATCAATAGCTGCATGTCTACCATCACGCGTGACCGCATGGTTAATTTATCTTTTCTAGATGAAATTTAATCATGTCTCATCTAAGTCTCTCACTATTCGATCCTTTGTTTATTTTATTTTCATGCAAGCACTTGATTTCGGGTCGCTGTTTGTCGCTTTAGTCCATTATGTTCTTCATCGCACGTGCTTTGCTCGGGAAGACGCCAAGAAACAAAAGGAGGCACAACGGCTTGTTCCTTTGCATTCCTCTCTCTCTCTCTCTCTCTCTCTCACACACACACAGACACACACACACACACACACACACACACTTCGTTCCACTTCTCATCTATTTGTAAGCGACGTGAACCTCTTTGCCTCAGTTGCAAGTCCACATATCCACTTGGAATTGGGCCCAACCAGTTTCAAGTCCATCCTTGACTTGCAATTGGTTTTGACCCTTTTTTTGCCAGCTGCAAGTCCACAGTCGATTCGCAACCAGGCCGAAGATTTTTTTTATCCTAGTTGCAAGTCTACCCTCAACTTGCAACTGGCTCAATCTTTTTTTGTCTCAATTGCAGCCCACCCTTTACTCGCAACTAGGCCGGGTCTTTTTTTTGCCTTAGCTGTAAGACTATCATTGACTCCCAACCAGGCTCGATCTAAGACCGACAATTTTTTTGTCCCAGTTGCAAGTCCAGACGTGATTCACAACTAGCCCCATTATTTTTCCTCAGTTGGAATACCATCGTCTTGCAAGTGGGCTCAATTTGGGAGGTCACTTTTTTGTCCCAATTGCAAGTTCACATTGACTCGCAAGTGGGCCCGACCTTTTCTTATCCTCACTTGGAAGTCCATCTTCGTCTTGCCACTAGGCCCGAACTTTTTTTCCACCTCAATTGCAAGTTCACTGTAACTTGCAAATCGGCCTAATTTTTTTTCCTCAGATGCAAGTCCACCAGGGACTTGCAACCGGTCCTCAATTGCGTGTCTACCCTCGTCTCACAACTGGGCCCAAACTATGTATGTCTCAATTGCCCCAGTTGCAAGTCCACCCTGAACTTGCAACTGGGATGAGCCATTTTTTACATTGTGTAAACATTTTTCTCATGTCCCAATCATATTTTTTTAAACACGTGAACAAATTTTAAAAGGGAATTAGTTATGGCTTTAAGATTTGTTTTTTTAGCTTTTTTTAGGCTGCTCCAATATGACTTTCTGAATGTGCATGAGGCCTGGCCATTTCGCATGGGTGTTTTTCATGTGGTTTCTATCCATGTGCTTTTGGCCATTCTTTCATTTTTCTTTAGCAAGTTTTCACATGTGTGTGTAAGAAGAGAAGTGATGTGAGTTGTCGTGTAGTAGCTTTTTTTAGGGCAAAGCTGTCATGTAGTAGCGTTTTTTAGGGCAAAGTTGTTGTGTAGTAGTACTAGTACTAGCAGGAGCAGGAGAGTGCTCTTGGCAGCTCGTAGCAATGGAGATACTCCCTCTCTGTTCCATAATGTAGGGCATATAGATTTTTTTAAAGTCAACATCACAAATTTTGACCAAGTCTATGAAGAAAAATATTTACATCTAGAATGCCAAACATATATCATTACATTAATCATAAGATGTAGTTTGATATTTTATATATATGGTGTCGTATATACAAACAAGGACAAATAAAGAGATCACAAATAACATCTGATGTCATTTTAGATGTGATATAGTTATGTCACATCTAGATAAGCGCTAGAGACACAATTTTATGTTTGTTTACCGAATAGATGCCTTCACTGAGCCAGCATGCATGCAGTAGCTCCAGCTTATTTCTTCTTCCCATGTGCACATGTGAGTCAGTTTTATTAGCAGCAACTAATTGTGTGCATGTAAAAGAAAAATGATGATGTCAGTCTTGTTTCTCTTTAATCTTGAAAATTCAAAATCTTATGTAGCTTAAATCATTGGTCTAGTTCAAAATTCATTTTCACCATTCAATCCGTCGCGACGAGATCTTCTAAAATAGATTCATGATGGTATGCTTCGATGGAAGTTTTTTACGACTCAAAGTTATCAAGACTAATCTACGTAAGTTCTCACGCCTGCAGTACGGAAGTTATGATTTGTCTACGCTAAAGTTACGGGGGCATAAAAACTGTTCCCCAAGCTTCTCTCCACATGCACAAGCATGCATACATTAAAGGACAAAAATTTGTTGTCATCCTAAATTATCCCATTTCAAAAATTCAAAATATTTTATAATTCGAAACATTGTCTAATTCAATATCCATTTTCACCAGTGAATCCGTCGTGACGAGGCCTTCGAAACTAGATCTTATATTTGTATGTTGCAGCTTCTTTTATTGGGTAAAAAATTACCATGCGTAGACTACGTAAATTACCACGTCCATCGTACGTAAGTTAGCACACGTTTTTTCACAGAAGTTAACAGTGTATGTTTCAACAACTTTTTTCTCCAGGTCAAAATTATCGTTTTGTACGTAAGTTATAGGTTCTGTGGTGCGTGCATTACCATGTTATTCACACAGAAGTTAAAAGAGTATATTTTTAACAACTTTTTTCCCAGATCAGAGTTCTATACGTACAAATGTCTCGATTTTATTGGTGCTTTTAAATAACAAGTTTCAAATCCGAGCCCACATTATTTTTTCTTGGAAGAAAAAAAATACACATAGAACATAGCAAAATAGAAGGATTCAACTTCCACCCCACACATTTTTTGGCTGGGTGGGAAAAACCCACTTGAAATGTTGGGAAAAAATAAAAATAAAACCGGTGAACACAAAATAATGTTGGCAAAAGTGAAGAAAAATATGTCAGTGAAAGCGCTTAATATACATAGATGCTCGTTAATACAGACAATAGTCGCACTGGTGGAGCTTCTTCTCCTATTATAATCAGCCCATAGGTCACAAAATACCAGCTAGTAGCAATCCTTACAGCGTGGCTCCCCGAACTTTTTTATGCAAGCTACGCCATTGAATATAGCCGCACATGGCCGGGTTGGTTGTTGCCCTGTGCCTACTAGCCATCGATCCACATGAGTTTGATTGCCATGCGACACTCGAAATAGTTCGGACTTATCCGCTAAACAGGGGCGTTTGCCATTTACATCTTGCATCTTTTAAATAAATTATTATACATGCGCAATCTCCATTTTATTTTTGAGGGGAACGTTGCTACTTATTTAGTGCTCCAAACCTCCATCAGAGGCTAAGTCTGAGCTTACAAAATCCGGCGCGACATGACGCCAAACATAAGATAACGATCTACAGCAACCTTCCCTAGCAAGTCTATGCGCGACTTTGTTTGCGGAACGACGAACCCATCTGACTTTTCATTCTTGAAATTGAGTTAGCAGTTCCTTGATGTCTTGGACTATCTGCCCGCTTGCCGATAGGTCTTTCTGCAAGTTATTAATCTTCCCTACCGCAGACAGTGAGTCCATCTCGACCACCACCCTCGGAGCTTCATGTTCTTGAGCCAGTCGAACCCCATGACGACACGGCAATAGCTCTGCAAGCTCTGGATCTGCAGCAGCTGGGAAAAAATGGCACGTTCCTGCGACGAACACGCCATGATGGTCCCTGAGGACCGCTCCACCTCCTCCCGATCCATCCTGCTTTGCAACCGCTCCGTCCGTGTTCACCTTCACCCAGCCATCGTCAGGTTTCTGCCACACTTCCACGCCTCATTGAGTTTGGGTTCTCCTTGGGGTCTCCTTGATTGATTACCACTCCTCATCCAGACGGATGACTCTCTCTGCAATGAGCATCGAATCTTCAATCTTGGCACTTTCCCTTGCATTGTTTCTCGCAAGCCACAACTCGTACCACACTCTCATCACCTGTCTCTTCTCTTCCGCCGGTGCTGACGCAAGCCACCCTAGGATCCATGATCGCATGTTCTGTACGCCTTCAACGTACTTCGGCAGCATTGGCATCGGCGTCTCGACCACTTTTGAAAGTGATTTCCAGAACAACAGTGAGTGTGGGCATCGCCACATACGATGGATGATCGTTTCTTCTCGGCCACATGCGATACAGAAAACACCAGGTTTAACATGCCATCGTAGCATCTCAGAGCCAACAGCCAGCCCATTTTTCACCATCCTCCATGCATGTATTTTCACCTTGTTTGGGACATCCGCAGCCCACAGCTCGAGCCAACTCTTGTGCGCTACAACTGAAGTAGACGAGGAGGCCAGTGCCTTTCTCGCCGTTTTTCATGCGCATGCTCCATTGAGATTAATCGCACCGCATACACCCATGAGGTTAAACTATAAAAAAAATTCCTACTTTTGTGGCATGTATTCTTCTTGGAGACAGAAGGGATCCGCGGACGTATAAAAATGAGCAGTGCTGTCACTAGTAGAAAAAGGGCCTATTGTCCCGGTTCATAAGGGCCTTTAGTCCCGGTTCTGGAACCAGGACTAAAGGGTCGGTACTAAAGCCTCCCCCTTTAGTCGCTAGTAGAAAAAGGGCCTATAGTCCCGGTTGGTGAGGGCCTTTAGTCCCGGTTCATGAACCGGGACTAAAGGGTCGGTACTAATGCCCTGACCCTTTAGTCCCGGTTCAATCCAGAACCGGGACAGATGGGCCTCCACGTGGCCTGTCCGCTGAGCCCAGGCAAGAGGGCCTTTGGTCCCG
>LT934116.1:34963967-34982745 GCA_900231445.1 Triticum turgidum subsp. durum | reverse complement strand
GTACCGGTTCGTCGCACGAACCGATACTAAAGGTCTCAACCCCATTAGTACCGGTTCGTGTCTCAAACCAGGACTAAAGGTCTAATCTTTAGTCCCGGTTTGAGGCACGAACCGGGACTAAAGGGCATCGCACCCTTTAGTCCCGGTTCGTGTCTTAAACCGGGACTAAAGGGCTCAAGTGAACCGGGACTAATGCCTTAGCCGCACGAATCGGGACCAATGCTCACATTAGTAACCGGGACTAATGTGAATATTGCCCCGGTTCCAAAGCCCTGTTTTCTACTAGTGTGTGTGCCGGTCAACCTGTGTTCGGTGAAGCATACTCTATCGTCATTTCCTCCTTTGCCCACTCGCATAAAAACATACACGTGATATAGCAGCGGCAGCGAGCCTCGTCCACACTCGCGGCTCATGCTTCGGCAGAGTCTGCCTAAAAGTGGAGTATTCTTACAATAGGACTTACAACTTCCACCTATCTTCTCCAAAAAAGATTACCCCTCCTTCCTGCCCTGCAACAATGACTCCCACCGTCTCCTCCCATCTGTCGACACTCGATAGTGGCTTGCTCGGTGCCGCAACATCCAGCCATCCCAATATCCCACGGTCACCATTGTAGCTTGATGGTTGCACCTCGGCAACCTGGCAATCACAGGAGGAGTTGGGGACAAGTTAGTTACTAGTTGGGCCTAATCTTCTTTATAGTTCTTTTTGGGGCACGTTGCTGTGGTGGCCGACCTACTGGTCGCGACTTTCATGCGGTCACCGTTGCGGCTCACCCACCTGCCAGCCAGAGCTGGCTGAGGTCACCATTGTGCTTGCTGACCTACTAGTCACAGCACTGCCCCACCACGGTGTTGGGGAACGTAGCAGAAATTCAAAATTTTCCTACGTGTCACCAAGATCTATCTATGGAGAAACCAGCAATGAGGGGAAGGAGAGTGCATCTACATACCTTTGTAGATCGCTAAGCGGAAGCATTCAAGGGAACGAGGTTGAAGGAGTCGTACTCGTCGTGATCCAAATCACCGGAGATCCTATTGCCGAACGGACGGCACCTCCGCGTTCAACACACGTACAGCCCGGTGACATCTCCCATGCCTTGATCCAGCAAGGAGAGAGGGAGAGGTTGAGGAAGACTCCATCCAGCAGCAGCACAACGGCGTGGTGGTGGTGGAGGAGCGTGGCAATCCTGCAGGGCTTCGCCAAGCACCTGCGGGAGAGGAGGAGGTGTCACGGAAGGGAGGGAGGCGCCACGGCTTCAGGTGCGGCTGCCCTCCCTCCCCTCCACTATATATAGGGGCAAGGGAGAGGGGGGAGGCGCAGCCTTGGCCCTTCCTCCAAGGAATGGTGCGGCCAGGGAGGAGCCCATCCTCCCCAAGGCACCTAGGAGGTGCCTTCCCCCTTTAGGACTCTCCCTTTCCCTTATCTCTTGGCGCATGGGCCTCTTGGGGCTGGTGCCCTTGGCCCATATAGGCCAAGGCGCACACCCCTATAGCCCATGTGGCCCCCCCGGGGCTGGTGGACCCCCTGGTGGACCCCCGGACCCCTTTCGGCACTCCCGGTACAATACCGATAATGCACGAAACTTTTCCGGCGACCAAAACAAGACTTCTCATATATAAATCTTTACCTCCGGACCATTCCGGAACTCCTCGTGACGTCCGGGATCTCATCCGGGACTCCGAACAACATTCGGTAACCACATACAAACTTCCTTTATAACCCTAGTGTCATCGAACCTTAAGTGTGTAGACCCTATGGGTTCGGGAACCATGCAGACATGACCGAGACGTTCTCCGGTCAATAACCAACAGCGGGATCTGGATACCCATGTTGGCTCCCACATGTTCCACGATGATCTCATCGGATGAACCACGATGTCAAGGACTCAATCGATCCCGTATACAATTCCCTTTGTCTAGCGGTATTGTACTTGACCGAGATTCGATCGTCGGTATCCGATACCTTGTTCAATCTTGTTACCGGCAAGTCTCTTTACTCGTTCCGTAACACATCATCCCGTGATCAACCCCTTGGTCACATTGTGCACATTATGATGATGTCCTACCGAGTGGGCCCAGAGATACCTCTCCGTCACGCGGAGTGACAAATCCCAGTCTCGATTCGTGCCAACCCAACAGACACTTTCGGAGATACCTGTAGTGCACCTTTATAGACACCCAGTTACGTTGTGATGTTTGGTACATCCAAAGCATTCCTACGGTATCCGGGAGTTGCACAATCTCATGGTCTAAGGAAATGATACTTGACATTAGAAAAGCTTTAGCATACGAACTACGATCTTTGTGCCAGGCTTAGGATTGGGTCTTGTCCATCACATCATTCTCCTAATGATGTGATCCCGTTATCAATGACATCCAATGTCCATGGTCAGGAAACCGTAACCATCTATTGATCAACGAGCTAGTCAACTAGAGGCTTACTAGGGACATGGTGTTGTCTATGTATCCACACATGTATCTGAGTTTCCTATCAATACAATTATAGCATGGATAATAAACGATTATCATGAACAAGGAAATATAATAATAATAACTAATTTATTATTGCCTCTAGGGCATATTTCCAACAGTCTCCCACTTGAACTTGAGTCAATAATCTAGTTCACATCGCCATGTGATTAACACTCACAGGTCACATCGCCATGTGACCAACATCCAAAGAGTTTACTAGAATCAATAATCTAGTTCACATCACTATGTGATTAACACTCAATGAGTTCTGGGTTTGATCATGTTATGCTTGTGAGATAGGTTATTAGTCAACGGGTCTGCAACATTCAGATCCGTATGTACTTCGCAAATCTCTAGGTCATATTGTAAATGCTGCTTCCACGCTCCACTTGGAGCTATTCCAAATGGTTGCTCCACTATACGTATCCGGTTTGCTACTCAGAGTCATTCGGATAGGTGTTAAGTTTGGATCGATGCAACTCTTTACGTCGAACTCTTTATCACATCCATAACCGAGAAACATATCCTTATTCCTCTAAGGATAATTTTGACCGCTATCTGGTGATCCACTCCTTGATCACCTTTGTACCCTCTTGCCAGATATGTAGCAAGGCACACATCAGGTGCGGTACATAGCATAGCATATTGTAGAGCCTATGTCTAAGGCATAGGGGACGACCTTCGTCCTTTCTCTCTTTTCTGCCGTGGTCGAGCTTTAACTCTTAACTTCATACCTTACAACTCAGGCAAGAACTCCTTCTTTGACTGATCCATCTTGAACACCTTCAAGATTATGTCAAGGTATGTGCTCATTTGAAAGTACCATTAAGCGTTTTTTGATCTATCCTTATAGATCTTGATGCTCAATGTTCAAGTAGCTTAATCCAGGTTTTCTATTAAAAAACACCTTTCAAATAACCCTGTATGCTTTCCAGAAATTCTACATCATTTCTGATCAACAATATGTCAACAACATATACTCATCAGAAATTCTATAGTGCTCCCACTCACTTCTTTGGAAATACAAGTTTCTCATAAACTTTGTATGGACCCAAAATCATCAAAGCGTACATTCCAACTCCGAGATGCTTACTCCAGTCCTTAGAAGGATAGTTGGAGCTTTGCATACTTGTTAGCGTCTTTCAGGATTGTCAAAAACCTTCTGGTTGTATCACATACAACCTTTCCTCAAGAAAACTGTCAAGGAAACAATGTTTTGACATCCTATATGCAAGATTTCATAAATAATGCAGTAACTGCTAATCCAATTCCAACAGACTCTTAGCATCGCTTACGAGTGAGAAAGCCTCACCGTAGTCAACTCCTTGAACTTGTTGGAAAACATCTTTAACGACAAGTCGAGCTTTCTTAGACGGTGACATTACCGTCCACGTCCGTCTTCTTCTTAAAGATCCATTTATCTCAATGACTTGCCTATCGGGCAAGTCCACCAAAGTCCATGCTTTGTTCTGATACATGGATCCTATCTCGGATTTCATGGCTTCTAACCATTTTTCGGAATATGGGCCCACCATCGCTTCTCCATAACTCGTAGGTTCATCTAGCAATATGACCTTCAAGACAGGATTACTGTACCACTCTGAAGTAGTACGCATCCTTGTCACCCTACGAGGTACGGTAGTGACTTCATCCGAAACTTCATGATCACTATCATAAGCTTCTACTTCAATTGGTGTAGGCGCCACAGGAACAACTTCTTGTGCCCTGCTGCACACTAGTTGAAGTGATGGTTCAATAACCTCATCAAGTCTCCACCATCCTCCCACTCAATTCTTTCGAGAGAAACTTTTCCTTGAGAAAGGACCCGTTTCAAGAAACAATTACTTTTGCTTCCGGATCTGAGATAGGAGGTATACCCAACAATTTTGGGTATCATATGAAGATGTATTTATCCGTTTTGGGTTCGAGCTTATCACGATGAAACTTTTCCACATAAGCATCGCAACCCCAAACCTTTTAAGAAACGACAACTTATATTTCTCCAAACCATAGTTCAAACAGTGCCGTCTCAACGGAATTATGTGGTGCCCTATTAAAGTGAGTGCGGTTGTCTCTAATGCCTAACCCATGAATGATAGTGGTAATTCTATAAGAGACATCATGGTACGCACCATATCTAATAGGGTGCAACTATGATGTTCGGACACACCATCATACTATGGTGTTCCAGGCGGTATTAATTGTGAAACAATTTCCACAATGTCTTAATAGCGTGCCAAAGCTCATAACTCAGATACTCATCTCTATGATCATATCATAGACATTTTATCCTCTTGTCACGATGATCTTTAACTTCACTCTGAAATTACTTGAACCATTCAATAATTCAGACTTGTGTTTCATCAAGTAAATACACACAGTATCTACTTAAATCATCCGTGAATTAAGAACATAACGATATTCACTGCATGCCTCAGCACTCATTGGACTGCACACATCAAAATGTGTTACTTCCAACAAGTTGCTATCTTGTTCCATCTTACTGAAAACGAGGCTTTTCAGTCATCTTGCCCATGTGGTATGATTTGCATATCTCAAGTGATTCAAAATCAAGTGAGTCCAAACGATCCATCCCCATGGAGTTTCTTCATGCGTATACACCAATAGACGTGGTTCGCATGTCTCAAACTTTTTAAAACGAGTGAGTCCAAAGATCCATCAACATGGAGCTTCTTCATGCGTTTTACACCAATATGACTTACATGGCAGTGCCACAAGTAAGTGGTACTATCATTACTATCTTATATCTTTTGGCATGAAAATGTGTATCACTACGATCAAGATTCAATAAACCATTCTTTTAGGTGTAAGACCATTGAAGGTATTATTCAAATAATTAGAGTAACCATTATTCTCCTTAAATGAATAACCGCATTGCAATAGACATAATCCAATCATGTCTATGCTCAACGCAAACACCAAATAACAATATTCAGGTTTATCACCAATCTCGATGGTAGAGGGAGCGTGCGATGCTTGATCACATCAACCTTGGAAACACTTCCAACACATATCGACAGCTCACCTTTAGTTAGTCTCCGTTTATTCCGTAGCTGTTATTTCGAGTTCCTAACACTTAGCAACTGAACCGGTATCTTAATACCCTGGTGCTACTAGGAGTACTAGTAAAGTACACATTAACATAATGTATATCCAATATTCTTCTATCGACCTTGCCAGCCTTCTTATCTACCAAGTACCTAGGGTAGTTCTGCTCCAGTGGCTGTTCCCCTTATTACAGAAGCACTTAGTCTCGGGTTTGGGTTCAACCTTGGGTTTCTTCACTAGAGCAGCAACTCTTTTGCCGTTTCATGAAGTATCCCTTGTAGCCCTTGCCCTTCTTGAAACTAGTGCTTTTACCAACCATCAACAATTGATGCTCCTACTTGACTTCTACTTTCGCGGTGTCAAACATCGCGAACACTTCAAGGATCATCATATCTATCCCTGATATGTTATAGTTCATCACGAAGCTCTAGTAGCTTGGTGGCAATGTCTTTGGAGAAACATCACTATCTCATCTGGAAGATTAACTCCCACTCGATTCAAGTGATTGTTGTACCCAGACAATCTGAGTACAAGCTCAACGATTGAGATCTTCTCCCTTAGTTTGTAGGCTAGAAAACTCGTCGGAGGTCTCATACCTCTTGACGTGGGCACGAGCCTGAAATCCCAATTTCAGCCCTCAGAACATCTCATATGTTCCGCGACGTTTCAAAACCGTCTTTGGTGCCTCAATTCCAAGCCGTTTAACATTACCGAACTATCACGTAGTCATCAAAACGTGTGTGTCAGATGTTCGCAACATCCATAGACTACGTTCGAGGTCCAGCACACCGAGCGGTGCATTAAGGACATAAGCTTTCTATCGACCGCATAATTGCTACTATCAACTTTCAACTATATTTTCTCTAGGAACATATCTAAACTGTAGAACTAAAGCGCGAGCTATGACATAATTTGCAAAGGGATTTTGACTATGTTCAGGATAATTAAGTTCATCTAATGAACTCCCACTCAGATAGACATCCCTCCAGTCATCTAAGTGATTACATGATCCGAGTCAACTAGGCCGTGTCCGATCATCACGTGAGACGGACTAGTCATCATCGGTGAACATCTTCATGTTGATCGTATCCACCATACGACTCATGCTCGACCTTTCGGTCTCTTGTGTTCCGAGGCCATGTCTGTACATGCTAGGCTCGTCAAGTTAACCTAAGTGTTCCGCGTGTGTAAATCTGGCTTACACCCATTGTATGTGAACATAAGAATCTAGCACATCCGATCATCACGTGGTGCTTCGAAACGACGAACTTTCGCAACGGTGCACAGTTAGGGGGAACACTTTCTTGAAATTTTAATGAGGGGTCATCTTATTTACTACCTTGTTCTAAGCAAATAAGATGCATAAACATGATAAGCATCACATGCAATCAAATGGTGACATGATATGGCCAATATCATTTTGCTCCTTTTGATCTCCATCTTCAGGGCTCCATGATCATCATCGTCACCGGCATGACACCATGATCTCCATCATCATGATCTCCATCATCGTGTCTCCATGAAGTTGTCTCGCCAACTTATTACTTCTACTACTATGGCTACCGGCTAGCAATAAAGTAAAGTAATTACATGGCGTTTGTTCAATGACACGCAGGTCATACAATAAATAAAGACAACTCCTATGGCTCCTGCCGGTTGTCATACTCATCGACATGCAAGTCGTGATTCCTATTACAAGAACATGATCAATCTCATACATCACATATCATTCATCACATTCTTCTTGGCCATATCACATCACATAGCATACCCTGCAAAAACAAGTTAGACGTCCTCTAATTGTTGTTTGCATGTTTTACGTGGCTGCTATGGGTTTCTAGCAAGAACGTTTCTTACCTACGCAAAACCACAACGTGATATGCCAATTGCTATTTACCCTTCATAAGGACCCTTTTCATCGAATCCGTTCCGACTGAAGTGGGAGAGACTGGCACCCGCTAGCCACCTTATGCACCAAGTGCATGTCAGTCGGTGGAACCCGTCTCACGTAAGTGTACGTGTAAGGTCGGTCCGGGCCGCTTCATCCCACAATACCATCGAAACAAGATTGGACTAGTAACGCTAAGCATATTGAACAAAATCAACGCCCACAACTACTTTGTGTTCTACTCGTGCAAATAATCTACGCAATAGACCTAGCTCATGATGCCACTGTTGGGGAACGTAGCAGAAATTCAAAATTTTCCTACGTGTCACCAAGATCTATCTATGGAGAAACCAGCAACGAGGGGAAGGAGAGTGCATCTACATACCCTTGTAGATCGCTAAGAGGAAGCATTCAAGGGAACGAGGTTGAAGGAGTCGTACTCATCGTGATCCAAATCACCGGAGATCCTAGTGCCGAATGGACGGCACCTCCGCGTTCAACACACGTACAGCCCGGTGACGTCTCCCATGCCTTGATCCAGCAAGGAGAGAGGGAGAGGTTGAGGAAGACTCCATCCAGCAGCAGCACAACGGCGTGGTGGTGGTGGAGGAGCGTGGCAATCCTGCAAGGCTTCGCCAAGAACCTGCGGGAGAGGAGGAGGTGTCGCGGAAGGGAGGGAGGCGCCAGGGCTTCAGGTGCGGCTGCCCTCCCTCCCCTCCACTATATATAGGGGCAAGGGAGAGGGGGAGGCGCAGCCTTGGCCCTTCCTCCAAGGAAGGGTGCGGCCAGGGAGGAGCCCATCCTCCCCAAGGCACCTAGGAGGTGCCTTCCCCCTTTAGGACTCTCCCTTTCCCTTATCTCTTGGCGCATGGGCCTCTTGGGGCTGGTGCCCTTGGCCCATATAGGCCAAGGCGCACACCCCTACAGCCCATGTGCCCCCCCCCCCCGGGGCTGGTGGACCCCCTGGTGGACCCCCGGACCCCTTTCGGCACTCCCGGTACAATACCGATAATGCACGAAACTTTTCCGGCGACCAAAACAAGACTTCCCATATATAAATCTTTACCTCCGGACCATTCCGGAACTCCTCGTGACATCCGGGATATCATCCGGGACTCCGAACAACATTCGGTAACCACATAAAAACTTCCTTTATAACCCTAGTGTCATCGAACCTTAAGTGTGTAGACCCTACGGGTTCGGGAACCATGCAGACATGACCGAGACGTTCTCCGGTCAATAACCAACAGCGGGATCTGGATACCCATGTTGGCTCCCACATGTTCCACGATGATCTCATCGGATGAACCACGATGTCAAGGACTCAATCGATCCCGTATACAATTCCCTTTGTCTAGCGGTATTGTACTTGACCGAGATTCGATCGTCGATATCCGATACCTTGTTCAATCTCGTTACCGGCAAGTCTCTTTACTCGTTCCGTAACACATCATCCCGTGATCAACCCCTTGGTCACATTGTGCACATTATGATGATGTCCTACCGAGTGGGCCCAGAGATACCTCTCCATCACACGGAGTGACAAATCCCAGTCTCGATTCGTGCCAACCCAACAGACACTTTCGGAGATACCTGTAGTGCACCTTTATAGCCACCCAGTTACGTTGTGACGTTTGGTACATCCAAAGCATTCCTACGGTATCCAGGAGTTGCACAATCTCATGGTCTAAGGAAATGATACTTGACATTAGAAAAGCTTTAGCATACGAACTACGATCTTTGTGCTAGGCTTAGGATTGGGTCTTGTCCATCACATCATTCTCCTAATGATGTGATCCCGTTATCAATGACATCCAATGTCCATGGTCAGGAAACCGTAACCATCTATTGATCAACGAGCTAGTCAACTAAAGGCTTACTAGGGACATGGTGTTGTCTATGTATCCACACATGTATCTGAGTTTCCTATCAATACAATTATAGCATGGATAATAAACGATTATCATGAACAAGGAAATATATAATAATAACTAATTTATTATTGCCTCTAGGGCATATTTCCAACACACGGTTGCAGCAACGTCCGTCGGGCGTTCCGACATTGTCCAACAACAGCTTGCATCATTGGCCGCCTGTTGTTGTGTCGTCGCCCGGACGAACTGCATCCACATTGTAGCACCACCCTGCCATGGTCGCAGCACTGTCTGGTAGCCTTCTGACATGGCCGCCCGCCCGTTGCAACATCATTGCCCCTGTTGAGTCTGGTGCATGCAGGCCATATCACAGCCTCACCACAGTCTCAACACTAACCGACAGTCGTTCCAGCATTGTCGGCCACCTAGGTGGCTCAATTTCTGCGGTGGATGGGGAGGTGCTCGCAATACGGGTGGTGGGAGAGTTATTCGTGGTGGCAAGCTCGGCGAGTGGTTGTCAGTGGGACGGCTGATGCGAAATGAGAGAGTGTGTGTATGAGAGGGAGAGAGATTGGAGAGAGGTAGTGTGGAGAAGGATGGGAGGGAGGGACGCGAAGTTACTGGTCCCAAGCACATTTGCACCCGAATGAACAGTAACACCTACAAACATTAAAAAAGTTAGTTTTTTGAATTTTTTGTGGCAAACTTGAACAAATGTTCTAAGTGATTTCAAAGTTTCGTCGTGAATCACATTCATGGAAGCAGTGCCCAAAAAACAAAATCAATACTCCCAAAATGCTACTTTCGAAAGCATTTTGGAGCACTCGTTTTGTTTTTTTCACGACTTCCACAATGTGATTTCTTCATGAAATTTTGCAAGCACTTTGAACATTTCTCAAAGTTTTGCACATAAAAATTCATAATTTTTTGAACTTTTTTCAATATTTTTTTGGTGTTACTGTTTGCAAGCTCATTTGAGCTCGCAAGCAGAAGGGGACTTCCGGGAGGGAGAGGATAATAGTGGAGAGGAGAAATTGATAAGGTGAGGAAAGGGGAGCGAGCATGTGTAGTTAGTAGTGGGGCACGTCACTCATGCAGTTGTGGCCATAGGATCTCGCGTTGATTGTACGGTGCGCGTCCAGCTGACTAGAGACGTAGCCAGTCGGCCAATTAGGAATGTTTTTGTTACTATTTGTGTGGAGTTAGTAGGTTCACCTAACCTCCTTCCCTTGTTTTTTCCTCATCACATCCTCCCTCTTTGGTTTTCTATTGATTTGATTTTTTTTATAATCTCAACTAATGTAGCACAGAAAAACCAATGCAAATAGAGCAACTTGGCATAATCTAATCCAAATCAGTACCTAAAAACCCATGTATTGCATTAATTCAATCAATTCAAATCAAATCTTACCAAAAACTCTACCAAATCAAAACTTTCCTTGTCTTCCCCTAGCCATAGGGAATCCAATCAAATCTACCAAAACCTCAACCAAATCAGAACTTTCCATGTCTTCCCCTACATATACTCAAACCAAACTAAATCTCGTCGTGGCATGCAATTTCAATAAAAATAAAAGGAGGCTGAAGGTCTTTTGGCATGATATGAGGGGATAAGGACTCCACATTAATTTTTATGGCATGCAATTTCCTTGAAGATAAAATAGAGCCGCACCTATTAAATCCTCAGAAAATTAGGAGATCGAGCATGATGTTGATGGTATTTCACAACATGCGTGGGAAAATCCAAGACCACCCTATATAATTGTATTGGAATTCACAACACACCTTAGATCTAGGACGCACCTGTAATTGCCATGGAAGACGTTTGATTGTTCTTGGTTATGTTTTTAACATTACAATAGATCTGTCTACTAACACCGACATATTCCAAGAAAATTATTCTCAAAATAAAGAATATGTCCATCCTGTGGATCTGAGTGATTGACAACGGTTCATGTTAGAAACACAATGTTGGAGGTGTAAGTTTACAAACCATTTGATTTGTTCTTCCTAAAATATGTTTTCCATGTTACCTTATGAGTTTGGACTTTTGAGTAATTGGTTGGTGCATACAATTCAATATATTATTACTTCAGAGAGATGATACAAATATGGCTATGATACATGTAATCTAATAATATATTGTCGGTATACAAATATCTTACCATCGATTTTTCCATTCATGATGCAGATATCAATGAATGTGAACGTAATTATTCCTGCAATGGCATATGCCATGACACCGAGGGTTCATACAGTTGCATATGTCATTCAGGCTACGAAAGTATTGGTGATCCCAAAAAATTCCCATGCACTTCAAAATTTCCATTTGCTGCAAGGCTTGCCCTAGGTACGCATATTAGTTTCACATTGAAGTCTTTACCAGTTACTCTATCATCGACCCTTTCTAATTTTAGGTTTATCTTCTTGTGGGTAATTAGTTCTTAATGTCTTAATTACACCTGCATCAAACCCATGCTAATATTAAAATCCTCATGAGCACTCCCATAATCTATTGGAGGCTTCGGCCTAGGCGTATTGCTCTATTTTTTAATAGTCACGGGGAGAACTCTCTACCTGACATTTATCCTACTCAAAATAGATTGATTCAGCTTATAAGGGAAACTGAATCAAAAACTTGAACAAGTCTTTCTAAACTGGTTTAAATTAATTAACACAACCATTACTTTTTTTGAAATGAAAAACCAGTTTTGCCGTAGTTAGCAATGAATTTTAAAAAAAACAGGTAGGTTTTTGGAACCCTTACACCAATATTGGTAGTTTTATAATATATACTCCTGGTTTGGGGTTCCGAGACCTCCGTTTGTTCAATATGGCTATGCTGGCTTGTCAGGATGACGGCCACCCAAGCTCAAACTCCCTGTGTGTGCAAGTCCCGCAAGCTAGATAATACCCCATTGGTGATACTTGTTGCTAAACCAATGGATGGTATGAGCTATGTACAAAGTAGTATCTTGAAAGGTATTGGGATTTTGAAGAAGGGCTTATATGGAGAATAGGGGAAGATCCTTTGATACTGAGAGGGGGGACACACAGACCGGCTTCCCATCGAGGGTACGGTCTCATCTCTCATGTTTTCGAGTTAATCGACCCAACCACATTTGCCCGGGATCATGAACTTATCATGAAATGTTTCCACCCTGATGATGTCCAGACAATCTTGAGCATCCCAATTTGTGATTAGTCAGAACAGTTGTTTCCACCCGTATGTCTATGAAGTTCATGAAAATATGATCAGTAGGGAGACTGTCACACAGCCCGTGCAAGGTTATTCGGGAGATGCTAATCTTTATGAAGTGTTGCACTCATCTAGAATATCAAATGCCCGCCTAAAGTGCCTCAGTTTGTAAGGTGCCCTTGCCCTCTTGATGGGTGTAGGGATTTAGTAGGACGTCGAGTGGAAGAGGAAGGGAGGGGAAAGTAGTTAGAGACGGATATATTAGTAGGAGGAAGAACAACTTCCTTCAGTCCATTACAATAAAATATCATAATCCCCACTTAATACACACACTACACGATGTAAAGGTGCACTCCTCCACACTGGCTTCCATCAGCCAGCCACTATGGCTTGACTTGTTCATTGCTCTCACCTTGGCTTCACCCTTGCTTGATATCCTACCGCTTCTTGCTGGGCCAAACTACCTAGGGCCCACCTTGTTAGGTACCTCTTGGAGAGTAGTGCTAACATTCTCACCCCTTGGGGCATGGCTTTTCCTCAAGTCGGCGAAGAAGGAAAATGCTTGTGCAGCTCAATTGGTTCTTCCGAGGTAGCCAAGGGTTCTAATAGCTCAGCAAAACTCACATAGATGTGTTGCTGGTCCGCTGCCATCGTCCTGATCACATGATCTCCAACGTTAGTCGCAGATGCATGTTCCATGCGAAGGATCTCGTCGTCCGGAGGAAGTGCATTCTCCACCAGGGTACCCACCACAAGGCTTTCTTGAGTTGCGAAATGTGCACTATTGGGTGGATTTTGCTCCCTTCTGGTAATTGCGATTTGTATGCCACCTTGCCGACTTGCGCCACCACCTTGTACGAGCCATAGTATTTGAACATTGGTTTCTAGGATGGTTGTTGGACCACCGAGGAATGGTTACAATGGAAGAAACACATAATCTCCAACGTCAAACTCATGGTTTGTTTGTTGTTTGTCGGTGGCCTCTTCATAATTTCCCGTGCTTGAGTAAGTTGCCACTGTAAGAGCTCGCGTATCAGTTTCCTTTTCTTCAACCAAGCTGCTAAACAGGAACAATACACTCATCCACTTGAGTGACTCCAAACTCCCGAGGCAACGTGCCATAGATGACCTCATATGGAGTTCTCCCAAGTGTAGAGTGAAAGTTTGTATTGTACTAGTACTCAGCAAGAAACAACCATGATACCAATTCTTGGGGCAGACTTGCACATAATACCGGAGGTATGCCTCGAAACATTGGCTAACATGCTCCGTCTGTCCATCCGTTTGTGGATGGTAAGATGAACACATCTGAAGATGGGTTTGAGCGAGCTTGAATAGTTCCTGCCATAGGGTACTTGTGAAAATACACTCACACTCAAAAATGACTGCTATAAGGGATGACCAGGCAATATGAAAATGTTATGCATAAATATTGTGGCCGTTAAGAGGGCTCTGTAAGGGTGTCTCATGGGAACAAAGTGGTTGTATATAGAAAACTTGTCAACCGCCACCATTACCACATCATAGCCCCTAGACTTAGGAAACCCTAAATGAAATCCAGCTAAATCACTACCCTTGGCCATTTTTGAATAGGCATCGGTTGAAGTAACCTATTGTTGCAATCTATTCTGTCATATCCCGATGGCATGTTTTGACACCATTTGACAAATGGTCCCACCATGAGTTTGTGCCCTTTCCAAGAAAAAAGCCAGTGCCCGCGGCCGTATGTAGAATGGAATCCCGAGTTCCTGCCCATTGCACTGTCATGGAGTGGTTTGATCAGCGAGTTTTGATTCCAGCATCGTTACCAATCCAGATGCGACCTTGGAACCTCGTAATTCCATCGCATAGCAAACTAACCCCTCATCACTATTTTTGTCCATTGCTAACCTTGCCAGTAACTATTGTGTTGATGTATCTTGTTGATAAATTATCAGGCCGCTTTGATCCATGTTGGGCAAGAGAGAGAGAGAGAGAGAGAGAGAGAGAGAGAGAGAGAGAGAGAGCACTGCGGGTAGCTCTTCTGAATACTCATGGATTCGCCCATGAGAAGGCGTCTACTTCACGATTGGCAACCCCTTTTTTATACTAGATCTGAAATTGGAGACCCACCAAGTCGGTGAAGGCACACTCTTGAATTGGCGTCTTGAGGCATTGGTCTCGTAGATCGAGGAGTTGCGTTGGTCAGTGTGAATTATGAGCTTCAGGTGCTGCAAACATGGACACCGGTGGTCGGCAGCCAGTAATAGTGCTAAACACTCCTTATCATAAGTCGACGCACCCAATTTTCTGGGTCCAAGCTCTTTTTGAGATACGCAATGGGATACCTTCCTGGCATGAGCACCATGCCTATTCCTGTTGCACTGGCGTCGGACTGTGCAACGAACTGTATGTATGTAGAAATCAGGAAACGAGTGTGATAACCAATCCTTGAGCGCTTCGAATGTTGAATCTGATGTCAGGGTTCATATGAAAACTCGTATTTTTTATTAAGAAAATAGTAGACCAAAGATTCAGACGAACTTCCTGTAGTACCCTGCAAGACCCAAGAAACCACGCAGTTGCTTGACATTGGTTGGCTGTTTCTATTTCTATGGTGACTGAATGTATTTTGTTATCATAGCTACTCCTTGCCCACCGATTTGGTGACCGAGGTAGTGTACGTGTTTTTGCGCAAAAGAGCACTCAATCTCTTTGATACGAGCTCATTGTCTTGCAGAAGTTGTAGGACTTGTGGGAGTAGAACCAAATGTGTCTCGTAAGTGGCCGAGTACACCAATATATCATCCATGAAGATGAAAACTCCTCTTAGAAGCATTAGAGATAGCACTACATTCATGGTGCCCTGAAAGGTACCCGGTGCATAGGTTAGCCCATATGGCACAACACGGAATTGGAAATGCCCTTGATGAGTCTTGAAATTTGTTTGTTTTTCTTCATCTCGTTCTGCTAGAAGAATATGATGATATCCCGCTTCCGGATCCAATTTAGAAAACCAATTGGACCCTGCTAACTCATCCAAAAGTTCATCAGCGATTGGTAGTGGGAAGGTATTATTGACTGTGATTGCGCTCAAATGTTTGAAATCGACACAGAACCATGATGACTGATCTTTCTTCTTAACCAACAACATTGGAGACGAGAAAGGGCTTGCACTTGGCACAGTCAACCCATGTTTTAACATCTCTCTGACTTGAGCCTCTACTTCTGATTTCTTCTCTCGTGTATATCTATGGTATGATATTCACTAGTTTTGCCCCTTCCAACAATGGAATTCTAAGGTCCCAACTTTATGTTTCAGCAATTTCTTGGTTTCGATAAACACAAGGTGGAATTATTCCAACATGGTAGTCGTTTCTGGAAGATCTTCAGTCTGGTCCGTTGTTTCTGACAGTGATGATAAGTTATTGAGAAGAAACATATGAGCTACAACATTCTGATCCTCCAATGGCTATAATTGAGCTATAGAGATATGTGCAACTATAGTTAGTTTGGGCTGCACTCCTCTTAGCTTTATCCTTCTCCTTTATGCTGAAATTGCAGAACCTTGGACTCCCAATCCACTCACATTGGTCCACCTTTTTGTAGCCAATCAATGCCAGCGACCATATCATAGCACCCAAGTGAGAGAACCCATATATCAGGCTTGAATGTATGCCCCTAGTTCTGCTAGGAGCATGCTGGCACCATGCTATAGCATGTCAGTACACCTCCGCCAGCAATCTTCACTGGTGAGCGAGCCACTGGTCAAATTTGTTGAGATAGGGTTATGGGCACAATATCATTGATGAAACTACGAGAACCGAAGGAATCAACCACAATTAGCACCTCCTTGCCTATGACTATGCCCACAAATCGGATAGTGTGTGGAGTCAGATGCTCCGTGGTCTCCACATTAGAGATTGACACGAGGACCTCCTTGTCAAAATTGTCCTCTGGCTGCTAAAGAACCTGGATATCATCCTGCAAAAGTTCCAGTAATTCCTCAGCTACATGCAATTGTACGTGGTAGCACACTGATGGCCTTGACCCCAACGCTCTCCGCATTTGAAGCAGAGACCACACGTGCACCGAAAGTTCCTCAACACCGTGAAACGGTCCTTGCCCGCGTGCCCGTATTTTTGTGCATTGACCGCATTAATATCGGGTGGGTTTCCGTAGCTTTAGGTGCCCCTTTTGAAGAGGTTGTGCCGATAGCGCTCCCAGGGCCAGCAGGGGTCGTAAAGCTGGCTGGGATGCTGAGCATCCTACCGCCTATACTCCCAATGTGGAACTGCATCCATCAACTCCTCCTAGTAGAAGCCAAAGAAAATGTGGAGTCCAAGTCCTAGGGCTGATGTAACATAACACAAACATGAATTTCTTGTTGTAGTCCTTCTAAAAACTGTGTGGAGAAGAACACGGGATCGAAGGATTGATTTGTGCTAGGAGCTGGTGCATAAGTTCTTCAAGATGGGGCATATAAGCATTAACCGTGCCTATCTAACAAAGTATCCTAGTTGACACTAGTGTGCTTGGTATAGTTCAAGGCCAAATTTTCTACATAGAGGCACGCATAATTCATCACAATACATGGTAGCACTCCTAGATTCATGCATTGCAGCCAACGCGTTGTGTTCCCCATGAGAGCATCTCCAATAAAAAATGCAAATTTGGAGATGTAAAATTTCATATGTCCAAAAAAGAGGCAACTTCAATAGATGATGTATATTGAAGATATAAAAGAGCAACTCCAACGGATGATGCAAAGTGGAGATGTAAAACCGGCCGCCGACCACGTGGTTGTGTACAGCCGCTGTATAGCCGCACAAATTGAAATAAAACATCCTGAAAATAACTTAAAATTTTAACACGTCCACAGTATCAAATTATTACATAATTCATCAAATCCACAAGATCAAATGCAACACAAATACAACAATGTTATTGCACAATACAACAAACAAATAATGAAACTAGGCGGCTCTTTCTCCATGCCATTTCCAATACTCCTCCATTAAATCCACTTGAAGTTGACCGTGCGCATCTGAGTCTCTAATTCCATTGTACACCTTCATAAAACGTCTCGCTCTTCTCTTCTCATCGGCATAATGTGTAGGCCCATCAAATGATAGAAGGTGTAATCTAAATCTTGTCACGCTCATTCTCGATGGTCATGTTCTGCATGATCACACAAGCAGTCATGATATACCAAGGATTTTTTTATCCCAGAATCTAGAAGGTCCTCGCAGAATAGCAAATTAGAATTGCAAAATCCCCAAAACCCTCTCAACATCTTTCCTAGCCGCCAGTTGTGCATACCTAGAAACCCATAAGTTTTTTTCATCTAGAAAAGCCTCTGAGTGTCCTGAGCATTTGGTGCTCTCAAGTACCCTAGACCAAATACTTATACCATGGTCTTTGTAAATTGTTTAGCATAGAAGATAGAAGTGCTCTCTGCTATTGCTGGGTTCTCATCAATGTAGTGTGTTGGAACACCATAGGACATCATGCGCATAGCGGTAGTGACCTTCTACTCGGTGCTATGTCCAAGCATCTCGGCACAATTTCTCCTGTGCTCGAAGGATCGATCATGCTGCTTCATGGAATTGCAAATGTGGATGAGCAAATCTTTGGACATTCTAAACCCTCGCCGAAAGTAGGCTGGAAAAATGGGTGGCGAACCAAAATAGTTGCGCATCAACCTTTTGTGCACCTCAACCCCTTCTCTTCGGATGAACTCAGGGACATACACGGAACTACCATGCTTCGGCTTCTTATTCTTTTGCATCTCGCCACTAGCATAGCAATGTCCTCTACTTCGACCAAATCAAATTCCTCATCCGACGAGGAATCGACCACGAAAGAGGAGTCTCACAAACTCATTCACAATGCGGAAATCACCGTCAAACTACCTCTCCAACCCCAATAAAAAAGCATCAAGTTTGCTCAATTTTTTACCTTGGGAGAATTTCGTCGAACAACTTGCTTGCGGGGTGGAAGAAATCGGCCAGCTTTGGGTTGGGAGGTCGTTCGGCGGCAGCTTGTGGGGGCGGTGGCGGCTCGGCAGAGGAGACGGACACAGCCCTGCAGAGAAGACAGCGGGAGCTCGGTGCTGCGGGCAGCTGGCTTCGCGCGGCGCGAAGAACGGCGGAGGTGGGCAGCCATCAGCCGGGCGGTGTGGCGTGCCTCCCCTACTTCCGGCAGTGGGTCTAGGCTAGGAACAAGTCCAGCCAGTCCACAACCTCGCCATGGAAGGCATTACGATAGCCGGACCTCCTGCGAATCTTCGATT
>LT934116.1:34952637-34963665 GCA_900231445.1 Triticum turgidum subsp. durum | reverse complement strand
TAAATTTGCATTGTGATGTGTTGTATTTTATATCTCCAGGAGACGGAGATGTAATTTTTTTTGCATGTACATCATCTGTTAAAGAGGGGTTTTTAATCCTCAGACATGCAAAAGTTAGCTGTTTTTTTTTATCTATATCATCCATTGGACATGCTCAGAAGTGGAGAGTGGCGACCCGCACCCAAAGATCTGGCTACACAGCGTAGAGATCAAAATATTTCTCTCATGGAATTTCCAGAACTATGGATTTTTGCCGTCAAAAGATGAAAAAACTAATTTAGGCAAAGACCTACTCAGTGGAACAGTATGTGAGGTGCGCGTATCAAACTCTCCCATATGCGTATTTGACTCTAGTGCTGCTAACTGAGAACCGAAATGCTGTGCACACGACAAACAGTGTGGACAAACATTGCACGATGGCCCATCTATGGGTGTGCTGCCGTCTGCGCCATGCATCGACGGGCTGATTATTTGATTGTCGTCCATATATCATGTGCACCGCTCCTACCTTGGCTTTAGCCTTGCTCGATCTCCTGCCGCTGCTTGCTAGGCCTGAACTAGATAGGGCCCACCTTGTCAAGTACCGCTGGGAGAGTAGTAGTGCTAACACACTTTCTATGGAGATTAGCACATAACATCCATCCAATGTATATGAACATTAAGAGGCGTGGCGTTGAGCTTGATACAGGATGTGCGGTTTGCTGCAAGTTCTTCGAGGATGGAAGGGCACCTGTTGCTGAAATGTAAGCTTGTAAAGCAGCGCTGGCGACCTCTCCTACTCGATATCCGGCTAAAGCTTCTTCAGCTCAGTTCGGCAAAAGACGTGTTGAAAGTAATTTTTGAGCTGCCAGAGGAATGGAAGTTGCTGACTGTGGCTCTGTTATTGCTTTGGTGGACCGAACGGTTGAATGAAAGAAATTTTTGAGCTGCCAGGGGAATGGAAGTTGCTGACTGTGGCTCTGCTACAGGGGAAATCATGGAGAGCGACGGCTTGGTATCAACTAATTCCAGTTCACGGTCAAGCAGTATGTGTTTGATTGGAAGGAGTTTTTGCGCCAAAACATCGCAGTGCAAGTGGCGGTGTGGCATCGATTGGAGGAGCCTCCGGGCAAGATGATGGAAATCAATTTCGATGCGTCATTTTCTGCAGTTTCTGGGACGGGTGGCTGGGGCCTTCTCTTCAGGGCTCGACTGTGGATATCCCTTTTGCAGCACAGACGATGGCCCTCCCCCAAGCCGATCTGTTTGGAGAGGGCCGCATTATATTCGAAACTGACTGTCTAGTGCTGAAGAAAGTCATGAGCTTCAGCACCATCATAACTATTTGGGCACCAATAGGCGCGGGTGCGCCGGCCGAATCGTTCGTCCGGTCAGCCCCTAGCCGCATGATGCGCGCGTCTACACCACACGATTCCTCCCCTCGCCCCCTCGTGCGCTCATCTTCTTCCTCTCGACAGCTCCCCCAGGTCTCCTGCTTTCTCCCCTCGCTGACCAGCCATGACTCCGCGCTTGCCCCTGCGCCGCCCGTGCTCGCCGGCGCCTGTGGCGCCGCGCTCCACCTCGTTGGCCGCCCTCGCCGCTAGGCTCCCGTCGCCGTCGAGTGGTTGCAGCTTTTCCGCCGGGCTTTTCCAGCATCCTTGACGGAAAGTTCCCCGCACTGCCGGTGGTGACCACTGCAACTCCAGGAAGTAGCGTCGCCGGCGCTCCGTCGGACTGGTTCCAGCACCAATCTCGCTCCGCTGGTCCACGGGTGCATTATCCCAAAAATCAAGAGGTCACCCCCCTTCCCCTTGCAGCTCCACTGCACTACGGTTCCAGCTCGCTGGACAATGGTTGCAACATCCCAGCAGCAGGGGGTCGCCTTGCAGCTCCACTGGACCGCCATTGCAGCTCCGTTGGGCTGCGGTTCCAGCTCTTGTGGCCATGGTTTGCAGCTCCCCTTGCCTGGTTGCGGCACACCATGTCGGCGGCCATGTCGTCTCGCTGTCACCGATGCAGAAAAATTGGTCGCCCGTAGTAGCAAAACAAAACCATGGTTGCAGCTCCCATGCATAACCAAGCTTTTTCCTGTGGCCGCCGGTCGCAGCTTGCCTTCGTGCCCCCACCCATCACGAATGTAGCAAATTTGATCATTGGTTCCAGCAAACCTAGATGCCCGTTCCAGCAAGAATAATTGCCACCGTCGTTGCTCCCACCGGTTGTAGCAAAAAATACGTCTTGTTCCAGCATCTGGTGTGGTCGGTTGTGGCAACAAAAGTTGCTGGATGTAGCTCCAACCCTGGCCGCCTCTAACATCTGGTGTGGTCGGTTGTAGCTTTTTGGTGGATGGTTGTATCTTTTTTGGTGGATGGTTGTAGCTTTTTTGTCCACCGGTGTCAGCTTCCCGGCGTGCTTCCTCCTCTGTCCCTGTCCTCCCGTGCTGTCCTCGCCGGAGAAGTCGCGGCCCTCGCCGGAGGCAGGACGAGGAGAGAGGCAGAGAGGTCCGCGGAGATAGAGACGGGGGAGAGACATTGCAGCTCACGCTTAGCCAGATGTAGCTTTTTCATCCACCGGTTTCAGCTCCCCGGCGTGCTTCCTCCTCTGTCCCCGATGTGCCGTGTTGTCTTCGCCAGAGAAGCCGCGACGCTCGCCGGAGGAAGGACAAGGAGAGAGGTGGAGAAGTCCGCGGAGATGGAGATGGGGAAGAGAAATCCAGAGACGAAGCATGCGCGGATGAGATATGTGTGGAGGAGTCGATAAAGGAAAGACGACTGCGTGAGGGCCCTTGTGCTGCGTGGCGTCTACGTGGGCGATCGACTGGCCGAATCGTTCGGCCGGCGCGCCGTTCTGAAACGTTTCCCTAACTATTTCCTAGCTTATATTCAACCAAGTCAGCAAGTTTCGCATTATAACTATTTCCTACCTATACCATACAGGTCCCATGATAATGTTAAAACTTATTGTCTTTCCAATAATTAATGCTGAAATTTGTGACACTTTCAAGCTTCATGTGACAGCTTTGTCCAAGTGTGTTGACATTAGCCCACAAGACGATGAAACAAAACAACTGTACAATAATTGTACATATACTCTCTTCCTTTTTTGCATTAATTATATCTTTTTAGATGAGATCACTATAGATACTCTGATGTACGCAATATGCACGACAGTATTACCCACATGGCATGATAGAGAAAACAAATGGCTTAACTTGTCTTTTTTCTTTAATAAAAATTGAGGATAATAAACAACTTTTACAACTAACTTTACATGATTTATTGCAGGCATCGGTCTAGGCGTATTCTTCCTGGTTTTTGCTTTACTCTTAGCATTTATAATGCACCAAAAAAGAATTCTTGCTAAGAACTTTGAAATGAATGGGGTAATATACTAAAAAAGGCCACAGGCCTGGACATTTTCACAGAGAAGGACCTAAATAAAATCACAAGGAATAATTCAGAGCCTCTGGGTAAAGGATACTTCGGTGAAGTATACAAAGGAACTCTATCCGGTGAAGCAAAAACAACGGTGGCAGTTAAGTCTTTTTTAAAGGTAGATAAAGAGAGGATAGAGGAATTTACAGAGGAAGTGATGATCCAAGTGAAGATGAACCATCCTAACGTTCTCAAGCTCATGGGTTGCTGCCTCCAGTTGGATGTTCCAATGTTGGTGTACGAGTTTGCTGCCAAAGGGAGTCTCAGAGATATTCTCCACGGCAACATAAAGCAAAAACTCAAAACAGAGTTGCGATTGGACATTGCAATCGGGTCTGCCGAAGGATTAAGCTATATGCACTTTCAAGAAATACGACATGGTGATGTGAAACCAGACAACATACTTCTCAATGAGAAGTCAATACCAAAAATGTCAGATTTCGGGCTATCTAAACTGCTTAAACTAGGGGACAAAATTGCAAAGAAGGTGATTGGGTGTGAGGGTTACATGGACCCGGTGTTCAGGAACACCGGAGAATTAACACCAAAGAGTGATGTTTATAGCTTTGGAGTTGTTCTCCTAGAACTCATATCTAGGAAACAAATAAGGTGTGGTCAAAGTGGTAGTCTCATCATCGAATTCCGCCATATCTATGAGACAGAAAAGAGTGGAAGGTCAATGTTTGACAAGGAAATTGTAACTGAAGAAGATACCTTTATCCTAGAAGAAATTGGCAAGCTGGCAATGAGATGTCTGAAAGAACGGGTAGACGCCCGGCCTGATATGACAGAAGTAGCAAAACAACTTGTGAAGCTTAGGAAGAACACTGCAGATAATGCTGCCAACGATACTGAGATGAGTGTAACTACTTATGCCAGATTATCCGTGCCACCCAGTCCAATCTCAGAGACTTCTAAGCTAATCCGTAGTAAAACAATGCACTAGGTTGGCGCAAGAAGGTGAACTTTATTGGATTGTACCATGTAAGCCGTTGGTATTGTTATAGTGTGTGGTTTATACTCTGTGTGTAAGGTCCATTATCTGTCATTCTCTGTATGATACAATGAATGTAGAAACTATCTATTTATTGCAAGCATACTACTGTTTGGTTTGTTAGTGTATTTCTGAAGAAATATATCCGTATATTGGTGTTTATGGACTCTTGGTGTAAAAGATGTTAATATTAGCTCGCTAAAAGAAGTCAAAATGTCCTCGGGGTAGAAAAGATGTTTGTTGCAGCTGCAAGAAACGATCTACGCACCACGGCAAACAAATCCATAGATTCAGTTCATCAACTATTTTCGAGACCTTTATTACTCCAGCCTAATGAGTTGACGATTATTCCACCACTATCTAAAACAAGGTGTGGAGATTGACGCAATCTGGACCACCAAAGAAGGAAGAAAGAAAGAAGGAGAAGGGAGTTGATTAAACTTTGACCCAAAATACAAGGGATGCAGAGGAGAACAGATGGCTGTGCTCATCAAGAAATGCAGAGGCCGGGGGCTTTCCTCCTTTTCAAAAAAAGTAAAGCAGAACAAAGCTAGTAAGTGTCAAGAAAAACTGATGGAAGAAAGCGCCACTCACTTACAGCTGGACCACATTCACACCCACGACTAGTTTACCTTACACGCCAAGTTCACATACCTTGTCTCCACTTTCGCATTTGGGTCGCGTATGACAATACGTCTTCTCCACTCTTCTGACAGGATAATTCCCATGTACCCGGCGGCGCGGCGGCAAAGCGCGTGTTTCCCTCGAGTGTGTTATCATTGCAGCCTCCCATGGATCTGCAACACTGAACATGCGTGCTTCACGGAGCCTCTGAAAGTGGACGGCTGTGAGATATTAATGTCTTCGTCTGAATTCTGAACAGCCCTGAACACTAGCCGCTTCGCTCTCTTGATCATGGCCTTCATCAGATTTAGCACCCACAGCAACCGTCACCGCTACCTGAGTCGGAGTCATTGCTGCCGCAGAGTGCCATGAATTTAGACAAGTTGGCGAGAGTGAGGTGCATGCGCTTGATGAGTAAGGGAGAACCGATTTGTTGGCCAGAAGTTGTGGATGTGAATGACCAGGATGCAGGAGAGGGTGACTGAAACGATTGGCTACTGGCTAGCTCGTTCGGTACACATAATGAACAGCAAGGCAATAACTGAATTTTCAGAAAGGCAGTGAGTCCAAAAAGACTCTTTGCATTATGATCATACCGCGCGCTTGTATTGCCGAAATAGAGAAACGGTTGATTAACATGTGGGTTCAGAGTTCAGATGGAACAACGTGAGTAAATTAAGCAGCTGGGATAACACTAGCTACAACTAAATAGCCAGCGAACTACTTATCACTTCATGGAGGATATTTTTTGAATTAATCACTTCATATATAGACTGAACCGAGGACAACTATGACTAGTGCCAAGACAGTGACAGTAGCCATTAGTTGGCGACAGCTGGGGGATTAGGAGCAGCTTGAAGCAACGGATGCTGTTGAGTAGCGATTTTTTTCAGAGATCTCTCCTATGGGCTTCAGGCGGTGAATGCCTCCTCAGCATTTGCCTGGGGCCTCGTCACCTTTGTAACTTGTCTTAAAAGCTGATCATAAATTAAAAGCTGCTCCGCAGCATTTTCCTCAAAAGAGGTCTATCTTTGAAGAACGGTATCTGTGAAACGTAACAAAATGGGTTGTGGAATTTTGAAAATAATGATCTGACGCAGTATATTGCCACAGGAGCACGAATCTCCATAAAAACTATGCAGTCCAGATTTGGGCCATCACAAACTACTACAGCAGCCGAGCGCACCCCATATTATGCACAATGCCAATACAACAATTTCAGACATTCAGGCACAAGTGGTGGTCATCATATTTCAGGTGGACATAAGAACAGGCTTCAGATCGGTTCACAAAATAGTCATTCAAACCATACAAACAAGCACAGCCCAGTGCCTTCGCTGAACTTCAATGAAAATACGCACAATAAAACGTAATGTGGGTAAAGCCCATGACAAAAAGTTCCAGGCCAGTTCAAAACAAAAGATACCAACACAACACACGAATAAATTAGAATTGCGCAACACCAAAGATGCCACAACAGATTGATTATTCACACGCTTACATATAGATCCCATACAAACATACGAGTTCTCTAACATCTCACAAGCCATCAGACAACTTAGATCTCTTATCACAAGTATATTCCACAGAACATAGAACACTCATCATATATAGATTATAGAGTGCTCTCACAAAAGACAAGCCAGGAATCATACAAGTCGCTAGTTAAAGATGCAGTTCAGGATAGATTTAAACATACGGTGCGGGATAGATTTCCATTCATCATTTCACTTGGTGAGCCAGTCATCACCAAAGTTTTAAATAGCGCGCTAAGCATCTTAGCGCCGGACCTCTTTCAAATGCTATAGCGTGCTATAGCGGAGCTATAGCGCGCTATTTAAAATGTTTGTTCATTTGTTTGGACCAAAGTCTCTTAGCGCAAGACCTTTTGTAAACGCTATAGCGTGCTATAGCGGAGCTATAGCGGGCTATTTGAAACAGTGGTCATCACCTCGACTGGTGAGTCGATGAGCCAAATATGACATGACAATCCCTCCAAAACATAACCCAGCAACAACGACCAAGCGGTCGTTCCTGCGGTTCTTCCTGATTATCTTTGCAACATCGTTGAGCACCCGCCGGCTTCCAAAGGGGAAAGGAGAGAGCGTTAAGGACCAATAGTGTAATGAATGAATCGACCGATATTGTTTAGTGTCTTACCGTAATTCTGGATCAAGGCTGTCGATGGCGGTAGGAGGACGGCGGTAGGAGGTTCCCTACAAGCAATTGAGTACGCGTAGTTAGAGCCGGGATGGTACCTATTGTATGCTGAAGGTTTGGTAGAGAGAATTAAGCAGCAACCTAGTAATTGAAACTGTGTTGCTAGGTTTGTCTAAGAACATATAATGTGAATAGGACAATCAAGCGCACCAATCTGTCTGTTGTATAGTAAAAGATGGATCCTGGACAGCAGATGGTGATTCCGGAAACAAGTACTACGAGATCATGTTTTTGGATGAGTGGTACTCGCTCTGTAGAGGAATATTAGACGTTTTAGATTAGTAAGAAATATAAGACGTTGTAGATTAGTAAGAAATATGAGACGTTTTAGATTAGTGATCTAAAAATGTTTCTTTACAGAGGCACTGAAGGAGTATTTATTTGTGAAGTTTAGGTTTTTCATCAGTTGGAAAATTGACTGTTATTTTAAAAAAATTAACCAACATAAGCAGGGATTATGTACCCCAATCTCCATCGTTGTATATATCAACCTCGAGTCCTTACAAGAACAATCGAGGAGAAACTATAATGCTAATTTCATCCAAAAATCTATACTGCTCGTAACAAGAGCAACATCTAGACAGGATGTCCGTTACAAGAGTAACAGAGAGAACCTGGACGACACATGTAGTAGAGCCTGTTCGACGACTGGTGTTGATCGGCGACGTTTTGGTATTTAGCAGAATATATATCAAAAGTTTAACTAAAAACCATATCATGCAAGCAAATTCGTGGAGAAGTGTAGATCCTCTACTGCAGTACTAATCGGGCAGCGCGGCAGCACGGTGAATCGATCGATTGGATCGATCAAAGATTGCGGTAAGAGAGATGGGGAACGAACCGGAGGCAGAGAAGAAGCCAACACCCGCTGGAAAGCGGCGGGGGTCTTGTGCTTCAGCTTCGCAGCCATGGTGCGCATTTCCACCAACCAAGCAGATTTGGACGAGCAAGATGGCGGCTAGGGTTTTTCCTCTTCCTCTCAAACACGCAATGATTTCCTCTACACATCGATCCCCCTCAACGTCTCCAAGGGACTCCCCAAACCTCCCCCAAATCCGGACAAAGAAAAAAAAAACACCGGTCCAACGGATCTTTCGCAACCGTCCTCGTTTGTCTGGACTCTCTGGACCGTCTCAAACCCAGCCAATATACCGAAAAAGTGTTTCCCCACTTTGTATTCCAAAGCAAACCACCAAGTACACATCGTAATGCTGGGGCGAGCAGTACAACAAGTCCAAAAAAAAGAAGAAGAAAAAATGCCAACAACGGCAGCTCGACAAAGCGCGGATGACCCGCGACCGCTGCGCCCTCCGGAAACAAACCCCCACAGCCCGAGGCTCCGAACTACCGCGAACTAAGCAGCACCTCCAAGAAGGGATGCGACGCCAACGACGTTGCTGCCCGGACAAGTCCTAGGGTTTCCCCCAATACGCGGAGGGAGGAGGGGGATAGCTACTCCCGACTCCCTCCAAGAAGGGATAGTGGCACCCGCCGGTGTCACCGCATCGGAGCCGGACGAACCGGCAAGGATTTCTCCCGCACGCTAAACCCCACCAGCCAATCGGAGCCGACCAACCAAACCACCGCCCAACAATGCGCCACCACGGTTGTGCCGCCCGCTGCGAACACCACCACGAGGCCAAGAAAAGCGGAGAGAAGATCTGAGCAACGGGAGCAGCAGCATCAAGGCCGAGCGGGAGGGAACCACCTCCACTGCCGTCGTGCAGGAGGCCCGCGCCTCCGGCACCGTCGCGGTAGCCGTCCGGACACGGCAGCGGGGCATACCAGGCCACCCCTGGCCCGGCCAGGCCTGAAATGGGCCCGCTAAGCCCCGCCGGCCACGCTGCAGCAAGCTGGTGTCGATGCCGCCAGCCTCCGCCGATCATCGCCGCTCGCCACCGCCTCCTGAAGGCCACGCCGACGCCACGCCTGGCGCCGGCCCGCCCCGACCTAGATGGAGCCCGAAGGGCCCAGATCTGGGTCGGGCGAGCGCCGCCAGCCCTCGCCACCGCGTTGCCCCGCCGCCAACGGCGCCGCCGCCGCCCAGAGCTCGCCGCCGCCGCCGCGAAGGACCGCCGCTGCCTGAAGACACCGCCCGGAGCCGCTCCGTCCCGCGCCGGAGAAACCCTAGACGGGGAAGGGCTGGGGGGCGCCGCCACCAACATCGCCCGGGCCAGGCCCGAGGCGGGCGCCGGCGACGGCGGCGGGGAGGAGGAGGAGGGGGGGACGCGCGCGGGGACGGAGGGAATGCGCGGCCGGCCACCGGCGGGGGCGGCTCGGTCGCGCGTGAGAGAGGAGGGACAGAGGGTTTCTCAACCCAGCCAATATATAAGACAGAAACTACTTGTTCGGACATATGCATTACACATTATACCCGATAATCCGGCCCCACCCAAACCCTCCTATTGACGCTGCGACCTCTCCTCTCTCACCCTAGTTGCTCGCGCTCGAACCCGTACACTCGTCCGCCTCCCTCCTAGCTCAATGTCGAGAGAGCTTTGTTCGCAACGATCACCGCGTCCACCAGCGCGCACGCATGGCGGTCAAGAAGACGTGGACATGGTCGTGTCTATGTCGGCGCCGTCCTTGCCCGTATTCGCATGATAATGACATCCGTATTACAGTTACACCCACGGACCCATGTGTTTTCTGAATAAAAGACTAGGTACAAATTTTAGAGTCTGTATTTAGACTTAATGTTGGATTCGATCCCCACTCCTCAGGTTCGTCGAATCCCCCTTGGTCCCTCCTTAAATACCACTTGTGCTAGTTTTTTTAGGGTTTGGAATTTTTTTTGGTTGAGTTTTAGCGTTTTCCACTCTTTGTCATAGACACGGAGTTGGTGAGACCTCATGTACCCCCACGTGTCATCAGGACCCCATTGCCTTAGTCAAGTACTTTATATGGTGTTACCGAAAAAGGGTTTCCCCGCTTTGTATACAAAGCAACCAACCGAACATCCAACAATAGGTGCTGGGGCGGAAGCAGCACAGTCACGCCCAAAAGGAAAGAAAGAGAAAATACAAAAGAAACTAATGCCAACAACGGCGGATCGACAAAAAATGAAGAAGCCTCGAGGCCGCTGCGCCTACCGGAGATCGCCCACCAAGCTCCGAGCTTCCGAAGCGCCGGTACCAATCAGCACCTCCAAGAAGGAACGCGACGATGACGACGCTGCTGCCAAGGGTTTCTCCCGGTACGCTGTGAGGAGAGAGGAAGGGTAGCCCCGACGCCCTTCAGGAAGGTCAGGCGGTACCCACAAGCGCCACCGCGTCAGTGTGGGCCAAGCCAACAGAGATTTCTCCCGATCCCAACCACCACCTCAGGCACTCCAGAGCTCGCCACCAAACAGACCCGCACCCTGCGCCAACCCGGTCACGAAGCTTCTCACGCCGTCTCCCCACGGCACCATGAAGCATGGTCCGCACAAAGGAGAGGAGCCGGGACTAGGGCAGCAGCACCGTCGGCATGCGGGAGGGCCCCACCTCCACCGTCTCGACGGTAGCTGACCGGACGCAATAGCAGGAACATACCAGGCCGTGGCCGCACAGGCCCGGCCGGGATCTCCGAGGCCCGTAAAGTTCCCGCCTTCGCGCTGCAGCCGGCACGCCGTCGACGCCGCCGCCCCTGTCCAAGCAGGTCCCCTGCCTCCCCGCACAGAGAGCCGCCAAGTGGAAGCACCACCACCACGTGCGCCGCCGGCCACCACCACCAGGTCGCCAGACCGCCACCGGCCGAGCCGCACCACCACCGCACGCCCGCGACGGAGGGAACCAA
>LT934116.1:34939838-34950900 GCA_900231445.1 Triticum turgidum subsp. durum | reverse complement strand
AATGCGGGAAGCCCAGGCAGGGGGGCCTTTGGTCCCGGTTGGTGACATAAACCGGGACCAAAAGGCTTCCACACGTCAGCATTTCAGTGGCTGGTGTTTTATTTTTTGTTTTGAAAGGGGGGGGGGTGGGGTTTAGGGGGTTTTGGGGGGTTAATTTAGGTGTTTGTGTTAGCTAGCTAATTAATAGAGAGAATTTTCCTCTCTTATCTTCGTGCTTGGTCGACGCTACATACTATATATATACTTATACAGAGGACTAGACACTCTAGCTAGCTAGTAAGCAAATGAAGGAAACAGAAGATCGTCATGAACATATGCATACAGAGAGAAGTGATATCGACCACCTCTCCTTCTCTGAGAGATTGGTCGAACAACAAGTTCTCGTATATCTATCCGACGCTACTGGCTACATATATACAATATAATTATCTCTTACAATATAATCTCCTAATTCCAAACAAACTAAGGGTCCACATGGTATTCTCCGTCTTTACCGATCACGTGGTCAAGAAAGAATGCCTCCAATTCCTCTTGAATTGCTCGCATACGATCTTGTGGTAGTAGTTCATCCCGCATCCGAAACATCTAATTTGAAGAAGGGGGTCAATACATATATATGAATGAATGAAACTGAACACAAATGATGATAATAAAATAAAATTGTGAATATTATTATTGACGCACTTCATATTGTTTGTCAGAATAGCCCCGCTCACAGGTCGTGTGGCTGATAGACTCGCAAATGTAGTATCCACAGTAATCATTCCCTTGTTCCTGCCACAACCACTTTACAAGGAATAGAGGTCAATCAAACTGATAATTAGCAAGCATGCTAAATGGTATTGATGAAACTAGCGCTTGAATCACTAGGAGATGCGTGGAACATGCTACTATAGTACTTACTTTCGGGGTATCTAAATTGCAGCTTCTTCGGCAGTCCCGGTGTTTTTGAGGTGAATTTTTCCCAAACCCTGACAGACAAAAAAAAACAATTACTTGATATCACGAAATGAACAAAGTTGCCGATATGGTGCGATAATGATCGGTTTAACTTACTTCTCTAGAATTTCAGTCAAGTCCGCATACTCCATGGGATCTTTTCGTCTCGAGTCTAAGACGGTTACTTGTCCCTGCTCAAGCTTAATCTCTAGCAGAATATAGTGGAACCTGCGCAAGCATGCATAACTCATCAATTACATTACTACAACCTCGACTAATAAGGGATGCACAAGACAGTAACACTAACTTGGCTTCGTAAGGGAAGACTATTATAGCTTTGTTTTGATTTAATAGAAACGATTGTAGCAGCTTGGCCTCGGTATCTTTGGCATGAGATTTAACCATATATACATCTATGAGATTTATGTTAATGAACCCAATATCACCAACTTGTCTTTTCTTCAATTCGGCGATTTTCAATCTGCATAATTAATATAGTGAGGATAATTAAAAATACATGCAATGAAGAGCTGACCTATATATAGAGACTTAATTAATGACAGAAGTAGTACTACTTACAGGCAGTAGCAAGTGACCATTAATATATCGAGGGCCTTTAGATTGAAAAACGCGAAGAACTCCTCAAATGGAACATTCAACTGTTCAATTCCAACGAGGTCATGCTCCTCTCTAACTCTCAGCGTCAAAATATTCCTCCCCTTAGACTCTCTGCAGGTTTTCATGTACCAATTATGGAATCTGAACATCATCGTTGTTAGAGATCTTTCATCTTTGACAAGAGGCTTCCCGTACACGTATCTGTGTTCGTCCCCCTCCAAGAAATCATAATGTACATCGTCGGGCAGGTAATCTGCAGGATTGTGATAACCCGGCACCATCCCGCCCGGATCATTATCGACTCTAGCTATCTTCGGACACCTGGAGCGGGAGGGGGGGGGGGCGATTGGTTCGCTTGTTCGCCGAGTTGGGCAATTTTTTCCCATCTTGTTGTTCTGCTAACCTTTGATCAGTGACAGTACTTCCAGACCGCTTTGCTTGGACAAATGACTTTTCAAGGATGCGCTCATAGTTGCCTTTCGGCGGAGACTTTGGTGGTTTCCTCAGGGCAGCCAGAGTACGCTTCACTTTCACATGATCTATCTTCTCCTCCGGAGGTGGATGTCTCTGCGCTTTCAACCCTTCAAAGAAGTCCTTCACTTCGGTCCGCACGATCTTCTTGTTTTCCTCCATGGTCATCTCGTACAGTAACTTCTCTAGAGGCTTGAGAGGTGGACCGTATCTGTATTGCCTCCAGCCTCTGGCTGTACTGCTAGACGCCGGAGCAGACGGAGCGGATGCGGCTGTTTTCTTTCGTGCTTGCTTACGAGGCGGAGGAGAAGGACTATGATGCGTCTCCGTCGTATCTACTTTTCCAAACACTTTTTCCCTTGTTTTGGACTCTAACTTGTATGATTTGAATGGAACTAACCCGGACTGACGCTGTTTTCAGCAGAATTGCCATGATGTTGTTTTATGTGCAGAAAACAAAAGTTCTCGGAATGACCTGAAACTCCATAAAATATCTTATAATAAGTAATAAAAAATCCTCGCCAAAGATGAAGACCAGGGGGCCCACACCCTGTCCACGAGGGTGGGGTGCACGCCTCTCCCCCCTGGGCACGCCCTCCTACCTCGTGGGCCCCCTGGATGCCCTCCGACGCCAACTCCAACTCCATATATTAGCTTTCGGGGAGAAAAAATCAGAGAGAAAGTTTCATCGCGTTTTACGATACGGAGCCGCCGCCAAGCCCTAATCTCTCTCAGGAGGGCTGATCTGGAGTCCATTCGGGGCTCCGGAGAGGGGGATTCGTCGCCGTCGTCATCATCAACCATCCTCCATCACCAATTTCATGATGCTCACCGCCGTGCGTGAGTAATTGCATCGTAGGCTTGCTGGACGGTGATGGGTTGGATGAGATTTATCATGTAATCGAGTTAGTTTTGTTAGGGTTTGATCCCTAGTATCCACTATGTTCTGAGATTGATGTTGCTATGACTTTGCTATGCTTAATGCTTGTCACTAGGGCCCGAGTGCCATGATTTCAGATCTGAACCTATTATGTTTTCATGAATATATGTGTGTTCTTGATCCTATCTTGCAAGTCTATAGTCACCTACTATGTGTTATGATCCGGCAACCCCGAAGTGACAATAATCGGGACCACTCCCGGTGATGACCATAGTTTGAGGAGTTCATGTATTCACTATGTGCTAATGCTTTGTTCCGGTTCTCTATTAAAAGGAGGCCTTAATATCCCTTAGTTTCCAATAGGACCCCGCTGCCACGGGAGGGTAGGACAAAAGATGTCATGCATGTTCTTTTCCATAAGCATGTATGACTATTTACGGAATACATGCCTACATTACATTGATGAACTGGAGCTAGTTCTGTGTCACCCTATGTTATGACTGTTACATGATGAACCACATCCGGCATAATTATCCATCACTGATCCGGTGCCTGCGAGTTTTCCATATACTGGTTTACGCTTATTTACTTTTCTGTTCCTACTGTTACAATCACTACAAAAATACCAAAAACATTACTTTTGCTGTCTTTACCTTTGTTACCGTTACCACCACTATCATATTACTTTGCTACTAAACACTTTACTGCATATATTAAGTTTCCAGGTGTGGTTGAATTGACAACTCAGCTGCTAATACTTGAGAATATTCTTTGGCTCCCCTTGTGTCGAATCAATAAATTTGGGTTGAATACTCTACCCTCGAAAACTGTTGCGATCCCCTATACTTGTGGGTTATCAGACTATGACGCGCCGGAGAAGCCGGGGCGGCGGCCGGTCTCTTTCGCAGTTGCTGGCGAGGCGGAGAAGGAGGAGGCTGCAGGCTGCTCGGGCGCGCCGGCGGAGGCGGAGAATGAGGCGGAGAAGGAGGAGGCTGGAGGCTGCTCGGGTGCGCCGGCGCAGGTGGAGAAGGAGGCGGAGTGCCGCCATGCGCCGGAGAAGGAGGTCGACTGCCCTGTTCGTCACTCGCCGGAGGAGGAGGCGGTGGAGGAGGCGGAGTGCCCTGACTCGCCGGAGGAGGAGGAGGAGGCATCCAGTTCGGAAGCTTGATGAACTCCTTCCGCCATAGGCATGGAGTCTTCAGAGCATAACCCAGCCGAGTCTCCCCTTCACCGGTAGGGTGGTCAAGCTGGAGGTCCTCAAATCCCTCCGTTATTTCATCCACCGTGACCCTAGCATATCCTTCTGGAATCGTACGACAATGAAAAGTTGCGCCGGGTTCAGAAGGTCGAACTTGGCCGACAGCCGCCTTGACTTTTAAGTTCTACCATTGCGCCATAAGGTGGCAATTTTGAGACTCCGTGATAAAATCCACGGGGTAGCTAGCAGGAGCCATCAAGACATGCTACTGCTGAAGCAGCTCGGTGGAAGCCACGCTGCTTCTCCGCTGAGATGGCGGGGTACCTTCGGGGGAAGCTTCGGCAGGTCGTTTGCTGCGATCTGCTTCTCGTTCCTCTAGCCCTTGTACCCTTGCGTGCAGCGCCTACAGTTGGCTATGCTCCACTTTTTCCTCCTCTCATGGGTTTTGTAACCCCTGCGTACGGAAAACCAACCTTCCACGGAATGGAGCCTGGCGTTCCTTGTGTCCATCCAGGGTGCTCAGGATTCCCGAGGGCCATTGTGAGCTCGTCGTTCTCCCTGTATGGAACGAACGTCCCTTGCTGCGCTGCATTGATATAGTGCCGAAGCCTCTTGATTGGTATTTTCAGTTGCTCGTCTGTCCAACGGCACTTCCCTGATACAGGGTTCAAGGTTCCGCCAGCCCCGAAGAACCATGTCCGGCAACGGTCTGGCCAGTTCATTGTCTCTGGTTCGATCTCTTTATCAAGCAGATCATTCTCACCCTTGGCCCACTTAGGCCGGGCTTTGAGATAGCCACCTGACCCCGTGCGATGGTGAAACTTCTTCTTCGCAGCATTTTGCTTGTTTGTCGCCGACATCATCTTACTCTTTTCCATGTCTTGTGGGCCACAAATGCGGGCCAGTGATCTCTGATCTTCTCATATTTGCCGATGAATTCTGGTGTCTCTTCTTTGTCGACAAACTTTTTCAGCTCTTTCGTCCACCTCCTGAATAGGCCTGCCATCTTCTTAAGAGCAAAAGACCTGATCAATTGCTCTATAACTGGCTTCTCCGGATCCTCCTCTGGCGGTAGGGTGAAATTTGCCTTCAGCTCGGTCAAAAGATCATCTTTATGCATATCATTGACATAAGACACCTCAGGGTCTTCGTTCTTAGGCTTATACCATTGGTGGATGTTGATCGGGATCCTGTCCCTAACAAGAACCCCGCACTGAGCAACAAATGCGTTCTTTGTACGGATGGGTTCAATCGGTTCGCCATCGCGCGCAATTGCTGTGATCTCAAACCTTTCATCCGAGCTCAACTTTTTCTTCGGGCCTCGTCTCCTTACCGAAGTTGTGCTCGATCCAGAGGGCTAGAAAAAAAGAAGAAAGACGAGAGTTAATTAATATGTGTACATATACCAAAACAATGAATGCATCAATTAGCTAGTCAGCACAGGCTTAACTAATATATATACCTGGCCAGACTCGATTCGGTCACCGGAGCCGTCATCACGGTCTCCTTCTTGCACCGTCATTGGATCACCGGAGCCATCATAATCATAGCCTGCTTCTTCACCCTGTCCTTCCAGACCATCGGTGTCGTTCAGAAACGAGAAGACGGCATCACTTCCTTGTGCGATTATGTCCCCCAGCAACGCTTCTTGTTGTCACGACCGGTTTTCCGGGTATTAATCTCCAGAAAATGGCCCTTGTGCTCACCAGCCCCAGGATTACTGTTAGCTGATGAGGCACCAACTTGATACAGAAATTCCAAGCAAAATATAAAATATGTAGTACAAGACCATTCTGGCCTGTGAGTACAACAACTGGTTTCTAGTGGTTGATGACGGAAGCGGTTTGTGGATCATCAGTGTCTATGGGACTCCATTTCCCACAGGAACAGCTGACCAGGATAACTCCTATCTTCGCGAGGCTGCTATCATCATTGCTTAGGTTCCGGGGCTGTCATCACGGTCGCTCCTCTCCGCGCAAGAAATCTGGCCAAGACAATAGCCAGGGACAAGCCAGTGAGTACTTTTGAATGTACTCGCAAACATTATGAACACAGGTATAATAAAACAACGATGATTATGTTCTGAAATATTTTATGATCATGACGTCAGTCACAAATAAAATCTCTGATGCACGCAAGCAGGTTCTTTATATATAAGGATATGCAATAACATAGCAGTAATAAAATGCACCGATCGGGTGTCTGAAGGAACGCCTCGAAAGGTTAGTAAACGACGTGCATGCCTCAGTCGGGCGTCTGAGCGACACCACATAATGGGCTTATAAAGTAAATAAATAACAGGCATGCCACAGTCGGGCGTCTCAGCGACACCACATAAAGGGCTTATAAAGCAAATAAATAACAAGCATGCCACAGTCGGGCGTCTCAGCGACACCACATAAAGGGCTTATAATGTAAATAAACAACAAGCATGCCACAGTCGGGCGTCTCAGCGACACCACATAAAGGGCTTATAATTAATCACAGTGAATATCCAGGAGGTAGAACCATCCCAAGGATACTCGATAATTCCAATAATATAACGGGTTAGTCCACAACAAATAATAATCATGATCATCACAAGTCACAAGTCGCGATCCCAGTTCTGGTTTAACAGTTTCTCCTCCAAAGACCGACACTAAGACCGACAGTTGACCCATCCCGGCATGTAATCCTTAACCATGGACACGGCTATTCGAATAGGTTTAACCTCTGCAGAGAGTGTACTCTTTACCCACGAGTAACAGATTCCTTTAGTCCATCAGGACTAATTCCGTCTATGGCCTTTTAATTGAAAACACACCTATCCGCACACATCAGCCTAGCTTACCGGTGTCTGGAATCACCCACGACACCTGTTAAGCGAAACTCTAAGGGGGGAGGCTACAACCTTGATGTAACATGGGATCACAAAATTTATACCGCGCGCAAACTAGGGGAGCTACCCCTTCGGCTACAACCGAAACACCCATGCTCCCAGAACAGGTGGCATGCCTACCGGATGCCTCCGGTATCTTCCACCATGGCCTCTCTGTACGGTGTGTTCTAGGAAAGGGGTTGACAACTTACTGAACCGTACCCTACCTATGGCAGGGACAAGTGGCAGGATGAAACAAGTATGGGGGTTACCGGAACAAGACTCGATCTATGGTCGACTCAGGAGGTTTAAATATTCCCTGCATGATTAGCATAACAATATATATTTCAACCAGCAGACAGAAACACCATGCGACATACCCCCTCATGCCATACCGAACACGACCGTCTCGACGAAGGATTAGGGACAAGACCGTGTCTACCCAAGACAGAGGCTTTCCCGGATTCCCTTCCGGTATGCATGAAAGGCATATGACGGTGATTACCATCACAACCATATCAAACTCCAATAGCATGAAATCATTAATATGCACTCATGAGTAGGAACACATCATCACATAAAATGACGTATGCCCGTGTCGGGGTGGTGTTGTCACCGTGTCAAATAACACACACAATATTATGCCAGGGTTCAGAATGCTTGCCTTCAAGTCGTTGGGAGGCAGGTTGCATTCCAGAACTCTTGAAAGCTTTCTCCTCTATCCAAAAATCATATTTAAAAATATTTTTTAATCAATATATAGTTTGAAAACAGTACCAAAAAGTTGTCTAATTTTTTTGAAATAAATCTTAAAATAAACTAGACAATATTTGAGAGAGGTAGGAAAAAGAATCAACTCATTTGGAGTTATATTTAAAAAGTTATAGCTAGTCAAAGTTTAGGTAAAAATCTGTTTTTAATAAAAACAGAAAAAGAAAATGTTTCAAACGAGATTACGCTTTCGGGCAGAGGAGGCGTACTTGGGGTTTTACGCCTCCACTTATCCAGCGTGGACCGCGCAGGGAGTCACTGACAGTGGGTCCAGGGGCCCACTAGTCATGTTTGACTAGTCTCCACTCCCTCCTCTTCCTCTGCCCGAGCAGAGGCGGGACTCCGGCGATCGTCGTAGGCGAACGGCGGTTCTTCGCGGGGAGCTGAGGGCGGGGATGGATCCGCGGATCTGGGGCGGTCCTTCCGGTGGTTGTAGGGTCGTCGGAGGTGGAGGGAAGGTTTCGGTGGATTTGGGGGCTCGGGCTAGGGTGATGCTCCGTCGTAGTTGGGGGTCTGGGCGGCTCCGCAAGACGAAGAGGAGCCGAGTCGTGGTGATGGTAAGGTGGGGGAGGCCCTGGTGGCGCCGGGGTGAACCGGGACGAGGTGGCGGCCGAGCTGACCGGAGAGGGTGAAGACGGCCTGCTCCTCTTCAATTGATGGCAACGGGGGCACTATGAGGACAGCGTGAGGCTGCCTGAGTGCTCGGGGGAGCTCGGGGGCTTCCTTTTATAGCACCTCCATGTCGGTTCGCGGCGGCCGTGGATGAGCTCGTCGGCGGACCGCCCTACTATGCTGCAGGGCGACGTGGCGGTGGCTCGCTAGTTTCAAGGGCTAACGACGAACACTCTACTATCGAGGGAGGCGAGCTGGCGCGCTGTGGTGGTTTGGGCGGTGCCGCCCATGGCAGGGGCGGATGCGGCCGCGGGCGTGCCGCCAAGCGGCTTGCTGTGGCAACGCTGCAGGGCGAGGGGGCGGTCGGGGCTTCTAGCGTGACGTGGCGAGAGGGAGAGGATCAGGATGAGCTCGGGGAAACTTATCCAGGGGGCGTGCTGGCTCGGACGCGAGCACGTGCAAAACGCGCGCTCTACTAGCGCTCCGGGCGTGCACAACACTCGTTCGACGAAATGCCAGGGCGACCAAAATTGCTAAAGAGCCACTGCAAATCTACAGGCCTAGGTTAGAGGCAGATTGAAGGCTACTAGACAACTTGGTTTGGGACAAGGGGAAAGTTCACAACACAAAACTTTCAACCATGCCAAATCTGTCTATGCACACAGGGTGTTTGACGAAATGCCACAGTGGGGTCAAATCTAGGCAGTACTTGGGGTGGTCAAATCTTCCAGAGTGGGGTCTCTTTAGATGTATGAGAGGGTGGTGAGGTTAGTTTGCCAAATGAAGAAACTTGTTAGTGCAAGTTTTGCAAAACTTCAATTCTAGACAGGGGTAAATGGCATCATTACATGAACCAAAAATGTCCCAATGGGTGCATGCTCCTGGACTTAGGGGTTTTCTAGGGTTGACTACAAGTAGGAGAAAGCACAAGGTCACTAGAGCAAAAACAATTAGGGTTGCAGTAGAAATCACAAGGCTGGACCAGAATGAAAAGGAGGTTGATTCACTCAATCTTTCCAAAGAACATCACTAGGTTTTTGCATAAAGTTGGATTGCAAGTTACCACTGACCTCCCATAATTTTGATGGAGGCTTCAAAGAAATATTTAAATAGGCTGTAGTGCAAAACTGCCCACTGGACCAGATTTGAAAATTAGGTGTAGAACTCAAAATATTCAATGAATGAAATATATTTTTGCATAAAAGTGATTTAGAAACATCACATGATATCTCCAGATTTTAGTTGGAATTTTAGTTAACTTTATCAAATGGTTGTAGTTCAAAAAGAGCTCCAAAATTAATGGAAGTCATTTTAAGGAATAAAACTCAGAGAGAAATAATTAAATAAATAAATCCACTAATTAAGAATTGTTATATTGAGAGAGCATAAAAATCCAATACATTTATGGAAAGTTTTCCTCTTGGGTAAAACTCCTCAATATTAAAGAAAAGGGGTTCTGAAATCAACAGAAAATCCAGAAAGCAAAATTTTTAAACTCCTGGCAAAATTTTAATAATTAAAACATGGTTAAATTTTTGGGGTGTTACACTTGTGCTTCGTCTCGGTGGGTGTCCATAGTTTCTACAAATATTTACAACATGGCAATTATTATTCAAACATGACAGATGGATATATTAGCTAGTGGCAAACGTAGAACTAGCTAGCTAATCAGAGTAAGGAATCATATTAATTAGTGGCCTCGAGAACGCTTCAAGGAGGGGGTAATATCGATAACAACGAGATACATACATGGGAAAATAATGTTATCGGGGAGGGGGTATATCGACCCCTCCCCACGTGTTGAAGCTATCGGGAGGGGTTTATATCGACAAAGACGACATACGTACATGGGAAAATAATATTATCGGGGAGGGGGTATATCGGCCCCCCCATGTGTTGAAGTTATCGGGAGGGGTATATCGACCCCCCCCCTCGTGTTGAAGTTATCGGGAGGGGGTATATCGACCCCCCCCCACGTGTTGAAGTTATCAGGAGTTTATATCGACACGACATACGCACATGAAAATAATATTATCGGGGAGGGGGTATATCGACCCCCCCCCACATGTTGAAGTTATCGACGACGACAGACCTGATAAAACATAAGAAAACGAAGAAGGAATAAAGAGAGGAGAAGAAAAAAGGAATAGAGGAGAAGAAGAAAAAATAGAATATATTTTTTTTCTTCTACTCGTCTATTCCTTTCTTCTTCTCCTATTATTTTTCTTCTTTTTTCTCTTCTTATTTATTTCTCCTCTTCTCCTCCTTTCTTCCTCTTCTTATTTTCCTTTTTCCTCTCATTCTTTTAGTATTGCTTGTTTTTTTTAAATGTTCAAATAGAAAATTTCGAAAAAAAGTAAAGGTTTTGCCTAATGCATTGTTCATATTTCATCAACATATATGCATACAAAAAAAAGCATACATACATACATATATACATACAAAAAAGCATACATACATACATATATACCAAAAAAGCATACATACTTTCCTAGCTAGCAAAAAAAGCATACATACATACAAAAAAGCATACATACATATATATATATATATATATATATATATATATATATTGCGAGGAAAGTAAAACATACATACATATATATATATATATATCATCAACATATATGCAAAAAAGCATCACTAGCTATGAGCAGCGGTGGCGGCAGGGGGCAGGGCAGGGCGCGGGGGCTCACTATGGGCGCGTCAGTGACGG
>LT934116.1:34911968-34929937 GCA_900231445.1 Triticum turgidum subsp. durum | reverse complement strand
GACTGAAGTGTGGCTTAATCGGAGCAGAGTAGCAGCACGAGCGAGGGGGAGAGCAGCAGCAGCAGCTGGGCGAGCGAGCAATCGAGCGAGAGCCGGAGCAGCAGCAGCAGCGCGAGCGAGCGAGCGAGAGCCGGAGCGGCAGCAGCAGATCCGGCTGGTATGGCCGCCACCGCCGAAGGGGCCTCGTACTGGGGGAGAGCTGCCATGGAGATGTCGCCCGCGGCGCCGGCTTCAAGGTAGCCGCTCCATGGCGGTGCGGGATGGAGCACCGTCGGCGCTGGGAGGTCGAGTTAAGGAGAAGGTGCGATGCGATGAGTGTACAACCTCTTTGGTGGCGCCGAGTGATGTCTACTACGCAACCTTCTTCTTGTAGACGTTGTTGGGCCTGCAAGTGCACAGGTTTGTAGGACAGTAGCAAATTTCCCTCAAGTGGATGACCTAAGGTTTATCAATCCGCGAGAGGCGTAGGAGGAATATGGTCTCTCTCAAACAACACTGCAACCAAATAACAAAAAGTCTCTTGTGTCCCCAACACACCCAATACAATAGCAAATTGTATAGGTGCAATAGTTCGGCGAAGAGATGGTGATACAAGTGCAATATGGATGGAAGATATAGGTTTTTGTAATCTGAAAATATAAAAACAGCAAGGTAACTAAGGATAAAAGTGAGCGTAAACGGTATTGCAATGATAGGAAACAAGGCCTAGGGTTCATATTTTCACGAATGCAAGTTCTATCAACAATAATAACATAGATAGATCATATAACAATCCCTCAACATGCAACAAAGAGTCACTCCGAAGCCACTAATAGCGGAGAACAAACGTAGAGATTATGGTCGGGTACGAAACAACCACAAAGTTATTCGTTCGGATCGATCTATAAAAGAGTTCGTACTAGAATAACACCTTAAGACACAAATCAACCAAAACCCTAATGTCACCTAGATACTCCATTGTCACCTCAAGTATCCGTGGGCATGATTATACGATATGCATCACACAATCTCAGATCTATCCAACCAAAATATTAGTACTTCAAAGAGTGCCCCAAAGTTTCTACCGGAGAGTCAAGAACGTGTCCCAACCCCTATGCATAGGTTCCCAATGTCACGAAACCCGCAAGTTAATCACCAAGACATACATCAAGTTTTCTCATAAAAGACTCAATCCGATAAGATAACTTCAAAGGGGAAACTCAATTCATCACAAGAGAGTAGATGGGGAGAAACATCACAAGATCCAACTACAATAGCAAAGCTCGGGATACATCAAGATCATATCACCTCAAGAACACGAGAGAGAGAGATCAAACACATAGCTACTGGTACATACCCTCAGCCCTGAGGGTGAACTACTCCCTCCTCGTCATGGAAAGCGCCGGGATGATGAAGATGGCCACCGGAGATGGATCCCCCCTCCGGCAGGGTACCGGAAAGGGGTCCCGATTGGTTTTTGGTGGTTCTGGAGGCTTGCGGCGGCGGAACTCCCGATCTAACTTCTGTTCTGGAAGTTTTAGGGTATGTAGGTATATATGGGTGAAAGGAGTACGTCGGTGGAGCTACGGGGGCCCCACGAGGCATGGGGGCGCGCCCCCCACCCTCGTGAGAACCTCCCGTATCTTCTGACGTGGGGTCCAAGTCCATAAGGTGGGTTTCCTTCCAAAAATAACTTCTCCAGTTGATTTCGTTCCGTTTTGACTCCGTCTGATATTCCTTTTCCTCGAATCACTGAAATAGGCGTAAAACAGCAAATCTGGGCTGGGCCTCCGGTTAATAGGTTAGTCCCAAAAGTAATATAAAAGTGGATAATAAAGCCCAATATTGCCTAAAACAGTAGATAAAGTAGCATGGAGCAATCAAAAATTATAGATACGTTGGAGACGTATCAAGCATCCCCAAGATTAATTCCTGCTCGTCCTCGAGTAGGTAAATGATAAAAAAGAATTTTTGATGCGGAGTGATACTTTGGCATAATTTCAATGTAAATCTTCTTAATTATGATATGAATATTCAGATCCCAAAGATTCAAGACAAAAGTTCATATTGACGTAGAAATAATAATACTTCAAGCATACTAATCAAAATAATTATGTCATCTCAAAATAACATGGCCAAAGAAAGTTATCCCTACAAAATCATATAGTCTCGCTATGCTCCATCTTCCCCACATAAAATATTTAAATCATGCACAACCCCGATGACAAGCCAAGCAATTGTTTCATACTTTAACATTTTCAAAACTTTTTCAATCTTCACGCAATACATGAGCGTGAGCCATGGATATAGCACTATATGTGGAATAGAATGGTGGTTGTGGAGAAGACAAAAAGAGGGAAGATAGTCTCACATCAACTAGGCGTATTAACGGGCTATGGAGATGCCCATCAATAGATATCAATGTGAGTGAGTAGGGATTGACATGCAACGGATGCACTAGAGCTATAAGTATATGAAAGCTCAACAAAAGAAACTAAGTGGGTGTGCATCCAACTCGCTTGCTCATGAATACCTAGGGCATTTGAGGAAGCCCATCATTGGAATATACAAGCCAAGTTCTATAATGAAAGATTCCCACTAGTATATGAAAGTGATATCATAGGAGACTCTCTATCATGAAGATCATGGTGCTACTTTGAAGCACGAGTGTGGTAAAAGGGTAGTAGTATTGTCCCTTCTCTCTTTTTCTCTCATTTTTTTGTATTTTTATTTGGGCCTTTCTCTTTTTTTATGGCCTCTTTTTTTTCTCTCTCTTTTTTTTCGTCCGGAGTCTCATCCTGACTTGTGGGGGAATCATAGTCTCCACCATCCTTTCCTCACTGGGACAATGCTCTAATAATGACGATCATCACACTTTTATTTTCTCACAACTCAACAATTACAACTTGATATCTAGAACAAAGATATGACTCTATATGAATGCCTCCGGCGGTGTACCGGGATATGCAAAGATTCATGAGTGACATGTATGCAAGAATTATGAACGGTGGCTTTGCCATAAATACAATGTCAACTACATGATCATGCTAGCAATATGACAATGATGGAGCGTGTCATAATAAACGGAACGGTGGAAAGTTGCATGGTAATATATCTTGGAATGGCTATGGAAATGCCATAATAGGTAGGTATGGTGGCTGTTTTTAGGAAGGTATATGGTGGGTGTATGATACCGGCGAAAAGTGCGCGGTATTAGAGAGGATAGCAATGGTGGAAGGATGGGAAAACGTGCGTATAATCCATGGACTCAACATTAGTCATAAAGAACTCATATGCTTATTACAAAAATCTAGAAGTTATCAGAGCAAAGTATTACGTGCATGCTCCTAGGGGGATAGATTGGTAGGAAAAGACCATCGCTCGTCCCCGACCGCCACTCATAAGGAAGACAATCAATAAATAAATCATGCTCCGACTTCATCACAAAACGGTTCACCATACGTGCATGCTATGGGAATCACAAACTTCAACACAAGTATTCTTTAAATTCACAACTTCTCAACTAGCATGACTCTAATATCACCATCTTCATATCTCAAAACAATTATCAAGCATCAAACTTTTCTTAGTATTCAACGCACTCAAAAGAAAGTTTCACATATCTTGAATACCAAGTATATTAACATTAATCAAATTACCATGCTATTAATGACTCTCAAAATAATTTAAGTGAAGCATGAGAGATCAATAGTTTCTTTAAAACAAATCCACCACCGTGCTCTAAAAGATATAAGTGAAGTACTAGAGCAAAAATTATCACGCTCAAAAGATATAAGTGAAGCACTATGAGCAATAACAAAAACTACTCCGAAAGATATAAGTGAAGATCAATGAGTAGCTAAATAATTATGCAACTAAATGAAGGCTCTCTATCATTAAAGAATTAAGATCTTGATACTTTATTCAAACAGCAAGCAAAGCTAAAGAAAACTACAATGCAAGGATAGCACAAACTCATGTGAAGAAGCAAAAACTTAGGCTCAACCGATATTTACCGATAGTTGTTGAAGAAGAAAGGTGGGATGCCTACCGGGGCATCCCCAAGCTTAGATGCTTGAGACTTCTTGAAATATTATCTTGGGGTGCCTTGGGAATCCCCAAGCCTGAACTTTTGTGTCTCCTTAATTCCTCTCATATCATGGTTTCTCTTTTTATCAAAAGCTTCATTCACAACAAACTCAACAAGAACTCGTGAGATAGGTTAGTATAAACCAATGCAAAACCTTATCATATTCTACTGTAACAAATTACTAACATTATTATTCTACATTGCATACTAAATGCCTCTGCATATTTAATACTCATATCCTTAAATAGAATCATTAAACAAGCAAACATATGCAAACAATGCAAACATAACAGCAATCTGCCAAAACAGTACAGTCTGTAAAGAATGCAAGAGTATCAATACTTCCCTGACTCCAAAAATTATGAACTAAACTTCCCACTATAATAAATTTATCAGAGCTCAATATGCAAAAATATTCAACATGATACCACTCTCTGACTTTTCTAGAGAATTTTTGCAACAGCGGTAAACTTTCTGTTTTCAAACAGCAACATGTATACTAGCAAAATAAGCATGGCAAAGGCTATCCTTGACTTTTTTATTGAAGCTAAAGATGCAAAACACTAATCTAACTAACAGAAAGCAAAACAAAACAAAATTACATGCCGCTCCAAGCAAAACACATATCATGTGATGAATAAAAATATAGCTCCAAGTAAAGTTACCGATGGAAGTAGACGAAAGAGGGGATGCCTTCCGGGGCATCCCCAAGCTTAGTTGCTTGGTTGTCCTTGAATTTTACCTTGGGGTGCCTTTGGCATCCCCAAGCTTAGGCTATTGCCACTCCTTATTCCATAGTCCATCGAATCTTTACCCAAAACTTGAAAACTTCAACCACACAAAACTCAAAACAAAACTCGTAAGCTCCGTTAGCGAAAGAAAACAAAACACCACTTCAAGGTACTGTAATGAACTCATTCTTTATTTATATTGGTGTTGAACCTACTGTATTCCAACTTCTCTATGTATTATAAACTATTTTACTAGCCATAGATTCATCAAAATAAGCAAACAACACAATGAAAACAGAATCTGTCAAAAACAGAACAGTCTGTAGTAATATGTAACTAACGCAAACTTCTGGAACACCAAAAATTCTAAAATAAATTGGTGGAACTGAGGAATTTGTCTAGTAATCATCTTCAAAAAGAATGAACTAAATATCACTCTCCAGTAAAAAGTTCTAGCTAATCTCGTGAGTGCTAAAGTTTCTGTTTTTTACAGCATGATCATAAAGACTTCACCCATGTCTTCCCAAAGGTTCTACTTGGCACAAACACTAATTAAAACATAAAACCACATATAAACAAGGCTAGATGTATTATTTATTCCTAAAGAGAACCAAAAAGCAAGAAACTAAAATAAAATTGGGTTGCCTCCCAACAAGCGCTATCGTTCAACGCCCCTAGCTAGGCATTATGATTTCAATGATGCTCACATAAAAGATAAGAATTGAAACATAAAGAGAGCATCATGAAGAATATGACTAGCACATTTAAGTCTAACCCACTTCCTATGCATAGGGATTTTGTGAACAAACAACTTATGGGAACAAGAATCATCTTGCATAGGTAGGTAAAACAAGCATAACTTCAAAACTTTAAGCACATAGAGAGGAAACTTGATATTATTGCAATATGTAGAAGCATATGATACTCTCTCATAATAATTTTCAGTAGCATCATGAACGAATTCAACAATATAACCAGCACCTAAAGCATTCTTTTCATGATCTACAAGCATAGAAAATTTACTACTCTCCACATAAGCAAAATTCTTCTCATTAATAGTAGTGGGAGCAAACTCAACAAAATAACTATCATGTGATTGAAAATTAAGATCAAGATGACAAGTTTCATTGTTATCATTATTATTTAAAGCATACGTGTCATCACAATAATCATCATAGATAGGAGGCATGCCTTCATCATCGTAAATTTTCTCATCAAAGCTTGGGGGATAAAAAATATCATATTCATCAAACATAGCTTCCCCAAGTGGTGGCTTTGCATATCATTAGCATCATGGATATTCAAGGAATTTATACTAACAACATTGCAATCATGCTCATCATACAAAGATTTAGTGCCAAACATTTTATAGATTTCTTCTTCTAGCACTTGAGCACAATTTTCCTTTCCATCATACTCACGAAAGATATTAAAAAGATGAAGCGTATGAGACAAACTCAATTCCATTTTTTTGTAGTTTTCTTTTATAAACTAGACTAGTGATAAAACAAGAAACAAAAAGATTTGATTGCACGATCTAAAGATATACCTTCACTTACCTAGCCTCCCTGGCAACGGCGCTAGAAAAGAGTTTGATGTCTACTACGCAACCTTCTTCTTGTAGACGTTGTTGGGCCTGCAAGTGCACAGGTTTGTAGGACAGTAGCAAATTTCCCTCAAGTGGATGACCTAAGGTTTATCAATCCGCGAGAGGTGTAGGAGGAAGATGGTCTCTCTCAAACAACCCTGCAACCAAATAACAAAAAGTCTCTTCTGTCCCCAACACCCAATACAATAGCAAATTGTATAGGTGCACTAGTTCGGCGAAGAGATGGTGATACAAGTGCAATATGGATGGAAGATATAGGTTTTTGTAATCTGAAAATATAAAAACAGCAAGGTAACTAAGGATAAAAGTGAGCGTAAACGGTATTGCAATGATAGGAAACAAGGCCTAGGGTTCATACTTTCACTAGTGCAAGTTCTCTCAACAATAATAACATAGATAGATCATATAACAATCCCTCAACATGCAACAAAGAGTCACTCCGAAGCCACTAATAGCGGAGAACAAACGTAGAGATTATGGTCGGGTACGAAACCACCACAAAGTTATTCGTTCGGATCGACCTATAAAAGAGTTCGTACTAGAATAACACCTTAAGACATAAATCAACCAAAACCCTAATGTCACCTAGATACTCCATTGTCACCTCAAGTATCTGTGGGCATGATTATACGATATGCATCACACAATCTCAGATCTATCCAACCAACATAAAAGTACTTCAAAGAGTGCCCCAAAGTTTCTACCGGAGAGTCAAGAACGTGTGCCAAACCCTATGCATAGGTTCCCAATGTCACGAAACCCACAAGTTGATCACCAAGACATACATCAAGTGTTCTCATAAAAGACTCAATCCGATAAGATAACTTCAAATGGGAAACTCAATTCATCACAAGAGAGTAGAGGGGGACAAACATCATAAGATCCAACTACAATAGCAAAGCTCGGGATACATCAAGATCGTATCACCTCAAGAACACGAGAGAGAGAGATCAAACACATAGCTACTGGTACATACCCTTAGCCCCGAGGGTGAACTGCTCCCTCCTCGTCATGGAAAGCGCCGGGATGATGAAGATGGCCACCGGAGATGGATCCCCCTCCGGCAGGGTACCGGAAAGGGGTCCCGATTGGTTTTTGGTGGTTCTAGAGGCTTTTGGCGGCGGAACTCCCGATCTAACTTCTGTTCTAGAAGTTTTAGGGTACGTAGGTATATATGGGTGAAAGGAGTACGTCGGTGGAGCTACGGGGGCCCCACGAGGCAGGGGGCACGCCCCCCACCCTCGTGAGCACCTCCCGTATCTTCTGACGTGGGGTCCAAGTCCATCAGGTGGGTTTCCTTCCAAAAATAACTTCTCTAATTGATTTCGTTCCGTTTTGACTCCGTCTTATATTCCTTTTCCTCGAAACACTAAAATAGGCATAAAACAGCAAATCTGGGCTGGGCCTCCGGTTAATAGGTTAGTCCCAAAAGTAATATAAAAGTGGATAATAAAGCCCAATATTTCCTAAAACAGTAGATAAAGTAGCATGGAGCAATCAAAAATATAGATACGTTGGAGACGTATCACCGAGTAGGCCTCGGCTTCGTCCGAGGAGTCGGTAAGGATGTTGCGGTTCCGGTGGAGCAGGTTAAGGCGGCGCTGTGGGGATGGAGCAGCCGCGATAGACGAGGCGATCATCGGAGCAGCTCCTTGGAGGTGGAGGACGGGGCGGCTGAACCGGCGGGACGGCGAGATGGACGACGGATCCTCATCCGGGGAGGTGGACGAGGGTCGTCGCGCTGTTGCGATGGACGAAATTGTCGGGGAAGAGGCTCCGGCTGGGTAGCGGTGACGTGGCGGACGGAGGAGGGTGGGGTTTCGCGGCTGGAGTGGAGAGGTTATGGCAGCCTGGGATTTTGAATGGCGAAAAGGGGGCGACGGGAGGGGGTGAAGCATGACATAGGGACGCGCTTGTCCAAAATGTAGGGTGTGTTACAAAAGTACCCCCCACCGATTTGAACTAGCGGCCCTTTCGGCTCAGGGTTAGAAGGGGGATTTTGCGTGTTGGGATTTGGCAGCTGGAGGGAGTTTTCGCGCGCGTTGTAATTTCGGGATAGTAAGGCGCGGGTTGTGAAGGCGCCAGTTTTGGGAGCACGATATCTGAATTTTCGGGATATAACAAGACGCGGGTTGGATTTTAGGGACAAGCCTAACGTGTAGTAATATTGTACTTGTACGTACCAAATCAATTCGCACTTCCCTCAACCAAAAAGAAAACGAAAAAAATAAAACTATTCACACCACACAAAGAGAGAGTCTTGCCCCGTTTTACTATACAAATTCTATTCAAAGCTACTCCCTCCTTCCATCTATATAGGGCCTAATGCGTTTTTTGATGCTAACTTTGACCAAATATTAGAGCAATGATATATGACATGCAACTTACACAAAGCACACCGTTAACTTCGTCTATGAAAGGTTCTTTCAATGATATAATTTTCACATTGTGCATGTCATGTACTATTAATCTTGTCAATAGTCAAAGGCGGTCTTAAAAATCTCATTACGCCCTATATAGATGGAAGGAGGGAGTATGAATCCATGTTATGTCCGATTAAAAAATTTTGCTTGCTGTATAATCATGTAACCTACTTATACCAACATTTTAGTGCATTCCAAATGTCTATACTACCGCTGCAATTCGAACTAAATTTGAATTCGTTTCTCTATTTCAATAAGAATCTACAATCATGATTGTTGCCAACTTCAACCATCATAGTTTCCTTGCTATCCGCCAGATATAAATCGGACGGTCTATAATGCAGGATGGCAGGCACACCATCCTCAACAACTCCATTTTTTTATAAGAGTAAAGATAAAATATATTAAATGTAGTATAACATGTTCATAAACACACCATGTGTATCACCGTTATATATATTCACACATGCGTCGGTTTAAAACACTATGATAAATTCTTCAAATATCCGAATTCGCTTTTTATAATGAAGTATATATGATATCTATTCGTCTTTTACACCCACACAACCCTCTTATCTTTGTAGGTAGCGCTAACTTTCTCTTGTGCATGCACACACCCGCATCCCTCTCACCCTCCCTCAGCATTCTCTAGCTCCATCGCGCAAATTCGTCTTTTCACTTTAGGTCGTTCACCCACGGTGTGTGTAGGCCCCCCAGCTCCTTCTTTACAGCACATATCGATCGATATGCCTCTCTAGCCAGGTGTGCCTAGCACAAACACAAGCTTCCCCTCTTCTTTTGACACCGTCCATGCCTCACTCCCACCACTCTTTTCATCGTTCTCATACTCGCACACTCCTCCCCGCTTGATATAGTATGCCTCTCGTACCACCTCCTACATGCATCCCTCTCTCTCTATCCTTCTCCTCATGCCTCATTTTCTTCTACCACACACGTGCATGTATACCGATGGATCTCCCAACATATACCTAGATCGACTTTAACTACCCCCCCCCCATCGATCGACGTACCTCACAAGTTATGTATGTCTTTTCTCTAACAAAGGGCGATCGATCTTCCTATGTAGTTATGTCTGCTTACCAAAGCCACATTGTCCCCCCTCATCATTCGTGCATGCCTCCTGACCCGTCTCTCACACGCACGTGCACAGACAACAAGCAGCCATCTACTCTCTTATTGATATTGCGGGCGTGCCCTCCGTTTGTCTAGCAAGCCTATCCCACCATTTGTTAGAAGCAACTCCACTACCACCCCCTCCAACACTCTAGCTTTGTCTCTCTCCCAACCTTATTCCTCTCCTGCACATATGCATGGATGCCGATCGATCTCCCTTAATACATGAGGCAGATCGATCTCCTTAATACATGAGGTAGGCCTCTCTCCTCCTCCACACATATACCAGCCATTGTAACTCTATAGTTAATTAGGCCTCCCTCTTCCCCCACCACACACCGATAGTCGAGTGCTGCAGGTAGGTATCCATGCCACAGAGACAAACTGCACATGTCCCCTCTCACGTTCCAGTAGGCCAGCCACTCTATATCTTTGACGTGGGCACATACAAATTCGATGGCACTCTTTATCGATCGGACGCGCACACACACACACATCATCCCTCTTTTCAATTCTTTGGACATCTCAAGCCGATGATACCTCCACTCTCTTCTCGTGGATCGCCCCCTCTATATATATGTTATATCCAGGACACTATTTCACACACATTGCGTATGTTACATTTTTTGATTGACCCCCCCCCAAAAAAAAACTCTCAAGAACCCACACACTATATCTCTCTAGGTTTGTATCTCTCTCACACAACCCCACGTAGGTGGTGTACGTATACAAGAAGAGAATAGGTGCACCGTGCACGTACTCACGCTTCGTGCCCAGCCACACCCGCGCAGGTACATAGTGGAGCTCATTTCTTTACGAAATGGCAGCCCACGTGCTAATTTGAACGCCTGTAGCGGTTGTTTACCTAGGGAGGTCGTGTACCACGCCTGCACGAAACAAAGTTCGACTTGACGCGTTGCCGCGTTATTTTTAAATAAAGATATAGAGCCCAATGGCATGTACACATAATATAAAATGATTTTTATGGAGAAAAAGGTAGTCTGCTCACTATATACAATGGAGCCTTGCGTGCCTGGTTTGTCGCTCTTCAGAGTATCTCACACAAGGCTGGCCTCTCTCTCTCTCACCATTGGTCACTGATCCGGCCGCATCCCGTCCGCAGGGGGAAAGGGAGTGCGGTGACCTCTCTCTCTCTCTCACCGTTGGTCACTTATCCGGCCACATCCCGTCCGCTGGGGGAAAGGGAGGAAGTGCATCGTTTGTTCGTTTGACGGCGCCGAGGCAGCACGTCCCGATCTGCGGTACACGCCGTTCTCTCTGACCAAGCTCCGGCGCGGCAGGGCCTACGCCACCTGCTCGCAGATTCCGCCCGCCGCCGCTCACCTAGTTACATCCCGACGACCTCCAGGTATCCCCTCCGGCCTTGCTCCACTTCTCGTATTCCCACGTCGCTGCATGTGGATCTTCCATAGTTCTTTGCCCAAAACGTATCTCGTCCAGCGTACTTTCCATATTGCATTATCGTCCTCACACCGTTTTAGACAAACACAACCATGTTGTTATCTTCCCTTAGGGCAAGAAATATGCTTCTTTTTTGTCATCGCATGTGTCATCAACTTTTATTGGCCAGTAATTGTTTCCTTTCTACCTCTTTTTTGCAAACAGGGCTATCCATTTCACCTTGTTGCTATTGCAACCTTTTGGTGAACTGCACAAATCACTTTTTTCTTAGGAGTGTTTTGTGCAGTTGTACTAAAATGTCACACGGTCAACGTCTCTACATTTTAGTGCGACTGCACAAAGGGAGATTGGTTTTTCTCTATCCTCCTCATCCAACTCCGAGCCTAATCTTCTCCAACTAGTTAGTCTTAAGAGAGACTGCAAAGGTGACCGGCTTCTATTTGTGTGTTTGTTGTTTCATCAGCAGTCCTCTATTATCGTAATCACACTTAATATCTTTGGAACAGGGAAGCTCAGCTCTATTTTAGTGGAACTGCACAAAATGATCAGAATGTTGCATGCTCTAGACAACTACTTTTTTCCCAACATGCCTTGTTGATTTAGACAGAGCTGGGGGGATGTTGCTGCCAATGAAAGCATGGATCTATTTTAATTTAACACCTTCTCACAACTCTGTCTTCAGTTGTGATGTAATTATTAGCTTTGATCTGCTAATAATTGACATGCATTAGCAAGGAAGTTAGTTTTTTATTGTTTCTGAAAGAGCATCGATGGCAAGACACGCAAAACAAAAGCAGAAAGCTCACACCATTGTACAATTTCATGTCGTTGGAAAATTATTTGTATAGTACGTCAATTATGTAAACAAATGATGGAAGCTTGATAGCATTGCCAGAAGCCTCTTCATCATCCGGGTCCATGTGCCATGCACAAAATTATATTCCTTCGTTCCTAAATATTTGTCTTTCTACAAATTTCAAATGGGCATATTTTAGAGTGTAGATTCACTCATTTACTTCGTATGTGTACTCCCTTCGTTCCTAAATATTCTATTCGTCTTTCTAGAGATTTCAACAAGTGACTACATACGGAGAAAAATGAGTGAATCTAGACTCTAAAATATGTATATATACATCCGTATGTGCCAGTCCATTTGAAATCTCTAAAAAGACAAATATTTGAGTAGTCACTCGTTGAAATCTCTAGAAAGACAAATATACTCCGGAGTATATTTAAGAACCGAGGGGGTAGTGCACAACCGCATGGGAGACTCAGCCCGGTTGTTGCGCCGCATTAATAGTGAGTAATGAGCAGTCAAATCATAAGCCCCACCTTTCCCGCTGTAAGTTGCTCTGAAGAAGAAACCATCAATACGCTCTTCTTTGATCCACTCATACTACTCCATCCGTCACTGTTCATACAGCGCGCTAAAGAAAAAAGAAAAAAATCTGTGGGACCAAGGTGACTAGAGACCGGCCTGGAAAATAGCATTGGTAGTTATAGCACGGCGTACACACATGCATGCAGTGCTTCCACCCCGGGTACACACATGCATGCACTTACTCCACTCCGTAGTAGTATAGTACATGGAGAGAAAATTGTGGACTTGATTGTGGTTACCACGCCCTAATTAATTGAGCATTAAACCAAACGCGTCTAAAGTCTCTCTGGTGGTGGAAATGCATTGAGAGAAATGCATCATAATGAAGCGCGCCCTGTAAACTGTGACGGAGGGAGGAGTAGTATGAAGGTGCAAAACCAAGTACGCGTATGGCCAGTCGGTCAACGCACCTCCTCTTGGCATATCACTGACATGTGGGACAGAAGTGTGAGCAAACCGGTCTCAATTGACGGCAAAGAGCCAACCCGCCGTTCCTTGAGAGAGACGAGGAGCGAGAACACACAGACGGGCTCGCACGGAGGCCAAGATATATTCGAGCATGGTTGGTTGATCGATATCATTCATTACATGTTGGGCTGCTGTTTTCCGCCCTTCTCCGGAATAAACGTGTAATTTATCAGAGATAAGAAAAATAAGAGTACAAACGCTCCACCATGCGGTTCTAGTAGTAGTACTACTCGTACTACTGCGCTTGGTTCTTCGGCTCTTCGTGAAGTCGAACAAGGTACTCCGCATGTTGGGTACTACAGTGTATGCCTCTGACAATCTGACACCGAATGGACTGATGCATGTCCACCGAGGGTAGGTTGCATTAGTCAAAAGGCGTAAGCGAGCTTCACCTTGTCCTGCAAGCTTCTCCTTGTTCTGCGAGTTAACGGGACACACCTAAAAGTAGTGCTAGTCCATAATCCCTCCTTTCCGGCTAATATGGCTTAATCTTTTTTTTGGGTAAATGAGAGAGCTTTATTCATATATAAGCATTCTTAGGACGATTAGCCAAGACACTTGTCACTAGGAAGCGAGGTACCCCGCAAAAAAAGAAGTAGGAAGCGAGGTGTTTCATCAAGCAAGCTCTTGGCCACATTCAAAGTGCAGCAAGCACGGTTCGCACGAAGATGCGCCGCAAGGTTTGCTGACATGTTTACATGCTGAATAACAAAAAAAGAGGAAATATTACCGAGCGCTACTATTTATAACAGGATATGAGCTGGAATTAGGCGAGAATTGTGGCGAGTGTTCCATGCAATCAACTTCCATTATCACATGCGAGAACCCTCGAAGAGAACCAAATGTGTTGAAGATTGCTTTATCACATTTTAAAATTATAATAAGAGTGCAGACACTCCTCCATCCGGTTCCCAGTACTTAGTATAGTATGTACCTTTATAGACTATAGTAGTAGTACTAGTACTAGTAAACTTTGTGCTTGGCTGTTCGCCTATTCGGGAAGTCGAACAATAGTAGCACTAGTAGTATAGTGTATGCTTTTGGCAATCTGACACCGAATTAACTGTTGCACATCCACCGCCTGAGCGAGGGAGAGCTTGCAGTCAAAAGTTTCTCCTTGTCCTGCGAGCCACCGCGCGCAAGCTTCTCCCGTCCTGCAAGTTTCTCCTCGTTCGGCAAGTTGACGGGACACAGCAAAGTAATGCTAGTCCATACTGCCTCCTCTCCGGTTAATATGGCTTAATTTCAAATGAGATAAATACACTGTCTGTCACTGTATACTTGTAAAAATATGGTCAGTGGACTTCATAATACGCTCATTGCACTCAATATATATATTTTCCGGTGTTTATACGGTCACTAGCTCACCCTGACTGAGTATGTGTGTGCATGCACGTGTAGGTTGAGCACTTAGCGTGACCGTGTGTGTTCCGTCGCGTGCTCGGACATGCATGCATTAGGGCGTCGCGCGCATTTTTGCGTTCATGTGTACGTGTGACTATTGCATACACGTAGGGGGAGTACGTGTAGGGGCCACTAAGGAGCAGTCAAGTCACACAATAAGTTAGTCGGAAGAAGCAACCATCATTTCACTCTTGAATGACACGTACGCAATATAAAATGGTTGATATGGAGAGAAAAAGAAAACCACTATATATACACTAGCAGGAGCCTAAGCTACAAGCCTCCTTGCTAAGGTTGCTCTCTTCACAAGCATAGAATGATGGGCCTGATCCCGCAGCTAGGGGAAGGGAACAATGTTCTGCGTAGACGCGGTCGACATCGGCGAGGGAGAAAACCCACAGTAGGTGCGTCCCAATTGGGGGTCACCGCGGTATGGGCCGATGTCGCGTCCCAACCGCCCTTCTAGCTACAGCCCGATGTCCCAGGTAGTCCATCTTCCTTTTGGAGCCAGCTTGCTCCACTGCCGTAGCTCCATCTCCATGTTGATCTTTCTCTACTTCTACCGGCTTCTACTTGTGATGAGTTTATGTCTCATGAACTAGTGCCAGTACTATTATTCTAATCACACTTCTTCAATATCTTTGCCATCAAGGATGCTCAGGTCGATTTTAGTGGAACTGCACAAAAGCATCGTATGATCTGAGGGTGCCAGCCGTCTTTCCTTCGATAGGTTCTACCTGGCCAGGGAATTAAATCATGTTTAGGGTTTAGGTATTAAGTCGTACTGACCCCATCAGTAGTTTTTCTTTCGTACACGCTCTCACAACTTTTTTCTTTAGTTGTGAAGTAAATATTGGCTATGATCTGTGAATCATTGAGATGCATCAGCATGCGTGTTAGTTTTCCTTTGTATTTGATGGAATGTAGTAACGGGGCAACCTTGGAATAGGAATGAAAATGGAGTGGAAAGTTTTCGTTTTTCCAGAGAAAAAATGGAAACGGAGAGAAACCAACGTTTCGTTTCGTTGGATCGCGCCATCGAGCAAAACCAACATTTAAATCACGTCTGTCGTGTTCGTGTCTCACCCTCCTCCACGGCTCGACCCCACACGGTCGCTCGGCATGCCACTCACCGCAAACCGAGTATACAATAACTTTCCCGCCTGCTTGTCTGATGGATCGCGCCATGGAGTACTAGCACTACTTGAAGAGATTGACGAGTTGGGGGAGGACAGCTAGCTGTAGCACAGACTCCCAAGAACTTTTTACATGCATGTTGTAGCCGGCTATTGCGACCTTTGAACGCGGAGCAGCCGCGTGCACCCGGAAGTGGCGCGGGCGACGCTCTCTCGGCCGGCGCGCCGCTTCAATGCTGGCACCAGTGAGAGGTCGCGTCCGCTCTGGCCGGGCATGAATGCGGCACTGACCGTTTCGGGCGGGAAGCACGAGCGGGTGATGAAGAGGGTTCGGGTTGGTGAGGACCGGTCGTGGCAGCGGTCCGGACGTGCGCAAACAAGAGATGTTGTACGTTAATATTGCTGCGTATATAATTAACAACGTAAATAATGTGCCAGTTGGACAAATATGATTGGAGATGTTGTTGCTAACACTTTTTTATATTTTTGGAAACAGCGATGCGTGTCTTCATACCCGGGCATGTCTTCCTCAATTTTAGTCGAACTGCACAAAATTGGATGGCCATTGTTGTTCCTCCTCACTGTCCTCTGCCACGTGGTTCTTCCTTCCTCGAGCTTGATTACTGAGAAGAAACAGACCACAGTGAGGATTTGTCGAACTTCATAGGTGCCTCACCCAAACTTGATGCCCAATGGATGATGCATCACCACGATGACCTATCGATGCTCATGGTTGCGTCGGCTGGTGAAGCTGATCGATTTTAAATGAAAAACAAGTTGTCTTCCATTAGTGCTCTTTGCTTGTTATGCACAAAGATGATACCCTTCATCAGTTCACCTTGGTTGCGTTGGAGATGCAATCATCTTTCACGTTGCTGCAATTTTATCACACAATTGGCTATGAACCAAATGTTTCCTCGAAGAAGGATCGACGTTGGTACTAAGAGCATAAGTTTTGTATTGATTTCTAAGCCTTCTCACAACTTTGTCTCCAGCTCCCTTGTAATTTTATTTGTCCAGCTATTAACTTTGATTTAAAAATGGTGTGGACTAAGAACCCGGATGGACGTAGTAACCCTCCATTTTTATTTACTACGCATATTAGATTTGACTGAAGTCAAACTTTGTAATACTCTCAAACCTTTCCGATAATTGAAATTAAAATTCTTTATTTGTACACACTCTCACACGTTTCCGATAATTTGGCGCATTTGTGGTTGTTCACTTAAGAGAGGGTAGTGTACCACACGTGAAGGATAGGAAGTGCGACCTGGACGCGTGGGCGTGGATCGTTAGTTCATCGGAAGTAGTACTAGTTTTCTTCACTGTACATTAAATAAAGAGTTTCGTTTCGTACTTACACAATTTAAAATGATTGTTATGGAGAGAATAAGAAAACCACTCCACTAGTATATATTAGTCGTATACACGAGAGTACTATATGGACGCGGCTTGACTTAGTGCACCTGCCTTTGGGTTTATGACAGGTGGGCCCAAAATGTGGCTGGCTCACCTGTCATACAGCCAGAAGCAGGTGCAGTGAAGGCACCGGAGCTCAGTCTGTACTACAGTAATATATATATAAGCGGGAGCCTCAGCGCTTGTTCTCTAGGGTTTGCACTCTCCACACGCTCGCCGCACTACATATATGTTACACGCTGGAGGCTCAGCATTCATTTGCTAGGGTTTGCTATATATGGGATGGACACTAATGGCGCACCTGTCATGTGGTGCGCCATTAGTATATACTAATGGTGCACCATGTTTTGGTGCGCCATTAGTGTGGAAGACACTAATGGCTCACCAGGAACATGGTGCGCCACTAGTAACAATTTTTTTTATTTTTCCAAACATACTAATGGCGCATCATGGTTCGGTGCGCCATTACTAGTGCTAACTAGTAATGGCGCACTGGCCAAACAGTGCGGCACTACTGTTGTTTATTTTTTTATTCTTTTTTTTTTGCAAAACTACTAATGGCGCACTATGGCACAGTGCGCCATTACTAGTTTAAACTAGTAATGGCGCACTGTGCCATGGTGCGCCATTAGAATATATACTTTTTTTTGCAAAACTTCTAATGGTGCACCAGAAGCAGGTGCGCCATTAGTAACCAGGGTCGACCCCCCCGCTCCACCGGCCACCGCCGTCGACCCCCCGCACCCTCCCCCACTCCACCGGCCGCCGCCGCC
>LT934116.1:34886405-34911205 GCA_900231445.1 Triticum turgidum subsp. durum | reverse complement strand
CCCGGCCCGCACCCTTCCCCACTCCACCGCCGCCGACGACCACCCACACCCTCTCCCCCGCACCCTCCCCGGCCCGCTCCACCTTCATAAATGAATGCAACTAAAATTGCAAACAAAAAACAAATTTGATTATATTTTCAAATAACAAATTTGATGATATTTTCAAATAATAAATTTGATGATATTTTTTCATATTATAAATATTTTCAAATAACAAATTTGATGATATTTTTAAAAAAATTATTTCTGTTTTTATAAAAAAATATTACTGTTATGATTTAAACAAGTTTGAGCATATTTAAACACAAATAAATATCAAACTGCATTTTAAATGCATAAATACAAAAATTGGGGAGCCTGGGAATCGAACCCAGGACCTCTTGGTGTGTGTGCTGCGTGCTGACCAGTCGGGCTAGTGGGCCTATTCTGATGGAGTGGGGGTTAGGTGGAATATAACCTGCAGTCGGGCTAGTAAATAACACAAAATTCTAATGGCGCACCAGGGCGAGGTGCGCCATTAGAATCGTCGTACTTATGGCGCACTAGGGGGGAGGTGCGCCATTAGAACCCTCCCCCCACTCCACCTATTCCCCTCGCACTGTGGCCTCCCTCCCTCCCTCGCCAGATCCACTCGACCCCAACCGTACGCCGCCGCCCCCTCCGTCCGCCGCGCCTGCACACCGTCGGTGACGCCGCTGCCGCTGTGGTCTTGCGCTGCCCCGATGCCGCCGCCTCGACCCCCCGGGACTCCACCCACGCCGCCCCCGCGCCCCCCGAACGGGATCGGCCGAGCGCGCGCCGCCCGCTCCTCTCCTCTCCTCATCCCTCCGACGAGCGAGGGCCTCCTCCGGCCCCTGCAGCAGCCGGCGAGCGCGGCCCCGACGCGCCCACCCCGACTGCCCCTGCAGTCCTCCGCCACCGGCCCCTGCTCTCCTTCGACTGCGTCGAGCGAGGACCCAGACGAGCTCGGACCCCGACCCCAACACCTTTGCCGACCCCGACCCCGACCCCTCCAGCGACCAGGTACCTCTCCTCCTTCCTCCTTCCTCCCTCTCTCCACCATTCCCCCATTCCCTCCCTCCCTCCCCTCGACCGTGGCAGTGTAGGTCATCTGAATAAAAACCAAAGCCAATTCTTCAGTTCAAAGCCAAATAGAGACACGAGGCAGATCCCCTAAATCCCCTAAATCTACTTACTCTGGTCTTACCATTGTCAAAGTTTATTTGTCTGTTAGCTGTAAACAAGTTATGACTTGAGTGATGTGTGCCATTTAGGCTGGGTTTGTGGTTTCTGAACTGTATTGAAACTGACTGCTCTGAACTTGTTTAGTAAGATGATCATGTTTTTGCTGATGTTTGGTTCTGAAGATGAGTAGCAAGTATAGTAGGAAGATGATGCATAGTAGTTTTATGTTGTTGTAGTAGTTGTAGTTGTAGATACAGTAGCAGTATCATGTGCTACTGTTGTAGATACAATAGTTGTAGGAACATTAGATACAGTAACAAGTGTCATGTTGTTGTATTAGATACAGTAGCAGTATCATGTGCTGCTGAAGATGAGTAGTTGTAGGAATATAATGCCCTAATGGGAGTGACATGAGTATTTGGCCTGCCTTTTTTCTTGTAGAATTTTTTTATTGATGGTATAAACGAATCAGAGACTCGCTAGGTAGGTTCTCCTAATTAATTAGAAATGATGCATCTTGCAATTAGGGGGAATATTGCAACCTGCTGCTAAACTAGATCATGAATATGTCATTGCTTTTCAGTGAGCTCCTAAGTGTACTATTATTGATTTATGATAGTTTGTGAGATATAGAAATAGATAAATTTAAGTTTGTAATGGCTAATAGCCAGACATGTGAATCTGTTCTTGATACACCTTTTCCTTTTCTTAGAATCATCATATACAAATTAGAACCTTTCTAATATCTGCATATTTCAGGTTTCCAAGGAGGTAAAGGAAGTGAAGTTCAGACAGTGCATCAACAGCAACACCTCCAAGGTGAGAAATATGTTCCTATTTATCTTTTTTTGCTCAAGTTCTTCAGTACATCATATAATATAGAGAAGTGCAGATCAAGTGGTGCAATAATATACATCTGGCCACTTAAGTCATCCTTCCCTTTAAGCAGAGTGATGCCTTTCGATGTCACACAATAATGTTTGTTGCAAGAACATTCTGCTCTTAGTGTTTGTTTTTTTACAAACATCCTGCTTATATATATTGATGATGAGTCTTGTTGAAACCTTACATATGTTGGTTCCTGCTTATTTGCTCCAATGGCACAAACTTGAGCTGCTAGCATAAAAAGTGTTGCAGGCGACAGATAGTGAGTAGCAACTGTCAAAAACTTGAGCTACTGTCAAAAAATTCTGTTAGGTACAGTTAGCATCATGTTAGAAAATGGCCATAATGTGCCCTGATAATGATGTATTTTGTCATAAAAATATATAGTGGACTGCCATGATAATGACATGGTCCTGTGTTTGCAAGCTGTCATAATCTTCAGTTTACTTGACTTTTGATCATGCTAGTAGTTTACTTACATGAGTTGTTTTATTGACATGGCACATTTGCAATGGAGTTTTATATATCTTTAGCCACTGTTCATTAACAGCAAGTCAGTTTTGCTGCTGTTATGCCTATATTCACTGCTGCTGCTGCTGTACTTGTGATGATGCTACTTGTGATCTTCTAAAATGACCCATTGGCGACTTCATTACGCGGGGATACTGATTTTGAAGGTACCCCGAGAGGCGCTTGAGTTTGCCGGAATGTCGATTAACTTCCATTCCGGCAAATTCAGGTACTCCATATGTCCTATTTTCAGCAAAGGTCATGCTGAAATTTTTCCGTGTATTTTAGCATGACTTTGCTAAAAATCGGACATATGGGGTACTTGCTACTAATGCATGGGTCGAGGTATCTTAGTACTTAGTTCAGTAGGATCAACTGCCCCTTTATTCTTGCTGCATTAAACCATAGGTGGCAATAGAGCCAAGTGATTAGTGCCAAGTGATTAGGCCCAACCTAGGGTGCCTCGGCATCTATAAACCCTAAATGATGAAAACTTAACTTAGCATTCAGCTTTTAGGATGCCTCGGCGTCGACAAACCCTAAATGATAAAAGCTTAGCTTTTAGGATGCCTCAGTGTCAACAAACCCTAAATGATGATACCATGATCTTGTTCCTTGACAACAACCAACTTTTTGACCAAACTTTTTTTCTTATTTAGAGCGAAACATGGCCCACAACGATGAGGCCGGCGGTTCGGGTGGCAAGCAATTCTGGGAGCTGTCCCAGGAGATGGAGGAACAACCTCACCGCTATGGGGATGCCGCAGAAGACACCGATCCTGACTACACAACCCCTAGTGGCGTCGGGGATGACACCACTGATGGTGCCGCCGAGGATGCCACCACTGATGGTGCCGCCGAGGATGCCACCACTGATGATGGTGGCGCACGCACAGATGGTAGCCAACCGAAGAAGCAACGGAAGGACCGGCGCCCGAACGCGCTCCGCACCGTCAAGGAGGAATTTACTCAAGTGGACTCCGATGGGAATCCAACGGAGCCCAAACATATAGTCAATGGGTACTTAGTTCAGCTCGGGTGCATTCTTCGGAGCACCGCCTCGATCAACACCGAGAACCTTAGGCATAAGGACCGAGGGAATTTGTGCAACCTCCTCTTCACGAAGCTGCACGAACGATACAAGTTCCCCGCTGAATTTGAAAACACACGCCTCTCGGGGAATAAAGTGAACAGTGCCGCCCTCACGAGGATGAGCACGGCCCTGTCTACTTGGAGAAGCACGGTGAAGAGAATGATTGAGAAACGTGATAGTTATGAGAAGATCAAGGCGAAAGATCCTTCGATCAGCGAAGAGGACTACAAGGAGTTCAAGATCATGTGCGAGAGCAGTGCAACCTCCGAATCAAGTCAGTGGGGGAAAGAAATGCGGGAGTTGAACTTAGGGGAACACAAACTCGGTCCCGGCGGTTACAGAGTGGCGGAGCCTATATGGGACAAGGAGGACGCGGAGCGTGCCGAGCAAGGCCTACCGCCCCGCTTCGAGAAATACAAAAGTGACAAGCAGACTAGGAACTATGTCAGGGCCCGGTACAAGGAGGACCTGATAACAAAGGAGCTTACCACGGATCCGAAGACCAGGGCGCTTGAGCTTGTTCTGGCGAAGGACACTGAAAGCAGTAGTGCGGGGTCGTCTCAGAGCACCCCTGCTTGGGACAACACTCTAAATAGGGTGTTGAATGTAATGAAAAACAAGGATAAGCTCAGTAAGTCATCGTCAGCTGGTCGTGTCGCCGGCAAAGGCTTGTCCACAAAATGGTCATCATACTATACCGCTGGTGGGCGAAAGTAGAAAAAGACCAGCTCGGAAAGCCAGTCGCGCGAGGTTCAAGAACTCAAGGCACAAGTGGCGTGGATTCCGGAGATTGTCCAAGAGCAAGTGCACCAACAACTGGGATCGACGCTCACTGGCATTATGCCTACCTTGATTCATGGGCTGACGATGTGGATTGCGGGTGGCCAACAGGGGCCGCCCCCAATTCCCAGCTTCACGGCCAGCAACTCACACAACGCGCAGGCGGCGCCATTGGTGTCTCCGGCGGCTCCATTGGTGTCTCCGGCGGCGGCTTAGGTATTGGTGTCTCCGACGCCGGCACGGTCGACATTGGAGCTTAATGCACCCGGGTGTACGCCGGCCGGCACCTCGCCAGCAAGCGGCCCCTCCGTCAGTTGCACGCCTGCCGTTGGCGGTGCCTCAACATTAGCCGAGCTCGACTCCATCATCACAGTAACTAATTAAGCCTCCCGGCCGAGGACTTCATCTCCTTTTGCCTTTGACTGGGCATCCCTGACGCCCTACATGTTTTCGCAGGGCGCCGCCGACGTTCCGTGCACTCTCCTGCACTTCGTGAACGACGAGTTGGTCGATGTCGCCAAGGGCAAAATCATTCAACCGGGCAACCCCGTGTTCCACAGTAAACCGATGCCACCGACTGTGTATAGGGTTCAACTAGTTCGGGTGCTGCCAGGCTGCGATGATTTGTTAGCTCTGATTCGACCCGCCGGGGCCGACGAAGATGATCTGATGACCCTCAGTGCCTGCCTAAGCTGGCCCCTGCTTTGGTCGAAGAGCCAGATTCGTTTGGGGGCGGGGGACACCACCCCAAAGACAACACCGCCGGTCGTGTCGGCGCCAAGCCATGGCAAGACCGCTGCAACGCTACCGGACATTCCGGACATCCCTATGGCACAGGATCCAAACATGCATATGGCACAGGATCTGGACGACGACGACAACGACGACGGCCGTACATTTAGCAACATCGATAAGTACTTTGCCGAACATGGGTACGATGACGAATTCTGCGGGCCTCTTTCTCAAGAACCCAACCAAGACGACCGCGGTCTAGCTGGTACAGCGGAGAAACCCAGTTGCAACAGGCGTCGTCTGGCGTTCAGTTCTCAGGAGACGCCTCCAGCTGCCGACTTCACCGAGCCTCAGATAGCCGAGGTACCAAATATTATCAGCCCCAACACACTCAAGAAGGCGGTCTGTGAGCAGAACTCACTCCCATTACAACAGAAGATCAAGAAGGGACAGAAAAGAAAGAGTAACAAGGGTGCGAGCCAGCCGGCACCGAGTACGATCCGTGCTCAGGACGGCTACCTTCACCTAAGGATATCTCGAGGAGGGTGCATGTGGCGGGTAGGGCGATGCTACCGACAAATATGCTCAATGCTGCAACCGGTGCTATGCGGAGTCTGCATGACAGTGTTCTTTCTTTGGAGAAGCGGCGTCTCAGAGAGAATGATGTGGCATACCCGGTTTTCGTGGCCAAGATGCCAGAGGGCAAGGGCTTTGTGGATGGCGCCATCGGGGGTACGATCGTCCTGCGGTTTGATGACATCTTTGCTATGTTTAACCTTCATCCGCTGCACTACACCTTCGTTCGGCTGTTTTCGCTGAGTATGGAGATGCGGATCATTAGAGACAAGACCCCGGACATTGTGATAGTCGACCCCTTCTACATGTGTGCCAAGATCTTGGGCAGCGCTGGGGACCGGCAAGTCGCGACTTCTTACCTCGAAGGCGTAATTCTGGCAAACCCGATAAGGATAACTTTCTCGTGCCTTACTTTCCCGAGTAAGTCATCCCCTCACCGCCCCATAACATATGATTTCTTAGATTTCGATCATTCTTTTTTTTCTAACATTCCGTGTTCTGTGCAGTGACACACATTGCACACTCATCCTCTTAAGCCCGAAATATTCCATGGCCACGTATTTTCGACCCAGACCGTGACTCCAAGATAGACTACACAAATATCAAGAAAGTTCTTGATGATGTTCTCCCCGGCTACGCCAAATCTGGAGGCACCTTCGCCAAGCCAGCTCGTAGGCGGTACGGCGCGCACGTGTTTGCCCACAATACAAAGTTCTCCTGCGTCAAGCAGCCGCCTGGCGGTCAGAAGGATGCCTACTACGCCCTCCATCACATGCGGGCGATCATACGGGACCATCATCAGCTTCTGCTACCAGATAATCTTAAAGATTGGGCCGCGAGCTTGTCGGCAATCCAGGACGCGGACATCAGACAAGAATTCTTTCGCATCCAGTCAGAGTTTGCGGAAATTATCCATCAAGATGTCCTTCGTACCTCGGGGCAGTTCTACCTCAGACATCAACCGTCCAACAGTGAGATATACACAACGCTACAAATGCAGGCTGATAACGCCCGCGATTTCATGACCATCACGACAGACGGCGGCTTCATCCACGCTCCGGTCCCATGAGTCGAGTCGACGGTAGTGATGCTATGTGTAGTTCTGAAACATTGATTGGCTCATGTTGTAATTAAACTTTAATGAACTTGTATGTCTCTTTGGGTTGGACAGTCGTTCAACTTGGATGTAATCGATGCTATTTATTAGTAGGACCATGAATTGTGCTATTAATGTCTTGCTTTTCTCTTCCGATCCTTTTGTTGCATACTTATATATTGCTTATGTATTGTCTGTTGTTTGGCTTGTGCATAGAGGTGCCATCGTATGTCGTGTACAAGGGTAAGGTTCCCGGAGTCTACGACGACTAGGAGGAGTGTCAGAGACAGGTTCACCGTTTCAGCGGTAACAGTTACAAAGGGTACACCACTAGGGTGGAGGCGGAATCTAGATATGCCCGCTATCTAGCGGGAGAGAGGAGGGAGCGTTGGAGGAACCGGATGAAGACCAGTTTCATCGCGATGATGCTCATCGTGATGACCGCAGCTCTCTTCTATGTGATGGAAGTTTAGATGATCGATATCGACTTGTAATGTGAAGACAAACTCGCCACTCGCAGTCTCGAGACTTGTAATATTCTATCTTTGTTCGGTCTTTTGAATTCGGAGACTAATATGATGAATTATATTCGTAGACTAATCTTCTATTGTATTCGATGAATCTGTTGTTGCTGTGTGCTGTTGTCTAAATTCTGTCCAATAATATATTTTGTAACCAGTGAAAATATCAGAAAAGAAAAAAAATCCCTAATATTCATACTAGTGGCGCACCACACAAGACACTAATGGTGCACTATGATAATCACACTAATGGCGCATCACCCACTGGTGTGCCATTAGTATGCCAAAGCACATGGGTACATATGGCCCCCTGGAAGGCATACTAATGGCGCACTCTGAGATATACTAATGGCGCACCACGCGGTGCGCCATTAGAACACCAGATAGTAATGGCGCACCAGTGGTGCGCCATTAGAATTTAATTCTAATGGCGTGATGCTAGTGGCGCACCAGTGGTGCGCCATTAGTAGGCAAAACTGGTGCGCCACTAGCATGCCTTTTCCTAGTAGTGTATATTCACAGTCTCTCACCCTCTCTTCACCAGATCTAAACAAGATTGCGTTGGCCTCTTGTCTCTCTCTCCCCCCTCACAGCTGGTGAAGGAGGCGTCTGTATCCCGTCGCACCTGGAAGGGGAGGAGGTGCAGTGTTCACTCTATAGCCTTTGGCGAGGGAGGCAATCCACTACTGGCTGTGCTATTCTCTTTCACACAGTGCCTGTGCGGGAGGGCCACCGACCCCTTCTTCCTTGCTGTCGTACGTAGTGTGGGAAGATCCGGCCTCCTGCCGCACGCCTTGCCACATCCCGACGACCCTAAGGTATAAGTTTCTTTAAAATCGTCGTTGCTCTAGCTGCATGTGGATCTTTTTCGATCTGTAGTCGAATCTAGGTCTTGGTTCAAAGAGGAAAGAAGGGTGCGGTGGGCTGGAGCAAGAATCTAGGACGTGGTTCAATAAGGAAAGGAGGGGCGGAAATTAGTATAGACTGGCTATCCAGCCGCTTTGTAGGTCGAAAAGGGAAAAAGGGGGTAACCCAGTACACACATCCGTAAGGAACCGATCTCTTTGTTGAAAAGGGAAAGAAACTGGGGGGTCGGGTAGTTTGTGCAGGACTAGATTTGCTGCCCTCGCTTAGGAAAAATGTTCAAAGAGAACAAATATGGGACCAACACATATATGCTGCTTGGCTACATACTCTGCATCACCCATTTATACGTGTGGACGCACATGGTGCTGGCATGTCCCATACAGCTATTTTGCTGTTGTTAATCTAAGAATGCCGCCGGAAAATTGAAGCAATGCCACTATTAAAAGTAAATTACATTTTTTAACGAATGTTGTTTCAAGAGAATGTCTCTGTTAATATGAATCAATGCAACCGTTTTAGAAATGCTACTATCCTACTTTGTTTTCCATCCAAGATAAGTTAGATGCTTCTTTCTGTCACCGTTTGTTTCATCCTCCTTTATCGGCAAGTAATTGTTTCCTTTTTGCCTCTGTTAAAACAGGGGTATCGATTCATCTTGTTGCTATTGCGACATTTTGCTTAGCTACTCGAAACACTTATGTTTTAAAAGTGTTTTGTGCAGTTCAACTTGAATGTCACACCGGTGACTTTGCTTAATTTTTGTGGAACTGCACAAAAGGAGATCGAGATTTGTTTCCACTCTTCGTGGCGAGTTGTTTCAAATCTTGGTCTCATCCACATGATGTGCAGTGTGCTTTGAGATGTTGTGCTACTTGTTTTGGTACTATTTTAAATAAATGTTGAATTGAATCTATTGTATTGCTATCTTTTCCAATTAAGTAGTGAACAAAAATGGGACCAACCCAGACATGATGCTTGTTGCTTTGTTACAACAAATTCAGCATCACCCCCTTTATAAGCCAGTAATTGATGCGACTCTCAGAATTAACTACTGAATCTTATTTCAAAACTGCAACACTTGTTAGGGAATGGCGGGATTACCATTTTTGTGGCCGCATGTTTCATCCTCCTTTATTAGCCAGTAATTGATTCCTTTTTTGCCTCTGTTGAAACAGGGATATCCATTCAACTTGTTGCTATTGCGACATTTTGCTTCGCTATGTGAAACACTTTGCTTGATTTCAGTGCAACTGCACAAAACGAGATTCGATTTCCTATTCGTGTTGGCAGATTGGTATTTTATCCTGGTCTTCTCATGAAAGGTCGGTACAGGCCATCATCCACATGATTGTGTAGTGTGCTTTGAGATGTTGTGCTACTTGTATTGGTACTGTTTTAAATAAATGTTGAATTGAAGATATTGTATTGCTGTCTTTTCCCATTAAGTAGTGAACAAAAATGGGACCAACCCAGACATGATGCTTGTTGCTTTGTTACAACAAACAATGCATCGCCCGCTTTATAAGTAGATGGACGCACATACTGTTGTTGCGCCCACTCTCCCCTGGAACTGTTTATGCTTTTCGTTAATCTAATGCCGCTGGTAAAATTAAGCAATGCCACTCTCAGAATTAATTAACTGCTGAATCTTAGTTCAAAACTGCAACACTTGTTAGGAATGGTACTATCCTGCTTTGTAGTTATTTCTACATGTTTAACCAAGGTATTGTTAAGATAATGTCTCTGTTAAAATGAATCAGTCGCATTGTTTTAGGAATGATACTTTTCTACTTTTTCGTTCTATATATATGTTGAAACAAGGCATTGTTAAGATAATGTCTCAGTTAATATGAATGAATCACACTGATTGAGAATTGCTACTCTCCTGCTTTGTTTCCCATTAAGATAAGGTAGAGCAGTAGATGTTTTTCTTCTGGGAGTACAAGTCATCAACCGTTATTTCTCAGTAATTGTTTCCCTTATACCTTTTTTGCTTACAGGGATATCACAATTAAAGCTCGATTTTATTCCGACTTCAATTTTAGTTCAACTGCACAAAAGGAGCCAATGTGTCCAAGGCAAACTGCTGCATTACTGGGTCCAGTTGGTCGTTCCACTTTGCAAAAAGAAGCAGTCATTGTTTGTGCTACATTACAGAATGAATGACCGAGATGATTTACAGAGTATTAGGCCTTCCACTATGTAGGCCAAAAGAGGTGCCAATTTCACCTTTTCTTAGTTTGGCACCGAATACCTCCATTGCTTCAGCCGGTGCCATAAATATTAGACACCGGTGACATGACTAGTCTGCAGAGACCATTGGCAATTTAATAACACGTGGAGTGCCCTGGGCAAAAAGTGCCCAAACAAGTACAAGAAGCGACAGGACTCCACAATCATAGGCATTACATATTTTGAATGGGAAAAGCTTGTCAAAGTTTAATCATTGATGTTAGCAAGAAGCGACAGGACTCCACGATCATAGGCATTACATATTTTGAATGGGAAAAGCTTGTCAAAGTTTAATCATTGATGTTAGCAAGAAGACTTTAGTTTAATATATTGGAATTGGAAAACCTTGTCAAAATTTGCTCATTGATATTTGCCAGAAGACATGCATTTGATATTTTTGAGTGGGACGCCCTTGCTGTGAGCAGCGTCGAGTGTTTTTTCCTATTCCTGTGTTCAGTTTAGAAGTAAATAGTTACTCTGCTGAGATATTCCTGTGTTAAGAGTTTGTTCTGGATATTATCTATGTAATGTCAGGCCTTGTGTTTGATTGCAAAGTTGAGCTTGGAATGTTATGGCATGCGGCATCACGAGCTGTTCACCGTGCCTCCTGATAATAATGCTTCGTATTGTTTTGCATGTTGATCTAATGCCAGTGATTTGCTTGTTAAGAAGATCATCCTCTTCTGTTGTTTCCGTGCTTAAGAACTTCATCGTATGATGTTTCATTCATAGCCTATACGACAGGTCGGGTAGGTTAGACGTGAAACCATATGATCTTCCGACCAACTCATGATATTAGGTCGTGATTGGATCGTCGTTTTCCAACCAAAACCGCTTGTAAAACTGACGCTTGTAAATTAAAGCATATGCTCTCGGGCGAAGGCGCTTGGTTGGTCGATTTCGACTAGTAAAATATCGGAAGTACTTCACACACGATAAAAACGATGAACGACACTCGGTCGATTGCTAACCCAGCCGTTAGCTGCTGTTTCAGCCTTGCCCATGGATGGCATGATACGCACGTCGTGCATGTATCGTCGGGTAATGTCGTCCATATAGCAGTGCTCGTAAAATATACACTGGTCTCTCAAATTACACGCGTAACCCGCCGGTTTTACTTACAGAACTCGGGCCCTCGGTTTCATTAAGCCTGCATTTTATGCGTTGTTTTCGATGATGACTAAATTACACTTGTATGTTAATACAGGTTTGAAATAAACCAGAGCTCCCAAGCGCGGCCTTACCGTTTCTTGCCGTCTCAGTTTCTCAAAGGTGCTCATAGGTGTCCGATGATCCTGGCTTCCTGAATGAGCAGCGGGCGCTGTATCAGACCTCCGTAGGGCCCGCGAGGCCCTCTCCGTTGTCCTTCGAGTTGTTGCACTCGCCGTAGCACCGATCGTTGTTAACATGGTCAACGAACATGAGGATTCAGGAGATGACTTTATTTTGACTGGATGACACTAGGGACCCACTAGGGCCATAGCCGTACGTACGCAAGTGCCTCCTTATTATGTACAACTATATTTTTTCCTTTCTCCTGGTTTCCTGACATCATGGTCCCACACCATTGTCAACCTATGTAGTCAATATAAACGAGAGAATTGCACAAGGTGCGGCCGACAGCTGGGACCAAGCAGCTCGAGCGGTATTTGTGTTTTTGAGGCGTGAGCACTGTAGAGTTTTTCTTGGCGATGATTTCGTTGTTGTTCAGAGGAGAGCAGGGTATTAACTGGGTGGGCTGTGGCCCGTCTAGCCCAGGCCAGATATCCAGCCCAGATACTAATTTTTTCAAGATGAAAATGGCTAGCCCAGCTATACGTCTTTTTGAGGAATACCCATGCAAGGTCAACTTGTTATTCTCCGCCCCGCTGGGCTGCAAATCTTTCCTAGGAGGGATGCATTAGGCTTAACAGGAAAATGGGCTTTAAAGATAATAAATGGGATGTAATTATAAAAACTGGGCAGTAACTATAAAAGAATGCACCAAACACGAAATTAGTTTATAAAATATTATTTGTGGATTTTAAAAATCTTAAATTTTCATTGTTGCACGCGCAATGTTTCGTTGGATTTTTAGTAATACAAATTTATATTTAATCTGACTAGAAATTTCGGGATAAAAATATTTCGGATCCCATCAAAATGTTGGAAATTTTATTGAATTCTGTCTTCAATGGTTGGTTGAAATTATTAATCGTTGTCCTAGCTAAAAAATGGGTTGTACTTTTAAAAAACTGTAAATGGGCTGTTGTAAATTCCATTAGAATTCAAAAATGGGCTGTACATTCTTACAAAACGCAAATGGGCTATAAGTTCTCTGCCACACACAAGTGGGCCTACTAAGTGACGCGTCCCCTAAAAAAATAAGTTGACGCGTATGCAAGGCTTTGTCAACTTATTATAGTCAACACACGGTTCTAGCAGCAGTGGCTGTTGAATGTCTATCCAACAGATGTCGTGCTTCTTCTTCAATCTCAGATATTCTTAGCTTCGGCCGCCCAAAAAATGATTCCTCCCCCTGACATCTGGGGCGCACCGTTTCGAAGGGTGACCTGTGGGCCTACTAAGTTGGAGCGTACCAAGGGCTTTGTCAACTTAGTCAATACAAACACTTCTAGCTTCAGTGATCGTACGATGTCCATCCAACGGCCTTAGTGCTTCTTCAACCTCTGGTCTTCTTGGTCCAGCCGCCCAAAGCAGCGCCAGTCGTGCCGCCTGCTCCTGCCTCCTGTGGCCGGCTGTGCTGCCGCGGAGCCCTCACCGCCCCCATACTACTCCCACCGCTGGCCAGGCCATCCCTCCACTCACCCACACCCCCTGTTATTCTGCGGCGACGGAAGCCTCGCACCGTAGCCGAACCAGTGAACCCTCGTACTCCTCTCCGTGCGGGCTTCCACTGCTGCGTCTTCCCCGGCTCCACATCGTCCCCTTCCTAGGCGTCGCCGTCGTCCACCGCCCTGGTGCTCTCAGCGCGGCATGGTGAACGTGGTCAACGAGCGACCTCCATCGAAAAAGTACTGTGCGTGGAGAGGCTGACAGCTGGGTCCACGACGGCCGCAAGGAAGTGCCTCCTTATTACGTGCAAAATAATTATTCCTCCACCTTCCAGCAGGGACCCACCGGACGGGCCACCTTATTTTGCGAAAAAAAACGTTTCCCCCCTGACTGCTGGGACACACCGGACGGGCCACCGTATTTCACAAAAAAACGTTCCCCCCGCTATCAGTTCGGGCCCACCGGAAGTGCCTCTTCATTACGCACAAAAAATGAATACTCCCCCTGCTAGCTGGGACCCACCTTGGTGGGTGGCTGACTTGTGGGCCTACTAGCTTGACGGGGATGGAGGGCTTTGTCAACTTAGTCAATATGAACGATTCTAACTCCAGTGACTGTACGATGTCCATCCAACGGCCGTAGTGCTTCTTCAACCTCTGGTCTTCTTGCTCCAGCCGCCCAAAGCAGAGCCGGTCGTGCCGCCTGCTCCTGCCTCCCGTGGCCGGCTGTGCTGCCGCGGAGGCCTCACTGCCCCCTACTATTCCCACCGCTGGTCAGGCCCTGCGGCGACGGCAGCCTCACACCGCAGCCGAACGAGTGAACCCTCATACTCCTCTTCGCGTGGGCATCAACTACGGCGTCCTCACCGGCTCCGTGTCGTCCCCTTCCTAGGCCCCGCCGTCGTCCACCACCCTGGTGCTCTTGGCGCGGTGTGGTCAACGTGGTCAAGGAACGACTTCCATTGGACGTGGACTGTACGTGGAGAGGCTGACAGCTAGGTCCAAGGCCGCAGCAAGGAAGTGCCTCCTTATTACGCGGAAAATAACGATTCCTCCACTTGACAGCAGGGACCCACCAGACGGGCCACCGTATTTCGCAAAAAAAATGATTCCCTCCTGACTGTTGGGATCCACCAGCTACACCTTCGCATGCAAGGAAGTGCGTCCGGGCAAAAAAAAACGATTCGCCCCTCTGACTGCTGGGACCCACCAGCTACATCTTCGCATGCAAGGAAGTGCGTTCGGGCAAAAAAACAATTCGCCCCCTGACTGCTGGACCCACCAGCTACATCTTCGCACGCAAGGAAGTGCTTGACAGTCGGGACCCACCTGGTCAAAGCGTACGTAGCGTTGTCATTCTGGTCGCGAACGTGTACGTACATACTGGTCGATGTAGAGGCGCGCACGTGTCATAGTAGAGGCACGCACGTAGCATGTACACGTACGTACAGCGGCCAGGGTGCAAGAAAGAAAATATGGCCACGTATGTGTACGTACGGCCAGGGCTCGTGTACATGGCTGGGACGGAATGGAGAAACAGTGTCGTCGTCGTGTGATACGTCTCCGTCGTATCTACTTTTCCAAACACTTTTGCCCTTGTTTTGAACTCTAACTTGTATGATTTGAATGGAACTAACCAGGACTGACGCTGTTTTCAGCAGAACTGCCATGGTGTTGTTTTATGTGCAGAAAACAAAAGTTCTCGGAATGACCTGAAACTCCACAGAATATCTTAGAATAAATAATAAAAAATCCTCGCCAAAGATGAAGACCAGGGGGGCCACACCCTGTCCACGAGGGTGGGGGGCACGCCCCTCCCCCCTGGGCGCGCCCTACCTCGTGGGCCCCCTGGTGGCCCTCCGACGCCAACTCCAACTCCATATATTGCCCTTCGGGGAGAAAAAATCAGAGAGAAAGTTTCATCGCGTTTTACGATACGGAGCCACCGCCAAGCCATAATCTCTCTCGGGAGGGCTGATCTGGAGTCCGTTCGGGGCTCCGGAGAGGGGGATTCGTCGCCGTCGTCATCATCAACCATCCTCCATCACCAATTTCATGATGCTCACCGCCGTGCGTGAGTAATTGCATCGTAGGCTTGCTGGACGGTGATGGGTTGGATGAGATTTATCATGTAATCGAGTTAGTTTTGTTAGGTTTTGATCCCTAGTATCCATTATGTTCTGAGATTGATGTTGCTATGACTTTGCTATGCTTAATGCTTGTCACTAGGGCCCGAGTGCCATGATTTCAGATCTGAACCTATTATGTTTTCATGAATATATGTGTGTTCTTGATCCTATCTTGCAAGTCTATAGTCACCTACTATGTGTTATGATCCGGCAACCCCGAAGTGACAATAATCAGGACCACTCCCAGTGATGACCATAGTGTGAGGAGTTCATGTATTCACTATGTGCTAATGCTTTGTTCCGGTTCTCTATTAAAAGGAGGCCTTAATATCCCTTAGTTTCCATAGGACCCCGCTGTCACGGAAGGGTAGGACAAAAGATGTCATGCAAGTTCTTTTCCATAAGCACGTATGACTATTTACGGAATACATGCCTACATTACATTGATGAACTGGAGCTAGTTCTGTGTCACCCTATGTTATGACTGTTACATGACGAACCACATCCGGCATAATTATCCATCACTGATCCGGTGCCTATGAGCTTTCCATATACTGGTTTACGCTTATTTACTTTTCCGTTGCTACTGTTACAATCACTACAAAAATACCAAAAACATTACTTTTGCTGTCTTTACTTTGTTACCGTTACCACCATTATCATATTACTTTGCTACTAAACACTTTGCTGCAGATACTGAGTTTCCAGGTGTGGTTGAATTGAGAACTCAGCTGCTAATACTTGAGAATATTCTTTGGCTCCCCTTGTGTCGAATCAATAAATTTGGGTTGAATACTCTACCCTCGAAAACTGTTGCGATCCCCTATACTTGTGGGTTATCAAGACCTTTTTCTGGCGCCGTTGCCGGGGATCATAGCTCTATTCTTTGAGTCACTCAGGATTTATATCTGTTGGACACTATGAAGAACTTGAAAGACGCTAAGACAACAATTTATCCCTCAACTACGAGGGGAGGTAAGGAACTGCCATCTAGCTCCACACTTGATTCACCTTCTGTTATATGTAAGCTAGCGACACCTAAACCTGCTTCTGCTATTCATTCCGATATGTCGCATGTTATTGATGATGCCACTTCTGCTATGCATGATACCTATGATGAAACTACTTCTATGCTTGATACTACTCTGCCCCTTGGTGAATTTTTAGATGAACAAATTGCTAGATCTAGAGAAAGAGGAATTATTGAAACTGAACACGATGATGTTAGTAATGATGATAATATGCCTGCTATTCCTGAGGGTTATCTTTTTAATGTTGAATCTACTTAAGCTATTCTTGCTTGCCAGGATAGTCTTGAACGTAAGAGGTTGCTAGTTAAGTGGAGTAAAGAATCTTTTAGAGATAGGATGAGACCCGACCCTGCTTTTGCTACTTCACCTATCTGTGTTCCCGATCAGGATTATTATGATTTTTCAGTTGATCCAGATATAATTACTTTGGTTGAATCTGATCCTTTTTATGGCTACGAATCTGAAACTATTGTGGCACATCTTCGTAAGTTAGATGATATAGCTGCCCTGTTTACTAATAATGAGAGATCGCGCTACCTTTATTTACTCAAAATATTTCCGTTCTCATTAAAGGGTGATGCTAATATATGGTTTAATTCTCTTGATCCTGGTTGTGTGCAAAGTCCCCAGGATAAGATTTATTACTTCTCTGCTAAATATTTCCCTGCTAATAAGAAACAAGCTACTTTGAGGGATATATATAATTTTGTGCAAACTGAAGAAGAGAGTCTCCCACAAGCTTGGGGAGGCTTCCCAAGTTACTTTGCCTGATCATCCTCTTAAGAAACCTGAAATACTTGATATCTTTAATAATGGACTAACTGATGCTTCCAGAGATTACCTGGATAGTTGTGCTAGTTCTCTTTTCAGGGGAAGAACACCGGATGACGCTGAAATTCTATTGAATAATATGTTGACAAATGAAAATAATTGGGCACCTCCTGAGCCAACTCCTGAGCCAGCTCCTGAGCCAATTACTGAGTCTATTCCTAAACCAACTCCTAAGAAGAGAGGTGTTCTATTTCTCAGTCCTGAAGATATGCAAGAGGCAAAGAAATCTGTGAAAGAAAAAGGTATTAAAGCTGAAGATGTTAAGAATTTACCTCCTATTGAAGAAATACATGGTCTTAATTTACCGCCTGTTGAAGAAGTATATGATCTCAATTACTTATTTACTGAAGAACCTCCCGATATCCCAACACAGGTAGTAAAGGTAAATTCTCTCTATAGATATGATAAAGCTGAAGTCCCTCCTACTAAAATTGCTAGTCAGTGCTTGGGTGAGTTTGATAACTTTATGTTTAAGCAAGATGACTTTAATGCTTATTTTGGTAGACAATTAAAACAAAATACCTTTATGATTAAACGCTTGAGTGATTATATGGCTAATATTAGAGGTGAACTTAAACTTGTTAGCAAACATGCTTCTATGGTTACCACTCAAGTAGAACAAGTACTTAAAGCTCAAAAAGAAGTGCTTGATGAAATGAATAGTAAGAAAAATGATTATGCTGTTAGAGTGGCTACTAGAACTGGTAGAATGACTCAGGAACCTTTGTATTCTGAAGGCCACCCAAAGAGAATCGAGCAAGATTCTCAGAGAAATAATATTGATATGCCTAGTTCTTCTAAGAGGAAGAAAAAGAAAAATGATAGGACTTTCAAACTTGTAGTGAACCTATTGCTGAACCGCCTGATAATCCAAATGATATCTCTATGTCTGATACTAAAACACAATCTGGTAATGAACATGAACCTAGTGATAATGTTAATGATAATGTTCATGTTGATGCTCAACCTAGTAATGATAATGATGTAGAAGTTGAACCTGCTGTTGATCTTGATAACCCACAATCAAAGAATCAACGTTATGATAAAAGAGACTTCGTTGCTAGGAAACATGGTAAAGAAAGAGAACCATGGGTTCAGAAACCCATGCCTTTTCCTCCCAAACCATCCAAGAAAAAGGATGATGAGGATTTTGAGCGCTTTGCTGAAATGATTAGACCCATCTTTTTGCGTATGCGATTGACTGATATGCTCAAAACAAATCCTTCTGCTAAGTATATGAAGGATATCATAACAAATAAAAGAAAGATACCTGAAGCTGAAATTTCCACCATGCTTGCTAATTATACTTTTAAGGGTGGAATACCAAAGAAATTTGGAGATCCAGGAGTACCTACTATACCATGCTCCATTAAAAGAAAGTATGTTCAAACTGCTTTATGTGATCTTGGAGCCGGTGTTAGTGTTATGCCTCTCTCTTTATATCGTAGAATTGACTTGAATAAGTTGACACCTACTGAAATATCTTTGCAAATGGCTGATAAATCAACTGCTATACCTGTCGGTATTTGTGAGGATGTGCCTGTTGTGGTTGCAAACGTTACTATTTTAACCGACTTTGTTATTCTTGATATTCCCGAGGATGATAGTATGTCTATTATTCTTGGAAGACCTTTTCTTAATACTGCAGGGGCTGTTAGTGATTGCAACAAAGGCAATGTCACTTTTCATGTTAATGGTAATGAGCATACGGTACACTTTCCGAGGAAACAACTTCAAGTTTATAGTATCAACTCTATTGGAAAAATTCCATCGATTATATTTGGAGGTTTTTAATTTCCTCTTCCTACTGTCAAGAAGAAATATGATATACTTATCATTGGGGATGTCCATATCCCCGTTGAGGTAACATAGTGTTATTCGAAATTTCTCCGGTTCCATGATTATCGGAAGGAGTTTGTTAACAAGACTTGATCAACCTTGTTAGTGGACTCTTTTTGATGAGCATGAGATGGATGAAACTAGAAGCACAACCTTCTGTACCCTCTTTATTTTCTCTGTTATTTAGTAAAAATAAAGTAAAATAGTAATTTTCTGTCTGTCTCCCGACTTATCTGAGCGATATAAAAATATCCCGAAAATAAAAGTTCTCAGAATGCCATGCCAATTTAATATGATTTTTTTGGGAATATTTGAGGATTTTTAGTGCAAAAATTACCGCGGGGGGAGCTACCACCTGGTCATGAGGGTGGAGGGCGCGCCCTACCCGCCTAGGTGCGCCCCCCTACCTCGTGGGCCCATGGTGGCCCTCCTTCACTTATCCCTGCACCCATCTTCTTCCTCTGCCTCACACAAACCCGAAAAACCAACTCAAGCTCGTGTTCCAGCAACTTTTGCTGCGATTTTCGATCTCCTTGCTCAAAGCACCTCTCGCAAAACTGCTTGGGGAGATTGTTCCTTGGTATGTGACTCCTCCATTGGTCCAATTAGTTTTTGTTCTAGTGCTCTATTCATTGCAAATTTGTGCTGCATAGGTGACCATGTTCTTGAGCTTGCATGTCAAATTTATATGGTTCCAAGTAGTTCTAATGCTTGATATATGCTCTAGGCACTTGTATGAGTAGTTGCTATCAGTTTTATTGAAGTTGGTTCACTTTTGTTTGAAGTTACTAAAAATTTCAGAATTATTTTTCAGAGGAAACAATATGCTTAGGAGGATGTTCCAAGGTGGTTCTTCAAGGAAGCAACGTCCCAGGCTTGCAATGCGTGATGGTGACGAGGAACCACCAAGAGACGCTCTCGTGAGGCCCTGTGAATGGCCTTCGGAAAATTTTATGAATCAAGTGGGAATTAAAGAAGAATTCTACGCATATTTGCGTAATGCCGGTCTTGAGGACTTTGAAGCTGATAAATGCCCCCAGTATCGTTACCTCACAAGTTCATTTGTGGGGAGGTTTGATTTTACATCTTCGCGTAATTCTCCTTCAGTCATGTTTGACCTTTATGACAAATCTTATACCATGGACTTAGAAGATTTCACTTTTGCATGCAAACTTCCATCTTGGGGTAGTATCAGGGATCCCCCTAAATCTGAATATAGAGACTTTCTTGCTAGAATAACTGTGGGGGAATCTAGAGATATAGCGCAGGCCACTATAGGGAGCATTCACTTTCCTGCTATACATTATTTTGCTCTCTTCATTGGTAGATGCATAAATGCTAAGGATGAAGCATGTCACATGTGTGCCCCTGATCTCAGCATTCTCAGAAGTGCTGTGTTAGGGGACTAATCTTATCATATGGGAGCCATTGTAGCTCGTAGGTTGCAACATAATAGACGTAACGGAGATTTCTTTGGAGGAATTTATGCAACCCGCTTAGCTAAATTTCTTGATGTAGACATTCGTGAGGGTGATATGGAGTTACCCCCTTCTTATTTAGATCTTGATTCTATGTTTTCCCACCAGTTCATTGAGAGGACTGGACCACCTTTCCAGTATCGTCTAATCTTTAACAAACAGCATGTTGTCCGTGTTACTCTTCCTGCTCCTGCCTTCTTTGATTTTTAGACGAGAGGAAAATATATTATTACCAGAGAGGAGTCAGATGAGTACGAGAGAAGAGCGGAGGCAGCTCGACGCCATGCTGCTGCTCAGGAGGCGGTAGCCGCTGCATCGCAGTACAACCCCAGCTACACCTACGGGTATCAGCCAGGCTATCCCTGGCAATAGACCAACTTAGGCCAAAAGCCTAAGCTTGGGGGAGTACGTATTTCTCACCGACATTACATTTATGCTCACACACACTCATTGCTAGATGTCGGTGCTCATACTCTTTCACTGTAATATCCATGCTAGTTTATTTTCTTTTTCTAGCTTTCTTCTTGTGTGTTTGATAAACGTTAAGAAAAAACAAAAAAAAATAGTTAGTCTATTTTTCCTGCTGTAGTATTAATAATTAAAAAGAAAACCCAAAAATATTTCCCGTTCTTCTTTTGCTTGTTGGGAGCTTTCCCGTGTAAATAGTTTTTATTTTTGTTTTCCTTTCTTTGGGGGTCGAGAAGACCATATTGAAAATGCTTAGTGGCTCTCATATGCATTATTGTTTATCTAACTTAGAGCCCATATTACTTGTCTTCTCTCTTGAGTTGAATGCTTGCAGATTCCAGCTTAGTCCAATGCACGTGCACTCTTATTATTATACACACCGTTTGGTCGTGCAAGTGAAAGGCAATAATGATGATATACGATGTACTTATTGGGATGAGAAAAGCTGGTATGAACTCGACCTCTCTTGTTTTTGTAAATATGATGATTCATCGTTCCTGATTCAGCTATTATGAAGTAAACATATTTGCAATGACATTTAGAGATTATAGTTTCTTGTGCCATGCTTGATTAGCTATGAGTTATAATGGTTTACCTTGCGTGCCAACATGCTATTAGAATGATTATGATGTGGTATGATGGAGATGGTATCCTCCTTTAAATGAATTGAGTGACTCGACTTGGCACATGTTCACGCATGTAGTTGAATCAAATCAACATAGCCTTCATGATATTTATGTTCATGGTGGATTATATCCTACTCATGGTTATATTCGGTGTAAATTATTTTTAATGCATGTTTACGACTGTTGTCGCTCTCTCAGTTGGTCGCTTCCCAGTCTTTTGCTAGCCTTCACCTGTACTAAGCGGGAATACTACTTGTGCATCCAAACTCCTTAAACCCAAAAGTTGTTCCATATGAGTCCACTATACCTTCCTATATGCGGTATCTACCTGCCGTTCCAAGTAAATTTGTATGTGCCAAACTCCAAACCTTCAAATGAAATTCTGTTTTGTATGCTCGAGCAGCTCATGTGCAACTAGAGCTGCCTATATCTTCCATGCTAGGTGTGTTATTCTCAAGAGGAGTGGACTCCACTCCCCATTCACGAGAAAGGGCCGGTAACCAGGATGCCCAGTCCCATGATCCAAAAAGATCAAAGCAAATCAAAATAATTAAACAAAACTCCCCCTGGGACCCATTGAATGTTGGAGGCACTCGTTGTTTCGAGCAAGCCATGGATTGATGCTTGTGGAGGAGGGGGAGTATAAACCTTTACCATTCTGTTTGGGAATTGCCTATAATGCATGTAGTATGGAAGATACAGCCATCTCATAGTTGTTGCGTTGACAGTGAAAGTATGCCGCTCAAAATATAATTTATCTCTATTTCAAAATCGAGCTCTGGCACCTCTACAAATCCATGCTTCCCTCTGCGAAGGGCCTATCTATTTACTTTTATGTTGAGTCATCATCCTTCTTATTAAAAAGCACCCGCTGGAGAGCACACTATCGTTTGCATTCATTATAACTGGTTTATATTGGGTATGACTTGACTGGATCTTTTTTACCATGAATTACATGTTTAGTCAGTCCTTGATCTTTAAAGGTGCTCTGCATTTATGTTTTGCGGTCTCAGAAAGGGCTGGCGAGATACCATTTCGTTATATCATGTTATGATTATTTTGAGAAAGTGTTGTCATCCGAGTTTTATTATTATGGCTCGCTAGCTGATTATGCTATTGATATGAGTAATTATGAGACCTACGTGTTATTGTGAGTATGGTTAGTTCATAATAATTGTTGAATCTTGAATGTTGGCTTTTCATGTTTACAACAACAAGAGCAAACAGAGTTTGTAAAAGTTTTTCTTTTTCTCTTTCAGTTTGTCAACTGAATTGCTTGAGGACAAGCAAGGGTTTAAGCTTGGGGGAGTTGATATGTCTCCGAAGTATCTACGTTTACAAACACTTTTGCCCTTGTTTTGGACTCTAACTTGTATGATTTGAATGGAACTAACCCGGACTGACGCTGTTTTCAGCAGGATTGCGATGGTGTTGTTTTATGTGCAGAAAACAAAAGTTCTCGGAATGACCTGAAACTCCACGGAATTTCTTAGAATAAATAATAAAAAATCCTCGCCAAAGATGAAGACCAGGGGGCCCACACCCTGTCCACGAGGGTGGGGGGCGCGCCCCTCCCCCCTGGGCGCGCCGCCCTACCTCGCCCTCCGACGCCAACTCCAACTCCATATATTGGCTTTCGGGGAGAAAAAAATCAGAGAGAAAGTTTCATCGCATTTTACGATACGGAGCCGCCGCCAAGCCCTAATCTCTCTCGGGAGGGCTGATCTAGAGTCACTTCGGGGCTCCGGAGAGGGGGATTCATCGCCGTCATCATCATCAACCATCCTCCATCACCAATTTCATGATGCTCACCGCCCTGCGTGAGTAATTGCATCGTAGGCTTGCTGGACGGTGATGGGTTGGATGAGATTTATCATGTAATCGAGTTAGTTTTGTTAGGGTTTGATCCCTAGTATCCATTATGTTCTGAGATTGATATTGCTATGACTTTGCTATGCTTAATGCTTGTCACTAGGGCCCGAGTGCCATGATTTCAGATCTGAACCTCTTATGTTTTCATGAATATATGTGTGTTCTTGATCCTATCTTGCAAGTCTATAGTCACCTACTATGTGTTATGATCCGGCAACCCCGAAGTGACAATAATCGGGACCACTCCCGGTGATGACCATAGTTTGAGGAGTTCATGTATTTCACTATGTGCTAATGCTTTGTTCCGGTTCTCTATTAAAAGGAGGCCTTAATATCCCTTAGTTTCCAATAGGACCCTGCTGCCACGGGAGGGTAGGACAAAAGATGTCATGCAAGTTCTTTTCCATAAGAACATATGACTATTTACGGAATACATGCCTACATTACATTGATGAACTGGAGCTAGTTCTGTGTCACCCTATGTTATGACTGTTACATGACGAACCACATCCGACATAATTATCCATCACTGATCCGCTGCCTACGAGCTTTCCGTATACTGGTTTACACTTATTTACTTTTCCGTTGCTACTGTTACAATCACTACAAAAATACCAAAAACATTACTTTTGTTGTCTTTACTTTGTTACCGTTACCACCACTATCATATTACTTTGCTACTAAACACTTTGCTGCAGATACTAAGTTTCCAGGTGTGGCTGAGTTGACAACTCAGCTGCTAATACTTGAGAATATTCTTTGGCTCCCCTTGTGTCGAATCAATAAATTTGGGTTGAATACTCTACCCTCGAAAACTGTTGCGATCCCCTATACTTGTGGGTTATCATCGTGTTCATGGGGAGGCAACGGAATGCGTCGTGTTCATCGGGAGGCAACGGAACGGGTGGGAGCCAACCGGCTGGGTCGGAACGAAATGCGTGGTCGTGTTCATCGGGAGGGCTTGGACGAAATAGGCGATGGAAACGAGGCCTGGCGTACCGCACAACGGAGGAAATGAACCTCCTACGTTCGGAACGGGGTCCTGTTGATCGGGAGGGGTGTGGCGTACCGCAAAACGGAGGAAACAGACCTCCTACGGTCGAAACGGGGGTCCTGTTGATCGGGAGGGGTGTGGCGTACCGAAGAACGGAGGAAACTGACCTGCTATGGTTGAAACGGGGGTCCTATTGATCGGCAGGGGTGTGGCGTACCGCAAAACGGACGAAACGGACTTGTGTTGGAGCGCTACGGTCGAAACGGGGGTCCTGTTCATCG
>LT934116.1:34868229-34885888 GCA_900231445.1 Triticum turgidum subsp. durum | reverse complement strand
AATCGATCAGCTTCAGTTAGCAGCAGTAGCGAAGGAATCGCTCCATCGGGTTCAGTTAACAGCCATCGATAGATCGCTCGGGTTCAGTAACGCGTAGCCTGCAGTGCAATCGCTCAGGTTCAGTTAGAGCCCAACGCCTCACTCGGGTTCAGTTAGAGCCAACGCCTCGCACACACGCGCGTACGTGTATGAGAGAAACGCGCATCGCTCGGCGCCCGACCTCCCACCGTAACCGGCAACTCCCCGAAATTTTCCTCGCCATCGCTTCTACCACGGTTTTTTCCGTCATGGACGGCCCAAAGAATGTCATGCAGCTGGGTCTCCGGCCCGCCCAGGACGAAAAGCCCATTTTCTGTCATGATTTTTTGTCATAGAAGTAGGAGCCCACCACATCTATGATGATACCGGGTTTTGTCACAGTTATCATCATAGAAGTGTCATATGTATGACAGAAAAAAAAATTCGTTCGGCCCAAATTGTCACGGATGTGTCTTTTTTTGTAGTTATAGTTATTAGCTAGATGGCTTCTTCTTTTTTTTGGATCTCAAGACAATGTTCTCCCCCTCTCTTGTGGAGATCTATTCGATGTAAACTCTTTTTGCGGTGTGTTTGTCGAGATCCGATGAATTGTGGGTTTATGATCAAGTTTATCTATGAATAATATTTGAATCTTCTCTGAATTCTTTTATGTATGATTGAGTTATCTTTGCAAGTCTCTTCGAATTATCAGTTTGGTTTGGCCTACTAGATTGATCTTTCTTGCCATGGGAGAAGTGCTTAGCTTTGGGTTCAATCTTGCGGTGTCCTTACCCAGTGACAGAAAGGGTTGCAAGTCACATATTGTATTCTTGCCATCGAGGATAACAAGATGGGGCTTATATCATATTGCTTGAGTTTATCCCTCTACATCATGTCATCTTGCTTAATGCGTTACTCTGTTCTTATGAACTTAATAATCTAGATGCATGCTGGATAGCGGTCGATGTGTGGAGTAATAGTAGTAGATGCAGGCAGGAGTCGGTCTACTTGTTATGGACGTTATGCCTATATACATGATCATGCCTAGATAATCTCATAATTATTCTCTTTTCTATCAATTGCTCGACAGTAATTTGTTCAACCATTGTAATACTTATGCTATCTTGAGAGAAGCCACTAGTGAAACTTATGGCCCCCGGGTCTATCTCTTATCATATTTGCTTCCAGTCTACTTTTATTTGCATCTTTACTTTTTGCATCTATATTATAAAATATCAAAAATATATTAATCTTATCTTACTATCTTTATTAGATCTCACTTTCGCAAGTGGCCGTGAAGGTATTGACAACCCCTTTATCGCGTTGGTTGCAAGTTCTCAGTTTGTTTGTGTAGGTGCGTGGGACTTTTGAGGAGCCTCCTACTGGATTGATACCTTGGTTCTCAAAAACTGAGGGAAATACTTACGCTACTATTGCTGCATCACCCTCTCTTCTTCGAGGAAAACCAACACAAGCTCAAGACGTAGCAATATCATACTTAGGAGGAGAAGATCTAATTTTAAGAGAATCAACATCAAGCGAAAGTCTATCAACGTTCCTAGCCAAATCATCAACTTTGAGCAATTTTTCTTCAAGCAAAGCATTAAAATTCTTTTGAGAAATCATAAATTCTTCCACACTATTCTCAAAATCAGAGGGCATCTTATTAAAATTACCATAAGAATTATTGTAGGAATTTCCATAATTATTAGAGGAATTACTAGGGAACGGTCTAGAATTAAAGTTTCGTCTATAAGCGTTGTTTCTAAAACTATTCCTACCAACAAAATTCACATCCATAGATTCATTATTATTCTCAATCGAAGTAGACAAAGGCATATCATTGGGATCAAGAGGAGTATTTTTAGTAGCAAACAAATTCATAAGTTCATTCATCTTTCCACTCAAAACATTGATTTCTTCTATAGCGTGCACTTTTTTACTAGAAGATCTTTCGGTGTGCCATTGAGAATAATTAGCCATAATATTATCAAGAAGTTTTGTAGCATCTCCTCACGTGATTTCCATAAACGTGCCTCCCGCGGCCGAATCTAAAAGATTTCTAGAAGCAAAGTTCAAACCGGCATAAAAATTTTGTATGATCATCCATAAATTCAAACCATGAGTAGGGCAATTGCGAATCATCAATTTCATTTTTTTCCCAAGATTGGGCAACATGCTCATGATCAAGTTGTTTAAAATTCATAATATCATTCCTAAGAGTGATGATCTTAGCGGGAGGAAAATACTTAGAGATAAAAGCATCTTTGCACTTGTTCCAAGAATGAATACTATTTTTAGGCAAAGACGAAAACCGAACTTTAGCACGATCTCTAAGTGAAAACGGAAATAACTTCAACTTAACAATATCGTTATCCGTATTTCTTCTTTTGCATATCACACAAATCAACAAAGATGTTTAGATGACTAGCGGCATCTTCACTAGGAAGGCCGGCGAATTGATCTTTCATAACAAGATTCAGCAAAGCAGTATTGATTTCACAAGACTCAACATCATTAAGAGGAGCAATCGGGGTACTAAGGAAATCATTATTATTGGTATTGGAGAAATCACACAATTTGGTATTATCTTGCGCCATGGCAACAAGTAATCCAACACACAAGCAAACAGAAAATGCAAGCGAAAAAGAGAGGAGAAGATTGGGAAAGAGAGGGCAAATAAAACGGCAAGGGTGAAGTGGAGGAGAGGAAAACGAGAGGCAAATGGCAAATAATGTAAATGCGAGGGAGATGAGTTTGTGATGGATACTTGGTATGTCTTGACTTGAGCGAAGACCTCCCTGGCAACGGCGCCAGAAATCCTTCTTGCTATGTCTTGAGCTTGCGTTGGTTTTTGAGAACCAAGGTATCAATCCAGTAGGAGGATCCTCAAAAGTCCCATGCATCTACACAAACTAACAAAGAACTCGCAACCAACGCAATAAAGGGGTTGTCAATCTCTTCACGGCCACTTGCGAAAGTGAGATCTGATAGAGATAGTATGATGAGATAAATATATTTTTGGTATTTTATAATATAGATGCAAAAAGTAAAGATGCAAATAAAAGTAGATTGAAATCTTATATGATAAAAGATAGACCCGGGGGCCATAGGTTTCACTAGTGGCTTCTCTCAAGATAGCATAGGTATTACGGTGGGCGAACAAATTACTGTCGAGCAATTGATAGAAAAGCGAATAATTATGAGATTATCTAGGCATGATCATGTATATAGGCATCACGTCCGCGACAAGTAGACCAACTCCTGCCTGCATCTACTACTATTACTCCACACATCGACCGACTCCTGCTTGCATCTAGAATATTAAGTTCATAAAGAACAGAGTAATGCATTAAGAAAGATGACATGATGTAGAGGGATAAACTCAAGCAATATGATATAAACCCCATCTTTTTATCCTCGATGGCAATAATACAATACGTGCCTTGCTACCCCTGCTGTCACTGGGAAAGGACACCGCAAGATTGAACCCAAAGCTAAGCACTTCTCCCATGGCAAGAAAGATCAATCTAGTAGGCCAAACCAAACTGATAATTCGACGAGACTTGCAAAGATAACTCAATCATACATAAAAGAATTCAGAGGAGATTCAAATATTTCTCATAGATAAACTTGATCATAAACCCACAATTCATCGGATCTCGACAAACACACCGCAAAAAGAGTTTACGTCGAATAGATCTCCACAGGAGAGGGGGAGAACATTGTATTGAGATCCAAAAAGAGAGAAGAATACATCTAGCTAATAACTATGGACCCGAAGGTCTGTGGTAAACTACTCACAACTCATCGGAGGGGCTATGGTGTTGATGTAGAAGCCCTCCGTGGTCGATTCCCCCTCCGGCAGAGCGCCGGCCAAGGCTCCAATATGGGATCTCACGGATACAGAAGGTTATGGTGGTGGAAATTGTGTTTCGTTGGCTCTCTGGATGTCTTTGGGGTACGTAGGTATATATAGGAGGAAGAAGTACGTCGGTGGCCGCCCGAGGGGCCCACAAGACAGGGGGCGCGCCCAGAGGGGGTGGGCGCGCCCTCCTATCTCCTGGCTGCCTCGACTGCTTCTTGGCTTGCACTCCAAGTCCTCTAGATCACGTTCGTTCCAAAAATCACGCTCCCAAAGGTTTCATTCCGTTTGGACTCCGTTTGATATTCCTTTTCTTCGAAATACTGAAATAGGCAAAAAAAACAGCAATACGGGCTGGGCCTCCGGTTAGTAGGTTAGTCCCAAAAATGATATAAATATGTAAAATAAAGCCCATAAACATCCAAAAGGGGTAATATAATAGCATGGAACAATCAAAAATTATAGATACGTTGGAGACGTATCAGTGAAGAAGCTAGAGTATTCAACCCAAATTTGTTGATTCGACACAAGGGGAGCCAAAGAATATTCTCAAGTTCTAGCAGTTGAGTTGTCAATTCAACCACACCTGGATAACTTAGTATCTACAGCAAAGTATTTAGTAGCAAAGTAGTATGGAAGTATCGGTAACAATGATAAAAGTAACGGTAGTAGTTTTGTGTTAATTGTAACAGAAGCAAAGGTAAAGTAAATAAGCAAAGCACAATATGTGAAAAGCTCGTAGGCATTGGATCAGTGATGGATAATTATGTCGGATGCGATTCCTCATGTAATAGTTATAACATAGGGTGACACAGAACTAGCTCCAATTCATCAATGTAATGTAGGCATGTATTCCAAATATAGTAATACGTGCTTTTGGAAAATAACTTGCATGACATCTTTTGTCCTACCCTCGCGTGGGATATTAAGGCCTCCTTTTAATAGAGTATCGGGCCAAAGCATTAACACATAGTGAATAGATGAACTCCTCAAACTACGGTCATCACCGAGAAGTATCCCGATTATTGTCACTTCGGGGTTGTCGGATCATAACACATAATAGGTGACTATAGACTTGCAAGATAGGATCAAGAACTAACATATATTCATGAAAACATAATAGGTTCAGATCTGAAATAATGGCACTCAGGCCCTAATGACAAGCATTAAGCATAGCAAAGTCATAGCAACATCAATCTCAGAACATAGTGGATACTAGGGATCAAACCCTAACAAAACTAACTTGATTACATGGTAAATCTCATCCAACCCATCACCGTCCAGCAAGCCTACGATGGAATTACTCACGCACGGCGGTGAGCATCATGAAATTGGTGATGGAGGATGGTTAATAATGACGACGACGACGAATCCCCCTCTCCGAAGCCCCGAACGGACTCCAGATCAGCCCTCCCGAGAGAGATTAGGGCTTGGCGGCGGCTCCGTATCGTAAAACACGATGAAACTTTCTCTCTGATTTTTTTCTCCGCGAAAGCAAATATATGGAGTTGGAGTTGAGGTCGATGGACGTCCAGGGGGCGCACGAGGCAGGGGCGTGCCCAGGGGGAGGGAGCGCGCCCCCACCCTTGTGGACAGGGTGTGGCCCCCCTGACGTTAATTCTTTCGCCAATATTTTTTATTAATTCTGAAAAGTTGCTCCGTGAATTTTCAGGTCATTTCGAGAACTTTATTTCTGCACAAAAATAATATCATGGCAGTTCTGCTGAAAACAGCGTCAGTCCGGGTTAGTTCCATTCAAATCATGCAAGTTAGAGTCCAAAACAAGGGCAAAAGTGTTTGGAAAAGTAGATACGACGAAGACGTATCAAAGCTGATTCGCAGAATTAGCTTTGCAAGTGAAGCGAATCCATATGTGATTAAAATCTAAGTGAAGCTGAAACAAACAGGGCCTATAGTGTGTGTTTTCAACTGGTTACACTGTTCACTTTTAAATGGTTTATTCCTTTTTTCTATTTCTCTTTAATATTCTTCGGTTGTTTCCTTTATTGTTTTTTTTTCTATTTTTCCTTTTTGTTTTTCATTGCCATTTTCATTATATCTTTTGTTTTTCTCATTTTTAATATTTTCAAATTTTCTATGTTTCTTTTTTCTTCTCCTTTCTCTTTTTTATTTGTTTTCTTTGCTTATTTCTCACTTTTCTAACACATGCCTACTATTTTCACACACAATGTACATTCTTTGTATATATCAGAATTTGTTTTTTCATACACGTTTTACAGTTTTTGTATACATCTGAAACATTATTTTTTTATGCATGTTTAAACTTTTTCAAATAAAATATTAATATAGTTTTCAATTTTTTTGAAGTTAACTCTTTCTTTCATACCGTCAGTACACTTTTTATACACGTTAAATGTATACATTTCCATATACATTAATAACATTTTCCTACACATGTTTAACCTTTTCAAATGCATGATCAACGTTTTTTTGAATGTATGCTTGATGACTCCTTTTTCTCATACACATTGTGAATTTGCTGTATATATTAGGAAATTTATACATATTTAACATATTTAAATGTATGATTAACATTTTTTGATGCGCGATCAACATTTTTCTAAATTGGTGTTTTTACGTTCAAATTTTTTAATACATGTTCTACTTTTTTCATATAGACCTAGAAACATTTTTTATATATGTTTATTTTTTAAGTACGGATTTAAATGTTTCTCAAATGCATGTGTTTGATGACTACTTATTTTCATACCCATTGTTTAGTACACCAGGAACATTTTTTTATGCATGTTTAACATTTTCTAAATACGTGATTCAAATTTTTTAAATGTGTGTTGAACACTTTAGCAAAGTGAAACGGAAAAGGGAAAATAAACAAAATTTTAAAAATAGAAACAAACATAAAAACAGAAAATATAAACTATTTTTTTGCGGGGTAAATACAAACTAATTAAGAAAAGAAAAAACAGTACGTTCCGTCATCATGACGTCAGAGATTCTGGGCTGGCCCGCGAACTGGTTGCCTGCGGGCGAGGCGAGCTAGTGCCGCACACCAAGGCGAGACAATGTCGCGCCCAAATCTGCCGGCGGCCATGCCTCGATTCGCCGCGCCACCTCCCTCCCGTGCCGGCGCTGCGCTGCTGCCGTCATGAGCCGCGCAGCGAAAAGTCTCTCGCCCCTTCCTCCGCGTGATCGCATGGCCTGCCACGGCCACGGGGCCTCGCCCGCTCGGCGGCGCCGGTGGCAGGGCGGGAAACGCGGGGCCGCGGCGGCGATGCCGAGGGAGAGTAACGCGCGGCAGGGCGATCTGCGCCCCGCCAGGAACAGAGCCATGGTCGCCGCCGCGTCTGTTCGCCCGTGAAGGAAAATGGCGTTGCTATTCGATTGGGTGGTCGCGAAGAGCAGCAAGAGGGGAAGTAAATGTGCGCCTTCAGCTGCTTCCACGGTCAATTTATCTACTCTTACTAAGGAATATTTGGTGCTTGTTAATATTTGCTGTTGATTTTAAATGCTAGGTTCATGGATATGATACTTCAATCTTGAAATGCGTTTTTGCAATGTTTAGCTTCACAAGATGCATCCATCCAATTCAGATTACTGGATTCTGTTGGGTCGTCAGGTCGTAATTAGAATATAGCCTGAAGGATGCTTATTACAGTTTCGAGGCCTAGCCGTTGCTTGTGTGTATGGATCTTTGTAGCTGTCTGCCCCAAACTTATACGGGCTAGGTGCCTTTGGAAAGTCAGAACCGCAAACACATGAATCACCCAAACAGCTTTTATTTGGTTATTCGGGTTTTGACTCGTAGCAAGTACAATAATCTCGAACAGCCATTCTGAGAGACACAATCGTCTGTAAATTCACATTTCTTATACACACGGTTCACACACTAGAAGATCTTAATGGTAGATGCAGTGGTAATTCGAATTTACATCTATCCACTTCATCCTACTTTTAGGCTATGGTAACAGAGCAGGGGATGCATGACATCTTATGAGTAATCATAACTTGTATGAGACGACTAATGTGACGGGATTGAGGGACAGGAAAGGAACGGCTTCGGTGGCATCTCTAATTCGTTGATGCTCTTTTCCAACATATCAATCACCTTGCTCATCGTAGGACGGTTTCCGGGGTTAGTTTGTATGCACCACAGCCCAACTAACGCCATCTTTCTCATGGTCTCTTCAAGGCCGCAGATGACTTCACAACTTTGCACATGTTCTGCTATATTGTCATAAATCCAGTTTGGGAAATAGGCATCGCTTGAGCTCTCTATATTATCTTTTTCACCGTTTTTACGCCCCCCTACCATTTCCAGCAGCATCATTCCATAGCTATAAACATCTGACTTTGTCGAAACGACACCAAAACCTCTAGAGAATACTTCTGGAGCAATGAATCCAATGGTACCTCTTGCTTCGGGACAGAGAGGATGCTATCCTTGAGGTGACACAGTTTGGCTAAACCGAAATCTGCAATTTTGGGACAAAAATCTTGATCTAGAAGTATATTCTGAGGCTTGATGTCAAAATGGATGATGCGAGTGCTACATCCTTGATGCAAATATTCCAATCCTCGTGCGATGCCAAGTGCTATTTGCTGTAACTTGTCCCATCCAATAACTAGATCTGAATTCTCTATGTAAATATACTCTTCCAGTGAACCATTAGCCATATACTCATAAACAAGGGCTCTCTTAGCTCCTTCTAAGCAAAAACCGAGCAGACCGACGATATTAATATGGGATGTCCTGCCAATGCTAATTGCCTCATTTAGGAACTCCTCTCCATTGCCTTTGGAAACTTTTAGGAGCTTCACAGCAACCACACAGCCATCCTATAGGCTGCCCCTAAATACCGTGCCATATCCACCTTCTCCAAGTTTATCCTTGAAAGAGCTAGTCATTTGTTTCAGCTCTGAGTACTTGTACCTTTTCGGAGCCAAAGATCCATACCTCCTTAGCATTTCTTCCATGCTTGATTTATTATCAGTCTGCTTTGGGAGGATGAAAAGACTAATCTTTTGCTTCTGTCGATGCACCCCCCAAACTAGACATGTTAGCAAGCTGACTGTAGCAGACAGAGAAACTGTAAAAAAAGTGAACATCATTTAGTGAAGTTGATAGTATATCAGTATATGTATGATACTGTGTAAGCTATCCCTTTTTTAATACTGCCATTTAGAAATCTTGCAATTTCATGTCATTAAATTGGAAATCTCCACAATTTGGTTAATTTTTGACTTAGCAGTCTACAGACTGTCCGCCTTTAGATAGCATGAAAGTATCATGGAAGTGTGTGACGTAGTATGTATTTTCTTAGCAGAAGCAATGATAGACATACCTATCAAAATTAACTTGATGTTGTGCCTACCATCTGCAGTGAAATTATTATGGTTAGTCAATGTATGTATGAATCACAAAATAAAAAAACATGAAAATGAACCATTGCAATATAGAACATATGGAATTAAATGATTAAGATGATTCCAGTATAGCTGGCACATCAATTCATTTCTTTGAATTTTGTAATTTGGCGAACAATGATTCATTACAAGTTAGTTATTACATATGGTGAATCCAGACTGTAAACTCTAACAGCAATAGGATGATTTTTGTGCTGAATGGTTTGTTTAATTCATTTTTTATATGAAATATGCTGTTCTCAGTTAAAAGGGATGCGGACCACTTTCAACCAGCTTAGTACCTTGTTTAAGTTATAAAACTAAGCTCATCAAGAACTTCCTTCCAGTTTATACGTTAACAAGCTGGATAACCTTTCTTTTAAACTAATTATTATGATAGGATATAGTCTATATATGCTGATTTGACAATAAAATCGTAGAAATTCAGCTCAAACAAACAGATGGAGTCAGCATCCTCTATACAACAAATCCACAACTGGTATCTTTCAATACCTATATCTTTATGCATTAGATTTATGTAAAGGCTATTATTTACATATGTATATGCCTATATGTTACCTAATAAAGTAGACATAGTGCTACTAATAGCTGCTAATCGTACCTTGTCTTGGAAACTGATCAGGTACCACTGGCCATGATAACAGAAAACCATCCCTGATTAATTGTTCGTAATCACCTGCGTTCGCTGTCTTTGCTGATGCCCCCAGTACTGGCACAAGGGTGGTCTTGCAACCCTCTATGAAGTACTCTGCATAGTCATGAGAAGCATTGTAGGGCCCTCGTCCGAGATGAACAAATGAGTTGTTGCCACAATGCATGGGCACAAGTCCATGTCGCAGCTGCGTCACCACCGGGTTACCGATGCAATCATAGAAGAAGAGCAGATCTCGGTTGGCATGGCTGATATTGAATGGCAGAAAGCCGATTTTGACGGATGTATTGGTGATCGGAACTTGGCAGCGGTTGAAGTCCTCCATTTTGTTAATATCAGCAGCGAGGAAGGTGTGGTTCCTGTAGAAGATATTTTGGATTCCAAACCCATCGTGGATGGTGCTCCTCAGGAACGGGCTGTTTCTATAGCAGTAAACCTGATAGTCTACTAAACCACATGGCCTTTCCAGTTCTTGCTCTTGGACAAGCCAGAATGGATCCGAGATAATCAGGTTGCCACATGTCTTGGTACCGCAGCTTGCTGTTTCTTGCGCCGTGCTCATTGTTGAGTCTTGTACAGAAGATGCTAAGATCCATAAGAGTAGAAAGCTTTGGAACATGACAAATTGTTTCAGTATATGGAGGAACAGACGAGATGGTTCAGTAGAAAGGTAGGTTGCATAGTTGCCTTGTGTTTTACTCTAGTTTTAAACTGAGTATGAACACAGGTTGCTATCTTGTTGACTCAGTCTAGACTGCGCGTGAGCAATTTAGTCACTGGATGAGACTGGTCAATTAACGGGAATGAAGAGTTGGAAAGGTCTTCTTGTGACCTGGTAACAGTCATTCATCTACTGGATGGTATTTGTCGCCCTAGCTACGCAGAAATTCTCTTGAAGCCACCAGGAAATTCTACTAGCATTGGTATTTACAGTGATACACGCACAAGTTGTCAAAACTAGCTCCTTTCCTGGGCAAGTGCCAGCGATAGCAGCTGCAGTATCGCTTTAAGTTGTTGGCCGTGGGGCACAAGTTGTAGCCATGGTAGTGATGGTCAGCTATTTCCTCTTTCTTTTGGATCGTTATCAAACAACTTCGAGATGGAGCTAATGGCAATATTTCATTTTACAGAATTAACTAGCTTGTTCTTTTATTTGTAGTATTGATGGCCATCGAACACGGTTCTAGTAGTCGGCAAAGCAAGTGTCTAGTAACTGGTCCTATCTAGGTTGCATCGAAGGTATCACATCATTCCCTTCCTGTTCTCATTCACCTGACAAAAATTCATTATACAGAATGCAGATGTAACCATTCTAACTTGCAAGCTATATGCTAGTTTCAAATGAAACCTGTCGATTGCATATCGGGGAACACTGAATTACGATGCGCTTGATTAATTAATTTAAGAATATACTCTTACAGTCCTGCCACTTTCTCAGGGAGTTAGCAATTATTTCAGGAATGAATTCACAAACCTTGCCTCCTGAAGCTGTAGCTGTAGCACTCCACTAAAAAGAACTTGTTATGCCTTGCCAGGTCTTGGTAGAGCTAACACTTTCTATGTTTATATTGCAAATTGGATCTTCACTGAACGGGAGAGAAAAGCATAACTCTGGTGGCTCTTGCTGGGCAGCTACAACTGCTGACAATGACTGCACGCCATTGAAAGGTGCCAAGAGAGCTTTCACATGTCATTGTAATGCAAGTCGACTTGCTTCTGGGTGGTGTGCCGGTGGCACGGTGAGAACAAGAACATGTACTATTTTGGTCATGTTTACTTTTCTCTCCGCCAACACGTTGGGGTTATTGCAAGTTGTCAGCAACACCCTGGCAGCACTTATTGACTAGAGATGAGATTGTTCAGTCCATGCACTGTGCAGATGTTTCTCTTGTTTTGAAAAATCAACGTTTCTAAAAGGGTTTCAGTCTAAATATGTTTCTCTGACCCGTTGTGTGGTTCAGAATTCGGAGAAGGCCTTGAAGAAACTCGTTGATGCTCTGATGATCAAATCCATCGATTAACCCTAATATCAGTTTGAAGGCAACTCTTCAGACTGGTAATTACATTCTTACTTTCTAAATCCTAAATACGAAAAATACAAGGAGGTTTAAACTGTAACCCTGAGAATAATTACATGTACACTGCTGCAATATTTTTTGAAAAATATTGTTTCAGCATGCACTGATGCATATCATGGTGAAGGCATCATAACTTGGACAGATGCATAAGATGAAACTGTTGTCGAGTGCACTGGAGAACAGAGGAATGGCCGGGGAGGCATCTCCAATTCACCCATCTTCCTCTCCAACATCTCTATAACCCTGCTCATGGACGGGCGGCTTTCAGGGTTCATCTGTATGCACCACAATCCAACCAAGGTCATCTTTCTTACAATTTCTTCAGTTCCATATTTGGCTTCAGATCCATGCAACTCACTCGCCAAATTATCCCAAACCCAATGTGGAAAAAATGTTTCACTAGAGCTGTCTGCCTTTCCTTTCAGATCCTTCTTCCCTTGGACCATTTCTAGGAGCATCATCCCGTAGCTGTAAACATCTGACTTTGTCGAGACGACCCCGAAACCCCTAGAGAACACTTCTGGTGCGATGAAACCAACCGTCCCTCTCGCTTCAGCCATTGAAAGGACGCTGTCCTTCAGGTGGCATAGCTTTGCCAAACCAAAATCTGCAATCTTGGGACAGAACTCATCATCTAGAAGGATGTTGTTAGGCTTGATATCGAAATGGATGATGCGGGCGTTGCAACCCTGGTGTAGATACTCCAACCCTCGTGCGATACCGATCGAAATCTTTAGGAACATCTCCCATCCGATGGCTTGTTTGGAACTCTCTGAATAAATGTGCTTCTGCAAAGAACCATTGGACATGTACTCGTAGACAAGCGCTCGCTCGGATCCCTCTAAACAGAAACCGAGTAGCTTGACAATGTTAACATGAGAAGTCTGGCCGATACTCATAACTTCATTCAGAAAATCTTCTCCGTTGCCTTTTGATCCTTTCAGTAGCTTCACTGCAACCATTCTGCCATCCTGCAGGCTTCCCTTGTATACCACACCATATCCACCTTCTCCTAGCTCATCCTTGAACGATCTCGTTATTTTCTTCAGTTGTGAGTACTTATACCTCTTCAGGGCAAGAGATTCACATTTTCTTAGCATTTCATCGATATTCGATGTATTGCTGGCGTAAATTCTGAAGATTGCTGATTTGATACTTTTCTTCTGGCGGTACATCAGACATGCAAGACAGGCGAAAACCAAGCTAGCCGCAGCAGACAGCGAAACTGAAAGTGCAGAAAAGGTACAGTTAGAGGTGAGCAACTGAACATGAGGCAGCTTAAAACATTAGGTATACTATAATACTTTAGACAGCAAAACATTATTAGAATTCTGACCTATTAAAGTGATCTTTCTGTTGTGTTTAGTATCTGCACGAAGATGAACAGATTATCAATATAGTGATGGTATTGCATATTCTGACAGAAAATATGCATCTCATGGCAGGCAGCTTACCACAAGTGGACGGGTGCATGCTACCATCTGAGCAAAGGCACGCGAACGCTGATGTGTTGGCATCGTAGCGGCACCGCCCACCGCTTGCCTTGCAGACATTGCAGTCACCGACGGGATCCCACTCCAATAGGAACCCGCCCTTTATGAGCTGTCTATAATTGGCCGCCGTCATGCCTGCCGGCTCTGCCCCGAGCACCGGAAATATGGAGGTATCGCAGCTCCCTTCGTTCACCGGCGGCTGGCCTGTGCCATAGATTCCCCCGAGGTACACGTACATTCCACTGCTGTTGTCCCTGCAGTTGGTCACCGGGACGGCCCCGGGCGGTGGACGCCTCTCTTTGCAGCTGGAGAGCACGTAGAGCTCCCTGTTCCTGCGGCTGATGCTGAACCTGTCGGTAATGGCGAAGGCCGAGGACACGTTGAACATGATGGTGCACGCGGTGTCGGCGGCCAGGAGGGCATGGACGACGACGAGGGAGCGGCTGCCGTAGTCGATGTCGAGGACCTTCATGTAGGAGGTGCTCAGGAAAGCACCAGACACGGAGTTGTTGCACGTGAGCCGGAACGCCGGCGGGCCGCAGGAGAACTGGTCCTGGCCGGCCAGCCAGAAGGGGTACGCCAAGGTGAGGTTCCCGCATGTCGCCGGCGGGCAGCCCGCGTCTTGGGCGGTGCCACTCGCGGCGGCAGCCGGCTGATGCAAGGAGGCCAAGATTTGTAAGATTGGTAGGAGTAGCAACGAGCTGGGATGCATGTCTGAATTTTGTATATTTTGTGTATATTTTGTGTGCAGCAGAAAGCCTTCAAGAAGGCGATGATTTGAGACTAGAACAGCTCATCCTGGTTTTGCACTCAAGTTTGTGGTGCAGTTTCGACTTGTCTCGCCGCGTGCAGCCGGCTAATTTGACTTTAGCATTCCATGCCAAAAATGTCGCTACCCTATGTCTATCAGTCTACGTAACACGAGATAATTGTGGACGGTCAGTCTCTGGTGTTGAATTCTACTCCCTCTGTCCCAAAATGTAAGATGTTTTTTAACACTATCATAGTATCAAAAAACGTCTTACATTTCGGGACGGAGGGAGTACTTTTCAAGGGTGAACATGTCTCAGTGTCTTCTGAATTTCTCTTCCTTTTCTTTCTTTCTTTTTGACTGAACTGTTTCCTTGAGCAGCCGTTTGATGCCCGATGCCCTTGAGTTTGGACAAATCACTTTCAATGGTTACGATGGATTTGTGCGGGAATTTGGAGAAATCACTTTCATTTTCTGCAGGAAACAGTGATAAATCTCTGAACTCCAACCCCTTGAGTTTTCAGCCTTGGTCTGGAGACTTTGTGGTTCAGTATTTTTTTAGATAGCTAACCGCTCATGCCGAGCGGTGTTCAGTACTTCCATTTGACAACATGTCTTGCTGCTTCTTGTTTATGAGTACAGCAGCTAGGTGGCCCAGTCATGAAAGTTATTAGGTGTTTCCTGGAAGAATGAATTGTGAATCTTCATCGACAGTATATTTTAGATGATTGTCTGTCTGATAGTCCATGGTTCGTGAAAGAAGTGCCATCAAATGAACTTAAAGGTAGGTCTGATATGTAGTTACTTCAGCAGTGTGTGGTTTTTGTCGCAGCAGGAGGAGACTGCGGATGTGCGGGAGTTTTGACGGAACCTCGTCAGAGGGTGGAGTGCACCCGCATTGCATTAAGAACTATAAGAAGAGAGTTAACGGGGCAGTCGGTCTATGCGCGAGAACCCCACCTTGGCAGCAGCCTTACGGTGCGGTTGGGCTCGGCCTCGTCCTGGTGAATGGCGCCATTGGTGGTCCATCCATTCCTCGTCTCCATCAGGTGAAGGCTGTGGCGGAGCAGGCAATGTTGCACGTAGCGACAAGGTGGGTACTCCGTCGAGGAGGAGCTGCTACAGTAGAAGGGTGTTCCTATGTACTTGTTGCTCATGTTATAGTGCAGTTACTCAATGTATCCACCTTCTCCTAGCTAGTTCATCTTTGAATGATCTCATTATTTCTTCAGTTGTGAGTACTTATATTTATACCTCTTCAAGGCAAGAGGTTCACATTTTCCTAGCATTTTGTCGATATCTGATGTATTGCTAGAGTAAATTCTGAAGATTGCGGATCTGATATTTTGCTTCTGACGGTACATCAGACGTGCAACACAAGTGAAAACCAAGCTAGCCCCTGCAGACAGCGAAACTGAAAGTGCATAAAAGGTACAGTTAGAGGTGAGCAACTGAACATGAAGCAGCTTGAAACATTTAGAGACATATACTGTAATACTCCTCGACTAGACAGCAAAACATTATTAGAATGCTTACCTATCAAAGTGAGCTTTCTGTCGTGCTTAGTATCTACATGATGAACAGATTATGAATATAGTGATGCTGTTGCATATTCTGACAGAATATATATATGCATATCCTGTTGTGCTTAGAGCTCCCTGTTCCTGCGGCTGATGCTGAACCTGTTCGTGATGGCGAAGGCCGAGGACACATTGAACATGATGGTGCACGCCGCGTCGGGGACCAGTAGGGCGTCGACGACGATGAGGGAGCGGCTGCCGTACTCGATGTTGAGGACCTTCATGTAGGAGGTGCTCAGGAAAGCACGAGCCGCTGAGTCGGTGCACGTGAGCCGGAACGCTGGCGGACCGCTGTAGAACCTGTGCTGGCCAGCCAGCCAGAAGGGGTACGCCAAGGTGAGGTTCCCGCACGTCGCTGGCGAGCAGCCCACATCTGTTGTGGTGCCATTGGGGCGCGGCTGTCGGTTGATGCAAGGTGGCCAGGACTAGTAGTAGTAGCAATAAGCTGGGGTGGCGAGGCTTTGCCTGGTTCTCCTGTTGGTTCGATAAACCTTGATTCTTGATAAGGGAAATACTTATCAATCTCTATCGTACTTCACTTCCATCCTATTCGGGGAAAATCCCAACGCAGCTCACATGTAGCAGAGGTGAGCTCATTGGACTGCGAAGCGCCATGCCATGGTGTGACGACAGAGTGGGTCCAGCGGGAGGCAAGGACCGGCAGAGCCGAGTTGGTGGACGTGTGTGCCCGCTCTCGCCACGGCCTGCTCCGCCGCATTGAGGGTCTTGGTGGCGGTCGCCGCGGCCAGCTCCGCCGCCGAGAGGGTCTTGGCGGCGGTCACCGCGGCCCCATCCGCCGCACTGAGCGTCTCGATGGCTTACCTTGACAGGTCCTCCTGGATCAAGGAAGAGACAGATTCTCCAAATTTCGAGCTGTTCTTTGGGTGAGAACGGAGACGCCGTGCAGAAACATATCGCGCCAGCGCCGCGGCCGCAGGAGAGCTAAGGTTGTGGGCAGGTGGGGCGAAGGCTGGGCGGCCAGTGGTGAGGGTGGCCGGGCGAGGAATCTGGCGGGTGGCATGGGAAAGGTAGGAAGGCAGGGGTTGCTAGGGCGGTGGCAGCGGCAGCCCGCTCCAAGGCAGCTATGGTTGCAAACTAATGATGCCTCGCGCGTCGTGGCGGGAAACCTTGAAAAAAATGCATAAATAGTTGCTAAAAAACATCTAACTATTAATCTGGAAACATATAAAGTGTATAAAAAATTGGATTTCACTTAAAGTAATGTCATTTCAAAAAATATGAAGGGTCAACTACATAGATATGCTACAATTGCACAATACAGATATTTTCAATACAAAAAAAAATCTTGTGCAAAAAGTAAATTGTGAATAACTAACATGCTTGATTTATGATGTGGCAACATTGCATGCATAGTGTCTAAATGCAAAAAAAGGGAATTTATGACTCGCATGCATGACTTGCTTATGTGGCATTGTTGCATGGCTAGAAAAAATAGATAGTGGGTCGTAGCTATTTGGAGAAAAAGGGTTCCCCGCTTTGTATTACAAAGCAACCACCGATGCATCGAACGATAGGTGCTGGAACCGCAGCACAAACAAGCCCAAAAAAAAAACAGAGAAAGAAGAAAAAGAAACAAATGCCAACAACGGCAGATCAACGAAACGAAGATGACCGGCGACCGCTGCACCCTCCGGAGAAGTACCACCACGTTCCCAGCACTCTGAAGCGCCGCGTACCAAGCAACACCTTCAAGAAGGAGGCGACGACAACACCGCTGTTGCCCGGACTAGTCCTAGGATTTCCCCCGATACGCGGGGGGCAGTGGGGGGAGGGGTGTACCCGACGCCCTTCAGGA
>LT934116.1:34844075-34867366 GCA_900231445.1 Triticum turgidum subsp. durum | reverse complement strand
GGGAGGAGGAGAAGGAGGCGGGGCGTGCACGGGAGGAGGGGCATCCGCCGGCGGCGGCGGGGGGAGGGGTCGGGGGCGTGGGGAGGAACCCTTAGCCGATTTGGTCTGGTTCCAGCCTTCACATTTTCCGGTCGTAGCTATTTAGAAAGAGAAGATAAGTAAATTTAACGGTGCCGGTAATTAGGGTCGAGGTGGACACCAATAAAGAGCTGCTAGCTAGCTTTATGCGGGCCAAGTACTGAATAGTATAGTTTTCTATTCAGCTAGTATCTGGATGAGAATTTGTGGCTCTCGGATGCCACACACCCCTATATGAATATCGCATTAAAAACACATTACAAAAATCTAAAATTTCTAAAATTTCAGGATATGAAACTTGGGTGTCTCTTGTACACATGTGTTCAGTTTCGCGGGGAATGGTGCCCGTGGTAATGCCAGTAAAAAGGATAAAAATTTCATATGCGTAGAAAGAAAACTGAATGTAACGTATGTCGAACCGTAATTCCGACACCGCAGATACCACGGGCACCCATTCCGCACGAAAGTGACGGGAGTACAACGGGCAATCAAGGTTCATATCCCAAAATTTCAAAAAAAATAATTTTTTTTGATATTTTTTAATACTATTTTCATATAGGGGTGTGTGGCACCCGAGAGCTGCAATGCATTTTCTGCTAGTATCTTGTCTATTAAGTCAAATCAATGCATGACAACAATAGTACTAGCATTTATGTCTTGCCATGCATGCCAGATCACTCCACACATAGAAAAGCAATCACTTTATTTATCTTGTGAGATATTGATTCATCAATATCTTTTGCATGCAATTTTTTTTACATATTTTGAATTCCTGACGATGTGATCTTTAAAATAAGATCAAACTTGAATACATTTCAAATGACTTGAAAATTTGTTAAACATATTTCAAGCATTCCTAATAAACTTATTTCACTCATTTCTTAAAAAATGGATTTAACTCATTTCAAAGTACATATTTCAGCCATTTGAAAACACATGTTTTAATCATTTCAAAGAACTGCTTTCAGTCATTTTGAACAACTAATTTCACTCATTCAAAAAACTAATTTCACTACTTTCAATTTAAAGACATCACTCACTCAATTAAGTACAAAGATTTCACCCAATTCAGGATAACAAATATCATTCATTTGAAAACACTTATTTCACTAAATTCATAAATCAATTCCACTTATTTTCAAAACTTATTTTAATTCTTTCAAAAAAAACCATTTTCGAAATCAATTTCACTCTTTTTGAGAACTTGTCTCACTTCTTTGAAAAAACATATTTTACTCATTTCAGTAACTGATTTCACTCTTTTCAGAATACCGATTTCGCTAACTTCAAAAAACTGGTTTCACTCATTTCAGAAAAACTAATTTTAGTCCGTTCTATTCGAAGACACGTTCATTCAATTAAGAGAAAAGATTTCACCCAATTCAAAAAACAGGTATCACTCGTTTGAAAACATATTTCACTAAATTCAGAAATCAATTTCACTCATTTTCAAAAACTTATTACAATTCTTCCAAAAAATGTATTTTAGTTCTTTCAAAAAAAATCACTAATTTGAAAAGGTATTGATTTCTCTCAATTAACGAAAATAATTTTACTCATTTCATAAACTTATTTCACTTGATTTTTAAAAATATTTCTCTCATTTGAAAAAAACACATTTCAGTTGTTTCAAAAAAAAATCACTCATTTGAAAATGCGATGATTTCACCCAATTCAGGAAAATAAATTAACTCATTTCAGAAACTTATTTCACTTGACTAAAAAAACATTTATCCCATTTCAAAAAACATATTCGACTTATTCCAAAAAACTAAATTCTATGAAATAAAAGTACTTGAAATTTGTTTCATATATTTATCAAATATATCAGTTTCGTATATTAAAATAAGCTATTTCGCATAGTGAAACGTCTATTGAAATCTGAACGAGTATAAATATATCCAAAGTTGGTCTTGTTCTAAAGGTCTTGCCATCAAGATTACAAATATATAAAAAAAATTCAAAAATGAGGTTGTAGCTTGAAAGGTATGACTGATTGAAATTATCAAACAAAAAAATTAAAAGGCATGGATTATTGGGGCAGAGAGTAGAAATAATGAGTACACCTGCATGGGACCTGGCCATTGCTTTATACTCTCTCCGTTCCTAAATATAGTGCGCTCGCAGTTTTCGAGGTTCAACTTTGACCATAAATTTAACCAACGAGACCAACTGCGACGGAAGCAAAAATTATATAATTGAAAACTTATTTTGAATACGAATTCACGGGTATAACTTTTACTCCCACCGCAGTCGGTCTCGTTGGTTAAATTTATGGTCAAACTTAAACATGGGAAGCGAGGACACATTATACTTTGAAACGGAGGGAGTATATGACAACAGTTGACAAGATTACATATACGGGCCTGTTGCTTGTACAAGGTCAGATAGTTGTCAGATGTATTTGCTTTTCCTCTCAGGTACGTAAACTGTATTTAATTAAATAAGTTGATGCCTCACCAATCTCAATGCTGACGTATGTGGTGGATGTTTTGCCGCTAGGTAACGCAACCGGTAAAAAGCTATTTCTGGCCATCGTTCCCGCTCCCGCTGCGGTGTGTGACCTAAGGCTGGCCATAGTGAGTAACATAAGTAAAATCATGCACTTAGGACTCGCAAATATTTTTATGTGGCAGCCAATTAAAGAAAAAAGATGGTTATATTAACATAGGTAGACACCGTAACATAATAAATGTGATGCTACTATGTGCCATGCATGGCAATAAATGAGATCATCTATAATACTAATATATGATATTATGCATTATAGAGGTAGTAGCATAGACTAGTAACATATGCATGTTACTAGTCTAAGTTACTCCCCACTATGACCAGCCTAAGAGCATCTCCAGCCGTTGCCCCCGGGGGCGCGTAAAATCGCCACCTGGGGGCGAGCCGGCGCAAAACAAACGGCCTGGGGGCGAGTTGGTTCCCAGTCGCCGACCCCAGGACCGCCCCCAGACGCCGTCTATTTAAAAAAAAACATTCGGCAAAGTTCTGTTAAACTCGGCTAAAATTCGGCAAACTTGGCATATATTAGACATGTTCGCGGTTTACATAGCAGATTTATCTAAAAAAAGGCCTAAACTACAACTAAGGGGCGAGGAAGTCACTAAACACGACGTAGTCGCCGTCGCCGCCACCATCCTCCCATCGTCGTCGTCACCGGCCTTCTCCTCCTTGACGCGGCTGCCCCTGCTGGGCCCCTGCCCGGCATCGCCATGGCGGACCGGTGGTGGTGGCGTGTCGTCGTCGTCGCTGTCGTCGAGGACGACGACGCCTCCTTCGTCGTGGCCCCGGCGGCGCTGCTCGAAGCGCTGCAGGGCGGCGCACTGGCGCTCCATCTCCATCTTGAGGTAGTCCTTGCGCGCCCATTTCAGGGCCGCCTCGTCGTCGAGCTCCACGTCGCCGTGCTCCGTCTTCACGGCGGGAAGCCCCGGCTCCGTTTTCATGGCCGCGAGCCCCGGCTCCGTCTTTGGCTTGACAAAGCGCGGAGGAGCTGACGAGGAGGCGCGCCGGCCGCCCTCGTTTATGATGATGCCAGCGCTGCGAGTGCGCCGGCCGAGCGGTGTCTCCGCTGCGGGCTCGGCCTTGACGCCGAGCAACGCTGGAGAGATGGAGGAGTGGGAAGAAGAGCGTGAGGAGGAGTACGAGGAGGAAGACGAGGAGGAACCGAACATCCTGGGCATCCACTGCCCGGCGCACCGGCGGTGGGCCGGGGCGGCCGCCGTGGTAGGGTATGCCAGCGGCGGTTCGTTGCCGCCCTCGAGGTACGACAGCACGCCGTTGAGCGTGCGGCCGGGGGCGCCCCACCACACGCGGCGCCCCTCGCTGTTCTTCACGCCGCCCACCACCGGCGCCCTGTTGGTGGACACCAGCCTCTGCTCCTGGCGGCGCTCGAAGTACGCCGCCCACGCCGCGTGGTTGTCGGCGGCGTACTAGGGAAGGCCGAGCTGCTCGTCGGTGAGGGAGGCACGCACGCGGTCGATCTCTGCGGCGAACTAGGCGGGGCGCGCCTCGACGTCGGGCAACGGGGGAATGGGCACTCCCCGTTGCTGAGCCTCCACCCCGTCGGCCCGGCGTGCATGTCCGACGACGCCGGGATGTTGGCCGTCGCCGCGTCGCCGGGGAAACGCGCGGCCATCGGGTGTCGGAGTGTAGGAGAGGCAGGGAAGAAGCGGCGGCGGCGGCGCACGAGAGAGGGAGAGCTTGGCGGCTAGGGCTGGAGTGGCCAGAGGCGAGGGAGGCCACTGGCTTATATAGTCGCGCCCGTGTGTACGCGTGACGGGAGTGTAGGCGTCGCCGCGCCGCCCGTGACGCGCCGCCATGATGAGGAATCAATGGCAAGGCTGACCGGCGGCGGCAGCGCGGCATCCTTGGCATTGATTCCTGCGGAAACCGAGACGATGAGGGCGACGAAGCAGCCGTCTCGCTGACTCGGCGGGCCCGCGGCTGTTTCGTGCCAAAACACTCGCCCCGGCGCCCCCGGGCGCCCCCAGCGCGCCGGGTTCGGCCTGTGTCCGCCGGCGCTGATTTCAGCCCAAGCCGACGAAAAACGGGTTTCTGGGGCGCGACTAGGCCGTTTTTTCGGCGCCGGCGAAAAAAATTCGCATGAAAAGGCCATGTTGGGGGCGCGGCTGGAGATGCTCTGAGCAGCGAGGAAGGGAGGCGTGGTTTGTGACAGTGGATGAAATCAGAAGGTTTACCTACTCGCTTATACAAACTCGACTTTCTTTTCCTTTCAGAAAAAAATTCTCTCTCTCTTTTACTACGAGACAAGAAATTAATTCAAGCGGTCGAGGATAAAAACAAAATTCTCCCTTGAGAAAAATCTCCAAAACTGAAGAAAGAAAATCCCAGAACTGAAGAAAGATAGAAAACCCCAAAGTTGAAGAACCTCTGGGTATTTTCGGTCATGCATCCATAAAAGTAAAAAAACTAGAAAGAAAGAAAGCAATGGCATGTGTGATGATACTATTATTTCTTGTGTAGTTTGAACAGAGTTAGAGCATCTACAACCAAATTTGAAAACTTCAGCCCCCTATACGCCCGCATGCTCGTTCGGGCGCATCCGTAGACAGCGTCAGGCGGTCCCTCATATGGGCTGCCGCACATCCGACCTCAAATGCAAAGCCTTAAATCCAGGGCCGGCCCTGACATTTGAGGGGCCCTTGTGCGAACTCCATATAATGGGCCCATACACTATAATAGACACTAAAAATTCATTTCCACACCTATGTGTACCACAAAAAGTTAATAAAAGCAAGTGTAAATTTCATTAGCAGATATGAAATATGGTCTTAACACATCATGTATATGTCACATGCTCCAACAACCAGCAACCAAGAAGTCTTCTTTTAACTCTTCTTAATTTCTTGATCCAATTTGACAGAAATTATAGCTCCAGATCAGCAAAAATCAGAGGAGCTGTTGTTTGCCGTATGCCTTTTGCCTTTCTCCTGAAAAATACACAGAGCACAAGTGAATGGCATGCTAAAGAGAAACAACGCCTTCGAGCATTTTTCCATGCAAAATCGCTAATAATAGCATCAAGATCAATGCTATCCAAGATATCCTTCGCAGTAAAAACTTGCTACAGTCGCAGGAACAGTTAAGAGAATTTGATAAGCACTAGACACCTACAACTCTAACAAAATTAAAAAATCGCATCTGCTTAAATGAATTTATTTGGCAAAGTCATTTTCAGTCAATGCTACAATCAGCAGAATCTACTGAATATGCCATCTTCATACAAAAAGAGAGGAATCAAGAAGTTCAAACATAAGAGCAGAAATAAATAGACAAGGCCAGAGAACTGAGATCCGGAAATTTCATGAATGGGCAATGACTTGGCTGTCTATGAATCTTCGGCACATGTTGCAGGCTGCTGCTCTTGCGTACCTCCAAGGGCGGTGTGTCTGTCGCCTCGTCTCCGCCCGCCTAAAGCCCTGGAGTATTTATAGGATGAGAGAAACCAAAGAAATCCATTATATTAGATAATGATACAATTAAACATTGATTAATATCGGGAGTTGGGGTCCTGGGCTGTTCGGAAATCGGGACAATCAATTGGTGAGGAAGACGATGGCGGTTGGGAGACGAACGAGCTGGCGGCGTCTTTCTTGGAGAGAACGAACGGAAAGGGATTCTGGGATTTGTGTTTGCGCCTGAGCTGCCTATTTCCTCTCTTAATGGGCTGCGCTGCTTCTTTTGCGTTCTAGTACAATATTTGTTGGGAATATATATACCTACTTGCATATAATATATGCACAGGGCATGGGCCCCTGCTCAGGCTGGGCCCTAGGCGGCCGCACTCCTCGCCATGGCCCAGGGCCGGCCCTGCTTAAATCCATGCAATCCATCCACGTCGATAATACAATACAAATTTTCCCAATCCAAAGGTTCGAAACAAAGCAAAATAAATCATAATTCAACAATCCGGACATGATAAAATGAAATCAATGTCCAGGCGTGATGGATCACTTGCTTCTTGGCCAGATCACTCGCAGGACCCCATCCATGTCGCCTGCTCCGAGGCCATCTATGTGTCCTGCTCTGCCTGCATCCTTGCCGCATATGCCCAATCTTTGCCTTTGCCTTCTTTTCCTTCTTCTTCTTCTTGCTCGTGGATCCACCAACTTCAAATGAAGGGCAAGTTGGATCCACCAATTCGTACTCCATTTGTGTTGGACCTTAATTATCATTGATCATGTCCGATAGGAACACCTCCTAAATGATTATGGTTTGCAAGCATTCGTCATGTCCTAAATGAACTAGCAGTGTATGCCAAACATTGAACATGCCATATACAAAGTTGATCGGATAGGAGCTAGTCGAGACCTGGCACAAGTACGGAAAATTCAGTGCACGAAATTCCGGACTTAAACTTTTCCATAGGGGAAACACCCAGCGGAGATGTGAGCGCACACATCGGCGCGGGAAATCTAAAGGACCTTGCTCCCATAATGGGAAATTTGGTAGAGCAAGTGTTTGCGCCGGGTGCGCTCCATGATGAAATGGCCATAAATTATATTTATACGGGGAAGTCCCTGAACCGAGCAACGGTGATTGTCGACATCAACTTTGCTATGAAAATTGCCTCAATCATAGATCTTGACCCTGAGCCTAACAAGCTCGCTGATTGCAAGAAAAGGTCGGATTGGAAAGATGGGCAGAAGGCAATTACTGCCAAATTATTATCTCTCAACAAAAGGAAGGTGTTCGGACCAGTTTGTCAAACTCCTCCCCACATTCGCCCTGGTGGCCATAGGTGGGTTTTTGTTCGAAAGAAAGATGAAAATAATAAGGTAGTACAGTACAAAGCAAGGCTCGTCGCTCAAGGGTTCACTCAACGACCAGGTGTCGATTTTGAGGAGACTTATTCCCCGGGCATGGATGGAGTTACCTTTAGATACTTGATCTTGATGGCAGTAAACATGGGCTTGAAAATGAAACTAATGGATGCTGTCACTGCTTACCTGTATGATAACTTGGATTCGAACATATACATGAAGGTTCCAGAAGGTATCCCTATTCCGAACCATGATAGAGCAAACAGGGGTCTATACAGTGTTCAACTTCAAAAGGCACTGTACAGACTCAGGCAGTCTGCTAGAATGTGGTACAATCGCTTAAGTGATTTCCTTCATCAGAAGGGCTACACGAGCAATAAAGATTGCCCATGTGTTTTCATATGGTGATCCCAAGATGGATTCTCTATAATCTCGGTGTACGTGGAGGATTTAAACATCATCGATACACCTGAGGATATTGAGGAAGCGAGTTCCTACCTGATGTCGGAATTCGAGATGAAGGATTTGGGTAAAACCAAGTTCTGTCTAGGTCTGCAATTTGAACATTCCCCTGATGGGATTCTAGTCCACCAGTTGGCCTACACCCAGAAGGTGTTGGAAAGATTTGGATTTGATAAGGCATATCCTTCTAAGACCCCAATGGTCGGGAGGTCATTACAGCCAGACAAGGACCCGTTCAGGCCAAAGGAAGAGGGGGAGGAAACTCTGGGACTAGAGGTTCCTTACCTGAGTGCAGTTGGAGCACTCATGTATCTCACAAACTGTACACGGCCAGATATTGCGGTCGCTGTCAGTTTGCTTGCGAGGTACAGTTCTGAACCTACCAAAAGACATTGGAAAGGTGTCAAGGACGTCTTCCGTTACCTGCAAGGGACCAAAGATCTTGGCATGTTTTATAAGAGGAATCAAGACCTATCGATTATAGGCTATGCCGATGCTGGGTATCTATCGGACCCGCATGATTGCAAATCGTAGACTGGATATGTTTTCCTTTGTGATGGAACTACGTTTTCCTGGAAATCGTCCAAGCAAACACTTGTGTCGACTTCCACGAACCACTCGGAAATCATGGCACTATTCAAAGCGTCAAAAGTGTGTGTATCGCTTCGGCGGATGATCGGCCACATTCAGCAGACATGTGGGCCGAATACCGTACAAACCCCTACCATTATCTATGAAGATAATGCTGCTTGTGTTGCACAAGTCCAGATGGGTTATGTGAAGAGTAACCTCACAAAGCATATTAGTCCCAATTTCTTCTATGCACATGAGCTGCAGCAGTTGAATGAGGTGAAAGTTTTACATACTATGTCCTGTGAAAATCTTGTTGATATGTACACTAAATCATTACCGGCATCAACCTTAGAGAGGTGTGTGCATGGAATCGGTATGATAAGACTTAGAGAGATGCAAGGTTCAGGGGGGAAAACTTCACAAACTCGTCACTAAAATCTCAATCCTGATGATCGAGTACTCAACTTGATGGTTGAGTGGATTGTACTCTTTTTCCCTTGAGTGAGTTTTCCTGATATTTCTCACACGAGGTTTTTGACGAGGCAATTCGTGCAATGCAACAACGTATACTGTGTGCTCTTTCTTCATATTTTTTCCCACTGAGTTTTTCAGAGTCTTGAGGCATGGATATACGGATAATTACCCAAGGGGGAGTGTTGGGAAACCGGGGCCACCATGAGGGCGGCGGCGGCTAGCGCATGAAGCGCTCGGGATAGCTCCTCCCGTTTCCCCTCTTTACGTTAAGTGGGTACTTATCCCTTGACCCCCTAGTCCCTATATAAAGCAACGAGGAGCCATCATTGTGACACCTGATCATTGATTAATAAAGCTGGTCGCCTCCATATCTCTATGTGTCATTTACTTTCGTGTGTTCGACTACTTTGACTACTTCGTCTACGATGCTCGCTCTCGCTCCGCAACCTCGGACCGGACTCGCCGGCGGAGCTGCGGAACAGGTACATGTACATGCCACTGCCGTTGGCCCCGCAGTTGGTCACCGGGACAGCCCCAGGCAGTAGATGTCTGTCTTTGCAGCTTGACAACAAGTACAACTCCCTATTTTCTGCTGCTGATGTTGAACCTGTCTGTGTTGGCGTAGGCCAAGGACACATTGAACATGCTGGTGCACGCGGCGTCGGAGGCCAGGAGGGCGTGGACAACGACGATGGAGCGGCTATCGTAAACTGTAAAACATAGGGTTTGGAAAACTGGCTCGACACCCTAAAACGGGGTGTGGCTATCTCATTATATAGACGTACCAAGAGGTACAATACAAGGCCTATACAAGACTACGTATATGCAGTCTAACACCCTCCCTCAATCTTAACTGTAGCCTGAAGTACAAAGTAAGTTAAGATTGGGCCTACAGCCTACAAACTGTGGTTGTGGAAGAGGCTTCGTGAAGATGTCAGCAAGTTGATCTTCGGAGGAGATGAACTTGATACAAAGTAGTCTCTGTGCAACACGTTCCCGAACAAAGTGATAGTCAACCTCGATGTGTTTCGTCCTAGCATGAAACACCGGATTAGATGAAAGGTATGTAGCGCCGATGTTATCACACCACAGAACTGGAGGATGACCTAGAGAGATTCTCAGCTCCCGCAATAAAGACTGTACCCATATCATCTCAGCGGTAGCATCAGCAACTGCTTTATACTCAGCTTCAGTACTGCTACGAGACACACTGGCTTGCTTGCGTGGATTCCAGGCGATCAAGTTAGGACCAAAGAACATTGCATATCCCCCCGTGGATCGCCGATCATCAGGACTTCCAGCCCAATCCGCATCAGAGAAAGACGAAAGTTCACAAGACGGTGCAGACTGAAGGAGCAGACCATACGAAGTAGTAGAAGAAATATATCGTAGAGTGCGCTTGACTGCCGAGAGATGAGTGGTACGAGGTGCATGAAGGTATTGACACACACGGTTGATTGCATAAGAGACATCAGGTCTGGTGATAGTGAGATATTGCAGACCACCACCAAGACTGCGATACTCAGTGGCGTCATCAGTGGAAAGAAGGTCTCCATCAAGGGCAGACAACCGATCAGTCGCAAACATCGGAGTGATAGCATGTTCGCATTTGAGCATCCCAACACGGTGCAACAGATCCATGGAGTACTTTTTCTGATTCAAAGTCAACCCAGTAGAGGACCATGACACCTCCAAACCAAGAAAGTAATGCAGAGCACCCAAATCCTTGACAGCAAATTCCTCACTCAATGCAGACACAAGGCGATCGACAGCAGCATTAGAGGAATTGACAAGGATGATATCATCAACATACACCAAGAGATACATCGTCACCTCAGGGCGCTGAAGGAGGAACAGTGACGTGTCAGCAGTTGAGGGAATAAACCCAAGAGACCGGAGAGCAGAACCAATGCGTGCATGCCATGCACGAGGCGCCTGTTTAAGTCCATAGAACGCCTTGACCAGACGACAAAGATGATGCGGACGTGTAGGATCAACAAAACCCGGTGTTTGACGCATATAAACCTCTTCCTCAAGAACTCCATGGAGGAAAGCATTCCGAACGTCAAGCTGACGCAGAGACTAACCACGAGTAACAGCAAGAGACAACAGTATACGAATAGTAGTAGGCTTGATAACTGGACTGAACGTGTCTTCATAATCAAGACCATACCTCTGCTTGAAACCCTTGGTAACCAGCCGTGCTTTGTAGCGCACAATAGAACCATCTGCATGTCGTTTTACCTTAAACACCCACTTGGAGTCAATGATGTTGACGCCATAGACCGGAGGAACAAGCTGCCAAGTGCCATTTTTCAGCAAGGCCTGAAATTCCTGCTCCATCGCAGCACGCCAGTGAGGAATACCCAGTGCAGCCTGAAAATGACATGGCTCTGCCATTGGATCCGCAACAGCATGAGCCACACATGCAGCAAGCCACGCCACAGTCCCGTCTTTGCGTTCCTTGGGGCAAAAAACACCAGACCAGCTGCGCGTGTGTGGTTGATGATGGACCACAGTGGACGACGCTGGCACCACGGGGCTCGCCACAGGCGACGAAGGCGTCGTGGCCGAGACGGGGCTGGAGGAGCCAGAGTCAGCAGACTCAGCACTAGGCGACGTTGCCAAGACGGGGCTGCCGAGCCCAACCGACGACGAAGCCGACTCACGAGGAGCCGAGGCGGGGCTGGCCGGTGCAGCTGCCGTGGCTGCTGGGCCAGGCGAGCTGGGTGAAGGGGCGGGCGACCCGGGCGACATGGCGGGCGACCCGAGCGTCAGGGCGGGCGAGCCAGGCGACGAGGCGGCCGAGGCGGGTGCAGCTGCGGGCGCTGCCGACACCCGCGGGGCGGCTGTGGACGCATCGGGCTGGCGGGCATGACCCTCCATGCATGGGCCATGCATCGGATCAACGTGACCATCATGAGTGTTGTCCATAACCTCATCATCCAGGAGTTCAAGGCGGGCACCGCGTCCAATACCTGCAGCATGGTTAGGAAGCAACACAGGAGCATTTGCAACATCCACAAATTGATCAGGCGAAGGTGTAGCGGAGTGCACAGGTGGTAAACTAATGGTAGAGTGGTTCGGAAGAGCACGAAACGGGAACACATTCTCATCAAACACGACGTCACGAGAAATGTAGACACGATTGGTGGGAACATGAAGACACTTGTACCCTTTGTGGAGAGAACTGTACCCAAGAAAAACACACTTCTTAGAACGAAACTCTAATTTACGCTTGTTGTACGGCCGCAAGTGCGGCCAACATATGCACCCAAACACTTTGAGAAATGTGTAGTCTGGAATATCATTGAGCAATAGTTCAAGAGGGGTTTTCATTTTCAGTAGTCGCGAGGGAAGCCTATTTATCAAGAAACAGGCGGTGGAGAAGGCATCACTCCAGAACCGAAACGGGACGGAAGCATGAGCTAGTAAAGTAAGTCCAGTCTCTACAAGATGACGATGCTTACGTTCAGCGGTGCTGTTTTGCTGATGTGTATGAGGACAAGACACGCGATGCGAAATCCCAAGATTATTAAAAAACAAGTTGAGGTTGTGATACTCACCCCCAATCTGATTGAACATGAATAATCTTGTGCTTAAGGAAACGCTCAACGTGTGCTTGGAACTGAATGAAAACATCAAACACATCAGATTTATGCTTGATAAGATATAGCCAAGTAAACCGACTGTAAGCATCAATGAAACTGACATAATAGTTGTGACCACTAACGTATGTTTGGGCATGACCCCATACATCAGAAAACACAAGCTCAAGAGGATGTTTCACAACACGACTAGACTCTGAAAAAAGTAGTTGGTGACTCTTGCCCTGCTGACAGGCATCACAAATAGTTTTAGCACTCTTGTTGGACACAACTGGTAGTTCATGGCGATGTAGCACATGACTAACTATAGGAGCAGCAGGGTGTCCAAGACGCGCATGCCAGTGCGTAGGCGACACACGAACACCAATGAACACCTGAGGAGAAGACGGCGTAGGAGATGCAGGCGGTGCATCAAGTGCATATAAGCCATGGCGAAGACGATCACTAAGCAGAACGGCCCTCGTGTCCCGAGCCTTGATAAAGAAACGAAAAGGGTGAAACTCAGCAAGGACATTATTATCACGAGTAAGTTGAGAAATAGACAACAAACTACGCGTAGCAGAGGGAACTCGAAGGACACTAGAAAGATGCAGTTTGCGAAAATTGTGTGCAAGAAGTGATGCCTGACCAACATGGGAGATGCGCATACCTTCTCCGTTGGCGGTGTGCAGCTGATCATGTCCACGATATGGTTCCTGAGTGGAGAGCTTGCCCATCTCACTGGTGAGGTGATTCGTCGCTCCTGTATCCATATACCACGCCGGATCAAGGGAGTATGACTGGGTGTGCCCATGCTTGTGCCCTGCCACAGCAGCTGTAGACTGTTTATCATTCCCTTTTCCATTGTTGCGAAGGCCAAGGAAGTCTTGCTTGTAGCGTCTGTGACAGCGAGAGGCGAGGTGACGATCTATGCCACAAAGCTGACAAGCCTGAGGAGCACCGCAACTGGAACAGCAAGCAACTGGGCGACTCCCTCTAGTGATGGTTGGCGCGTTGCCCCGCGAGGCTTGCGATGAGGAAGCCGATGGTTTGCCACCTGATGGAGCCGGCTTCTGAGGTTTGCCGCGTGTGGCGGTGTTGGCGGAGATGAAGCTGGGGGAAACACGGCGCGCCTTGATGCGCTGCTCACGCCCAAGGAGGCGCGCATAGAGCTCACAACGCGGGAGTGTATCATCTCGACCATGGACATTCTCAATGAGATTATCATAATCATCATCGAGACCGTTAAGCACAAAAGTGGTGAAGTCCGTGTCCAGAAGCGGCTGACCTATAGAGGCCAGGGTGTCAGCGAGGCTCGTCATCTTGTTGAAGTACTCCGTGATGCTGAGATCGCCAAGTTTGGTCTCACCCAGCTTGGTGCGTATAGAGTGCGCACGCGCCTGAGACTGAGAGGCGAAACTGGTGTGGAGGGCCGCCCACGCCTCCCTGGACGTAGCGGCGAAGATGACCATCGATGAAACACTTGGCGTGAGCGAAGACTGGATGGCGGAGAGAATGGCTTGATCCTGCGCCACCCAATTGTGATATGCCAGATGGTGAGGAGGTGGGCACGGGATGGACCCATCAACGTAGCCCTCCAAGTAGCGGCTGCGGAGGAGAGGCAAGACCTGCGCACGCAATGACAGGTAATTGTCCGGCCCGAGCTTCACTGGAAGCAGGTGCGAGAAATAAAACGGCGGCGGCGCCGCGGTTTGAGCAGTGTACGCCTGCGCCAGTGAGGCATAGGGATCCATGGATGGAGCCATCTCTGGACGAGGGATCATCGTGTAGGCGCCAGGCAAGGAGTAGGAGCCGGCAGAGGCAGTAGCCAGGGCGCCCGGCGCTGCAAGAGGGCCGTAGGGGCCGGACGCTGCAGTAGCAAGGCACCGTGCCCCGGAGCTGCAGGGACACCGTACGGCGAGGTGGCCGCGCCCCCATAGGACGGCTGCGGCGGCGCCGGGTAGTAGTGGTGCGGCGGCGGCGGAGGTGGCACCACCGTGTAGGGTTGCGGCGGCGGCGCAGCATAGGCCGACCCCGTCCAGAGAGACGACGGCGACGGGGGCGCACCATAGGCGCCGTACCACGGATGAGCGTTCGGCGGAGGAGGGCCGCCGGGAGCCGGCAGCGCCGCAGACTCGAGCGGGGCGGCCAGATCGTCCTGGGAACCCGTCCCTGCGGGGAAGCGGGCTGCGGCAGCATGGCGCCGTACGTCGCCGCGAGGGGTCGGGAGGCCAGAAAGGGCGACATCGGGGCGAGGGCCGGCGTGGCGGCGACGGTCGAGATCGGCGCGGCGGCTGCGGAAGGTGGTGCAGCGGAAGACATCGTAACCTAAACTGATACCATGTAAAACATAGGGTTTGAGAAACTGGCTCGATACCCTAAAACGGGGTGTGGCTATCTCATTATATAGACGTACCAAGAGGTACAATACAAGGCCTATACAAGACTACGTATAGACAGTCTAACATGTAAAACATAGGGTTTGGGAAACTGGCTCGACACCCTAAAATGGGGTGTGGCTATCTCATTATATAGATGTACCAAGAGGTACAATACAAGGCCTATACAAGACTACGTATATACAGTCTAACACCCTCCCTCAGTCTTAACTGTAGCCTGAAGTACAAAGTAAGTTAAGATTGCGCCTACGACCTATAAACTGTGGTTGTGGAAGAGGCTTCGTGAAGATGTCAGCAAGTTGATCTTTGGAGGAGATGAACTTGATACAAAGTAGTCTCTGTGCAACACGTTCCCGAAAAAAGTGATAGTCAACCTCGATGTGTTTCGTCCTAGCATGAAACACCGGATTAGATGAAAGGTATGTAGCGCCGATGTTATCACACCACAGAACTAGAGGATGACCTGGAGAGATTCTCAGCTCCCGCAATAAAGACTGTACCCATATGATCTCAGCGGTAGCATCATCAACTGCTTTATACTCAGCTTCAGTACTGCTACAAGACACGGTGGCTTGCTTGCGTGCATTCCAGGCGATCAAGTTAGGACCAAAGAACACTGCATATCCCCCCGTAGATCGCCGATCATCAGGACTTCCAGCCCAATCCGCATCAGAGAAAGCCGAAAGTTCACAAGACGGTGCGGACTGAAGGAGCAGACCATACGAAGCAGTAGAAGAAACATATCGCAGAATGCGCTTGACTGCCGAGAGATGAGTGGTACGAGGTGCATGAAGGTACTGGCACACACGGTTGACTGCATAAGAGACATCAGGTCTGGTGATAGTGAGATATTGCAGACCACCACCAAGACTGCGATACTCAGTGACATCATCAGTGGAAAGAAGGTCTCCATCAAGGACAGACAACCGATCAGTCGCAGACATCGGAGTGATAGCATGTTTGCATTTGAGCATCCCAGCACGGCGCAACAGATCCATGGAGTACTTTTTCTGATTCAAAGTCAACCCAGTAGAGGACCGTGACACCTCCCAACCAAGAAAGTAATGCAGAGCACCCAAATTGTTGACAGCAAATTCCTCGCTCAATGCAGACACAAGGCGATCGACAGCAGCATTAGAGGAACTGACAAGGATGATATCATCAACATACACCAAGAGATACATCGTCACCTCAGGGCGCTGAAGGAGGAACACTAACGTGTCAGCAGTTGAGGGAATAAACCCAAGAGCCCTGAGAGCAGAACCAAGGCGTGCATGCCATGCACGAGGCGCCTGTTTAAGTCCATACAATACCTTGACCAGACGACAGAGATGATGCAGACGTGTAGGATCAACAAAACCTGGTGGTTGACGCATATAAACCTCTTCCTCAAGAACTCCATGGAGGAAAGCATTCTGCATGTCAAGCTGACGCAGAGACCAACCACGAGTAACAACAAGAGACAACAGTATACGAATAGTAGTAGGCTTGATAACTGGACTGAACGTGTCTTCATAATCAAGACCATACCTCTGCTTGAAACCCTTGGCAACCAGCCGTGCTTTGTAGCGCTCAATAGAATCATCTCCATGTCGTTTTACCTTAAACACCCACTTGGAGCCAATGATGTTGACGCCAGGGACCGGAGGAACAAGCTGCCAAGTGCCATTTTTCAGCAAGGCCTGAAATTCCTGCTCCATCGTAGCACGCCAGTGAGGAATACCCAGTGCAGCCTGAAAATGACGCGGCTCTGCCATTGGATCCGCAGCAGCATGAGCCACACATGCAGCAAGCCACGCCACAGTCCTGTCTTAGCATTCCTTGGGGCAAAAAACACCAGACCGGCTGTGCGTGTGTGGTCGGTGATGGACCACAGCGGACGGCGCTGGCACCACGGGGCTTGCCACAGCCGACGAAGGCGTCGTGGCCGAGACAGGGCTGGAGGAGCCAGAGTCAGCAGACTCAGCACCGGGCGACGTTGACAAGACGGGGCTGCCGAGCCCAGCCGACTCACGAGGTGGGGCTGGCCGGTGCAGCTGCCGTGGCTGCTGGGCCAGGCGAGCCGGGTGACGGGGCGGGCGACCTGGTCGACGGGGCGGGCGACCCGGGCGACAAGGCGGGCGACCCGAGCATCGGGGCGGGCAAGCCAGGCGACGAGGCGGCCGAGGCGGGTGGAGCTGCGGGCGCTGCCGATGCCCGCGGGGCGGCTGTGGATGCATCAGGCTGGCGGGCATGACCCGCCATGCATGGGCCATGCATCGGATCAACGTGACCATCATGAGTGTTGTCCATAACCTCATCATCCAGGAGTTCAAGGCGGGCACCGCGTCCAATACCTGCAGCATGGTTAGGAAGCAACACAGGAGCATTTGCAACATCCACAAATTGATTAGATGAAGGTGTAGCGGAGTGCACAGTTGGTAAACTAATGGTAGAGTGGTTCGGAAGAGCACGAAACGGGAACACATTCCCATCAAACACGACGTCACAAGAAATGTATACACGATTGGTGGGAACATGAAGACACTTGTACCCTTTGTGGAGAGAACTGTACCCAAGAAAAACACACTTCTTAGACCGAAACTCTAATTTACGCTTGTTGTAAGGCCGCAAGTGCGGCCAACTTGCGCATCCAAACACTTTGAGAAACGTGTAGTCTGGAATATCATCGAGCAAGAGTTTAAGAGGGGTTTTCATTTTCAGTAGTCGTGAGGGAAGCCTATTTATCAAGAAACAGGCGGTGGAGGAGGCATCACTCTAGAACCGAAACGGGACGGAAGCATGAGCTAGTAAAGTAAGTCCAGTCTCTACAAGATGACGGTGCTTACGTTCATCGGTGCCGTTTTGCTGATGTGTATGAGGACAAGACACACGATGCGAAATCCCAAGCTTATTAAAAAACGAGTTGAGGTTGTGATATTCACCCCCCAATCTGATTGAACATGAATAATCTTGTGCTTAAGGAGACGCTCAATGTGTGCTTGGAACTGAATGAAAACATCAAACACATCAAATTTACGCTTGATAAGATATAGCCAAGTAAACCGACTGTAAGCATCAATGAAACTGACATAATAGTTGTGACCACTAATGGATGTTTGGACATGACCCCATACATCAGAAAACACAAGCTCAAGAGGATGTTTCACAACACGACTAGACTCTGAAAAAGGTAGTTGGTGACTCTTGCCCTGCTGACAAGCATCACAAATAGTTTCAGCACTCTTATTGGACACAACTGGTAGTTCATGGCGATGCATCACATGACTAACTATAGGAGCAGCAGGGTGTCCAAGGCGCGCATGCCAGTGCGTAGGCGACACACGAACACCACTGAACACCTGAGGAGAATACGGCATAGGAGATGCAGGCGGTGCATCATGTGCATATAAGCCATGACGAAGACGACCACTAAGCAGAACGGCCCTCGTGTCATAATCCTTGATAAAGAAACGAAAAGGGTGAAACTCAACAAGGACATTATTATCACGAGTAAGTTGAGGAATAGACAACAAAATACGCGTAGCAGAGGGAACTCGAAGGACACTAGAAAGATGCAGTTTGCGAAAATTGTGTGCAAGAAGTGATGCCTGACCAACATGGGAGTTGCGCATACCTGCTCCGTTAGCGGTATGCACCTGATCATGTCCACGATATGGTTCCTGAGTGGAGAGCTTGCCCATCTCGCTGGTGAGGTGATTCGTCGCTCCTGTATCCATATACCACGCCGGATCAAGGGAGTATGACTGGGTGCGCCCGTGCTCGTGCCCTGTCACAGCAGCTGCAGCCTGCTTATCATTCCCTTTTCCCTTGTTGCCAAGGCCAAGGAAGTCTTGCTTGTACGTCTGTGGCAGCGAGAGGCGAGGTGACGGTCTATGCCACAAAGCTGACAAGCCTGAGGAGCACCGCAACTGGAACATCAAGCAACTGGGCGACTCCCTCCAGTGATGGTCGGCGCGTTGCCCCGCGAGGCCTGCGACGAGGAAGCCGGTGGTTTGCCACCTGATCGCGCCGGCTTCTGAGGTTTGCCGCGTGTGGCGGCGTTGGCGGAGACAAAGCTGGGGAAACACGGCGCGCCTTGATGCGCTGCTCACGCCCAAGGAGGCGCGCATAGAACTCACGACGCGGGAGTGTATCATCTCGACCATGGACGTTCTCAATGAGATTATCATAATCATCATCGAGCCCGTTAAGCACAAAAGTGGTGAAGTCCGCGTCCAGAAGCGGCTGACCAACAGAGGCCAGGGTGTCAGCGAGGCTCGTCATCTTGTTGAAGTACTCCGTGATGCTGAGATCGCCAAGTTTGGTCTCACCCAGCTCGGTGCGTATAGAGTGCGCACGCGCCTGAGACTGAGAGGCGAAACTGGTGTGGAGGGCCGCCCACGCCTTGGTTCTGCTCTCCGGGCTCTTGGGTTTATTCCCTCAACTGCTGACACGTCACTGCTGACACGACGATGGAGCGGCTATCGTAAACGATATTGAGGAACTTCATGTAGGAGGTGCTCAGGGAAGGACCAGCTGTTGGGACAAACCCGGCCTGACGACGAATGCCAAGTAGCCTCTGGCGACACGAACGTCAGACGAACTTCTAGTGTGTTCCGCTCCTTCTTCTTCCACCTTCGTCTGGCTGCGAGTGAGAGAGGGAGAGAGTTGGTCTGGGGTTTTTCCAAACATTTCGTATCATGAGCTTGATTTTTCTTTTTCTTGGGCATCATACCCTTGCTGGAGGCGTGCCAGAGGTGGCAGTGTTCGCCGATAGTTGCCCGATGAAGCTCCGGGCCGTGTGTCGACCTATGGAGGTGCGCGGCGCTGCGCGCGAACCCGGAGGCATTGAGCGGTGAGTGTGCGATGAGCGCGGCGGACGTGAAGGCCTCGGCGGCACGGCAAGCGCGTGGCGATGGCGACGCACAGCGTGTCCAGAGGTGGTGGTGGCACACGGCTTCGACATCGAGCGACATAGCAACCGCGGCTCAGGCACAGCGAGAAGACGGCACGTTGCAGCGGGCGCATAGGCGTCCAAGGCGACGACAACGGCGAGCCGGGGCTACTGTAGGCAGGCCACGTGGCGAGGTCGTAGCTTAGGGGAGAATCTTAGGAATAAGCCACGCCATGGTGTTGATCAACGTGTCACGTGAGTGTGCGTGTTGGTCGAGCCGAGCGCCGGTGTGTGGCCGCGTCCACGACCGTGGAAGAGTCAGCCCAGAGTGCGTGTCTGCGTGTGTTTCCCGGTGGCGTGTGAGTCCAGTGCTCGCGTTCGTGTCCATCGTGTTGGTCTAGACCGGACGCCGGTGCGTGGCCGCGTCCGTGCTCGAGTGCGAGTCGCACTCCGTTGGCGTCAGTAGCGTGACCGCAGTTAGTTGTGTGCGTAGTCATCGAGGGCCGAGTCACGTGGATCTGCGTTCTGGTTGCATACATGGCTAAGTTAGGGTCTGTTTGGTTTCAAATAAATAACCAACTTATAAATCAAAAAATGAAAAAAATAACTTATTTTGTCAAACAGACATGATTTATAAGTCACCTCAACTTATAAGTCATAAGTTGCTCCACCCCAACTTAAAACTTATAAGTCACCCCCTTTTGCGTGGGTCCCACCACCTGCATGATATTGATTGATGTGGGAAGGTGTGTCAGGTGACTTATAAGCCAGGTGACAACCAAATATGAATGACTTATAAGTCACTGGTTTTAAGTCACCTGACTTATAAGTCAGGTGACTTATTGAAACCAAACAGAGCCTTAGTTAGCTATAGTGGAACACTTCAACGGGTCATGCGTCGTGCGGTTAGTGGCCGGTGGGGCAGTGTGCGCTGCGTCCCCAAGAACTACAAAAGCGGCGTTAGAGCGTCGTTAGTCCAGCAATTGAAAAGGCGTTTGGCGCCAGGGCGTTTGTTGCCGGAGAAACTCCAGTGTGTTCCGCTCCTTCTTCTTCCACCTTCGTCCGGCTACGAGTGAGAGGGAGAGAGCTGGTCCGGTGTTTGTCCGGACACCGGCCGCGGAGTCGGTGCACGTGAGCCGGAACGCTGGCGGGCTGCAGGAGAACCGGTCCTGACCGGCCAGCCAGAAGGGGCACGCCAAGGTGAGGTTCCCGCACGTCGCCGGTGGGCAGCCTGCGTCTTGTGCGATGCCATTGGCGGCGGCTGCGGGTTGATGCATGGAGGCCAGGACTGGTACGAGTAGCAATGACCTGCGATGCATGCCTGAAGCTGGATATTTCGTATGCAGTAGGGAGAGCCTTCACGAACGCGGTGATTTGAGTCTCGTTCCTGGTTGCACGCAAAGGTTGGCAAATCTGTGCTACAGTTTGGACATGTCTCGCCGCTTGCAGCCGGTTAATTTGAGTTAGAAATTACCCTGTGTGTACGTAACACAGCAAAACTTGGTGGAAGGTCTGGTTGACTCTCTATTTTCTTTTTTGCGAGGGTGGTTGACTCTCTACTTGTCAAGGATGAACCTTGCTTCTCATTTTTCTTGCATTTTGACTGAATCGGTTCATATGCTGTGGACACGTTGATAATTTTTTGCATTTCAAGAATGCTAGCATGCCCATTAGTTCGAGTCTTGGTCCTTGTAGTTCGTACTAAATCAGTGACACTTATTTTAGAACACAGAGAGTACTATTTTTACAAGATCGATGATGCTTCCTCTTTGACTATATGACAATTGAAATATGTTCGTAGTTATGGCGGTGTCTCGGTTGCAATTAAACTTGGAGCACACATCATTTTGCTAGAGGACCGTGGAACATCTTGTCATATAGTCCAACGTCCACAAGCTTCCCTATCTCATTATCTATCCTAACTCACAGCAAAACAAGAAAGAAGCACCCTCAAATGGCTTCTCAATGGGCTACACGTTACTCCCTGGAAGATGCTTTGGTGCTGTTGCACCAGCAGTCGGAAATTTATTGGCGCCAGCGCGGCGCCCTTAACTGGACATTGAATGGTGATGCTATGACAGCTTATTTCTTTGCGATCGCCAATGGTAGACGCCGAAGATGTTTCATTGACACTCTTTTGATTGATGGCGTCAGAACCTCAGACCAGTCTCTCATTATGCATCACATTGTTGGGTTTTACTCCAATCTCCTCGGCTCTAAGCCGGATCCCGGGCTTGCCCTCTCCTCTGACTTTTGGGATATGGGTTGTAAGATTTCTCCGGACGAGAACATGGGACTAATGGTTCCTTTATCTGACGAGGAGATCTGGCAGGTGATTAGTTTGGCTAATCCGAACGCTGTCTCTGGGCCTGATGGTTTTTCGATTCCTTTTTTTAAGAAATTTTGGCCGCAGTTGCGGGTCCTCGTGTGTATGATCATCCAAGGTTTCTGGCTGGGGACGGTGGATATCTCTCGCCTTAACTACGCTGTCATTACTCTTATTCCTAAAGTCAAGGGAGCGGACTTGATTTCGCAGTTTAGGCCTATTGCCCTTATCAATAATTTCGCCAAGTTTCCTGCCAAAGGGCTCGCCTCGTGTCTCTCTCCCATTGCCCATCGTACCATCAGTCCTTTTCAATCGACTTTTATTAAATGTTGTTTCATCTTGGATGGGGTTCTTTGCCTTCATGTGATTGTGCATGACCTTAAGATTCGTAAGTCTAAAGCGGTGATTCTTAAACTCGATTTTGAGAAGGCCTACGATTCGGTGAGCTGGCTTTTTTTGCGTAGGGTCTTGTTGGCTAAAGGGTTTGAGGGGCACCTTATTCATAGAATCATGAAGTTGGTCTCGGGAGGCCATACTGCCATCTCTGTTAATGGTCAGGTTAGTAAGTTTTTTGCCAATGGTAGGGGCCTTCCGCAAGGTGATCCTGTCTCGCCCATTCTGTTCAACTTTGTTGCGGATGCCTTATCCTGTTTGCTTTCTAGGGCAGCAGTGTATGGGCACATCTCTCCGGTTAGCTCTAATCTTCTCCCCCAAGGGATGACCCACCTTCAGTATGCGGATGACACTATCATTATGGTGGAGCTGAATGATGCTTGCCTAACCCATCTCAAATTTATTCTCCTCTGCTTCTAGGAGATGTCGGGCCTTAAGATAAACTTTGCCAAGAGTGAAGTGATTGTTACTGGTGTGGACGAGTCTGAAGCTGTGCGAGTGGCACATCTTCTTAATTGTAAGCTAGGGTCTTTCCCTTTCAAATATTTGGGCCTTCTCATATCCCCGGACGTGCTTCATGCGAAAGAATTTGCCACGGTGGTTACAAAGGTGGGCAACAGGGTCCTTCCCTCGCGTGGTAGGTATAATTCCAATGCGGGTAAAGTGGATTTGATCAATGCTTATCTGTCCTCCCTCGCCATGTTCCTGATGGGCTTCTACCTCTTATCGGGTAGGACACATGCTGGTTTTGATAAACACCATGGGCCGTTCTACTGGAGCGCTGCTGATAATCGACATAAATATCGCTTTGTTAAATGGAAGTTGATGTGT
>LT934116.1:34820240-34843992 GCA_900231445.1 Triticum turgidum subsp. durum | reverse complement strand
AACACTTCCATCATGAACCAATGCTTGCTGATCAAATGGTGGTGGAAGATTATGAGTGCTGAGGACCAGCCCCTTTGGCTGTCTATTCTTAAGGCTAAATATTTCCCTTCCTCAAGACCGATGTTTGCCCACTCGCGTGGTGGTTCTCAGTTTTGGAAGTCCATGGTCAAAGTTAGGCCTGTTTTCCAGTCTTCTGTTAAGTTTGTAGTGGGGAATGGCTCCTCTATTAGGTTTTGGCTCGACTGGTGGTGTGGAGACTCACCCCTCTCGGTGACTTTCCCCACCCAATTTTCTTATTGCTCTGATCCGGATATCTCTATTGCGGAGTTGGCTTCCCATGGGTGGAACCTGGCCTTTCAGCGATCCTTGTCGCCTGTAGAGTTTGAAGACTGGCAACGCCTTACTGCCTTCTCCCCTTCGCTCTCGACGAACATGGATTCAGTGACCTGGCCGTTGTCTGCCTCTGGGCGCTTTTCTGTTAAGTCGCTCTATTCTAAGCTTGTTGATGGCACACCTACTAATCGTTTTTCCCAGATTTGGAAGGCCCGGATTCCTTCTAAGATTAAAATTTTCTTATGGCAAGCCTTTAGAGGCCGGCTGCCTTCGGCTGATCAGATTCGTAAGAGAAATGGGCCGGGCTCCCAATTCTGTGCTATGTGCGGTGCTTTGGAGGATACAGAGCATATTTTTTCCATTGTGTCTTGGCTAAGCTCATTTGTAGCTGCGTGAGAGATTGGCTTCTTGTCTCTTGGGCCCTTGCCTCCTTTGCCGAGCTGTGCAGCTTAGCAAACAACCTGTCTGGCGTCTCCAGACGTATCTTTTGGGTGGGCATGGGGGCTCTCTGCTGGTCCCTTTGGACGACTAGGAACAAATTTACTATTGAGCACGTGTTTCCAGCTAAACCTGCTGACTGCTTATTTAAATCGTGTTCTTTCTTGCAGCAGTGGAAATCATTGACTAAGGTCGACGACTAGGACGCGCTCTCTATGCTGATCTCCAAAGTTCGGGCTTCGGCTTCTTAGTTATGCAGACAAGAGCAGGATGCTTAGTTGCTTTTCTTTTGGGACCGACTGTTTAGCTTTATTTGGGACTTTCTCTTCCGGTCTGCGTGTCGTGTACTGGCGAAGGAGCCATGTACTTGACAACCTTTTCTTTAGTTTGACCCGTGGTTGGGGTCTGGCTGGTGTGTGGTACGTTCTGTTATGTGGTTGCTACCTGCCTAATGGCTTTATTTATAAAGTCGGGCGTATGCTTGTTCTCTAAAAAATGGCCCTCCGGTCTCATTGCCTATGAAGAAGGGCTCGTCATCTCCGGGAGGTGCTTGAGTCCCGTTATCCCTGGTGCTAATCTAGTTGTTTGCCAGTCCATACTAAATATTGGAAGAGATTGAGGGAGGCTATTGTTGTATGGTAATTCGGCGACAATTATTGATAATTATTTTGGATGCCAAGCCATGCTAATTTGGAACTAGTAATTTATTATGATGATTTATAATGTACTAACTATTATGATGTTGATTAGTATTTTGGATGTGGTATCGTTAGCATGAGGAATACTTGAAACCATTACAATATACTATGTACTTGTTAGAACATAATATAAAAGAGTGGAGCGTATATGAAGTCACTACTAGGGAAAAGCCTAACAGCAGCGAGGGTTTTAGGCCTATCAATAGCGCGGGCTGGAGCACTACTGGTATGGCGCTACAGCTAAAGCTTAGCAGTAGCGTGCCTCAACCCACGCTACTGCTAAATCGACTTAGTAGTAGCGATTTCCCGGAGGAGCGCTACTGGTAATTAGTAGTAGCGCTTCTCCCTTCCCGCGCTACTACTATTATTTCGTACTTTATTTCTTTTTTATGTCATGTTGTATTCATACACCTTTACACAAGTTTTCATACAACAGGAATTTAGAGATTGTTTTTACATCATAATGAGTTATTACGTCACGGGGTGAAAGAACCGTGGACTAGTTTCAAGTGGATGTCCATCCACTTGAAACTAATCCGCGGTTCTTTCACCCAATGATATAATAAATATCATCATCATTATCATATCATTAACAACTTATCATCATAATACATCATTGTCATATAACACCTCCTCAAGATCATCGTTTTCATCAATGACATCACATAGCAAATTGGTCACTAGTCGTAATCACAAGTACTCCTCATCATCAATTCTAACACATCGCACCACATAATAAATATATTGTACCTCATAGGACCTACTACATTCTCTTAGGACCTACTACATTCTCTAAGGTAAAATAGCAAAAAACAAGATAGCCCCTGACTCTCCATTATGGAGAATGGAGATTATCCCGTCTCCAATTCTTGCCTTTCACTTAATGTTACTTCCAAGAACCTCTTTGGGAATGTCCAAACATTTTTTCCATTCTTTGATGAGCATGTGATCACCGGTTTTAGAAATCCGATATGCACATGTGAGATCCCTAGATTGACCTGGAAGTATGTTCAGAACTCTAAGGCGACCATTCAGATACATCAGATGAGGCACACAATCCATCGGGATTTTCTGTTGAAAAACATAGTAATAACTTTGTAGTTAGAAATGATGTAATAGTTTTAGAAGTATGCAAAATATGCATGGATGTCATAATAGTAAAAAATCTTACCAGGGTATCTCCATAGAAGTTACCGTGGTTCAACACGTGCACTAGTGGCACGTATTCACCATAATTTGGAGGAGTGCAATAATAGGTATTGTAATCCTCAAGATAAGTACAATAAGCGATCAGATGACTTTTCTCCTTATAAGTTAATTCGAAGCCATCAGTGTAGTGGGTTTTGTCTACCATCTTCCGCACATTCTTTGAAGAATCAAAATAAGCTGTCAATAGAAATAAGCTGTTAACTATTTTGAAATAAACAATATAAATTAGTTAATAACTATGTTTGAGAAAGTCACATTGCGGTAGAATCCGAAGCGTATCAACAAGGACCCAAATGTCCATATTGTCTTGCTCAATGTCAGGATCACCAAGATCCATGGTGACAATCATACCCTCATAGAAACCATACATTTTGCAAAGTGCTTCCCAATTTTGGCAACCAAAATGGGTTATGCTCTGAGCATTGCACAGATTTACTTCAAAATCCATATTATGATGGGTCCTTAGGTGTATTTTCTTTGTTTCAAAATTTTCATGGTCTTCAAAACCCATCCTCTCCAAGACATAGCGTCTTGCATGGCATGGGATAAGCTAGTCGAATTGTAAACGATGAAAATTAGACGTTGAAATAGTTGAAGTCATGCTTAATTACAAAAAAACACTTGTCGTTGTTGCGTACCATTTCAACATCGAATGTCTCCTTGAGCTTAATGCTGAAGCGCCGATGTTCGTCCAGCTCAACGAACCTGTCGCACATACCTCGATCGTCGTGGCACCAGCTGCACTCCCCTGGGAGACTATCGTCGTCTGAGTACGACATTTCCTACATTCATAATTCAAAGATTAAACTTGTACATATTCTAGCACAAGTCATGCCAGAATTAATGGAAAAATCCGGCATGACCTTTGCTAAAAAAGGACATATCGAGCGCCTGAAATTTGCCGGAACGGAAATTAATCAACACTCCAGTAAAACATAGGCCACTCGGAGGTGTAACCTGAACATGACCGGCCACTTGGGCAACCACATATCTTATATAAGCAACACAAGATATACATGGAGATTTGGCAGGTCTCACCTCAAGGTCGGAGGGGGTCGGTGACGGGGACGACGACGGGGATGATGGAGGGGCTCCTTGATTTCTGCAAAAGCAAAAACCCTATAAGTTATCACTAATACATCCCGAATAATTGCTTAAACTAAAAAAATAATAACAAATATGAGATGTTCAACTAGTTCCATTAATTTACTTACTAAAAATAAATTAGTTCTATTAATTCAACTAGTTCAACTAGTTTATTAATTTACTTACTAAACTAGTTCAACTAAAACTAAACTAGTTCAACTAAATCTAAACTAGTTCAACTAAAACTAAACTAGTTCAACTAACACTAAACTAGTTCAACTACTAAAAATCATTATCTATGAACCCTAAATTAACATCTACTACTACTAAAAAACATCTAGTACTAACTAATTAAGCAGAGAAAGGGGGTGGGGAGGGGTGGGGGGCATACAGAGAGGGGAGAGACGGTGGCGGGGAGGTGCTCGACGACGAAGTGGTAGGGGCGGCGAGGGCGGGCTCGGGATCGGGAGGCGGCGGTGCTGGGCGGGCTCGAGCGGTGGCCGTGAGGTCGATGGCGGCGGCGGTGAGTGTCGGTGTCAAAACCAGCGAATCTCGGGTAGGGGGTCCCGATCTGTGTGTCAAGGTTGATGGTAACTGGAAGCAAGGGACACAGATGTTTACCCAGGTTCGGGCCCTCTTGAAGGAGGTAAAACCCTACTTCCTGCTTAATTAATATTGATGATATGTGTAGTACAAGAGTAGATCTACCATGAGATCGTAGAGGCTAAACCCTAAGAGCTAGTCTATGATGGTATGATTGTAATTGTGATCGGCCTTCTAAGGACCAACCTCTCTAGTTTATATAGACACCGGAGAGGGCTAGGGTTTACATGGAGTCAGTTACAAGGAAGGAAACACAATATCCGGATCGCCAAGCTTGCCTTCCACGCAAAGGAGAGTCCCATCCGGACACGAGCCGAAGTCTTGAGTCTTGTATCTTCACGCTTCAGTAGTCCGGACGTTGTACACAGTCCAGCTGTCCGGATACCCCCTAATCCAGGACTCCCTCAGTAGCCCCTGAACCAGGCTTCAATGACGATGAGTCCGGCACGCAATATTGTCTTCGGCATTGCAAAGCGGGTTCCTTCTCCGAATACTCCAAAGTGATTATCGAACACTTGAATCGCACTACTAGGAAAAGGCCTACTGATGGCGCACCGGTTTTGCCTACTAATGGCGCACTACCGGTGCGCCATTAGTAGCACGCCATTAGAATTTTTTACTAATGGCGCACCACTGGTGCGCCATTAGTATCTGGTATACTAATGGCACACCTGGCAGTGCGCCATTAGTGTGTAACTCCATGCGCCATTAGTATGCCTCCCGGGGGGCCATATGTAACCATGTGCTTTGTCACACTAATGGCGCACTCTGCCTTGATGCGCCATTAGTATCCTTTGGCACACTAATGGCGCACTCTGCCTTGATGTGCCATTAGTATGAATATTTGCTTTTTTTGAATATTTGGTTTTTTTTGCTTTTCTGATTTTTGCACAGGTTACAAAATATATTATTGGACAGAATATAGACAGCAGCACACAGCAACATCAGATTCATCGAATACAATAGAAGATTAGTCTCCGAATACAATTCATCATATTAGTCTCCGAATTCAAAAGACCGAACAAAGATAAAACATTACAAGTATCAAGACCGCGAGTATCGAGTTTGTCTTCACATTACAAGTCGATATCGATCATCTAAACCACCATCACATAAAAGAGAGTTGTGGTCATCACGATGAGCAGCATCGCGATCAAACTGGTCCTCATCCGGTTCCTCCAACACTCCGTCCTCTCTCCCGCTAGATAGCGGGCATATCTAGATTCGGCCTCCGCCCTAGTGGTGTACCCTTTGTAACCGTTACCGCTGAAACGGTGAACCTGTCTCCGACACTCCTCCCAGTCGTCGTAGACTACGGGAACCTTACCCTTGTACTTGAGTGAATTCCTCCTTGACGGTGCGGAGCGCATTCAGATGCCGGTCCTTCCTTTGCTTCTTTGATTGGCTGCCATCTTTGTGTGCGCCGCCATCATCAGTGGTGGCATCCTCGGCGACACCATCAGTGGTGTCATCCCCGACGCCACTAGGGGTTGTGTAATCAGGATCGGTGTCTTCCGCGGCGTCCTCATAGCGGTGAGGTTGTTCCTCCATCTCCTGGGACAGCTCCCAGAATTGCTTGCCGCCCGAACCACCGGCCTCATCGTTGTGGGCCATGTTTCGCTCTAAATAGGAAAAAAGTTTGGTCAAAAAGTTGGTTATTGTCAAGGAACAAGATCATGGTCTCATCATTTAGGGTTTGTCGACACCGAGGCACCCTAAAAGCCTAAGCTTTCATCATTTAGGGTTTGTCGACGCCGAGGCACCCTAAAAGCCTAAGCGTACATCATTTAGGTTCTCATCGACACCGAGGCATCCGGGGCAGCCAAGTTAAGTTTTCATCATTTAGGGTTTATCGATGCCGAGGCACCCTAGGTTGGGCCTAATCACTTGGCACTAATCACTTGGCTCTATTGCCACCTATGTTGGGTTTATCATCTAGGGTTTATCGATGCTAAGGAGAATTCTAAGTTGGGCCTAATCACTTGGCTCTATTGCCACCTATGGTTTAATGCAGCAAGGAAAATTTCAGCATGACCTTTGCTGAAAATAGGACATATGGAGTACCCGAATTTGCCGGAACGGAAGTTAATCAACATTCCGACAAACTCAAGGGCCTCTCGGGGTACCTGCAAATTCATCACGACACGATGGTCGGAGACATGAGCTTTGCAAAATGGTCGGAGACACGATGGTCTTTCTCAATGTGATCAATTGATGGATCAACACATAAAACATGTCCAATAAGTATGATTTATAGAGTCAACATCAGTATGAATATATACAAAGTTTTTCTTCATCAGCCAGGCCCATGCAAGTAACTGCATCAGTATGAATATATATAAACAAGCAAAGAATGCATGCAAGTTTAAAGTAAAACGTTTCAGTTAATGCAAGTACTCCTCTTGCTCTCTAGTTTCTCTCTTCTCTTCTTCAGTTAATTAACTGAATTTTACCGATGTTTTTGTTAACTGAATTTTAATCAGCTGCTGAAGAACACCTTCAGTTTCGTCAGATATAGGTGTAGTTTTCAGAAACAGGAGGGCCCACGTCTCCCCTCCTGGACGTTTCAAAAACAGGAGGGCCCACCTCTCCCCTCCAGAGTTTTCGAGGGCCCACGTCTCCCCTCAAAAGGGCAGGACGTTTGAGTTTTCGAGGCAACTCCCCACGTCTCCCCTCCACTGGCAACTCCCCACGATGCAGAGGGGGTTTTCTTCCCACGTCCAGGTAACTCCCCTCCTATTCCATTGCCGCTCCATCTTCCTCCCTCTGCCTCCCTCCTCATTCCATTGCCGCTCCATCTTCCTCCCTCTACCTCCCTCTGCCTCCAGCATCAAGCAACTCCCCTCTGCCTCCACCATCGCTGGCCAGGAGGGCAATGGCGGAGGAATCGTGGAGCAACTCCCCTCCGTCTGCCAAGAGAATGGCGGAGGCATCATGGAGCAACTCCCCTCCGTCTGCCAAGCATCACCGTGGTGAGGCGTCTGGCAAGGAGCCGCTGGTGGTCGACGACGATGTTCCGGTCCCCGGGCAGAAGCGGGACTACACCGTGCCGCTCAAGGTTGATATCCACCTAAAGGAGCCGCTGGATGTCGTATGCACCAGCAATCCAGATGAAGCTGACAAGATGATCCGCAAGATCAGGAGGAGGCTCGGCGGCATGCTTCCTCGGAATATCGGCGTTCATGTCGAGTATACCAGGGAAGACAAACCTCCGCAAATTGCTGCAGTTCTGCAGTTATGCGTGGAGGATCTCGTCCTGGTATACCACATCACCGCGGCAACCAAATGGTAAAAACATCCAGTTCTAAAGTTTCTGTCTAATTAGTAGTTTCTGAAGTAGATGCAATAGTTATGAAGTTCTGAAGTAGATGCATACTAGTTCTGAAGTTATGAAGTTTTTGAAGTTCTGAAGTTCCGTTTTAATTAGTAGTTTCTGAAGTTTTTGAAGTTTCTGAAGTAGATGCAATAGTTCTGAAGTTTTGAAGTAGATGCAATACTAGTTCTGAAGTTATGAAGTTTCTGTCTAATTAGTAGTTTTTTGGTGATCATACAAAATGTTGTCTACAAGTTTTTGTGATCATTTAGTAGTTGTTATGAATGTTTTCTTGTAATGCAAAAGATTGCAAAAAAATACATCATTGAGATGTTATGCTTGCTGTTTTGATCATACAAAATGTTGTCTTGTAGTTGTTGTGATCATTTAGTAGTTGTTGTGATCATACTGTTTTAACTAAATTTTGGTCAGAACTGAAGATGCTATTTTAACTGAATTTTGCTTCAACTGAACCCATTTTAATTCTGTAGTTTCTGAAGTTTTTGAAGTAGATGAATTTGATGCACCAGATTAATTTGATGCAGGCCCAAGGAACTCCGCCCGCTCCTGCAGGAGAATAAGCTATACGCCTTTGTTGGGTTCTGCATTAGAGGCGACAAGGAGAAGCTGAAGTTGTCTGGTTTGGAGATCAACCCCGACAAGTACGTCGAATTGCAGCGCAAATGGAGAGTTCCAAACAATGGAAAGAAGTGGCAGTCTTTGGCTGAGTTTGCAGCCAGCCTCATCCACCCATCCTACTAAAAAATGAAGCAGAAGATCGACAGGAATTCGGACCACCTACTATGGGGGGACAGCCCACTGCCAAACAAGCTCATCGAGTACGCCGCGAAAGATGCATACGTCACCTACGAGGCATGGAAGAAAATCGAAATCACCAAAGAAAGTTTGGAGCTCTGGCAAGAGGCGGAGGATCATTGGGATGACCCCTACCACAGGGGATATTGAGTTGTTTGTGGTATTGGGATGACCCCTACTACTATGTCTCAGTTTCTAGTTATGTGGTTGAACAAGTTTGCTTTTGTTATGTTGAACAAGTTTGCTTTTGTTATGTTGAACAAGTTTGCTTTTGTAATGATGAACAAATTTGCTTTGGTTGTCAGTTGACATCATCCCATCGCTGAGCATGGTTTAGTTTTACCTTTATCTATTTATTATTTAGGCAGAGCTATTCAAGCATGGAAGATATAATCATCCTTATGGCACATGTTTTTAGCTTCCAAGTTTCTAATGACACATGATCTTTCCAACCACATAACTTAACTACAAACATTTCCCCTGTAAATTGTAGTTACACATTCCAACCAATACATGCAGGTTGTAATTTCATACTGAATGACCATCAATGACTAAGTGAAGCAAATAATTGCTATGCATTTCTTGGCACGCGAGAAGGAAGAGGGGAGAGGAGGCGGAGCTCACCGAGGAGGCGCAAGGAGGCCCTGCGACAACTTAGTAGCAACAGAGGTGGCCGAAGTTGAGGAAGACAGCGGCGACCCGAGGAAGAAGAGGTGGAGGCAGGGGGGTGGAGGGGTCGAGCGCCGTCGCGCCCTGGTTCCGCGGCTCGCCGGCCCGGTGTTGAAGAAGATTCCGCCCGCCGCCTTGCCTGTCGCCTCGCACGGTGGAGCTCGAGGGCTGGGAAGGCGAGGGAGGGGGTGGGTGGGTGCGGTGAAGGCGAGGGAGGGGGTGGGTTGGGAGCGGACGGCGATGGGGGGCAGGGCAGGGGCTGACTAGGGGCAGCGACGGAGACGGAGGCACGGGGGCGGCGGCGGCGTGGGTCGGGGCAGCGCGCGGGTGGATCTGGTGGTGAGGGCCGGAGAGAGGGTCGAAGGGGATCTGGCGAGAGAGAGGGAGGATAGCTGGGGGGAGGGTTCTAATGGCGCACCGTCCAGTCGTGCGCCATAAGTATGACTATTCTAATGGCGCACCACCCCTCGGTGCGCCATTAGAATTTTGTTTTAATCTAGCCCACTAACCATATCTACAACCTAACCCTATCTACAACAGAACCCACCCACTAGCCCGACTGGTCAGCACGCAACACACACACTAGGAGGTCCTGGGTTTGATTCCCAGGCTCCCTAATATTTTTTTATGCATTTTAAATGCTGTTTTTTATATTTATTTGTGTTTAAATATGTTCAAACTTGTTTAAATCATAACAGTAATATTTTTTTTATAAAAACAGTAATAATTTTTTTTAAAATATGTTCAAATTTCTTACATGGAAATATCATCGGCGGTGGCGATGGAGCGGGGGAGGGTGCGGGGATCGAGATCGAGATGGAGGGGGAATCGAGATCGAGATGGAGGGGGATCGAGATCAAGTGTCCTCATGATTTCAAAAAGTGCCCATGAAATTGAAAAATATTCATGATATCAAAAAGTGCCCATGAAATACAATCGAGAAATGAAGACTACGATTTAAATACAATCGATCTTAGCTAGCTATCTGTTCACAATCTTCTTGCCCTTCTTTTTCGCAAATGGAGTTCTTCTGTGGAACGGACGTCCTTTAGGTAGGGTGGTCCTGCTTCTTCTTGTGGTGTGTGCTGCTACTTCATCGTCGTCGTCATGTTCGATCTTCGGGTCGCCGTACTTGTCGAAGTCTTGCTCATTGGCTACTCCATCCATTCCGATGATCTTCCTTTTGCCTCTCCTCACGACAACACGACTGGGCTTTGGCGGGTCGGTAATGAAGAAGCATTGGTCCACTTGGGAAGCCAGTACCCATGGCTCATTTTTCGCGGTGACGTTTGCGCCCGCGGTCTTGGATTTGGCTTCGGGTATAAACACGACTGGGCTTTGGCATAGAGCGCCATTAGTAGGTTTACAAAACAGTAAAAAAAATTATATACTAATGGCGCACGACCAAGACAGTGATGGTGCACTTTGCCATTCCTGCGCCATTAGTTTGTATGGAAAAATGGGAAAAAAAATCAATAGTAGTGGCGCACCGTGATCACGGTGCGCCATTAGTGTCTTCCACACTAATGGCACACGAGCAACCGGTGCACCATTAGTATATAGTAGTGGCACACTACTTACCTGGTGCGCCATTAGAATCAGTCCTATCTATAGCCCTTTTCCTAGTAGTGCTCGTGTCCGGATCCATAAAATGATCTTTACACACCGCTGTAGAGAGAACAATACTTCACAAACGCAATCTGCTGACAAATTTTTTCACATGACGTGACATGTTATTATGGTCGGACCATTACTCGAACCATTTTCCCACAACCAGCCACGACACATATTGCGAGGTGGTTTCTTTGACACGTCTTGTCAAAGAAGAGATCGTGTCCCCTTATCACGGGATTCTCATCAACACGGGTATGGGTAATCCCACCATGCCATCAATCGTGGCGCTTGGGAAGCAAGCGATTCCCAACGGGCAAGTGGGGAGGCGCACTGCTTTCGTCGCCTCTATAAAGGGATTAGATTTCCACATTTTTACCCACACCTTCTTTCTCCCTTGCCCACTCTTGCCCCCTCGAGCTCCAGCGCCCAAGCCCAAGTCTCCTCCGCACAACTAAATATGTCCGGAACAGGAGGCAAGTGGGTGGCTTCCACCGTCAAGGAGAAGCACATCACAAATCTTCGGGCGGCCGAGTACATGGCCGCAGACATAGCGCACCGGCTACCGGACGCCGGGAAGGTCATTCCGATCCCAGGACCCCACGAGAGGGTCGTGTTTGTTGCCCACTTCGTCCGTGGACTGGGATTTCCACTCCATCCCTTCGTCCGCGGGCTTATGTTCTACTACGGGCTAGATTTCCATGATCTAGCCCCAAATTTCATCCTCAACATCTCGGCGTTCATCGTCGTATGCGAGTCCTTCCTCCGCATCCGGCCTCACTTCGGCCTTTGGCTGCAAACCTTCTGCGTGAAGCCGAAGATTGTAAGCGACCAGCAAGCAGAGTGCTGAGGGGCCATAGTGGGTAGGATGCCATACGTCACCTGGCTGGACGGTTTCTTTGCGGAGACCGTAAAAGGGTGGCGATCGGGGTGGTTCTACATCACCGAGCCACACGACGTCAACTGGGCGGCGGCTCCCGAGTTCTGATCCGGAGCCCCCATGCGGCTTACTTCTTGGGAAAAGAAGGGCCTGTCCTAGGGCGAATCTATGGAGCTGACCGGACTCCAGACCTACATCAAAAGCATGAGGGACAAGAACATCAAGCTTGTCAACGTGATCTAGGTCATGCTCGTGCGTCGGATTCTGCCATGCCAAAGGTGGGCATTCAATCTGTGGGAGTTCGTCCCGGCCGAACACCAGACTCTTAGGAAGCTCTATGACATGACGCACAAAGGTGCATGGACGGTGTTGTTCAAGGCCTCCGAAGTACCCCCTCCCACATCCGAGGACCGCGGGCTTCACGCCGCGCGGGCTCCTAGTCAGGTGAGTTCTCAGACTACCACCGGATTCGGTTCCTCCCAATATATTCATGGGAGAGCCTTAAGTAATTATACATATTTGTTCAGGATTATGGGGAGACAGCGGAGCAGGTTTACTGTCTGGCTCCGCTGCCAGAAGGCCCAGCTGATGCTCTCCTGACGGAGATGCTGGTCCCGGCACCGTACAAGGTGCCGGAGAAGAAGGCCGAGAAGAAGGCCCCGGGGACCCGAAAGGGTCTCCGTCGTAAGGTTGTGCCAGAAGCTTCGTCCGAAGACGACGAGGTACACTCCTCCCACGAAGGGGAGGAAGAAGAAGAAGAAGACGCCCCATCCGGAAAGGATGAGGGGTCTAGGGAGGCGGACCAGGGGGCCGGAAAAGGCCCTCGGCGCAAGGCCATCATACCCCTGTCGTCCGATGACGACGAGACAGATTCCTCCTGCGGAGGCGGGGGGAAGCAAGAAGAAATTCTGCCTCCCCGCACTAGGGAGGAGAAAAAGAGAAAAGCCGCCCCGAAGGGGGAGGCTGGGGCGTCCAAGAAGGGCAAAGTGTCCCTTCCGAACTATTCTGCCACGGCCGCTCACAGCGAGGAGGGGTGGCTGCCCAGGGGAAAGCCCTCAGTGCGATCATAAGTGTCCGCACTCTATCATGATTTCACTTCATAGTTTTTGTATTTATAGAGCCGAACATATGTGCAGTCCGGCCAGGGTTCCCGAGGTATCTTCTTCCGGGTCCCTGAGCGATTCGGAGATGAATTCGCTTCCAACGGCCACTACTCCTTAGTTCGCGGATGGCATAGAGGTGTTGTCCCAAAGGCTCCCAGAGCGAGGGGAGGTGACTCCGGAGACACCCCAAGGCGGGATTCCAGATGTCGGACATGTGGATTGTGTCGACGAGAGCCACAGCAAGCCGGGCTCTCGGCCAAACACTATCCCGGAACCTTCAATGGTTCCGAACTCAGGCGGGCAGCCCCTCGTTAAGGAGGGTGAGCCGTCTGCATCGAGGACTTCCGTTGCACCCGAGGCGCCGGATTGTCTGCTGGAAGCGCTTCGCGGCGCTTCCATGGATGAAGAACACCGTACTCTTATGAGTGCGGTGATTCAGAAGGTTTCGTCTACCAAGAGCGGACTCACCGAAGCTTGCACCAGCCTCCTAACAGGCTTTGAGGTACGTAATAAAAGTCTAAGAAATTACCACCCGATAGGTAGTAGTCCCTGATACTCGGTTTGATGTTTGGGAAGAAAAACCAAACAGAGGGTCAATAATAATCCGCAGGAGTCTAATAATAAATATTCATGTGCATAAGCAGGCTGTGCTGCTTGCTACTGCTGCCCGCACTGCCGAGGTTGCCGAACTGAAGCGGGACCTGGAGCAGGCACAGGGAGAGCTCGGCCTCATGAAGAGGAAGCTCGAAGAGAACAAGGGTAAGTGATTCCCCTCTCTTATGTATTTAAGGATAGACAAAATTGGTTAGTCTAACGCCAAAGCGTCGTGACTGTGTGACAGGGGCCACCGCTGAAGTGGCGTCCCTGAAGAAAGCGCTGTCCGAGGCCGAAGACAAGGCGGCCTTGGAATGCCAGGAGCGTGAAAAGCAAAGTGCTAGAGTGGGTGAGGTATAGCAAGAGCTCCAGGATCTTGGCAAGAAGTGCGAGTCCATGGAGCATGATTTGAAGATGAAAGAGGCCAAGCTTGCGAAGGCTTTGGTGAGTATGAAGGACGCCAGGGCCGAAGCCGAGAAGGCACAACAGGAAATCCAGGAGGCCAAGAAGATAGCAGCGAGTAAGAAGTTCTTTATGCAAAGCAAACATGTGGAGGAGGCGTTTCTTTTACTTACTCGAATTCGGAGCTCTCCAAGGGCATTCGCAGATCTGCCACGCGGCGTATCAGGCACTGCGCAGTTCTACCGTGCCCAAGAGGGGAGCTCAACGGAGAAGCTGTTCTGGTACCAGTATGCTGGGGCCGAACACCCGATGCCTCTGAGTGACCAACTGAAGCAGTTGGTCGAACTCCACAGGGCGGCCGAACTGGCTATGAAATGTTTCATAGTCTGGATGTGGCCTGGTGAGCTCCTGCCCAGTAGCTACTTTGGCCTGATCAAGCGGATGGTGGATGCTTGTCCACGGCTTGAAGTGATCAAGCGATCCGTTTGCATCGAGGGTCCCCGCCGGGACTTTGCCCGCGTCAAGGTGCATTGGGGCAAGCTGGATGCGGAGAAGCTGGTCAAGGACGGGCGCCGGAGGGCAGGGCGCATCGCCATCCCGAGATGTACTATGATGGCATTATGAAGGGTGCTCGTCTCGTGGCTGATGAATGTACCAATGACACTATTTTTGAATGAATTCACTTCTGTCATGTTTGTAATTTAAGGACGAAATTACTTGCGCTATGTAGCGCTTTTGTTATTTAAAATAGTACCTTCTGTGCGGCTGTTTATAAAATTCTAAAAGTAGGCCAGTCGTCGGCTTCCGCCCCCACGTAACTAGTACTGGGGTGTTTGTGGAAAACCCAGACACTCTTTATCCAAATGTTTGGTCCCTTAAGGAGGTGTCGGGCGCAACGAACAAGGCAATCGGACTATGCGGCTTTATAACTTTCACTTAGCCATAGAGTCTATAATTTTAAATTTTGGCGAAGCCCCTAGAATCCGGAAAGCCGAATTGGGGCGGTATATACGCCTAGATCGGACGAAGCCGATTTATCGCCTAAAGCGGAAAATCTTTAAGGATTTTAATACCTCTCGAACAACGACCAGCTCTCGCCACATCATGCCGGTCAACTTTCGGCTTTCTTTACTGAGGTGCTCGTCCTGAAGAACCGGGACACAATTGCAGTAGTTCTCCCTGCGCTACCTTAGCCGATATAATGGAACGTAAGGCACCAAAACAAGGGAGCCGGGCTATCCCAACTGTAGACCCAAGACATGATTTGGAGCTGATGCATATAGTGCTATAAGTTCAGGGTGCTGCACTGTTGAAAGTGTTTAGACTTTACTTGCCATATTACGGGGCGCCATGAGAAGCCCCTGGTAACTGATCATACCAAGGTGTACGAATGCAATATCAAATAAACATTTATAATAGAAAAAATGCTCGAATAAGAATAATAAGCTGACGCTATATATGATCTCCCATTGACGAATAATACGTTTAAGCGTATGTTTACAATGGATGCGTAAAGCGGATATAAATAGGACTATTTGACATGTCCTATCCAGGCACAGGCTGTGTACGGATAGATAAAGCAGGTATAATGATCGTAAATAGATTGCACCTGGGTATTTCCTTCTGCGTGCAACGTCTGTTGCCTCCTTGGATGTCTCTCCCATGTAAGTCCAGCAACTCGGCTCTTCTGAGGATGCTGCACGAAAGTGATGTCCTGAAAGGTAAGAGGGAAAGATTATGAAGGTATTTGGTGGTTACCCGCACTATTGACTGAGTTGTTGATGCGCCTCCGCCCATGCCCATGGTATCTTGAGTGCGTAATTGTGTACACGTGGCACGAATGCTGCTTTGATGGGGCTTGAGTGGAGGCCGGACTACTAACCACGCTCTTGGCGTTCCTGATGATCCCGTTGCGGGGTGCTCCAGACTCGCTTGACGGTGCTTGAGGTTGTCGTCGCCAGATTGGAGGTTTGCCGGAGTAGGCCGCATTGTACTTCTGCTGCGAGGGCTGTAGTATGCTCTTCTTTACGGAGAGAGCAGTCCATGTTTCCGTTTACTGTTATGACCCCGCGCGGACCTGGCATCTTGAGCTTGAGGTATGCATAATGTGGTACCGCATTGAATCTAGCGAATGTGGTTCGTCCGAGCAGTGCGTGGTAACCACTACGGAAAGGGAGGATATCGAAGATTAACTCTTCGCTCCGGAAGTTGTCCGGGGATCCGAAGACCACTTCCAATCTTATAGAGCCCGTACAGCGGGCCTCTACTCCAGGAATTACACCTTTAAAGGTGGTTTTGGTGGGCTTGATCCTTGAAGGGTCAATGCCCATTTTGCATACTGTGTCCTGATAAAGCAGGTTTAGGCTGCTGTCGCCGTCCATAAGGACTCGCGTGAGGTGGAATCTGTCGATGATTGGGTCTAAGACCAATGCGGCTGAGCCACCGTGACGGATTCTAGTAGGGTGATCCCTACAGTCAAAGGTGATCGGACAAGCTGACCATGGGTTGAACTTGGGGGCGACTGGCTCCATCGCATAGACGTCCCGTAGTGCTCGCTTCCGTTCCCGCTTGGGAATGTGGGTGGCGTAGATCATGTTGACCTTTTTCACCTTGGGTGGGGGGGGGAATTTCTTTTGTCCCCCTGTGTTCAGACGCCGGGGCTCTTCGTCATCGTCGCTGTGCAGCCCCTTGTCCTTGTTTTCGAAGTTTATTTTGCCGACCTGTTTGAACACCCAGCAGTCCCTATTGGTGTGGTTGGCTGGCTTGTCCGGGGTGCCATGAATTTGGCACGAGCGCTCCAGTATGCGGTCCAGACTGGACGGTCCCTGATTATTTCTTTTGAATGGCTTTTTCGCTGACCGGACATAGATCCGCTGAATCTGGCATTGACTGCCGTGTCTTTAGTGCTATCACTGTTGTTCCGTCTCTTATGTTTGTTACGCCATGGCTTGCCGTTAGTATCGCGGCCGTCCAAAGTGCCGGAGTGCGAGCCAACCAGCTGTCCTCACCCGCACAAAAGTGGGTCATTAGGGTTGTGAGAGCTGCCATGGACTTGGGTTTTTCCTGGCCAAGGTGTCGAGCAAGCCACTCATCACGGATATTATGCTTAAAAGCCGCCAGGGCTTCGGCATCCGGACAGTCGACTATTTGGTTCTTTTTAGTTAGGAACCGAGTCCAGAATTTCCTGGCTGACTCTCTGGGCCGTTGAGTAATGTGGCTCGGGTCATCAGCGTCTGGTGGTCGCACATATGTGCCCTGGAAGTTATCGAGGAATGCGTCTTCCAGGTTTTCCCAAGTGCCAATGGAATTTGCTGGCAGGCTGTTTAACCAGTGTCGGGCTGGTCCTTTGAGCTTAAGGGGAAGATACTTGATGGCGTGTAGATCATCTCCACGGGCCATGTGAATGTGGAGAAGGAAATCTTCGATCCATACTGCGGGGTCTGTTGTGCCATCGTATGATTCAATGTTTACGGGTTTGAACCCTTCTGGGAATTCATGATCCATCACTTCGTCAGTGATGCAGAGGGGGTGTGCGGCGCCTCTGTGCCGGGCTATATGGATACACAGTTTGAATTGCTCTGGGTTGCTGTGTTCGGCCCGGCCGGACTTGCTGATGATGTATCCAGCGCGACGATAATCGTCGCGCGCTGGGGCGCGCCCCCGTGATCCATAGATCGATCTTGGCTGTCCTGCTTTGTTTTCCAGAATATCTTGCAGGTCTTGTCTGTTGCCCTGGGCCGTAGTGTATCGACGTGGGGGCGCGAGCTGGTATTCGGGCTGATATCCCATTTTATCTCGGCCACAGGGTGGCCGGTCAGCCGTTTGGCGCTCGAGTCCATATTCCTCGGCTGCCAGGACTTCAGTCTATCTGTCTGTGAGCAGTTCTTGATCAGCTTGGAGTTGCTGCTGCTTCTTCTTCAGGCTCCGCGCAGTGGCTATAAGCCGACGCTTGAAGCGCTCCTACTCCACGGGATCCTCAGGCACGCCAAACTCGTCGTCGCCAAGGATAATCTCGTCTTCGGAGGGGGGCACGTAGTTGTCCTCCTCCGGGTATCCGTCCGTCGCCTGTTCTTCTGGGCTGACCTGCTCATCTTCCTGTTCGGCCTACTCGAAGGCGGGCTGGTCAGGGTCATATTCCTCTTCGGCGCCATCCGGATTTCTTTCGTATCCGGGGCCGGTATTGCTGTGGCGGGGCTTGGAGTAGCGCCGACGACGCCCATGCTTTGCTTTTCTTCCCGAGGGGTTATCCTCCGTTGCCTCGTCGCCATTGCTTTCCTTCGGAGTGTCGACCATATATATATCGTATGAGGAGGTGGCCGTGCACCACCCTGTGAGCGGTGGCTCCTGTAATTCTCCTGCATCGTCGTCCATACCGTCGATGTCTTCAGAATCGAAGTCAAGCACGTTGGTTAAATCATCGACCGTGGCAATAAAGTGGGTGGTGGGTGGGCAACGAATTCTGTCATCGTATGCTTCCCACTCAAGCCGTACATAGTTCGGCCCAGAGTCTCCTGACAAAGAGAGAGACTTCAATAAGTTCAGCATGTCGCCAAAGGGCGAGTGCTGAAAGACGTCCGCCGCGGTGAACTCCATTATTGGAGCCCAACCAGGCTCGGGAATGCATGGACTGGAACCTACATTCGGATAAGAATCCAGGGGTCCGGAGTCACAGGCTTCCTCATAAGTGAGGCATGTGTTCGGGTCTACCGCTGATGAGGGTACGGCCTGCGGGCGGGGTCCATCCCTCCGTCCCCAGGCAACGCAGTCTACTCCGGATTTGAGTCCAGGGCTACCACAGGGGTGATATCCCGAGTGTTGTCCGACAACAGGTTCAAGCCGTGCTCGTCGTGACTGTCCGGTGCTCCTGGCGCTGGCCCGAATCGGTCGAAGATCAAGTCTCTGCGGATATCCGCCGTGTAGTTCAGGTTTTCGAACCTGATTTGATGGCCAGGGGTGTAGTTGTCGATCTGCTCCCGATGGCCAAGCGAATTGGCCCGCAGTGCGAAGCCGCCAAACATGAAGATCTGTCCGGGGAGGAAAGTCTCGCCCTGGACCGTGTCGTTGATGATGATGGAAGGAGCCATCGGGCCCGACAGCAACGACACAGAGGAACTCTCAATGAAAGCACCAATGTTGGTGTCAAAACCGGCGGATCTCGGGTAGGGGGTCCCGATCTGTGCGTCAAGGCTGATGGTAACAGGAAGCAAGGGACACAGATGTTTACCCAGGTTCGGGCCCTCTCGATGGAGGTAAAACCCTACTTCCTGCTTGATTAATATTGATGATATGGGTAGTACAAGAGTAGATCTACCACGAGATCGTAGAGGCTAAACCCTAAGGGCTAGCCTATGATGGTATGATTGTAATTTTGATCGGCCTTCTAAGGACCAACCTCTCCGGTTTATATAGACACCTTAGAGAGCTAGGGTTTACATGGAGCCGGTTACAAGGAAGGAAACACAATATCCGGATCGCCAAGCTTGCCTTCCACGCAAAGGAGAGTCCCATCCGGACACGGGCCGAAGTCTTGAGTCTTGTATCTTCACGCTTCAATAGTCCGGACATTGTACATAGTCCGGCTGTTCGGATACCCCCTAATCCAGGACTCCCTCAGTGAGGTCGAGGGAGGCGACGGTGAGGTCGAGAGCGGCGGCGGGCGGCGACGCTGAGTTTGAGGGCGGGCGGCGGCGGGGAGGGCAGGCTCGGGCAGCGACGACAGAGGAGTAGGTGAAAGGGGGGAATGGAGGACTTTGGCAAATTTTGAGCCGGTGGGTGGTTAATTCAGAAGTAGCAGTAGCGCGTTCCGAAAAGTGCGCTACTGCTACGTTAGCTACAACACGTTCTGGTATACACGCTACTGCTACTCCTTTCTCTTTTTTTCCTTTTTCATTTATTTTTCTTCACATTTTATTTTTTTTCCTTTCACCTTATTCTATTTCTTTCATTTTCAGTAACCTTTCTATTTGCTTTCCATTTAATTTTAGGTTAATTATCCTTTTGCCCTTAGTGGTGTCCATCTGCTCAGTTTTGCCCTCAGATGCAAATTGTGCTTAGTTTTGCCCCTAGTCCGTGCGCACCGACTCGTTCTGTGAACTTTGGCGTCTTCGTCAGGTCAACATTTTGACTCGACCCTTACAGGTGGGACCAGGCGGCAGAGGTGGCCAATTTTATTCAGACCGTTGCACGCGTGGCTTGCGGCACCCAGCAGAGAGCCATTGAGCTTAGAGCCGTTGCGGGTGTGCTATATTAGCGGGCGACAACGGCGGTGACCACGGCGACAGAGAGCACGACGCTGACCACGGCGAGAGAGCAAGAGCACGACGGCGGTGGGAAGCTAGCTGTGGAGGGCGCGGCGGTGGGAAGCTAGCTGTGGAGGGCGCGGCGGCATTGAGATCCCGTTCGGCTCCGAGCTCCATGTCTTCCGCAAGCTCCCACGCCACCTCGCGGATGCAGAGCCGGGCACGTGTGGAGATGCCTGTCTTCGTCTGTCCGTGGTGGCGGGCGAGCGTTGATCGGAGGGTTTCTCACACACCGAGGAACCACAATCGTCCGTTCTACGTGTGCAGCGAGAATGGGGTAAGAATCGGGGAAAATTGCACCATTTTCGTGGTCGGGATCTTTGAGCAATCGGTTGATCTGTTCCGTGTTCATGCAGGTGACATGCTTCTTTCTTTGGGTCGATGCTCTGGCCAAGACTCTGATAAATGAACTGCAAGAAGAGCATGGCGAATGGTTGCGCATGCTGCCCCAAACTGCAGTGGCCGCAGCACGAGCTCCGGAAGAAGAGATGGAGGGCGAAGCATGCACTGACAGAGAGCTAACTGTTGAGCTTAGGATGTTGAAGAAGAAGGTTAGGAAGCTTGAAGATCAAGCACTACCAATACCCATTTGCAAATACTTTTGGGCATTTGTAGGTATGGTAATCGCACTGGTTGTAATGTTGAAAATGTATGAAAAGGCATGAATGATGGAGGAATATGTAATCTTGAAATTGTATAAGAAATTCACCTAGTTTAAATGTTGGTCAAAGTTGTTTAAATGTTGAAAAAAAGAGAAGAAGTGACCAACATTTAAATATGTTGAAAAAAAAGGAGAAGAAATGAAGAATTCAGAAACTTTTGATCAATGAAATGCAGCTAATGAATTATTCCAGAGCCAAACAATTAAGGTTAGAAATTTTTTGGAGCTGTTAAATATTTAATAGCAATTTAAGTAATCCAATTCAAATACACCATGATTTAAATCAAAGATCAAAATGTCATGGAAAATGTTCCTCAGCTCTGGTAGATGTTTACACCTAGTGCCAAAATAAATGAACATTTTTTAAGGGCATTACATTGAGTAGAAACTAATTTGTCTAAAAAAATGAAGGGTGGAAAATGCACAAAAAATTGGTGCAGCTGGGGACTCGAACCCAACACCGCGTGGGTTTGTGGTGTTTAGGGCTGCGCCAGTAACCGCTAGGACAGATGGCAAGAGTTTGACATGGGAAGGGAAGCAATGTATACATAGTGAGACTGTGAAATTTGTCAAAAAAATGAAGGGTGGAAAAATGCACAAAAAATTGGTGCGGCTAGGGACTCGAACCCAAGACCGCGTGGGTTTGTGGTGTTTAGGGCTGCGCTGGTAACCGCTAGGACAAATGGCAAGAGTTTGACATGGGTAGGGAAGAAATGTACACATGGTGAGACTGTGAAATTTGTCAAAAAAAATGTGAGACCGTGAATGTTTGCACACGCGTGAGAGTGGTTTTCCTTTGTTTTGCACTGAAAGTTTGGAGGGTTGGAAGGTTGAAAACGTATGTTGGCACTTCCATGTGGTTTTGGTTAGAGTGGCACTTGGTTTAGTGTTAGAGTGGCACTTGGTTTAGGATTTAAACGGAATAAATTTGCATGTTAGTTCATGACTTATTTTTTTGAATAAAACGGAGGGCTTCTCACCCCCTCTTTTGAATGACAACCACAAGTTCTCGAGCTACTTGGTTTAGGGAAGAAATTATATGCTTGGGCACGGACATTTTTAACACACATAATAAACCCTAATAAATAACTTAGATAAGATGCAACACAAGTACCATTACAATAATATAAGTTCACGAGCAGTTCACGGACACATGACGAAACATGACACGACACGACATGACATAGAAAAGCAACAAATAAAAAACGAAACAGTCTTCATCTTGATCTCCTCCTTCCACTTTGGCCGCGCGCGCCCCTTCAACACCATCTTCATATTCACACCTCCTCCTCGTCGTCGTAGGGAAGGGAGTGCATCCCGGCTGGAGTGGGGAAGATGTTCTCGTAGTTGGTGTAGATGTTGTAGATGGTGAAGAAGATGGCCTCGCAGCCGCACCAAAAGACTTGGCCGAGGAGCTCGCGCGCGTCAAACGGGTTGGTGAATGTGACCGTGAGCAGTAGGAGGATTCCGCCGCGGTCACGAACCTCATTGAGGGTGAACATCCTCAGCGAGCCCCGTGGGAGGGGGGCATAGCCGGCTCTGAGGAAGGCGCGGGTGAGTTCGACGGAACCCCTCCACCTTGAAAAATCCCACACGCGGAGCTCCCTCTCCACGAGCACGCCCGATGGGTAGCGCCGCTCCGGCACGACTGGCGGATGGCTGAAGGTCGGCCCGTTGAACTGCATGGTCTCGCTTGGGGAGGGCTCGGTCGATTGGGTGTTTGAAGTTGGAGAGAATGGATCGGATCTGGCTTATGGGTGGGAGAGGAATATAGGCACCCCATTTATAGGCCTGTGGGTGGGAGAGGAAGAGAGAAAGGGTGAGAACGGTGCGTGTGTGAACCTGAACGCGTGTGTGTATCAGTTACGCTTTGCACTCTTAAATTTTTGCACAAAAACGATGCATGCATGGGGCGCATGCGTGCATTTGAATCACTGCATAGCTCTTTGACCGGACGGTGCATCTAACTCGTTGAACCACCTAGCTGGCCTCGCTAGCCTAGCGCGCCTAGCACGCCTCGCTCGCCTCGCTCGCATGCATGCACGTCGCAGCCTCCCGCGCATGCAAACCCACGTCGCAGCCTATGCACGTCGCCGCCTCCCATGCATGCATGCAAGGCCTAGAAAGGCTGAGACGGGCTATTTACTGCGGTCTCAGGCCCAGACAACGAGACGGCCCAACGGTCCATCCAGCGCGCCCGATATTTGTTTAAAAAAAAGAATCTCCCAGCCAATCAGATTGCATCTCGCGGATCGCCCCCCTCCTCCCTACAGATTCCTTCTAGAAGGGTTAGATCGACGGCCCTTGTTCAGCGCTAGGGTTAGATGAACGGTCCAAGTTGAGTGCTAGGGTTAGCGGGGTTTGGGAGGGGTTTGGAGCAGTCAAAGCTATGTTTGACCAGATTTCAAACGAGCATAATAAATTAAATAAAAATTAGAAAAATAAAAAACCAGCGCACATAGTCTTCTTATGTCATATACTAACGATTTAAGTTGATAAACAAGGTTTACATACATTTAAACGATAAGTTCATGTGTATTTGTATGATATCTCGAGTATCTCAAACTCTTTTGTATGAAGTGAAGATAAGTGTTTTTGGGAAATACACATGAAAATTTCAAAAAACCCACCACAGATTCATTTTAGAGTGACCAAGAAGGATCCAGGCTTAGTTTTTCATTTTGATGTTTTACACTTATTTAAATCTTGGTCAAAGTTAAGTTTGACCACAATTCAAATGAGCAAAACAAATTTTAAAAAAAATCAAAAAAATGGAAAAACCAGCGCACATAGTCCGTATATATAGAATATATGTTTAGGAAAGTTATTTGGCTGATTTAGACAAGGTCGAAAAAAATCTTGCTTAGAGATGAGGCCGTTTACCCTACCTTTGGACCCTCATTTTAGCACATTTTTCATGAAAAGTTAAAAAACCTCACTACGACTTCATTTTGGATTGACTAAGAAGGATGCAGGCTTAGTTCTTCATTTTGATGTTTTAGACTTGTTTAAATCGTGGTCAAAGTTAGGTTTGACC
>LT934116.1:34789409-34810564 GCA_900231445.1 Triticum turgidum subsp. durum | reverse complement strand
CCCGCCGCCTCGACGCGACCCCGCCGCCCGGACGCCGCCCCGTCCACACCACCGTCCCGCCGCCCGGATGCCGCCCCGTCCACACCACCGGACGCCGCCTCCTCCACCCCGGCCCGCTCCTCCAAGGTAAGCTACCGCCCCGACCCCTATCCCCTTCCCTCCTCCCATCCCATCTCCATATGATGCACATTTGATGCACATCTCCATATGAGCATGATATTGTTTCAGCAGGTTGCCTCGGTTGATATTGTTTTAGTAGGTTGCCTCGGTTGACATTTGATGCACATCTCCATATGAGCATGATAATCTGGATGCTTTGCTTCCTGTTGTTCATATTGTTTCAGTAGGTTGTCTAATCTGTCTTGTAGCATGAATTTTAGCGCAGCTTATTATCCCACGGTTGACTTTAGCCGACACGATGGGCTATGTATTTTTAGTTCTCCAGTGGTGTCATCCTAGATTAATTCACTCACATCATAGTTGTTCCTCTTGGTTCACTGGAACACTTTTTCATGTAACCAGAGGTTTTAGTATGAACATTGTATGGCTGTCTTGTTTTACACTGGAGATTAGTTAGTCTCCTGGAAGGATGGGGATATCAGGGTGTAGATGATTTGTACTGCGGTTGTCTGATCTGTCTTGTAGCATGATTTTTTTTACTTGCCGTGGCTTTGCTCAGATTCCTATAATTTAGAGAAGCATATTGTTATATGATTAACTGTGGCCAACACGATGGGCTGTGCATTTTTAATTTTCCAGCGGGTGTGATGTTAGCTTAGTTTACTGTATCGTTGCTCTTGGTTCACAGGTTTTTAGTATGAAGAATGCGTTATTATTTGTGTCTGCCTTTGATTGTTTTTCACTGGAGAATTAGTTGTGTCTCTCCTGGAAAGGGTGAGGGGATACAAAAGACTGGAAGGTAGATTGCAATCAGATGAGATGATATGTGGTCTGATAAGACGCTTTCCGTCCTGTTGGTGATATATGTTTTGTGTAGGTTGCTTCCACCAGTGATGCATACATGCACAATGAACCAGTGATGCCTTGCTTCCACCAGAAGGAAAGTGAAGGAGAACAATGAACACGATGATCATCAAGTCAACTGGTTATTGGTCGATAGTATAGACAACTAGCTACACTGAGTGACGAAACTAAACAAGCCTGCCTGGCCACCCGTCCATCCTACATGAGGGCAATTATGCCTGAACCACGGAACTATTTAATTTTTTATATAACTCATAAAACAAAAAAAATGGCTCCATTGGGTTTTGGTGCTTCCCCATGGCCAGGACAAGATAACTTTATCATTGTCCTGCTGCTACTTGTCCATTGGGTTTGGGTTTTGCTTGGCAGTATAAAGTACTAGTAAGTATAGATAAGAGGTTGGTTTTTTGAGGAATCAACAGTTAACGGGTGAGGCTCAGGCTGCAGTGATGGCTGCAGTATAAAGTAATATTCTTGTTTCGGTGTACATATGTAGGACACAAACAATTAAGGTGTCTATTTTGATTTAGTGCCTTTGCCTCCACTTCCTTTATCTGGATTAAAGCTTGCTTGTGTTTACTTCTGATTACAAGATCTCCATACTCGGAGATTTCTTTATATATGTTGTAGTATAAATATATTGTTTTGTCATTCTGTAATTGTTAGTGGAATTTACACTGTAAATGTTAGTGGGTTTACAGTGTACTTCTAGTGGATTTTTGCTCTGTATTTGCTAGCGGCATTTTTACTAAAACTAAATTGAAAATGGGACTCTGTGCACCAAGTGCATGCATGCTGCTGCTGCTGCTGCTGTACTACTTGTCAAGTGATGCTGCTGCTGCTATCTGCGAGTTGCTGCTGCTAGTTGTGATTTTGTCAAGTGATGCTGCTGCTACTTGTGATCTTCTAAAATGACCCCTTTCTCCTGAAACGTTGATTAATTTCCGTTTCGGTTGAGAAATGGGGCACTCCAAGGTCAAGAAAATTAGCAAAGGTCATGCCCAATTTTCTTGACCTAGAAGGTGCCCGATTCTCAACCGAAATAAAAATTAATTTGCTTTAGTGGTTGGATTAGTTTAGCATTTTTTTCACACACTCAGACAACCTTGCTTGCCATGTGTGTGAGAGAGATACTGAGAGGAGACAAGAAGAAGGGGGTTAGGAAGATGTTGCCTGCTCATCAAAGCTAACCATCTCCCCCTTTTCACCCCTTTTCCTTTGTCTTTTGTGGGTTGCAAGGAAGCTACTGTCTTAGCTAGCTTAGCTTGTGCACAAATCCCAGTGTTACAATCTAGAAAATTAGCCTGCAAAGATGAGGTCCCATGCTGGCTGTACCACTGCATCATGCAACAGTGCCTTCAAGATCCAAGGCAATATCACAAACATCATAGGCAATTTGACCAAACTCACAACGTTGTATCTTTGCAGCAACCAACTTTCTAGACACACCCCTCAAGAACTAGGTTACCCTGAGAATTAGGTTATTTGGTCAACTTAGAGATCTTGTTCCTTGACAATAACCAACTTTTTGACCAAACTTTGTTTCTATTTAGAGAGAAACATGGCCCACAACGATGAGGCCGGGGGTTCGGGCGGCAAGGCATTCTGGGAGCTGTCCCAGGAGCTGGAGGAACAACCTCACTTGTATGAGGCCGCCGCCTTCCCCACCGATCCTGAGACCACAGATGGTGCCGCCAAGGATGACCACACTGATGCCACCACTGATGGTGCCGCCGAGGATGCCACCACTGATGATGGCGGCGCACGCACAGATGGCAGCCAACCGAAGAGGCAACGGAAGGACCGGCGCCCGATCGTGCTCCACACCCTCAAGGAGGAAGTTACTGAAGTGGACTCCAACGTGAATCCAACGGCGCCCGAACGAATAGTCAAGGGGTACTCGCTTCAGCTCGGGTGCATTGTCCGGAGCACCGTCTCGATCAACACCGACAAGCTGAGGCATCCTGACCGAGGGAATTTGCGCAACCTCCTCTTCACGAAGCTGCACGAACGATACAAGTTCCCCGCTGAATTTGAAAACACAAGCCTCAAAGGGAATAAAGTGAACAATGCTGCCCTCACGAAGATGAGCAAGGCCCTGTCTACTTGGAAAAGCAATGTGAAAAGAATGATCGAGAAAGGTGAGAGTTATCAGAAGATCAAGGAGAAAAATCCTTCGATCACCGAAGATGACTACAACGACTTCAAGATCAATTGCTCGAGCACCGCAAGCTCCCAATCAAGTGAGTGGGGGAAACAAATGCGGGAGCTGAACATAGGGGAACACACACTCGGTCCCGGCGGTTATAGAGTGGCGGAGCCTATATGGGACAAGGAGGACGCGGACCGTGCCGAGCAAGGCCTACCGCCCCGCTTCGAGAAATACAGCGGTAACAAGCAGACTAGGAACTATGTCAGGGCCCGGTACAAGGAGGACCCGATAACAAAGGAGCTTACCACGGAACCGAAGACCAGGGCGCTTGAGCTTGTTCTGGTAAGGAATACACCCCCGCGTAATTAGCTCCATATGGTTGCATTCTAATTAATGAAGCCAAATTTCTAAATGGTTCACATTCCTTCCGCAGGCGACTGAAAGCAGTAGCGCGGAGTCGACTAAGAGCAACCCTTGGGACACCACTCTAAATAGGGGGTTGAGTGTAATGAAGAACAAGGATAAGCTCAGTAAGCTGACGTCAGCTGGTCGTGTGGCCGGCAAAGGCTTGTCGACAAAATGGGGGTCATACTATACCGCTGGTGTGCGGAAGGAGAAAAAGACCAGCTCGGAAAGCCAGGCGCGAGAGGTTCAAGAACTCAAGGCACAGGTGGCGCGGATTCCGGAGATTGTCCAAGAGCAAGTGGAACAACGACTCGGAGCGACGATCACCGCCCTTGTGCCTACCTTGATCTCGGGGTTGAGTGCGTGGATTGCGGGCGGCCAACAGGGGCCGCCCCCGATTCCTAGCTTCACGGCCAGCAACTCGCATAATGCGATGGCGGGGCCATTGGTGCCTCCGGCGGAGGCGGCATTGGTGTCTCCGACGCCGGCACGGGAGCTTAATGCACCCGGGTGTACGCCGGCCGGCACCTCTTCAGCAAGCGGCCCCTCCGTCAACTGCACGCCCGCCGTTGGCGGTGCCTCGACATTAGCCGAGCTCGACGCCATCATCACGGTAACTAATTAAGCCTCTCTCGGCCGAGGACTTCATCTCCTTGCCTTTGACTGGGCATCCCTGACGCCCTACATGTTTTCGCAGGGCGCCGCCGATGTTCCGTGCACTCTCCTCCACTTTGTGAACAACGAGTTGGTCGATGTCGCCAAGGGAAAAATCGTTCAACCGGGCAACCCCTTGTTCCACGGTACCCAGATGCCACCCAACTTGTTTAGGGTTCAACTGGTTCGGGTGCTGCCAGGCTGCGACGACTTGTTACCTCCGACCCGTCGGGGCCGACGATGAAGACGTGATGACCCTCAGCGCCTGCCTGAGCTGGCCCCTGCTTTGGCCGAAGAGCCAGATTCGTTTGGGGGCGGGGGACACCACCCCAAAGACAACACCGCCAGTCGTGCCGGCGCCAAGTCGGCCCCATGGCAAGACCGCCGTAACGGTGCCGGACATCCCTATGCCACTAGATCCAAACATGCATATGGCACAGGATCAGAACAACGACGACGACGATGATGATACATTTGGCAATGTCGATCAGTACTTTGCTGAGGATGGGTACGATGGCGACTTCATGGGGCCTCCTTCTCAAGAACCAAACACAACAAAAGACGTGTGCGATCTAGCTCGTACCGCGGAGAAGCCAAGTTGCAACAGGCACCGTCTGGCGTTCAGCTCTCAGGAGACGCCTCCAGCTGCCGACTTCACCGAGCCTCAGATAGGCGAGGTGCGAAATATTATCAGCCCCAACACACTCAAGAAGGCGGTCTGTGAGCAGAACTCGGTCCCATTACAGGAGAAGAAGAAGGCACGCAAAAGAAAGACTAAGAAGGGTGCGAGCCAGCCGGCACCGAGTACGATCCGTGCTCAGGACGGGCCACCTTCACCGCAGGATATCTCGAGGAGGGTGCATGTGGCGGGTAGGGCGATGCTACCGACAAATATGCTCAATGCTGCACCGGTGCTATGCGGAGTCTGCATGACAGTGTTCTTGCTTTGGATAAGCGGCGTCTCAGAGAGAAGGATGTGGCATACCCGGTTTTCGCGGCCAAGGTGCCAGAGGGCAAGGGCTTTGTGGATAACTCCATCGGGCGTACGATCGTCCTGCGTTTTGATGACATCCACGCTATGTTGAACCTTCATCCGCTGCACTACACCTTCGTTCGGCTATTTTCGCTGAGTATGGAGATGCGGATCATTCGCGACAAGACCCCGGACATCGTGATAGTCGACCCCTTCTACATGCGTGCCAAGATCTTGGGCAGCGCTGGGGACCGGCAAGTCGCGAGTTCTTACCTCGAAGGCGTCATTCTAGCAAACCAAGATAAGGATAACTTCCTCGTGCCTTACTTTCCCGAGTAAGTCCTCCCCTCAACCGGCCCGTAACATATGAATTCTTACATTTCGATCGTTTTTCTTTTAACATTCCATGTTTTCTGCAGTGACACACGTTGCACGCTCATCCTCCTAAGCCCCAAATATTCCATGGCCACGTATTTCGACCCGGACCGTCAGTCAAACGTAGACTACACAAATGTCAAGAAGGTTCTTGATGATGTTCTCCCCGGCTACGCCCAATCTGGAGGCACCTTCACCAGGCCTATTCGTAAGTACGGAAAGCACGTGTTCTCCCACAATACGACGTTCTGCTGCGTCAAGCAGCCGCCTGGCGGTCAGAAGGGTGCCTACTACGCCATGCATCACATGCGGGCGATCGTACGGGACCATCATCATCTTCTGCTACCGAGTAAACTCAAAGATTGGGCCGCGAGCGTGTCGGCAATCCAGGACGCGGACCTCCGACAAGAATTCTTTCGCATCCAGTCGGAGTTTGCGGAAATCATCCATCAAGATGTCCTTCGTACCTCGGGGCAGTTCTACCTCAGAAATCAACCGTCCAACAGTGACATCGACACAATGCTACAAATGCAGGATGACAACGCCCGTTCTTTCATGACTCCCATGATAGACGGCGGCTTCATCCACGCTCTGGTCCCTTGAGTCGAGTTGTCTAGTTCTGAAACATCGATTGGCTCATGTTGTAATTAAACTTTAATGAACTTGTAGTATGTCTCTTTGGTTTCGAGAGTCGTTCAACTTAGATGTAATCGATGCTATTAATGTCTTGCTTTTCTCTTCCGATCGTTCTGTTGCATACTTATATATTGCTTATGTATTGTCTGTGAATTGGTACTAACGTTTCGTTTGGCTAGTGCATAGCGATGCCGACGTATGTCGTGTACAAGGGTAAGGTTCCCGGAGTCTACGATGACTGGGAGGAGTGTCGGAGACAGGTTCACCGATTCAGCGGTAACAGTTACAAAGGGTACACCACTAGGGCCGAGGCCGAATCTAGATACGCCCGGTATCTAGCGGGAGAGGGGAGGGAGCGTTGGAGGAACCGGATGAAGACGAGTTTCATCGTGATGATGCTCATCGTGATGACCGCATCTCTCTTCTATGTGATGGTAGTTTAGATGATCAATATCGACTTGTAATGTGAAGACAGACTCGCTACTCGCGGTCTCGAGACTTGTAATATAATGTTCTATCTTTGTTCGGTCTTTTCAATTCGGAGACTAATATGATGAATTGTATTCGGAGACTAATATGATGAATTGTATTCAAAGACTAATCTTCTATTGTATTTGATGAATCTGTTGTTGATGTGTGCTGTCTATATTTTGTCAAATTATACATTTTGTAACCTGTGCAAAAAACAGAAAATAAAAAATAAAAAAACCTAATATTCATACTAATGGCGCATCACATGACAGTGCGCCATTAGTATGACAGTGCATACTAATGGCGCATCACTGGGCAGTGCGCCATTAGTATGCCGCGGTTACTAATGGCGCATCCGGAGGTGGTGCGCCCTTAGTATGCCAAAGCACCTGGGTATACATGGCCCCTGGGAGGCATACTAATGGCGCACCTGGCCTATACTAATGGCGCACCCGAGGTGCGCCATTAGTATACCAGATACTAATGGCGCACCAGGTGGTGCGCCATTAGTAAAAATTACTAATGGCGTGCTGTTAATGGCGTACCACAGATGCGCCATTAATGGCCATATTAGGTGAGCCATTACTAGGGATTTTTCTAGTAGTGCTTGGTTCTCCCCGAGATGTTGCACCCGTCATCCTAGGTCCAAATGCCTGCTCAAGCACATCAACTTGCAGCCTCACATGAAAATTATCTTTCTCTTTATGCCTAACAAACATGGTAGGTAGCTCTTCATCATTACTAACTGTCACCCATTTCTTTTCCCCATCATAGTATTTGTATACCACTTCATCAAGCAAACCCCAAGGATATTGGCTACAAATTACCTCCCCAAATTGTCTGAAACTCCAATTACTAGCCATTGGCAACCGATAATCAAAACCTCCTTGGTATTTCTTCTGATCCTTTGCATCGAACGTGTGCCGGTCCCTTCTAATGTGCATCAAGAAAGCAAACCGCAACTCCATCCTAACCGGCGAAAAACAGAGACGCAATCAGCACACTAATTGGGCAAACCTACTCGAATCGAGTGTTCAAATGCACAACTAAGCTCAATCTAAACAGGAGGCAAGACATACCCCTCGGGAACCCAGTCGTGGACGCGGCGGATCTCCGGCCCGATGCCTGCCTCGCCAGATACTCCGGGGTCGCCGCTGCTCTCCATTTCGGCCTAGGGTTCTTCCTCCTAGTTCAAATAGCTCCAGCAGCCCCCCACCTTTGAGCGCTCTGGCCGGGCGCACGGAAGGAGGCCATGCTACGGGTCGAGCAGGTGGCGGGCGCCCCACCCGTGGCGTCGCAGGAAGGTGGCGGGCGTCGCAGGCAGCCGTGGAGGGTAGGCGCAGAAAGGTAGCGGTGGAGTATGCGTGCAGCTGGTGGCGGGGCAGGTCGTGGCCGCGGCGCAAGTGCCGGCGGCGGCGCAGGTCAGCCGGCCGGCGGGGAAGCAGATGGGCAGAGTGAGCTACGAATGATTTGGGGATTTAGTCGCACGGGCCTACATGTCAGCTCCGGACCCACGTCCACGCGGTCCCACGTGTAAGCTCCAGACCCACAACTTAACGCTGGCGGACGGAATGGACTCAAATATGGCCGTTTGGCCTCGTCATAGTAGCTGTGCATGGACTAGGGGCAAAACTGAGCACAATTTGCATCTGAGGGCAAAACTGAGCATAGAGACACCACTGAGGGCAAAAGTATAATCAACCTTTTAATTTTATATCCTTTAGCAGTAGCGAGTTTAGAAGAAAACGCGCTGCTACAAAGGAAGTAGCGGTAGCGCGGTTCTATATGAATCGCTACTACTATGTGTAGCCTATCGGCTTAACCGTGTGAATTATAGTGGTAGCGATTGTTTCCAAACATGCGCGACTGCTAACGTTTGAGCTGTAGCGCGCTTTGCATGAACGCGCTACTACAAATTAGCAGTAGCGCCCTATTTTAACCAGCGCTACTGCTATACCTCTATGTATAGGCTTTTCCCTAGTAGTGAGTACTCCCTTCGTGTTGTCCGCCTTCCCCATAGAGTATGGGGATGCCAATGTCTGACTCACAGATCTTGCTGAGCGAGTTCGACCCGTTTATGGGGAGGGTTGTGGCAAGGGCAGCTGGGCCTCGGTGCGGATGTTTTACGTCCAAAGGGAGTAAAGCGGTCTTGATTGACTCGAATCTTTGGAGCCTCCCCATGTATATGATGGGGTTATATATCCTGTCGAAGGGGGTTCATAGCTCATTTGATAAAGACCCATCTCGCTTCTTTTCGCAGGTGATGAACGGTAGACAGAAATATCACATGGTCAGGTGGGCTGACATTTGTTTGCCAAAGGACATGGGAGGGCTTGGCATCATTGCCTCTCGCCGTATGAATGTGGCCCTCATGCTGCATTGGGTCTTGCGGATCCTACATGGGGAGGGAGGTCTGTGGCTTCAATTTCTTTAAGCTAAGTACCATCGTGGCACACCTCTCTTTGCTTGCTATCTTTGTGATGGAGGTGCTCAAGAGGAACGGCCCGGGGAATGGATTGTGCCCTCTTTGTGTTGTTCCGGAGACATTGGGACACATTGATACATCTCTTTTGTATTTATAACTATTTAGGAACATTTACATTTATGCCCCTAATTTGCGCACACTCTCAGATTTACCCCTAACTTATTGATGTGCTCAAATTTGCCCCTAGAAAGCGTTTTGGCTCACCAGAATGCCCTTCGATCTGGTCAAAGTTGTTTGACCGAAACTTTGAAAATTCATAAGAAATTCATATGAACTCAAAAGAATGCAAATAAGATGTCAAAATGTTCATAAAAATATCACCGACACACGCATGTCATTTACGTTCATCACCTACACATGCATTTATTTGCATTCACCCTAAATAGTTTTTTAATGTTATAAACCCTAAAAAAATTTAAAGAGTGCTCTTGTCATGAACATAAATGACATAAGCATATAGGTGATATTTGTATGAACATTTTGATATCTTCTTTTGCATTCTTTTGAGTTCATATGAATTTGTTATGAATTTTCAAAGTTTCTGTCAAACAACTTTGACCAGATGGAAGGGCATTCTCGCGACCTAAAATGCTTTTAAGGGGCAAATTTGAGCACATCAAAAAGTTAGGATTAAATTTGAGTAGTGAGTTTGAGTTAGGGGCACAAATGCAAATGTCCCATTTTTTTGTTCGATGCTATTATAGTATCAATCTTGAATGTTTTGTATGCAATTATATGCCATTATATATATCTTTTTGAGACTAACCTATTAACGCAGTGCCCAGTGTCAGTTGCGGTTTTCTGCTTGTGTTACCTTTTCAGAGAATCATTATAAAAAAGTGGCGAAACAAGAAAAAAACTATGGATTAATTTTTCCTGGACCAGAAGAGTTACGAGGAGCGACAAGCATCGAGGGCGCACTCCAGGGGGCTGGCCACGCCCCCAGGCTTGCAGGACTCTCGTGGCACATCTTGACCTAATTCCTTTGCTAGAAATTTACAAATATTCCCAAACCAGCAGAGACACAGAAGAGAAAACCTTTCCGCCACCGCAAGCCTCTGTTCTTCTGCAATCCCATCTGTAGCCTTTTTCTGTACTCTGCCCGGGGGGGGGATCCATCATGGAGGGCTTCTACATCAACCTGCTGCCCTTTCGATGATGTGTGGGTAGTTTACCGCAGACCTATGGGTCCATAGCTAGTAGCTAGATGGCTTCTTCTCTCTCTTTTACACTACATGAATCAGCTAATTTGCCGTCAGTAGAGCTCTTTGCCGTCTACTTTTCATCTGGCCAGACGGCAAAGACCACTTTTGCCGTTAGCTACTGACGGCAAAGAATAACTTATGGCAAATACATACTTTGCCATCTGTTTTTTTATTACAAACGACAAAGGCGTACTTTGCCGTCTACTTTTTTTCTACAGACGGCAAAGAGGTCACTTTGCCGTCCGGAATAAAATTGAAGACGACAAAGTTAGTCTTTGCTGTCAGTAAAAGAATTGCAAACGGCAAAATATTTCTTTGTCGTCTGTGTTTTTACAGACGACAAAGAAGAAACACAACACGAGGATTCATCTCGCGGATTGATGACATGGCAAGACCTGGGCCGCCCGCACTCACGTCTTCTCTCACCACGCGCCTCCCACCCGCTGGCCCACCACCACCCGGAGCTCGTGCCTTAACCTCTCCCTCTCGTTCGTCTGTCTCCTCTCCTCTGCCCGCACCTTTCTCTCCCTCGTTCGTTCGATGCACCCTAGCCATCGCTCGGCTCACCAGCAGCTGCCTGTGCAACCCTCCATGCGTCGCTGTGTTCGTGTGCCGCTTGCCTTCGGCCGCTTCCACCAGCCCCCACCCACCTCATGCTCCTCTCTGCTCACGGCCGAGAAGGGCGGGCGACGGCGCAGGGAGCATGCCTTGCGGTGCCTCGGCGAGCGCCATCGAGCCCACGCTCTCCTTTGCTCGTGGGAGGTCGCGCGACGAGCAGGGCGGGAATCAGCTCGATGAGCAAGGCCTTGCGGCGCCTCATCTAGGCGCGGCGAGCTGGCGACAGGGATGGGTGAGGAGCGGCTCAGTGACCAGGGGGCGGTGTAGCGAGCACGACTGGGCGGCGCCTCGGCGAGCAGGAACGGGCGACGCGTCAGCGAACAGGGCGGGCGGCGCGTTGGCGAGCAGGGCCGGGCGGCACGGCGAGCACGGTTTGACGGCAGCAGTGAAGTCCCTATGTTTTGTCTCCGGCGAGAAGTACGGCCGGCGATGAAGTCTCTGTTGCCGCAATGGAGAAGGACCTGATTGCTTTTCAGATTTAGTTTTTAGGGTCCTTTGTGTAAACTTTCAGAACTGTTGTGTAACAACTGTGTAACTCCACCGACGATGAATGAAAGGCGGCATGGCCGGGCCTTTCCCTTTTCTTTGTCAGCCGAACCTTCATGTCTTGTTTTGATGGTTACTCTGTCCAGCGTATTTTTTGTAAAATTAAAAAAATCCTTTGCCGTCTGTAAAAAGGTTTGGCTGACGGCAAAGATCACGTTTAGTTGATGGCAAATAGGTTTATTTGCCATCTTTCAAATGAAATGCTAACGGCAAAAATCTAAGTTTTGCTGATGGCAAAGACTTTTCCATCTGTGCGATAAAAAGCTGACGGCAAAGCAGCCTTTGCCGTCATCCTCTTTGCCGTTAGCCTGCTGACGGCAAACTCTTTGCCGTCCGTATTTCGATCTTTGCCGTCTGTAATCGCCAGACGGCAAACCAGCTGATTCATGTAGTGTTATCTTCGATACCATGTTCTCCTCAATGTTCTTGGAGTTCTATCTGATGTAATCTTCTTTTTGCGGTGTGTTTCTTGGGTTCCGATGAATTGTGAGTTTATGATCAGATTATTCATGATAAATATTTGAGTCTTCTCTAAAACCTTTTATGCATGGTTGTTATAGCTTTGTATTTCTCTATGATCTATCGATTTGGTTTGGCCTACTAGATTGATTTATCTTACAATGAGAGAGGTGCTTTGTGATGGGTTCAATCTTGCGGTGCTCAATCCCAATGACAGTAGGGGACATGACACGTATTTGTATTGTTGCCATTAAGGATAAATGATGGGATTTAATCATACAGCTTGATTTTACTTTGTCTACATCATGTCATTTTGCTTAAGGCGTTACTGTGTTTCATAGTTAATACCCTAGATGCATGATGGAGAGCAGTCGATGGGTGGGTGCAGGCAGGAGTTGGTCTACTTGTCTCAGATGTGATCCCTATATACGTGATCATTGCCATGAATCCATCATAATTATTTGCTTTTCTATCAGTTTCCCAAACAGTAATTTGTTTACCCACTGTATGTTGTGTGTTCGAGAGAGAAGCCTCTAGTGAAGACTCTGGCCCCCTGTCTACTTTGTTTTATATTAAAACTCTAAAAATACCTTACTGCAATTTATTTACTTTTATTTTAATTAGTATATTAGTTTATCTATTTACCTTGATAAGATTTAATCCTTTCAAATAACCGCTAAGAGGATTGACAACCCTGTTACTTGTGTTTGGTGCAAGTGTTTGCTCTTTTGTGTTCTGGTGCGCTTAACGGAATTTTGTTTGGTTCTCCTACTCAATTGATAATCATGGTTCTTAACTGAGGGAACTACTTATCTCTATTATATTGCATCATCCTCTCCTCTTCGGGGAAATACTAACATAGACTACAAGTAGCACACATCCTCTTCTATTGCACGGCGACTAGAGCTCTTTGGAGCTTTGTCTGTGTGGCCTCGGGCTTAACTGGGAAGCAACATGTTTGGAGGGCTTCTTCATGCCAGGGCCACCCAAACCGGTAAGAAGAGATGGATCTTCTAGCTAGTGTTCACTGAGTTGGCTTGAACTCTTTGGACGACGCGCAATAACATGGTGACTAAGAGGGTCTTTCCTAGGTGGGCCTCCGACTCATTCTTCAAATTCCTTACCTTCCTACATCAGTAGCACCCGTTGTTTAGGCAACTTCATCGTGCGCGGCTAGGTCTCATTTTGGATGCTTTTCATGCTACCACTCAACGCATGTCCTCGTCGCAAGCTTCTTGATTTTGTGGCCACTTGGTGGACTTTTTTTCCTGTTTTCTCTATGCTTTCTTAGGGCATGCTTGTGTCGTTGTCCCAACGTTCTATTCGTACTTGCTGCACTTGAACTTGTTGTATGGATGCGATGTTGGCTTTGCTTATAAAGCGGAGCAAATGCCTATTGAGAGAATGAGAGAGAGAGAGAGAGAGAAAGAGAGATAAAGAGTACTCCCTTCATTTCCTTTTACTCTGCATGTAAGATGTTTGAAGTCAAACTTTCATAAATTTGGACCAAATTTATATTTAAAAATATTGAGATCTACAATACTAAAGTTATACAATATGAAAATTAATTTTATGATGCATCTAATGATATTTATTTTATAATGTGAATGTTGATCTTTTTTCCTATAGAGTTGGTTAAACCTTACGAAGTTTGACTTCAGACAAATCTTACATGCAAACTAAAAATAAATAGAGGGAGTACTCAAGTGGAAAGAAATAGGATACAAGTTTAGAGAAGATTTCCAAATGGAGATATGGAGAATGCGGTACATAGGCTAATTCTATAAGGGCCCATTTTGGATGCCAAGTTTTCTTCCCAGTTTTTTTTTGTAGAAGTCCATGTTTTTGACAAGTGAATGAACAAATCCTTAAATTATGCTTTCAATATTGGGGAATATAGTGAATCATCTAAAAGGACCATATGTACCCAACACTTACATAGAGATCCAAACATTAATATATCATATAAAAGTTTATTTTAATTTTCATTGGTATTTATTGTGATGCCATTTCCATGGGTTGTACAACACCATGCATGGCCAAGAATAGGAATATTAAGCATTTGTATGTTCTTCTATGATATAGAGTTGGTATGAATTGAACTCATTTTCTTTATTCTTCTTGAATGTGTTACATCTCTACAACAAGTGGACCCTTTTTTTAATCCTTGCAAAGTTTCATGGTTAATATTCATGTTTTTTCCAATATGTATGTCTTGTAGCATGAATGGTATTATTCTTATTGATGTTCTTTCACTATCAGAGCTCCTACACCGGCGTATAATAGTGTGGCATCATGCAGTCCCATGCAATGCTAACTAGGCATATTGTAAAATGGCATATCATTAAATGGGGAAAGAGAGTACCATATCATGATATCGTATCACAATAAATGATGTGCTAGTAAGAGTCATACAAAGTAAAGATCATCTAAAATACCAACATATGATACTTCATCCGCTCAGGTTTAAAGGACTAGCATACATCTGCTCCTGCTAGGCTGGCCTAGTTAACTCACTTTGGTTTCCACATGTGCGCTCATTGTTCTATTCGCTAATTGTAGGTTGCATGTAGGGATGTAAACAATGCACTGTTTAAGCCCACTTATCGCTCTAATAGTTCAAGAAAGTTTTTTCTGGGAAAATGAACTATTGAGCTAACAAACGGGCCTTGCGGCGCCATTTATCGTGCCATTTACATCCCTATGTGGGTTATTAGGGCATTCACAATACATTGGCTCTTAACTCTTTATCCTAGGTGGTCAAAAAATAATAGAGACAACCATCTCAATGCGTTTTCTCTTAGGTGTTGCATCTAAGCGATGTTAATTAGTTTGGGAATCATGTTTTCATATCAACCTTGTGGCCTAGTTGTGGAGAGAAGGAAATGAGAGAAAAATAAGGAAATATGCCAAATGAGATCAGAGTATTAACTATGTTGCATAGCAAGCAAGCTAAGAGCAGGACCTTAGTGAACATACAACTCCCCTCTCTGCCCTCTTTAAATATAGTGGCATGTCAACATTTTTTCTATGATAGCATGCTAAGAGATGAGCATTGGGAGTGACCTTAAATCCCATAGAGTATGTGTCCCCTCTACCACGTACATATGTGCTTCTTTCCTGTCGTCTTCCGCCGAGAATAAAACTATGGATGCATGTGAGAGATTTGATTGTCCTTCCAGTGCATGCGGTAGAAATATTGCTCATATATGCCATATGTTGTTACTCTATTGCATGGAACTAATTATGGAGGGATTTTCAGAGTAACTGGGAGAAGCTTGTTGGTTGTTGCATGTTGAAGAATCTCGGGTACATGGAATTAATCTCGGCTTATTCTCTGCATTATGACCTGATGACGTTTTAAACCTGGACGAAAAGAGTATTGTGCACTATAGAGACGATATTATATACATGATACTAAATTATGATACTACCCAATATGAGAGGTCTTATTTTTTCTATACCAACTCCTACATCATGACCTACTTTTATTTCCCTTTTGACATAAGGAAAGGGAATAATCTGAGGATCAAGATTGTCATATATAGTGATAGTGCTACAACTAGTATCTAATAGTGTGAATATCCCTGTCAAAATTCAAGTCGGAGCAAGACCTAGAGTAGAGCAGTGAGGGTGCTCGCCTTGGGCCTTTTAGTAATAGGGTCTAACTGATGTGTACAGAAGGAATAAAAACTTCCTATAGTATGACAATACAATAACAAGTGATTCTATCTTTTGCTGTGATTTTCTTAAGAATGAAATATATGGTAATAGTCACTTTTAGAATATGGATCAAACTAAGAAACACAATATATCATGTAGACACCTTATGTGTACATAGAAAATTCTATTCACACCTAAGATACTTAAACATGCAAGTTTCCCTGATATTTGCTAGTGCTTTCGTTTCAGACCTATCTCCAAAGATATATTTAAGGATACAAAAACATACATACTATCATATACATATAGACCTAAAATCCATCTATGCGACAAAAAATAATCAGTGGATGTTTTTATATTTCTTCCCCAATCTAGTGGAATTTAGTTTAACCAAATGTTATTGATGGGCAAAAGTAAGAAACTTATTTCCTATGCAATAATATGGTTTGAGCTGAGTTGACATGTATTATCAATTGAAGAAGTTATAATTGTATAAATCAAAAATCATGATAATATTCACTAGCATGAATATAAATCTAAGTGATAAAATAATAGTTGTGATCATACTTCAATAAATAAAATTTATAAAAGTAAAATAGTTCAGCATAAATAATTGAAGATAAGCTTAATTAGCCATGCTAGATATTTTCCCCTTGCTATGTTCTTATGTACCATGGTCCATTGTCAGGATCTTGTGAGTTCTAGGGCTACACGACGTCGAGATTACAAAATAATACCACCTGGCATAACCATGACCAAAAATAATACTACTTCATGTATGATTCTTGTGTATTAGTTAGTCTACTCTGCACTAGAGCAGCACTCAACACCATCTAAACTGTACTACTCACTAGAGTAACACCCTACTCTACGCAACACCATTCCGACAAGCAATGCCAAGCATCTTGAAACCAAAAGAAAATAATAATAATTTGAAATAGATGGTAAATAACAAGGAAATATCCAGTATTGCAGAATAGAAGCAATTCAAAGCAGTTTACAACGTCATAGTCGTAGTCAAAATCATTCACAAGGACAAGTCCTTCTCAAGGATAAAATAATTCCCAAGGACTGATAGAGCTATTACTTGCTCATGCTAGGTATTGTGCCCTGTTCCTTGGAGTACCAATTGAAGAAGTAGAGTTGTTCATCAACGGCCTTGCGCTTCTGCCGACGTGGCTTCTTTTGATTCTAGGCCTCATCATTAGACTTCTCCTCGGGTTTCTTTGGCCTAGACAATCACATCCACATAAGCCGATAAGTATCATAGTAGCGCTATCACAATTCACACAGCAGGAGCAATAGGGGATTCAACAACGGGAAATGGATATGAAATACACGATGTCAACTTACTCAGGTTTTGGGCGCATCCAAAAGATCAATTTCTTGAGTAACCACCTGAAACCCGCTTCATCCTGAATCTTGTCCACGACCAGTGCCAGATACTCTTTGGCCGAACGTCTCTACCAGTTGTTCATGCAACTGCTTCTTTGCAAACTGCATGCCCATGAAAAAACCAGTTACAACCACACCTAGGCTGGTGAATAAACAACAAACAAGAAATTTCCTAAAGCTCAAATACGATTCATCAGCAATGCCCTGAACATCTGTGCTGCACAATGTGGTCCATGGTGATTAATACGTACTTAGACAACACAATGTCAAATGTACTCATGAAAGTGTGCCCGATCAAGTCAGGTGAATAGTCTACCTATCTACTCCTACCTATCAATCTACCATCTCTTCTCTCCTACTCAATTCTATTAGAAGTCAAGTAGGATCGGATATTCGAAAACCACGTAGGTTCTGAACCTCAATTTTGATTTATGATTTGTTTGCATATTGGGATTCATCGCGACAAGACCTTTTAAACAAGATTAGACACGAATATATTTTGAAATTTGATTTTCAAAACTTGTCAAAATATATTCGAGAATGGGGTCTTGTTTGAAAGCCCTCGTCACTAGAAGCGCAAATATGCAAATGGATCTTCAATTGGAATTTTGGTTTATATAAGATAAAATGATTTCTACTAATTTGTAGACATTGTGAAAAAACATGTGATAGTGGAGCAACAATGGGCAGAGCACAGCGTCATGTCTACTAATTCAATTGAATAAGCAACATGTGTGAAATGTACATCGGACCAGAACTCCATGCGTCATAATCTCCAAGAAATGAATGACTTAACCATGCAGGAAGAACATCACCTCTCCTCAAACAGCAAGAACAGCTACCAAGAAGTTGGAGAGATAGAACTTATGCCATAGACTTGGTAGCAGCCTGTGTAGATATTGTAGGATGGATAATATTTGTGGTGTTGTGTTGTTTTTTATCTGACCGTCATATGGGGTATATATAGAATACATGCGGGGTAGAGACTTGGGGTACAAGATAAGTAATACATGGTTTAAACCTATTCGATCTCTACTCTTTGTCTCTATCTTTAAACCCAAACTATATTCTAACATTCCCCTCAGTCGTAGCGGTTGTGAAGCGGATGATTGCGACTAATTTGAAGTCTCTATAGAGGAGAGAAAAGGAAGGCACGAGAGGGGGACGCAGTCACCGCCCTAGGTGCGGACCCATCAGCCATTAGAGAGGCAGTTGATGATGGCGCAGCGGAGAAGACGACTGATGCGCAAGACTTCAGATTCGGCCGCAATCATCTGCTTCACTCCCGCTACGACTGAGGGGAAATGTTAGAATATAGTTTGGGTTTAAAGATATAGATAAAGAGTAGAGACCGAATAGGTTTAAACCATGTATTACTTATCTTGTACTCCAAGTCTCTACCCCCTCATGTATTCTATATATACCCCATATGAGGGTCAGATAAAAAACAACACAACACCACGAATATTAGCCAGCCTATAATTTCTACATGGTATTAGTGCGGTTAGTCTCACGACACCGATCCTAGATTCTTCCACCACTTCCGCAGCGCGTCGCCCCTATGGAGATTAATCCCCTCTCCCCGGGGGCAAGGCACCCAATCTAATCAAAGATTAGATCGATTCTTCAGTTTAGATTAGATCAATTTGAAATTCCATCCAGTAGATTTTTCTTAGCCAGCAAATAAGTCCCATAGCCCACGTATTCAAGTGAAAATCAGTGCAACTTAATACATGGCCGCGATTCTACGATATGGGCTCGACAGCTTCAAGATCGGAACTCCACCAGAGAACAGGTGGCCGCGCGTACCAGAATGTTGTCACCCAGGAGGTGATACGACTGCGATCCAATCTACACCATACGCGCCGCCGGACATCAACCTCCACGAGCCACGCGGGTGGCACGAACGACCGGGGATGCGGCCACATGTTTACCGTGTATGACACCGCGAGGACAACCGGCGGGGGCGCCTCTCCTACAACGACACCAGGTGGATTGCATCACCGACGGAACCCACACACGGTTGCACGCAGTACCAAGACTCCGAGAGGATTTCATCATATGCATGCAGCCTAGATGGGCTTGACAAGATATTTAAGTGGGTGAACTTTGGAGATGAGGGTGACCCGATGTGCTATCATGTAGTGCCGTAGCTTCTTGACAGCGAACACCAGTACAAAGCAATGTTTTTCGATAGGAGAGTACGCATGTTCAGCTCCTACGAGCACATGACTGAGGTAGTAGAGGGCATTCTCTTTCCCGTTTTTGTTTTCTTGTGCCAATAGAGCCCCAAGAGATTCATCCAAGGTCATGGTGTAGAGTATAAGCTCCTTCCCGGGTATCGGCGCAGCCAGGACTGGCGGATTTAGGAGATAGCTTTTGATGTCGATGTGATGCACGCACATGCAAATTGAGGAGCGATCCGTATGGACTTTTGTGTTGTACGCACACGGGAAACCACCAGACACAAGCTCCATGCGAGCAGGTGCCGCTACGGACTCCACTGCAGCAACCCATACGGCCTCGACTCCTATCCAGACTCCACCGACCGCTTCGTAGATCATGCATGCCTCGGCTCACGGGAGGGCAGTTTTCCATGCATCATACTACGACGCCCACGATACCATCATCTACCTCGAGCGCTGCATCCCGAGCTGAGCTACATCACCTCTTGCATCAACCTACGCCGTCAATCTGTACCTGCACGGAGCACGACTACATCATCATGACACGGCATGACATGGCATCGACACTTCATCTCCGCAAGGGACACCTTCAAGGGAGACATCATCGACACGCCACTGCGACATTATCGCCAAGGCCTTCATCAACATGGTCTTCACCAACATATTTGTCAACACACCGCTGCCGCCTCGTCCACAAGACGGACACCTAGCATCCACTGACAGAATTTTCTGCAAGACGCGATCTCGACGACGGCAATGACCGCGTCATGACGACGGCATCGGCCGCAGCATCCACGACGGCACGGCTGCATCTACATGGCGTCACTATAGTGACGACCCCTACACGGCCACACGATTCTGGAATAAATATCAATGACATATATCATATAATGAAATATGCAAATGAACATCACTGACATATCATATAACATCAATACTAATGAAATATGCAAATGAAGATCAATGACATATATCATATAACATCAATCTTGTCTTTTGTTTATATAGCAACAATTACTTTAACCAAGTTTTTGAAAAGAAAAACAATTATGTTTTTTGTTTATAGCTAAATACCATAGCTACTGTTTTTTGTAGCTAAATGCTACTATTTTTTGTTTGAAGCTAAATGCCCTAAATAATTTATATACCCTCTGTTAATGCCCTACTCTCTGTTAGTTTAACCAAGTTTATGAAAAGAAAAACATTTTTTTTTGTTAAAGCTAAATGCTACTGTCTTTTGTTTAAAGCTGAATGCCCTAGCTAAATTGCTAAGAATATGAAGCTCTATAGGAATTCATTACATAGGTTCAAATTCATTAGCATCACTGGTTAAAAGATATGGAGGCAACAAGATGCACAAGTGATGTAACAAATTACTGACTTGTGAAATTCTCAGAGTAACCTGAAAAATTACAGCAACATAGTAACTTGGCAAGCTTGTAATAGTATGCATACCAACTCTAAAATGGAAGATCTTGGCATTCAACTATAGTACACATGGCGTACTTTAATTCATACAATTGGCACAAGTTCAATAGAGGCATGGTTTTAACACCACCAAGCTCACAACATAGCATCATGATGTTGACAGCAAACAGAATTATTGTTTAGGCATTTTCATAGCAAAGAAATTACATGCTACAGGACTCTAATGCGTCATAGAAGGGCATGGCATGATAGAGCAAAGAACAAGGGAGGAAACATGTTTACTGAACATATCCAAACAGAGCATGGATTTGATGCTATCATCAAGAGAACATGGCAACATCATATAACAGATTTCGAGCACTTGGCAAATTAATCAAGTGTTAAAATCAACAACATTGTATATGCTACTTTGCATGCTTGTGCTAGTCACCATAGGGCATATCATGCTCCTAAAACATCATCTAGGGTTCCTAATTTCCTAGCTAGGGTTCATATGAGCACGACCTAGTGTTCATATGAG
>LT934116.1:34702743-34788907 GCA_900231445.1 Triticum turgidum subsp. durum | reverse complement strand
AGAGGGGTGGGTGGAGAGGGGGTATTTGGGATTCGGGAGATCCCGCGCGGGGTTATGTCAAAATAGCAGTAGCGCTGCGTATAGACCAGCGCTATAGCTAAGTTAGCTATAGCGATGACCCAGTGCTACTGCTAAGTATCCAATTTTTATTTTTCTTAATTTTAAAATATGCAAAGCAGTAGCGCGGGATTAGGAACCAGCGCCATAGATAAGTTAGCTATAGCGCTGGTTCTAATCCCGCGCTACTGCTAAATCTTATATTTTCTTTCCCTGTTTTCTTTTCTTTTTATTATTTTCGTTTCCTTTTCTGTTTACTTTCCTTTTTTGTATTGCTTTCTCCTTTTTATTTTTGTTTTTTGTTTTTCTCCCGATGGCCTCGCACGCAGTCACGGGAACCATGTGGTGGTAATTGAAGGGGATATGATGTATACATCATTTGACCGGTAATGATTACTTGAGTGCGTACACAAAATAGATACACATATATAAGTGATGGTTTCTCAGCTGTGTCGATGACGTTTCACATTGAGCTTCTTTCCTTTCTTGTTCGTTGTCGAATAATTTAGCCCCTCATTGTGACTTTTCCGGAACCATGGAGTACGATCTTTCTTAGGTATTGTAGTCTTGATTCTTCTTTTCAGGTATGCTTCATAGCCATCGTTTTCTTCCCTCATCGGGTTGCCGTATTGGTCATAGTCTTCCTCGTTGGTGACTCCATCGATTCCGACGATGCACCTTTTGCCTCTCCTCATGTCAACACGGCTGGGATTGGTCGAGTCGGTTATGAAGAAGCATTGTGTCACGTTCCTAGCGTGTACCCATGGCTCAGTTTTGGCGGCGACGTTAACGTTCACGGTAGTGCTCTTCGTGTCAGGTATAGACATGGTAGTGAAATACTCGTTTTCCAGTACGACGGCCTTAGCCCATCTGACACGGAACATCGTCGCATCATGCATACCATTGTAGTCAAGCTCCCAGATCACTTTGACCCTTCCGTAGAATCTTTCAGTTGTGCCTTTGGCATCGGTCATGCATTCAATCGTCACCCCTGAGTTCTGGTAATCATTGTCCATGTCTTTGGCCTCCGTGTAGAACATGTACCCATTGATATCGTATGCCTGATAGGTTGCGAGTTTGGGCGTGTGGCCATGTGCTAAGGCGTGTATGAGCAATCCGTCTGAACTACCCTCTTCCGGGGGATTAACAAGAACTTTCCCTTTGAACCAACGCAAGAAAGTGGCGTTGTGCTCTACAGTAACTTCGTCATCCGTCTTGCGCATCCCATGATCACGCTACTTCTTCGCGATGGTTTCTTTGTGTAGTGTCACATAACCATCTACCAGATCTAGGTGTTGTAGCACTACTAAGTTAGCCCTGTCAAATCCTTCCGTCGACCCGAGTAGTCCACGTGCAATTCCCTCCGGCCGTTGTTGTGACCTTCTCCTCCGAGCCTCCCATGGTGCTTCTTTATGGGCAAACCAACAACAGGGTCTACGATGCCTATATAATTCTTGCAAAAGGAGATGCACTCTTGGGTCAGATACCCCTGGAGATGCTCCCATCGGCACGAGACATGTTACAAACGAATCCTTTGACGACACCACTCATCCTCTCGAACGACATCATGCTGTGAAGGAATGTCGGCCTGAGGTCGATGATGTCGTTCATGATGTGGACACACAGATGCACCATGACGTCAAAGAACACGGGCGAGAAATACATCTCAAGCTCACATAGTATGACAACGATCTCTTCTTGTAGCCTTCGGAGCTGCTTCACACTGATGGACTTTCGAGAGATAACGTCGAAGAAGTTGTAGAGACCAGTAAGCGTTTCAAGGACGTGCTTGTCCATTATCCCTCTAATGGCAACCGAGAGTATCTGTGTCATCATCACGTGACAGTCATGAGACTTCATTCCACTGAACCTTTTCTTCTTGGTGTTTAGAAATCTACTTATCTTCCCACAGTAACCGGAACTGACTTTCATTCCTGTGAGGCACTTGATGAATTGGTCGATCTCCTTCACACTTAATGCGAAGCAAGAAGGGGGCAATCACTACTAGAAAAATGCTTATACACAGGAGGTCAGTAGTAGCGCTTTTCATAAGAAAGCGCTGCTGCTAAATAACGGTAGCGCTGGTCACTGAAGAGCACTGCTACTATTCATGTAGCAGTAGCGCTTTTGTTATAAAAAACACTACTACTATAGTTGCCAACGGTTGCATGGCAATGCATATATATAGTAGCGCTTGTTATTAAACAGCGCTACTGCTATTGCGCATAGCAATAGCGCTGTATTCTGACGGGCGCTACTGCTAAATAGCAGTAGCGGTTGTTTCCAAACAACGCTATTACTATGGTTACCTTAACCACGCCGCGAGCGTCCCTCACTCTCCCTCACAGACTCTCATCACTCGCCGCACATCGTCGCCTACGCCGTCGCCCGCCGTCGCCGCTGACGCCCCCAAGGTATCTGCCTCCCTCCCTCCCTCATCCTCTCGCTGCCCTCATCTCTCTATCCTCCCGCGGCCATCCTCTCTCCTCCCTCTCCACCGGTGGCCCCCTCCGATCCTCCTCCTCCTCCCTCTCCGGCGGCCACCTCCTCCTCCTCCTCCTCCCTCCTCCCTCTCCTGCTCTCTCCTCCTCCTCCCTCCTCCTCTCTCCTCCTTCCCCTCCTCCTTATCTCCTCCTCCTGGCCTCCTCCCACCTCCTCCCCCTTTCTGTAAATAGGTTTTAGTTTTTCTTAAATGTAGGTTTTTGTTTTTAGTAAATGTAGGTTTTTAGTATATTTTGTTTTTTAGAAAACTTGAATAAGTAATTTGAATAAGAAATTTGAAAAGAATAAGTAAATGTAGGGTTTTTTGAATACGATAGGAAATTTTTAGAAATTTTGAATAAGTAAATCTGAATAGAATAAAATATGAAATTGAAAAAAAATAAGTAAATATAGGTCTTTTGAATAGAATAGGAATTTTTTAGAAAATTTGAATATGTAAATTTGAATAGAATAGGAAATTATAAGTAAATTTGATTAGAATAATTAATGTAGCTTATGGAGTTTCACTAAGTCCTAAGATGACGATAATAGTGTTTTGTTTATATTTTGTTTTTGCAGAAATCAAGGAGCCCCTGCATCATCCCCGCCGTCGTCCCCGTCACCGACCCCCTCCGACCTCGATCGAGGTGAGACCAGCCACCCCATGGTGTTAATTTAATTTAGGTATTTTAGGTGTTTAATCTTAGAATAAAGTAGTATGAACCCTAGTTATGATCGAATCATGTTCAAAATTTAGGTTTTTAATTAGCTGTAGTTAATTGAATTTAGGTGTTTTAGGTGTCACATTTGTTGTTATTTTTTTAGTTAAAGCAATTATTCCCGCATCGACGTTGATGATGCCTATCCCGCATCCTCATCGTCGACTCGGCGGAGGAGGCCTACTTGATCAGAGGGGCCATGTCCTGGAATGGGCTCCGCCGGGCTGGTACTGGGAGGTGCTACCTTCCGGGGGGCGCAGCTTGGTGAGGAGCCTGCCCGTCGTTGACCCGAACCTTCTTTGGTGGTGGTCGCGTGGGCCAGTGACAGTGCGGAGGCTTGAGGACCCCCTAGGTGGTACGTCACCATGTCAGCGAGGAGGACGAGCATGGCCGTCGCTACATGGTTGCATTGGAGGGCAGGCTCTCCAATACCTGGCAGGTTCTTTCGGGATCTCACTGGATCTATGATCCTATGATGGTTCCTTCTCTTTGGGTGTCCACTGCCCGCGTCGATACCCGTCGTTCGCTAGGGTTTTAGTGATAATATTCGATGATGTACGGACGAAAGAGATGATTTAGTTTTGCTTATTGCATGAATGCTAATTTGAATACTAATTTATTTTACGATTTCATTTTGCTTATTGAATGCTCAAATTGGAAAACTAGTCCATCAAGTTTGAATGCTCATATGATGTAGATATAAGCATGTATATCTTGTGTTGCTCAAATAGGATATGTGCTTGCCCAAGTGGCCGGTCATGTTTCCATGTTACACCTCCGAGTGGCCTATGTTTTGCCGGAGTGTTGATTAATTTCCGTTCCGGCAAATTTCAGGCGCTCGATATGTCCTTTTTTTAGCAAAGGTCATGCCGGGTTTTTCCGTGAATTCTGGCATGACTTGTGCTAGAATATGAAGGAAATATTGAGTGGCCTGGATTTTCTAGAAAAATAATTAAACGATATTTCGGGTTGACTTTAAGTCTGTCGAGGCTCCATCACCGAAGGTCGAAAAATCAGTGAGGGAGTGTATCCACCATATATGAGAGAGGACGAACAATCCCGACTGTTGTCGTGGGGGTCGTTTCTCCTTCTTCTCCGGGTGCTAGACCTTTGTTATGCACTAGGGGAAGGAGGAATAACAACCATCACCGACGGTCGCAAATGTCAGAGAGGAATCAGTGAGGGAGAGTCTCCACCATATATGAGAAGGCGAAGAATCCCGACTGTTGTCGTGGGGGTAGCTTCTCCTTCGTTCCCGTGTGCTAGACAATTTGGTGTAATGCACTCGAGAACGAAAGGAGGAGCTACCATCACCGACGGTCGAATATATACACCACGTGAGCTGAGAGTTTCAAGAAAAGACTCGACAGACCGATAGTCAACCCATGATGAATAATAATGATCTAATTTAGTTTTGTAGGACATATATTTAATTGTACAAGTTTAATCTTTGAATTATGAACATAGGAAATGCCGTACTCGGACGATGAAAATCTCCCAGGGGAGTGCGACTGGTGCAACGACGACCAAGGTTAGTGCGACAGGCCTCACCTGGACGAAGATCGGTGCTTCAGCATTAAGCTCCAGGAGACCTTCGATGTTGAAATGGTACGCAACGACGACAAGTGTTTTCTTTCGTAATTAAGCACGACTTCAACTATTTCAACGTGTAATTTTCATCTTTTACAATTCGACTAGCTTATCCCATGCCATGCAAGACGCTATGTCTTGGAGAGGATGGGTTTTGAAGACCATGAAAGTTTCGAAACAAAGAAAATTCACTAATGACCCATCATGGTATGGATTTTGAAGTAAATCTGTACAATTCCCAAATTGGGAAGCACTTTGCAAGATGTATGGTTTTTATGAGGATATGCTTTTCACCATGGATCTTGGTAATCCTAACATCGAGCAAGACAATATGGACATTTGGGTCCTCGTTGATACGCTTCCAATTCTACCACTATGTGAGTTTCTCAAACATAGTTATTAACTAATTTATATTGTTTATTTCAAAATAGTTGACAGCTTATGTCCATTGTCAGCTTATTTTCATTCTTCAAACAATGTGCGGAAGATGGTAGACAAAACCCACTACACCGATGGCTCCAAATTAACTTATTAGGAAAAAAAATCATCTGATCACATTTTGTACTGACCTTGAGAATTACAATGCCTATTATCACACACCTCCAAATTATGGTCAATACGTGCCACTAGTGCACGTGTTGAACAACGGTAACTTCCATGGAGATACACTGGTAAGATTTTTTACTATTACGACATCCGTGCATCTTTTGCATACTTCTAAAACTGAACTACATTGCGAACTACGAAGTTATTACTATGTTTTTCAACAGAAAATCCCCATGGATTGTGTGCCTCATTTGATGTATCCGAATGGTTGCCTTGATGTTTTGAACATACAACCAGGTCATCCTATGAGTCTTACCTGTCCATATCGGATTTCTAAAACTGGTGAACACATGGTAATCAAAGAATGGAAAAAATGTATGGACAACCGTAAGAAGCAAAATTGTGCGAAAGGCAAGAAAAGGAGACAATATAATCTCCATTCTTCATAATGGAGAGTCAGGGGCTATCTTGTTTTATGCTATTTTACCTAGGAGAAGGTCATAGGTCCTAGCTAATACTCATGATCATGTGCTAAGAACAACTAAGTAGGATTGGTTAGATGACTATGATGATGATGTGGTATCGAGTAGTAGAAGTTGTATGATCGATGATGATGAGTATGACTTGTTATTATGATAGCAATGATGAGTTATTTATTATTATAATCGATGATGCATGATGCTAAGTTAATATGAGCTTGATGAGTTATTATATATATATATATATATATATATATATATATATATATATATATATATATATATATATATGTATGTATATATGACACCTCTTTTATACTCCCAGGTGTATGTACTCCCATCCTTAATGGGTGGAGGCAGTGGGTGGTAGAAAGACGCGGTTGCAACAAACTACCCGTGCTAACTAAAATAGGCTAATTAATCTCCAAGCATGCATAACAACTCCACAAAGGTAGGAGCGTGTATCTTTTATCTCTTTTTTGCGTACTTGGAGAGTTCACGTCGGACTTACATCTGAAGTATATACCTCATTTTAATTTGGAGTATATGCTATTTCTTTTATTATGTGTATATACTAGTTTTCTTATTGGGAGTATATACTATACTTTCTAGCGAACGTTCATATACCAATTTTTTTTGCAAGGAAGTATACTACTTTAGGCTGAGAGGGTATATACTAGTCGTTCTTGAAGTAGTATATACTACTTCTTTTGTAAAGCTAAGAGGGTTTATACTAGTTGTTCCTGAAGTAGAATATACTTTTTTTTGTAAAACTAAGGGGTATATACTAGTCGTTCATGAAGTAGTATGTACCTTTTTCTTTGGACGCAATGGCTACTGTAGCCCGCCGAATCAGATGCCGCTGCCGCATCTCATCATGGCCGTCATGTCACCGCCGCCGCTGCGGTCGCCCGGCAATGCTGCGTAAACGCTAAGAAAGATTAGGTTACTTTTGTGTGGTCGCTGTGTCGTTGCTGTTGGCAGCGACTGGTTTTCCGGAACATGAAACAAGCCTGATAAGCTAGCACGCAGAAGACTTGTAACAATATATGCTTATCCCTAGCAATCCGGAACTACTTTTCATAATGCCCATGATCTCTTCCGTGGGATTTGCATGCATTAATTAATTAACTAAATAAATGGATGCTAACGGATTTTATCCGCTAATTCAACAAGCATTGTGGGCGCCAAAAGATGACACGTAGATAGGAGTATGTACTCCTGGGTGTACCAACCCATTTTCCTATATATATATATATATATATATATATATATATATATATAAGTAGGTGAAATGAACATGGATTAGATTCAAGTGGAGGCAACATGTGGTGCACATGGAAAGTACTACTAATCCAAACTAGATCAAGTTTGGATTAGTAGTACTTTCGACATGCACCACATGTTGCCTCCACTTGAATCTACTCCACTTTCATTTCACCCACTATTATATATAATAATTAATCATGGTCATAAAATCGTATGATGAAAGTACTGTATATAAAACCGCGACGAAAATAAGTTGTATTTCTTAAAATACAGGAAAAGTTAGCAGCAACGCTTTTCAGAGGAAGCGCTATTGCTACTTAGTACTACCAGTAGCACTTACTATATAAAAGTGCTACTGCTAACTAGGTATAGCAGTAGCGCTTACTATAGGAAAGCGCTACTGCTAACTAGGTATAGCAGTAGCGCTTCCTTTCCAGCGCTACTGCTACTAGTTAGCTGTAGCGCCTTAGTGGTAGCGCTTGCACAAGCGCTACTACTAGCTTAAAAACAAGCGCTACTACTAGGGTTTTCCCTAGTAGTGAATAATTATCCTCCTTCTTATTGACTTTTCTGCCCCTTTCCCCCGCCTCCGCCGACTTTTTACGGGGCGGCATGTGGAGATCTCCAACATGTTCATCAGTGTGCCAAGCAAGCTCTCGAGGAAATTATTCGTGATATGCATTTGATCAAGGCAATGAGGCGTGTCGTGATTGGGCTAGTACTCCAAGTCCCAAAAATAGACCTCGTTTTCCATATCTTCAGCAGTGGCTACGGCACCTTTTTCATCTTTCCCGGCGCGGGGCACAGTTTCCTATTTTTTCCAACTGCTCATTGGTTTCGGCGCCGCTCCTCTTACGTGGAGTTCCTCGATGCTCAGCCAAACCATTGAATAGATGTCCACGTTTTCTCCACAGGTCATCCTTCACGAGCCATCTACGATGCCCTTCCTAGACCTGCCATCTTTCGTTAACGTAAGCTACTGAGATGTTGTATCATCCATGCACCTCATGCATCCACAGTATCTGTGGCACACCTCGCCTGAGGTGTACCCGTAACCGAGATAGTCGTGCACCGTCGTCATCAGCGCGGCTCTCATATAGAAATAATCTCCTGTGATGGCGTCCCATGTCTTGACCGGTGATTCCTGATACGTCCATTTTGCATCATGTTTTCTTACTGTTATTTATGATGTTTTTATCCATAATAATTCTTTTTGGAGTAATTTTAATGCCTTTTCTCTCATAATTTGCAAGGTATACACAAAGAGGGAGAATTCCAGCAGCTGGAAATCTGGACCTGGAAAAGCTAGGTCAGGCCACCTATTCTGCACAACTCCAAACAAGCTAAAACTTCACGAGGGAGTTTTATGAAATATTTGAGGAATATTGGAGCAAATAACTACCAGAGGGGGTCCACCAGGTGGGCACAACCCACCTGGGCGCGCCAGGGAGCCCAGGCGTGCCCTGGTGGGTTGTTCTCACCCAGGCCCACCTCCGGTGCCCATCTTCTGGTATATAGGTCATTTTGACATAGAAAAAATAAGGATAGGACTTTCGGGACGGAGCACCGCCGTCTCGAGGCGGAACGTGGGCAGGAGCACTTTTGCCCTCCGGTGGGCGATTCCGCCAGGGGAACTTCCCTCCCGGAGGGGGAAATCATCGTCATCATGATCACCAACAACTCTCCCATCTTGGGGAGGGAAATCTCCATCAACATCTTCAATAGAACCATCTCATCTCAAACCCTAGTTCATCTCTTGTGTTCAATCTTGTTACCGGGACTATAGATTGGTGCTTGTGGGTGACTAGTAGTGTTGATTATATCTTGTAGTTGATTACTTTATGGTTTATTTGGTGGAAGATTATATGCTCAGATCCAATATGCTATTTAATACTCCTCTGATCATGAGCATGATTATCATTTGTGAGTAGTTACTTTTGTTCTTGAGGTCACGGGAGAAATCATGTTGCAAGTAATCATGTGAACTTGATATGTGTTTGATATTTTGATAGTATTTATGTTGTGATTCCCTTAGTGGTGTCATGTGAACGTCGACTACATGACACTTCACCATATTTGGGCCTAAGGGAATGCATTGTGGAATAGCAATTGGATGATGGGTTGCGAGAGTGACAGAAGCTTAAACCCCAATTTATGCACTATTCTGCAAGGGACCGATTGGATCCGAAAGTTTAATGCTACGGTTAGAATTTATTCTTAATACTTTTCTCATAGTTGAAGATGCTTGCGGGGCGGTTAATCATAAGTAGGAGGTTTGTTCAAGTAAGAACAACACCTAAGCACCGGTCCACCCACATATCAAATTATCAAAGTAGCGAACACAAATCGAACCAACATGATGAAAATGACTAGATGAAATTCACGTGTACCCTCAAGAACGCTTTGCTTATCATAAGAGACCGTTTTGGCCTATCCTTTGCCTCAAAAGGATTGGGCTACCTTGCTGCGCTTTTGTTACTACTATCATTACTTGCTCGTTACAAATTACCTTGCTATCAAACTACTCTGCTACTTACAATTTCAGCACTTGCAGACATTACCTTACTGAAAACTACTTGTCATTTCCTTCTGCTCCTGGTTGGGTTCGACACTCTTACTTATCGAAAAGAGCTACCATTGATCCCCTATACTTGTGGGTCATCAAGGCTATTTTCTGGCGCCGTTGCTGGGGAGTGAAGCACCTTTGGTAAGTGGAATTTGGTAAGGAAACATTTATATAGTGTGCTAAAATTTATTGTCACTTGCTACTATGGAAAACAATCCTTTGAGGGGTTTGTTTGGGGTATCTTCACCTCGACCGGAACCACAATTAGATACCCCTCAACCTACTTCACCTACTGAAAATATTGAATATGAAATTCCTTCGGGTATGATAGAACGACTGCTAGCTAATCCTATGCGGGAGATGGAACCGAACATCCCGATATGCACTTGATATATGTGGAACAAATTTGTGGATTCTTCAAGCTTGCAGGTTTACCCAAGGATGAAGTTATGTAAAAGTTTTTCCCTTTATCTTTGAAGTGAAAAGCATTGGCATGGTATAGGCTATGCGATGATATTGGATCTTGGAATTGGAATCAATTGAAATTGGAGTTCCACAAAAAATTTATCCTATGCATCTAGTTCGTCGTGATCGGAATTATATATATATATATATATATATAATTTGGCCTCGTGAACGAGAAAGTATCGCTCTAGCTTGGGGAAGGTGATAACCCACAAGTATAGGGGATCAATTGTAGCCTCTTTCGATAAGTAAGAGTGTCAAACCCAATGAGGAGCTAAAGGTAGAACAAATATTCCCTCAAGTTCTATCGACCACCGATACAACTCTACGCATGCTTGATGTTCGCTTTACCTAGAACAAGTATGAAACGAGAAGTACTTTGTAGGTGTCATAGGATAGGTTTGCAAGATAATAAAGAGCACGTAAATAAAATCTAGGGGCTGTTTAGATAAACACACAACTAAGTTAGTTTTAGTAGAGAGCTTTTGTCAACAAGAAAGTTATTTGTCCCTAGGCAATCGATAACAAGTACCAGTAACCATTCTTGCAACTTTATATGAGGGAGAGGCATGAGCTAACATACTTTCTGTACTTGGATCATATGCACCTATGATTGGAACTCTAGCAAGCATCCGCAACTACTAAAGACCATTAAGGTCGTGAAACGCAACCATAGCATTAAGTATCAAGTCCTCTTTACTCCCATACGCCATAACCCACTTATCCGCGTTTGGGCTGCTGTCATCCCCCGCAACACTAACAATAAGTAAACCATGAACATATTGCAACACCCTACAACGGGGCCCCTCACATTTGCGCGAGATGGAGAGCACCGTAGGACAACACCATAAATAAAATACACAATCATACCAACCAAGATCATGATTAACCCATAGGACAAAATGGGTCTACTCAAACATCATAGGATAACCATAGATCATTGGGAAATAATATATGGAGTTGAGCACGATGTTTGTAGATATTACAGCGGGGGGAAGAGGTGTTACACCGCTTCATAGAGGGGGAGAAACTTGGTGTTGATTGTAGCAAGATTGTTGATGTAGATCGTCGTCCCGATCAATGCCCCCGGTGGCACTCCGGCGCCATCGGAAGCGAGGGGGGAGAGCCCCCCCTCCTTCTTCTTCTTCTTCCTTGCCCCCCCCCCCCAATATGGGAGGAGAGTTCCTCCTCTGGTCCTTGGTCTCCATGGAAATGGAGGGGCGGGAGCCCCTCCGAGATTGGATCTCCCTCTCTGTTCTCTTCGGTTTCGCGTTCCCCAGATCTGGCCGAAAACCATTTCTTCTATTTTGGGAGATCCGTAACTCCGATTGCGCTGAGATTTGAACATGATTTTTTTGGATATAAGCTTCCGTGCGCCCAAAGTAGAGCTCCAACCGACGTTCGAGGATGGCACAACCCACCATGGCACGCCAGGGACCTCTAGCGCGCCCTGGTGTCTTGTGGGCTGTGTGGGCCTCCATTTGCGGTGATTCCATCTCCAAAAAATCACATATATTCCAAAATAATTCTCCGTGAAATTTTATTGCATTTGGACTTCGTTTGATATGGATACTCTGCGATACAAAAAACATGCAGAAAACAGGAACTTGCACTGGGCACTGGATCAATAGGTTAGTCCAATAAATCATATAAAAAGTTGCCAAAAGTATGTAAAAGTTGTATAATATTGGCATGAAACAATCAAAAAATATAGATACGACAGAGACGTATCAGAAGGCTTAAGTCAATGTTATATTCATGCCCCAATCATGGGCTCTCAAGAGAAATTATTATCCAGATTTTTATGCTCGGCTTTCTCGTAATGATCAAACCATGCTTGATACTTCTTGTGTTGGTTCTTTTATGAAGAAGACTATTGTTCTGGTGGGATATTTTGGAAATAATTAAATGCAACTCTGAAGATTGGGAACTCGATGAAGGTAAAGAGTCAGGTATTAAGCTTAAGTATGATTGTGTTAAATCTTTTATGAATACCGATGCTTTTCAAAAGTTTAGCACTAAATATGGACTTGACTCTGAGATAGTAGCCTCCTTCTGTGAATCATTTGCTACCCATGTTGATCTCCCTAAAGAGAAGTGGTTCAAATATCACCCACCTATTAAAGAAGAAATCAAAGAACCGGTACCAGTTAAAGAAGAAACTATACTTTATAATGTTGATCCAGTTGTTCCTTCTGCTTATATTGAGAAACTACCTTTCCCTTTTAGGATAAAGGAACATACTAAAGATTCAATTGTGGTTAACAAAAGCTATATTAGAACACCTAAACCTGATGAACAAATTAAAGTAGAACCTAGTATTGCTATGGTTAAAGATCTCTTGGAAGAAGATATGGATGGGCATGTTATTTACTTCTGTGAAGAAGCTGCTAGAATTGCCCAACCTTATAAAAAGGATAAACATAGACCTGTTGTTGGCATGCCCGTCATCTCAGTTAAAATAGGAGATCACTGTTATCATGGTTTATGTGACATAGGTGCTTGTGTGAGTGTTATTCCTTACACCTTATATCAAGAAATTATGAATGACATAGCACCCGCAGAGATAGAAGAAGTAGATGTTACTATTAAACTTACTAATAGAGAAACTATATCACCAATTGGGATATTGTTAGAGATGTTGAAGTCTTGTGTGGGAAAATAAAATACCCTACTGATTTTTTTGTTCTTGGATCCCCACAAGATGACTTTTGTCCCATTATCTTTGGTAGACCTTTCTTGAACACTGTTAATGCTAGAATAGATTGTGAGAAACAAACTGTCGGTGTTAATTTTGGTGATGAGTCTCATGAGTTTAATTTATCCAAGTTTAGTAGAAAGCTTCATGAAAAAGAATTGCCTAGTAAAGATGAATTAATTGGTCTTGCTTCTATTGTTATGCCACCTAGTGATCCAGTAGAACAATATTTGCTAGACCATGAAAATGATTTACATATGCAGTAAAGAATTTAAATATATAAGATTTTCTTTGAACAACATCCTCTGATGAAACACAATTTGCCTATTCAAACTCTAGGAGGTCCTCCTCCACCTAAAGGTGATCCTGTGTTTGAATTAAAACAATTGCCAGACACTTTGAAATATGATTATCTTGATGAAAATAAGATATGTCATGTTATTATCAATGCTGGCCTTTCAGAACATGAAGAAGAAAGGTTATTGAAAGTTCTAAGGAAGCACCGAGCTGCGATATACTCTTGATGATTTAAAGGGCATTAGTCCCACTCTATGTTAGCACAAAATTAATATGGAACCTGATGCTAAACCCGTTGTTGATCACCAACGTCGGTTAAATCCGAAGATGAAAGAAGTGGTAAGAACGGAAATATTAAAACTTCTGGAAGCAGGTATAATCTATCCCATAGCTGATAGTAGATGGGTAAGTCCTGTTCATTGTGTCCCTAAGAAAGGAGGTATAACTGTTTTTCCTAATGATAAGAATGAACTTATTCCACAAAGAATCATTATAGGCTATAGAATGGTAATTGATTTTAGAAAATTAAACAAAGAAACTAGAAACTATCATTACCCTCTGCCTTTTATTGATCAAATGCTTGAAAGATTATCTAAGCACAAACATTTTTGCTTCCTTGATAGATATTCTGGTTTTCCACAGATACCTGTTTCTCAACCTGATCAAGAAAAGACCACTTTTACTTGTCCCTTTGGAACTTATGCTTATAGACGTATGGCTTTTGGTTTATGCAATGCACCTGCTACCTTTCAAAGATGTATGACTGTTATATTCTTTGACTTTTGTGAAAAGATTATTGAGGTTTACATGGATGACTTATCTGTTTATGGGAAGTCTTTTAATGATTGTTTAAGCAATCTTGATCGAGTTTTGCAGGGATGTGAACAAACAAATCTTGTCTTGAATTAGGAGAAGTGCCACTTTATGGTTAATGAAGGCATTGTCTTGGGTCATAAAATTTCTGCAAGAGGTATTGAAGTGGACAAAGCTAAGGTTGATGCAATTGAGAAAATGCCATGCCCTAAAGATATAAAAGTATTCGTAGTTTCTTAGGTCATACTGGTTTCTATAGGATATTTATCAAAGACTTTTCTAAAATTTCTAGGCCTCTTACGAGTCTTTTGGAAAAGGATATTACTTTTGTTTTTGATGATGATTGTTTAGAAGCCTTTGGAACACTCAAGAAAGCCTTAATTTCTGCACCTATTGTGCAACCACCTGATTGGAACTTGCCTTTCGAAATCATGTGTGATGCTAATGATTATGATATTGGTGTTGTTCTTGGACAAAGAGTTGTTAAGAAACTAAATGTTATTCATTATGCTAGTAAAACTCTAGACAGTGCTAAAAGAAAATTATGCAACTACGGAAAAAAGAATTCTTAGTAGTGGTGTTTGCTTGTGATAAATTTAGACCTTATATTATTGATTCAAAAGTAATTGTTCACACCGACCATGCTGCTATTAAATATCTTATGGAAAGAAAGATGATAAACCTAGACTTATTCGATGGGTTCTCTTGTTACAAGAATTTGATTTACATATCATTGATAGAAAAAGAGCTGAGAACCCCGTAGCCGATAATTTATCTAGGCTTGAAAATTTGCCTGATGACCCACTACCTATTGTTGCTAAGTATTTACCACCTAGCTTCACTTACCAACAAAAGAAAAAATTCTTCTATGACTTAAGACATTACTTTTTGGATGACACACATCTTTACAAAGAAGGAGTAGATGGTATTATTAGACGTTGTGTACCTGAGCATGAACAGGGACCAGTCATATGAAAATGTCACTCCGAAGCTTATGGAGGGCATCATGCTGGATATAGAACTGCTCATAAGGTATTGCAATCTGGATTTTATTGGCCTACTCTCTTCAAGGATGCCCGTAAGTTCGTCTTATCTTGTGATGAACGTCAAAGAATAGGTAATATCGGTAAGCATCAAGAAATGCCTATGAACTATTCGCTTGCTGTTGAACCATTTGATGTTTGGGGATTTGATTACATGGGACCTTTTCCTTCCTCTAATGGGTATACACATATTTTGGTTGCTGTTGATTATGTTACTAAATGGGTAGAAGCTATTCCAACCAGTAGTGCTGATCACAACACCTCTATTAAAATGCTTAAGGAAGTGATTTTCCCAAGGTTTGGAGTCCCTAGATATTTAATGACTGATGGTGGTTCACACTTTATTCATGGTGCTTTTTGTAAAATGCTTGCGAAGTATGATGTTAACCATAGAATTGCATCACCATATCATCCTCAGACTAGTGGTCAAGTTGAACTTAGCAATAGACAAATAAAAGACTGTCAATAGGTCCAGAAAGAATTGGTCTAAGAAATTAGATGATGCACTTTGGGCTTATAGAACATCTTATAAAAATCCTATGGGTACGTCTCCTTATAAAATGGTTTATGGAAAAGCTTGTCATTTGCCTCTTGAGTTAGAACATAAAGCATATTGGGAAATCAAAGAACTCAATTATGATTTCAAACTTGCCGGTGAAAAGAGTTATTTGATATTAGTTCATTAGATGAATGGAGAACCCAAGCTTATGAAAATGCAAAATTATTCAAAGAAAATGTTAAAAGATGGCATGACAAAAGAATCCAAAAGCGTGAGTTTAAAGTCAGAGAATATGTTCTTTTGTACAACTCTCATTTCAGGTTCTTTGCAGGAAAACTCCTCTCAAAATGGGAAGGCCCTTATGTTATCGAGGAGGTTCATCGGTCTGGAGCCATCAAAATAAATAACGCCAAAGGTACTAACCCGAAGGTTGTCAATGGGCAACCACTAAAACATTATATCTCAGGTACGCCCATTAATGTTGAAAGTAATATTATCCAAACTTTGACATCCGAAGAACACATAAAAGAGTCCTTCCAGAACACTCCAGAATCGTGAAAATAAGGAGGTAGGTGATACCCGAAAAATCCGCAAATATATTTTTTGTCAGTTTTGGAATATTTGGAAAAACTGGAAAATAAGAAAGTTCCAGGAAGCGTACCCTGGTGGGCACAAGACACCAGGAGCCTGGCACGCCCAGGTGGGTTGTGCCCATCCGGGACACCTTCCGTACTCCTTTTTCTACCGTATGCTTGTCCTCCAAGATAAAAAAATCTATATATACTTCCCGAACATGTTAACCACCGTATCGCGGAGAAATCGGATGTTCTCTTTTCTTGTTGTTTTCTGTAGATCTCATCTACCATGACCACCTCAAGCTCCTCCAAGAACAAGTTCTTCAAGAATGTCATCAAACCATATCTTCGGGAGGTGGTGCAGCACCCTCAGGTCATCCAGATACATGAGGGGTTGCTCCACATCCACGATGTGCAAGGTCCCAAAGGGATAGGAACTGTGGAGGCTAGGCTCGAAGCTATGTAGCATGACGTCTTCCGGTGCAAAGGTATGAGTTTGGCTGCTAGTTGCAGCACCCGTGAGACTCACTCCTCCTCTTATGATGGTGGACCACTTCCATGGAAATCCGACGAAAAGATTTCTTCTTCATCACCACCACCTTCTTCTTCATCACCAAAGGAAAACTCAGTATCGGGTATGGGCACTCCGCTTGGCTTCCGCCAAGCTTGTGGGATGATAACCCACAAGTATAGGCGATCGCAACCATTTTCGAGGGTAGAGTATTCAACCCAAATTTATTGACTCGACACAAGGGGAGCCAAAGAATATTCTCAAGTATTAGCAGCTGAGTTGTCAATTCAACCACACCTGGAAACTTAGTATCAGCAGCAAAGTGTTTAGTAGCAAAGTAATATGATAGTAGTGGTAACGGTAACAAAAGTAAAGATAGCAAAAGTAATGTTTTTGGTATTTTGTAGTGATTGTAACAGTAGCAACAGAAAAGTAAATAAGCGAGAACCAGTATATGGAAAACTCGTAGGCACTGGATTAGTGATGGATAATTATGCCGGATGCGGTTCGTCATGTAACAGTCATAACATAGGGTGACACAGAACTAGCTCCAATTCATCAATGTAATGTAGGCATGTATTACGTATATAGTCATACGTGCTTATGGAAAAGAACTTGCATGACATCTTTTGTCCTACCCTCCCGTGGCAGCGGGGTCCTATTGGAAACTAAGGGATATTAAGGCCTCCTTTTAATAGAGAACCGGAACAAAGCATTAGCACATAGTGAATACATGAACTCCTCAAACTATGGTCATCACCGGTAGTGGTCCCGATTATTGTCACTTCAGGGTTGCCGGATCATAACACATAGTAGGTGACTATAGACCTGCAAGATAGGATCAAGAACACACATATATTCATGAAAACACAATAGGTTCAGATCTGAAATCATGGCACTCAGGCCCTAGTGACAAGCATTAAGCATAGCAATGTCATGGCAACATCAATCTCAGAACATAATGGATACTAGGGATCAAATCCTAACAAAACTAACTCGATAACATGATAAATCTCATCCAACCCATCACCGTCCAGCAAGCCTACGATGCAATTGGTGATGGAGGATGGTTGATGATGACGACGGCGACGAATCCCCCTCTCTGGAGCCCCGAACGGACTCCAGATCAGCCCTCCCGAGAGAGATTAGGGCTTGGCGGCGGCTTCATATCATAAAACGCGATGATTTCTTCTCTCTGATTTTTTTCTATCCGAAAGCCAATATATGGAGTTGGAGTTGGCGTCGGAGGGCCACCAGGGGGCCCACGAGGTAGGGGGGCATGCCCAGGGGAGGGGGGGCGCGCCCTCCACCCTCGTGGACAGGGTGTGGGCCCCCTGGTCTTCATCTTTTGCGAGGATTTTTTATTGTTTTTTCTAAGGTGTTCTGTGGAGTTTCAGGTCATTCCGAGAACTTTTATTTTCTGCACATAAAACAACACCATGGCAATTCTGCTGAAAACAGCGTCAGTCCGGGTTAGTTCCATTCAAATCATACAAGTTAGAGTCCAAAACAAGGGAAAAAGTGTTTGGAAAAGTAGATACGACGGAGACGTATCAACTCCCCCAAGCTTAAACCCCTTGCTTGTCCTCAAGCAATTTAGTTGACAAACTATAAGAGAAAAAGAAAAACTTTTACAAACTCTGTTTGCTCTTGTTGTTGTAAACATGAAAAGCCGGCATTCAGGTTTCAGCAAATATTATGAACTAACCATACTCACAATAACACGTAGGTCTCACAATTACTCATATCAATAGCATAATCAGCTAGCAAGCCATAATAATAAAACTCGAATGACAACACTTTCTCAAAATAATCATAACATGATATAACAAAATGGTATCTCGCTAGCCCTTTCTGAGACCGCAAAACATAAATGCAGAGCACCTTTAAAGATCAAGGACTGACTGAACATTGTAATTCATGGTAAAAGAGATCCAGTCAAGTCATACCCAATATAAACCAATAATAATGAATGCAAACGACAGTGTGCTCTCCAGCGGGTGCTTTTAATAAGAAGGGTGATGACTCAACATAAAAGTAAATGGATAGGCCCTTCGTAGAGGGAAGCAGGGATTTGTAGAGGTGCCAGAGCTCGATTTTGAAATAGAGATAAATTAAATTTTGAGCGGCATACTTTCATTGTCAACATAACAACTAAAAGACGACGATATCTTCCATGCTAAACAGATTATAGGCGGTTCCCAAACAGAATAGTAAAGTTTATACTCCCCCTCCTCCACAAGCATCAACCCATGGCTTGCTCGAAACAACGAGTGCCTCCAACATTCAGCGGGTCCCAGGGGGAGTTTTGTTTGCAGTTATTTTGATTTAGTTTGCATAAAGCATGGGGCTGGGCATCCCGGATACCATCCATTTTCTCGTGAATGAGGAGCGGAGTCCAATCCTCTTGAGAATAAACCACCTAACATGGAAGATAAGGGCAACTCTAGTTAACATATGAGCTATTCGAGTATGCAAAACAGAATGTTTATTTGAAGGTTTAGAGTTTGGCACATACAAATTTACTTGGAACGGCAAGTAAATACCGCATATAGGAAGGTATAGTGGACTCATATGGAATAACTTTGGGGTTTAAGGAGTTTGGATGCACAAGCAGTATTCCCGCTTAGTACAGGTGAAGGCTAGCAAAAGACTAGGAAGCGACCAACTGAGAGAGCGACAACAGTCGTAAACATGCATTAAAATTAATTCACACCGAATACAAGCATGAGTAGGATATAATCCACCATGAACATAAATATCATGAATTCTATGTTGAGTTGATTCAACTACATGCGTGAACATGTGCCACGTCGAGTCACACAATTCATTTAAAGGAGGATACCATCCCATCATACCACATCATAATCATTCTAATAGCATGTTGGCACGCAAGGTAAACCATTATAACTCATAGCTAATCAAGCATGGCACAAGCAACTATAATCTCTAAATGTCATTGCAAATATGTTCACTTCATAATAGCTAACTCAGGAACGATGAATCATCATATGTACAAAAACAAGAGAGGTCGAGTTCATACCAGCTTTTCTCATCCCAATAAGTCCATCATATATCATCATTATTGCCTTTCACTAGCACGACCGAACGGTCTGTATAATAATAAGAGTGCACGTGCATTGGACTAAGCTGGAATCTGCAAGCATTCAACTCAAGAGAGAAGACAAGTAATATGGGCTCTAAGTTAAATAAACAATCATGCATATAAGAGCCACTAAGCATTTTCAATATGGTCTTCTCGACCCCCAAAGAAAGGAAAAGAAATAAAAACTATTTACACGGGAAAGCTCCCAACGAGCAAAAGAAGAACGAGAAATATTTTTGGGTTTTCTTTTTAATTACTACAGCAAAGAAATAAACTACTACTAATTTTTTTGGTTTTTTCTTAAGGTTTATTAAACACACAAGAAGAAAGCAGGAAAAAGAAATTTAAACTAACATGGATGTTACAGTGAAAAAGTATGAGCACCCGCATCTAGCAATGAGTGTGTGTGAACATAAATGTAATGTCGGTGGGAAATACGAACTCCCCCAAGCTTAGGCTTTTGGCCTAAGTTGGTCTATTGCCAGGGATAGCCTGGCGGATACCCGTAGGTGAAGCTGGGGTCATACTGCGATGCAGCGGTTATCGCCGCCTGAGCTGTAGCGTGGAGTCGAGAAGCCTCCGCTCCCCTCTCGTACTCATCTACCTCCTCTCTGGTAATAATATATCTTCCTTTTGTCTGAAAATCAAAGAAGGCAGGAGCAGGAAGAGCAATATGGACTACACGACGTTTGTTAAAGATTAGTCGGTACTGGAGAGGTGGTTCAGTCCTCTCAACAAAATGGTGGGAAACCATAGAATCAAAATCTAAATAAGAAGGGGGTAATTCCATATCACCCTCATGAATGTCTATCTCAAGAAAATTAGCTAAGCGGGTTGCACAGATTCCTCCAAAGAAATCTCCGTTATGCCTATTCTGATGCGACTTGCGAGCTACAATGGCTCCCATATTATAAGTTTGGTCTCCTAACATAGCACTTCTGAGAATGCTGAGATCAGGGGCACACATGTGACCTGCTTCATCCTTAGCATTTATGCATCTACCTATGAAGAGAGCAAAATAATGTATAGCAGGAAAGTGAACGCTCCCTATAGTGGCTTGTGTTATATCTCTGGATTCCCCCACGATTATTCTAGCAAGAAAGTCTCTATATTCAGATTTAGGGGGCTCCCTGACATTACCCCAAGATGGAAGTTTGCAAGCAGAAGTGAAATCCTCTAAGTCCATGATATAAGATTTGTCATAAAGGTCAAACATGACTGAAGGAGAATTACACGAAGATGAAAACTCAAACCTCCTCACAAATGAACTTGTGAGATCATGGTACTGGGGGCATTTGTCACCTTCAAAATCCTCAAGACCAGCGTTACTCAAATATGTGCTAAATTATTCTTTGATTCCCACTTGATTCATAAAATTTTCCGAAGGCCATTCACAGGGCCTCACAGGAGCGTCTCTTGGTGGTTCCTCGTCAGCATCACGTATTGCAAGCCTGGGACCTTGCTTCCTTGAAGGACCACCTTGGAACATCCTCCTCAACATATTGTTTCCTCTGAAAAATTTCTGAAATTTTTAGTAACTTCAAATAAAAGTCAACCAACTTCAATAAAATTGATAGTAATAACTCCCACAAGTGCCTAGAGCCGATATCAAGCATTAGAACTACTTTGAACCATATAAATTTGACATGCAAGCTCAAGAACATGGTCACCTATGCAGCACAAATTTGCAATGAATAAAGCACTAGAACAAAAACTAATTGGACCAATGGAGGAGTTACATACCAAGGAACAATCTCCCCAAGCAGTTTTGCGAGAGGTGCTTTGAGCAAGGAGATCGAAAATCACAGCAACGGGGGCTAGAACTCGTGCTTGAGTTGGTTTTTCGTGTTTGTGTGAGGCAGAGGAAGAAGATGGGTGCAGGGATAAGTGGAGGAGGGCCACCGTGGGCCCACGAGGCGGGGGGGGGGGCGCCCAGGGGGTAGGGCGCGCCCTCCACCCTCATGGCCAGGTGGCAGCTCCCCCCATGGTAATTTTTGCACAGTAAATTCTCAAATATTCCTGAAAAAATCATATTAAATTGGCATGGCATTCTGAGGACTTTTATTTTCGGGATATTTTTATATTGCACGGATAAGTCAGGAGACAGACAGAAAAATACTATTTTACTTTATTTCTACGAAATAATAGAAAATATAAAGAAGGTACAAAAGGTTGTGCTTCTAGTTTCATCCATCTCGTGATCATCAAAATGAACCCACTAACAAGGTTGATCAAGTCTTGTTAACAAACTCATTCTGATTCATCACGGAACCGGAGAAATTTCGAATAACACTAAGTTACCTCAACGGGGATATGAAAATCCCCAACAATAAGAATATCATACTTTTTCTTGACAGTAGGGAGAGGAAATTCAAAACCTCCAAATATAATCGATGGAATTTTTCCAATAGAGTTGATACTATAAACTTGAGGTTGTTTTCTCGGAAAGTGCACCGTGTGCTCATTGCCATTAACATGAAAAGTGGCATTGCCTTTGGTGCAATCAATAACAGCCCTTGCAGTATTAAGGAAAGGTCTTCCAAGAATAATAGACATACTATCAAGAATAACAAAGTCCGTTAAAATAGTAACGTTTGCAACCACAGCAGGCACATCCTCACAAATACCGATAGGTATAGCAGTTGATTTATCAGCCATTTGCAAAGATATTTCAGTAGGTGTCAACTTATTCAAGTCAAGTCTACGATATAAAGAGAGAGGCATAACACTGACACCGGCTCCAAGATCACATAAAGTAGTTTTAACATAATTTCTTTTAATGGAGCATGGTATAGTAGGTACTCCTGGATCTCCAAGTTTCTTTGGTATTCCACCCTTAAAAGTATAATTAGCAAGCATGGTGGAAATGTCAGCTTCAGGTATCTTTATTTTATTAGTAATGATATCCTTCACATACTTAGCATAAGGATTTGTTTTGAGCACATCAGTTAATCGCATACGCAAAAAGATGGGTCTAATCATTTCAGCAAAGCGCTCAAAATCCTCATCATCCTTTTTCTTGGATGGTTTCGGAGGAAAAGGCATGGGTTTCTGAACCCATGGTTCCCTTTCTTTACCATGTTTCCTAGCGACGAAGTCTCTTTTATCATAATGTTGATTCTTTGATTGTGGGTTATCAAGATCAACAGCAGGCACTACAAGAAATATGTCAACTAGTGACCTTTTGTCAGTGACCCTGGAAGAATTGGTCATAGATCTATGACCATTTCAGACCAATTGGTCAAAAGTCGTTCGGGGGGCTCCAAACCCTAAACCATTGTGACCATTTTGGTCAGAAAGGTCGTAATTTCCTTACATGAAATGGTCACAAAGCAAACAGTGCTAGTCCGCTGCCTTATTTCTAGTTGTTAGTGACCAATATAGATGGTCATAGCCTTGTAGATTGTGGTGGGTTGTGATGACTAGGCGCCATCTCATCAGTTTGCCTATGTGTCATGTTCATGTGGCAGTTTTTGCCCTAGGTTGTGAAGCAACCTATATTTCTGTTATTCCAAAAATTCCCAAAAAATTATCATAACTGTATTGGATCATATATTCATCAAATATGTCAAAAACATTCCTTGCCTAGTTCAAAAATATTTCGAAAATATTCATTTTCCTATTCTATTCAGAGCAGCACTTTGTGAAGGAAGTACCACTTTGGCATGTCCAAATGGTATCCATTTTCTACAGTGCTTTCCTATGCCCAAATAACCATCCTCCACCAAATGCTAGCTCAATCCATTCATTATTTTGAGCCCAGCTTCAACATTCGTATTTATGTCCAATGTGGTACTTTGTAAAGCAAGTACCACCTAGGCTCCTCCTTTTGAGGTGAAAATTTGTGAAGACGGTCTTCTTAGTAACTGATCATACTCAGCCAAAACTCACGCCCATTAGCCATGTGCATTTCCCGTACCGCAAATCAAACACCTGGCTGCTTATTCATGTTTGAGCATCGATCGGTCTCCTCATGAGAATCTTATGTTGTGATTTTCTTCCTAGCACCTACCTGGGGAGTGCCCAACCCACTAGACATGCCTAGGCCGCCCAAAACAGATGGCAACGCCACGATCACGCGGTGATCATGCGGCGGGCATGCGAGCTTACGCGCTCTAGAGTTGGGGCCCTCGGCCACCGTCCAAACCTCGATGTCTCGCCATCAAACCATGTATTTCTGATTAAATAGATACTTATTTACCTAGAAATGATTTTTGGAAAAAATAAAGAGCAAACTATGAGGCAGCTGCAGTTCATATTTGACCTGCTTCTAGCTGAATCGACGGCAATTTGTCTTTTTCACCAGAGGTGGATCAAAACTTTTTTCACCCAACCATTTTGTCAATTCTGAATTATATATGTCCTAGTATTTTATAAAATTGATTTGGTCCATTTTTGCAACAATTATTTGGCAGTTCCTTCACAAAAAAACCTCCTTTTAGGCACTCGGAAAATGAAAAATGAAACTTCTGTGCAAAGAAAATGAAACTTCCTTAGGCAACATTGTTTGGAATTCCAAGATGTACCCTTGTGCACAATATGAGATCATTTGAACAAACTATGCCATGAATGTGGTCATAAGATTGATCATTTGGCTTGAAAGCCATGAATCTTCACGCATGATAGCTCATTTCTGAGAGCACTTTTTTAAAATAATTACGTATTATAAGTTTATTATCTTTCCTGGAAGCTTGGTCACATATAATGACACAATGCGATGGTTTTCCAATTTTTTGATTTTTTTTGAATTTTTTTATGCCCGTTTCAAAATGCGGTCAAAACGGCGGGCTTGACCGTTCCTAGCTAGTGGTTGAATCTTGGATTTTTTTTGGTGTTTATATGATTAAATAGATACTTATTTACCTAGAAATAATTTTTGGAAAAAAATAAAGAGCAAACTATGAGGCAGCTTCAGTTCAAATTTGACCCGTTTCTAGTTGAAACGACGACAATTTGTCTTTTTCACCAGAGGTGGATCAAAACTTTTTTCACCCAACCATTTTGTTAATTGTGCATTATATATGGCCTAGTAGTTTATAAAATTGATTTGGTCCATTTTTGCAACAATTATTTGGTAGTTCCTTCAGAAAAAAAACCTCCTTTTTGGGCACTCAGAAAATGAAAAATGAAATTCCCATGCAAAGAAAATGAAAACTTCCTTAGGCAACATTGTTTGGAATTCCAAGATGTACCCTTGTACAGAATATGAGATCATTTGAACAAACTATGCCATGAATGTGGCCATAAGATAGACCATTTTGCTTGAAAGCCATGAATCTTCACGCATGATAGCTCATTTCTGAGAACATTTTTTAAAATAATTACCGTATTACAAGATTATTATTTTTCCTGGAAACTAGGTCACATATAATGACACAATGCGAAGGTTTTCCAATTTTATGATTTTTTTGAATTTTTTATGCCCGTTTCAAAATGTCATCAAGACAGCGGGCTTGACCGTTCCTAGCTAGTGGTTGAATCTTGGAATTTTTTTTGGTGTTTCTATGATTAAATAGATACTTATTTACCTAGAAATGATTTTTGGAAAACATAAAGAGAAAACTATGAGGCAGCTTCAGTTCAAATTTGACCTGCTTCCTACTGAATCGACGAAAATTTGTCTTTCTTACCAGATGTGGATCAAAACTTTCGACACCCAACCATTTGGTCAATTGTATATTAAATATGGACTAGTATTTCATAAAATTGATGTAATCCAATTTTGCAACAAATATTTGGTAGGTTCTTCACAAAAAAACCATTTTTGCAACTCGGAAAATGATTTAAAATAGCTAGAAAGATCAGAAATGCATACAAATTGGTCCTTATCCGTAAAATGTGGTCTAAGTCTAGTGAAAATTTGTGTTGTGCCCTTTTACAAAATATTTTTGATAGCTGCTTCACAAAATCCCTCTTTTTTTAATAATTGAAGACTATTTTAAAACACTGCTTTTTCGAACCAATGAGAACTCTTCGCACGCATCGATGACATGGCGCCCATCCATCCACCCATCCATCTCTCCACCCCACATCCATCCATCCATCTATTTATAGAAAAAATAAAAGAAAAAGATCCCCACCTGCAGCCCAAACCCTAGCTCAGATCCCCCACCGCACCCCTCCTCCCTCGTCCCCATGTCCTCGCCTCCGCCGCCACTCCTCCCTGTCCCCAGCACCACTCCTCGTTGCCAACCTCGCCGCTGCCACCTCCTCCACGTCCCCTACACCACTTCCTGATCCCTCCTCCGGCCCCATCCTCGGCCATCCCCACTTCCACCACCCCTCCATCCCAGTCGCTGCTCTCTCTCGGTTCAGTGAGATGGGATCCACTCCCGCAGTCGCCGCTCCACCCACACCGTCGACGACCCATGCCGCTGCCGGACACCACCGCGCCCTCCCCTCACCCTGGCCCCAAGTCGGGCAGTGCAAGGTAGCGCTTCCAGACCGCGATGGCCGCAGCCTTGCCCAATCCGATCTGGATCCATGGTGCACTCCTTCCTCCCTCTGGATCGATGGCCGCAGCCTCGCCAATGGATCCAGCACGTGCCGGCGACGAGGGCTGCTAGATGCGCGACCTGGGAGGCTCCTCCTATAGGATACGGGAGCAGCGCGCCGCACCCTCCAATCGTCGGTCTGGGACGAGTGCAGCGGCTCGAGGACGCCATTCGAGTCCGTGTGGGAGGCTGTCGACCGCTTCCGTGGCAGCGCCGCCTGGAGCTCCCGCCTCGTCAACCGCATCTTCGCGCACCACAAGGTTAGTCCGACCTCCTCCTCCTCCCATCTCCCTTCTCGTCGCGGCTCATCTTGGCCTAATTTACATTCTTGCTGGAGAAACGGTGCCATTTCCTGTTCCGCGGAGTACTTTTTGTTCTTGCATAGTAGTACATGGTCGTACCCCTGTACTACTTTGGTTCACATAGTTCTTCATTCAATTAGGAGCAGAGAGGAGTGGTTCTTGTCCGTGATTCGGATGAAAATGCATCCAGTAAAATCAGCCAGCACTGATGTTTCTCTTCGTTCTCTCGATTAATTTTGTTCTTGCCACATTTTCCGCCTGCAAAAACAGAACCAGACTGTGTGTGGGGGGACTGAAGATGAGCAACGCATGAATCTAGCGGAGCAGACCGTGCAGATAGAGAAGGAGCTTGGCGCCAAAGAAAGAGAGACGCTCGGTGTGCTCAAGCAACTCGAGTCCGCCAAGAAGATCATCACAGATTTAAAGCTCAAGATTCGTAAGAAAACAACTGAAGATACATTGCACCCTAAAGAAGAGAAGCAGCAGCAATAGCAAGAGTGCAACTGCTCTCTCACTAAAGTGTCCACAGCAGAACCTGAAGTGAAGAAACAACAAGAGGGCACGCCATGGAGAAGAGGACGCGATGGAGGGGATGACGCCATGCACGTGAGGATGCCATGGAGGACGCAGCTCCACCACCACCGCGACGCCATCTCCAAGCCCCCTCCCGATACATCTCCTGCAAGGTATGACCTCATCACGAGCCCATGGAAGTGAAACTTGATTGTGCAGTCATCAGTTGCTGTCATTAATTATGTGATTGACTGATTCTATAATAAGCCTTCTTGTCGTAGTCTTGCGGTTCATGTTGATAATTCAAAGGCCAATTTCTGCTTACGCTACCACTTGCTTATGTTGTAGGCCTGATCAGTCAATTAGTCATATCTGAATATTTGGCTACTGCAAATGGAGTAGTCTAACCATGAAATGGTTGGTGCTGTAGTACTCCAACCAGCCTAAAGCTATATGAAGTCTAACCAACAACTGTAGTGCTCCAGCCTGAAGCTATAAAATTTTGTTTCCTTGGCAAAAAATTCAGTTTAGAGATTTTTGCAAATTCTGTATTTTGTAGTACTGTTTTGGTTGTAGTAGTTTTTCGGTAGCTTGTTAACTTGCTGATGCTTTCTTAATTATGTGCAGCTGCTCCACTGAAAATTCTTAGTGTATCTTATGCTTAGTGTTAATTCTTTGTAGCTACTCCACTGAACTACAGTACTGATAAACTTGCACATGCTCTTCCTTTTGCTTATTCTGTTTTTATAAATCCAGTTTACAGTGCTTACCTCTTTGTCACATTGGGTTTGGCAGCAGTTGCTAATCTCTAGCATTTACCTCTTGTTGCAGACCAGGAAATGAAAGATCGCTCGACAAACGGCCGCTTCTAGTCAGTTGGATCTGATCTTATACCCACACACGAGAGCTACTGGAGCAGCAGCAGATTAGCAAGGACCCAAGCTGAACTCCCAAGTTCTTCGGTGAGCTGGCTCCATCTCCTACCCCTAGCTCCCTCTTTTCTGCTCCTATGGCATGCTTTGTTGGACTCATGCTCTGCTCCTGCACCAGCAACTTGATTGGTTCTATATACACTAGCAGTAGTACCTCATGTACCTTAGGGTTTTGTTATTCTCCTGCGGGAAAAGCTTGTGTACATAGCTGTCTCCAGCTTGTATGGGTGCTCTCCCATGTTTTGATGCTCAGTTAGCTCGATGAGCTTCGTATGCTAGTAGTGACTGAATGCTGAAATTGTTTGTGATAGCTGTGCGGGCAGTTGTGGTGGGCAAGCTTTGTCTAGTTATATTGAGCACAAGAGGAAATAGTTACATTTAGTTATTTTGCTGTTTGCTCTCTTGACATTCTGTAAAAGGAAGTGTTGAAGGCAAGTTTTTGAGTCGTGTCTCTCATCTGTAATGGATCTATTGCATATGAATTCTTGTCTGGGTGGTAAAAGTTTGCAATGCATCCAATGGTATTAACTGGGTTTTGTGTAGACTTGTCCATACACAGAATGTAGTGTCAGATGTTTTTGTTTCTCTTGACCATCTTGTTGATGTTATATTCATCACTATAATGTACTTTCTGGTTAACTAAGCTTCATCTCCTATTTTTGTTTCCAAAGATTGTTGTATTATTTATGTTCTTTTTACTCCCAGGATTATTGTGCGCTCATACTGCCATCACATTGCCTGTTTTTCTTGCTGCATACATGTATCTCAAGCATTGTACTTCTGTGTTTGCTTAGGCGGATTCACTTGATTATGTTTCTAACTTTTCATAATTTATTATTTGTAGATGCTGGCCTTTATTCTTCAAAAATTGGGTGTACAGGAGCTACAGCAAGAAGAATCCTGAAGAAAAACCACACCCAGAATGCCATTTCGCTCACTGGAGCTAGTTATGTGTATATTTAGTTGTATTTTATAGCTAAATACCAGATTTGTACTAGGTACTTTGCTTGGCTGTTGTAATGTACTATCTTAGTTTTGGTACTTTGTTTGGCCGTTGTAATGTACTATCTCAGTTTTGGGTGTACATGAAATATTATGCCTTATTGGCTCTTTTTGAATCAAATTTTCTAATTGCAAAAATATAGAACTGGCCTGTGGTAATTGGTTCCCATATGACTAGTGGGACCTACTTTAAAATGGAAAAAAACAAAAGAAAACTGACAAATGGGCTGGAAAAAGGTTGAGGCCCAAAAAAATGTGGACTGTAGAAGAAAAAATAAAAGTCTGTTGGGCTTGGCCCATGTAGCTGACCAAACTTGAAAGAAAAAACAATAAATGGGCTGAATTAATGGGCTAGGCCCATGTAGAAAACCGAATTGGACTGGGTTGATTCTTGTGCCACATCATCTTGCCATGCTGGATGCCTACGTGGCCTGGGGAGGTTGCTAGTGACCAAAACACCATAGTAGGCATATTTTGGTCGTAAACGTCTACGACCTTCTCACAGAGAAGGTCGCTATAGTCAGTTTACGACCGCCAGCTTTTGACCTTCTGTTTTTGGTCACAAAAACGTCGCAAATGAAAAACCATGACCTTTCAGTGACCAATAGTGGTGGTCACAAGTTGACATATTTCTTGTAGTGAGGTTCAACTTCTACATCATTATCTTTACTAGGTTGAGCATCAACATGAACATTATCATTAACATTATCACTAGGTTCATGTTCATCACTTGATTGTGTTTCAGCATCAGAAATAGAGGTATCATTTGGCTACTCGGGTGGTTCAGCAATAGGTTAACTAGAAGTTTGCAAAGTCCTATCATTTTTCTTTTTCTTCCTCTTAGAAGAACTAGGTACATCAATATTGTTTCTCTGAGAATCTTGCTCGATCCTCTTAGGGTGGCCTTCAGGATACAAAGGTTCCTGAGTCATTCTACAAGTTCTAGTAGCCACTCTAACAACATAATCATTTTTCTTACTATTCATTTCAGCAAGCGCTTCTTTCTGAGCTTTAAGTACTTGTTCTACTTGAGTGGTAGCCATAGAAGCATGTTTGCTAACAAGTTTAAGTTCACCTCTAATATCAGCCATATAATCACCCAAGCGTTTAATAATAAAGGTATTCCATTTCAATTTTCTACCAAAATAAGCATTAAAGTCATCTTGCTTAAACATAAAGTCATCAAACTCATCCAAGCACTGACTAGCAATTTTAGTAGGAGGGACTTCAGCTTTATCATATCTATAGAGAGAATTTACCTTTACTACCTGTGTCGGGATATCAGGAGGTTCTTCATTAAATAAGTAATTGAGATTATATACTTCTTCAACAGGCGGTAAATTAAGACCATGTATTTCTTCAATAGGAGGTAAATTCTTAACATCTTCAGCTTTAATACCTTTTTCTTTCATAGATTTCTTTGCCTCTTGCATATCTTCGGGACTGAGAAATAGAACACCTCTCTTCTTCGGAGTTGGTCTAGGAATAGGCTCAGTAATTGGCTCAGGAGCTAGCTCAGGACGTGCCCAATTATTTTCATTTGCCAACATATTATTCAATAGAATTTCAGCTTCATCTGGTGTTCTTTCCCTGAAAAGAGAACCAGCACAACTATCCAGGTAATCTCTGGAAGCATCAGTTAGTCCATTATAAAAGATATCAAATATTTCAGGTTTCTTAAGAGGATGATCAGGCAAAGCATTAAGTAACTTGAGAAGCCTCCCCCAAGCTTGTGGGAGACTATCTTCTTCAATTTGCACAAAGTTGTATATTTCCCTCAAAGCAGCTTGTTTCTTATGAGCAGGGAAATATTTAGCAGAGAAGTAATAAATCATATCCTGGGGACTTTGCACACAACCAGGATCAAGAGAATTAAACCATATCTTAGCATCACCCTTTAATGAGAACGGAAATATTTTGAGTAAATAAAGGTCGTGCGATCTCTCATTATTACTAAATAGGGCAGCTATATCATTTAACTTAGTAAGATGTGCCACAAGAGTTTCAGATTCATAGCCATAAAAAGGATCAGATTCAACCAAAGTAATTATATCTAGATCAACAGAAAAGTCATAATAATCCTTATCGGGAACACAGATAGGTGAAGTAGCACAAGCAGGGTCGGGTCTCATCCTATCTCTTAAAGATTCTTTACTCCATTTAACTAGCAACCTCTTAAGTTCATGTCTATCCTGGCAATCAAGAATAGCTGCAGAAGATTCCGCATCAAAAAGATAACCCTCAGGAATAGCAGGCATATTTTCATCATCACTAACATCATCGTATTCAGGTGCAATAATTTCTCTTTCTCTAGACCTAGCAATTTGCTCATCAAGAAATTCACCAAGTGCACAGTAGTATCAAGCATAGAAGTAGTTTCATCATAAGTATCATGCATAGCAGAAGTGGCATCCTCAATAACATGAGACATATCAGAATTCATAACAGTAGTAGGTTTAGGTGTCACAAACTTACTCATAACAGGAGAATCAAGTGCAGAGCTAGATGGCAGTTCCTTACCTCCCCTCGTAGTTGAGGGAAAAATAGTAGTTCGATCATCTTTCAAGTTCTTCATAGTGTCCTGCAGATATAAATCCCAAGCGACTCAAAGAATAGAGCTATGCTCCCCGGCAACGGCGCCAGAAAAAGGTCTTGATAACCCACAAGTATAGGGGATCACAATAGTTTTCAAGGGTAGAGTATTCAACTGAAATTTATTGATTCGACACAAGGGGAGCCAAAGAATATTCTCAAGTATTAGCAGTTGAGTTGTCAATTCAACCACACCTGGAAACTTAGTATCTATAGCAAAGTGTTTAGTAGCAAAGTAATATGATAGTAGTGGTAACGGTAACAAAAGTAAAGACAGCAAAAGTAATGTTTTTGGTATTTTGTAGTGATTGTAACAATAGCAATGGAAAAGTAAATAAGCGAGAACCAGTATATGGAAAACTCGTAGGCACCGGATTTGCGATGGATAATTATGCCGGATGCGGTTCGTCATGTAACAGTCATAACATAGGGTGACACAGAACTAGCTCCAATTCATCAATGTAATGTAGGCATGTATTCCCTATATAGTCATACGTGCTTATGGAAAAGAACTTGCATGACATATTTTGTCCTACCCTCCCGTGGCAGCGGGGTCCTATTGGAAACTAAGGGATATCAAGGCCTCCTTTTAATAGAGAACCGGAACAAAGCATTAGCACATAGTGAATACATGAACTCCTCAAACTATGGTCATCACCGGGAGTGGTCCCGATTATTGTCACTTCGGGGTTGCCGGATCATAACACATAGTAGGTGACTATAGACTTGCAAGATAGGATCAAGAACACACATATATTCATGAAAACATAATAGGTTCAGATCTAAAATCATTGCACTCGGGCCCTAGTGACAAGAATTAAGCATAGCAAAGTCATAGCAACATCAATCTCAGAACATAATGGATACTAGGGATCAAACCCTAACAAAACTAACTCGATTACACGATAAATCTCATCCAACCCATCACTGTCCAGCAAGCCTACGATGCAATTACTCATGCACGGCAGTGAGCATCATGAAGTTGGTGATGGAGGATGGTTGATGATGACGACGGCGACGAACACCCCTCTTCGGAGCCCCGAACGGACTCCAGATCAGCCCTCCCGAGAGAGATTAGGGCTTGGCGGCGGCTCCGTATCGTAAAACGTGATGATTTCTTCTCTCTGATTTTTTTCTCCCTGAAAGCCAATATATGGAGTTGGAGTTCGTGTCGGAGGGCCACCAGGGGGCCCATGAGGTAGGGGGGCGCGCCCAGGGGGGGCCCACCCTCGTGGACAGGGTGTGGGCCCCCTGGTCTTCATCTTTTGCGAGGATTTTTTATTGTTTTTTCTAAGGTGGTCCGTGGAGTTTCAGGTCATTCCGAGAACTTTTATTTTCTGCACATAAAACAACACCATGGCAATTCTGCTGAAAATAGCGTCAGTCCGGGTTAGTTCCATTCAAATAATACAAGTTAGAGTCCAAAACAAGGGCAAAAGTGTTTGGAAAAGTAGATACGACGGAGATGTATCACGGGAGGTGCCTCGGTATCATATGATCCCACTATCTTTTTGCCTTTACTTATTTTAGTTCGATCTTTTTGCTTTAGATGAATAAATGTTTAGTTCGATCCTTTCCTCTTCGAGAGTTTGCTTAGTAATCTATCCTTGTAATCATGTGCAAGATATATAATAAAGTTAGTTTGAGTTTTTGTTTTCTTTACTTTCTTGTTGCAAATAAAAGAAAAGAAATAAGGAAGAAAAAGAGAAAGGAAATAAATAAATAAAAGGAAAGAAATAATGAAAAAGATCATATACTAATCTTATGGTAGGTGATGACACCACATAAGGAAATGTATAACTAGAAAATTTTATTAGAGATTGACAAACATAACATTAGTCAATGATGCAACTCATGAAAGAATCAATAAGGGAAGAGAAGATTCACATATCAATATACCATCCTAGAAATCTTTTGTGATTGTGAGCCCCCATCAAAATATTATATGCCAAAATTCTTGACGTTGCACAAGGAAGACAACTTAATGATTTATGTTTGTTTATATTCACATAGAAGTCATATTGCACTACTGCAGGTTGCTGCTAACGTGACACTACGATCAGAGACCCTTCGACGAAAGTGTGTGCAATGCAATAATCGCAAATGGTGGTGTAAAAAATCGTCAAAAAAGGTGCAAAACGTTTGCGATGGCGGAGGCATCAAACACGGGTCAGATTTTAGTTGCGTGTGCAATGTACGGCATATGGTTGATCCAGAAAAACTGTTTACGAATAGACAGAACAACAGAAACGGGCAGCCATACCAATGTGTGTGCGATATACGGCATACAGTTCGCTCCGATGAACTGTTTGCTATTAGGAAAGTAACAGAAACGGTCACCAGATCAAGGTGTGTGTGTGATATACGACATACGGTTCAATTGAATGAACTGTTTTTGATTCGGGAAGAGAATATAAACAGTTCAACTTAACAAGATGTGTGTGATACGCGGCAAAAAGGCCCGGAGGTTAATTCGAGAACAAGTACACAGAGGTTAATTTGACATACATGACTGATAAGGTTCACAGAAATCATATCACTTTTTTTGGAAAGCATTTAATTGCGTTGAATGTATATAGTGCTCCGTCCTATTAGTTGAATTAACCTCGAGGTCCATGTTTTGGAAACATGCCGTAAAGTAACGGGATAGACCTTCATTCAAGCCAATCAACATGTGTTCAAAAAACAAAAATTATCAAAAAGTAACGAGATAGACCTTCTTCAAGCCAATCAACATGTGTACAAAATAACAAAAAATGTCAAAAATTACAAAACAAGGACCTCGAGGTTAATTCAACTAATATGATGGAGCCTATATACATTCAACGCAATTAAATGTTTATAGTGCTCCGTCCTATTAGTTGAATTAACCTCGAGGTCCATGTTTTGGAAACATGTCATGAATTAACAGGTTAGACCTTCATTCAAGCCAATCAGCATGTGTTCAAAAAAACAAAAATTATAAAAAAGTAACGAGATAGACCTTCTCCAAGGCAATCAACATGTGTACAAAAAACAAAAAATGTCAAAAATTACAAAAATTACAAAACAAGGACCTCGAGGTTAATTCAACTAATATGATGGAGAACTATATACATTCAACGCAATTAAATGTTTACAGTGACCCATCACATCAGTTAATTTAACATCGAGGCCACTTTGCATCCAGTCACCCATCTAATGACTACTCCAGCCTCTGCACACTTAACTTGGGAGTTATGTTGGATGAGCTATCGGTAGGGAAGTTGGTCCATGCTGGTGTAGGATCCCTCATTGCATCCTTTATTGGGCACCCGGACGACCGACTGTTGCCACCCAATGGTCAATGCCACGTCCCCCGCATGGCAGTTTTTGCAGCGGGTAACTGCATCGTCGCGCCGCGCCCAGCGCAACCGCATGGACACGAACGTGTGTGATCGTGCGCTGGCCCTAAACACTGGCAGCACAACTTATAAATTAACGGATGGAGTACTAGTTATAGTGATGCATATAATTAAGCAAAGGGGTTGCACATGTCTGTATTGAGTGGAACGAGAATGCAATAGCGCAATAAGAATTAAGGCCATGATGATGCAATCATAGTGGTGGTTACAGGAGGCAAGAAGAAAGATGCATCCATCAACTTACGACCTCCTCCTCCTCAACTCAGTGTGCCGGGCCACCGACCGGTGGCTAAGGAGTGGCGGCTTTTGTGGAGAGGTCAAGGTGCTTCTCAACAAAGGCATCCAAGGCTTCTAGTCGGTTGAAGAAGGCCACCGTCGTAGTGTCCTCACTAGCCTTGTAGATTCCTATTTACACAATGTGCTCGTACATGTGGATGTGTAGGTCGATGAATTCTTTCAGGGCGAGGCGCCTCGCGGCGAGCGCGACCTCCGGGTGGACATTCTTCATGGTGTCGGCGGGCAGTCGTAGGGCCACCAGTGCTTGAAAGAGGTTCCGACCATGAAGGCCGATTAGGGTGGCAGGCAATGAGGAGCCTGGGCATGTGGGCTGGAGGAGTATGGCGATGTCATCCGCAAGCTTCTTGACGATGGTGAACTTGTTGGTGGTGGCAACGATCATCTGGTCCAACTGAGAGTCGTAGCTGGCGTCGACGGCGGCCATCCACCGGCCGGTCGCCAACACCATCTGGAGACGATCCTCGGTGCCACGACGCAGGCCGGCGTCGTAGACCATCTGGCACAGCCACTGGCCGCTCGCGCACATCACCGCCATGGGTCTGGAGTGAGCACTTTTGCGCTTATTAGTGTAGGTGCTTAGACAAATGCTTAGGTGCGTATGATGTGGTAGATGCATTGGAATGGAGGGGCGCCTTTATATGAGTGAAACTGCGTTGCATTCACATCATGCTGCCTCTTTTCCTGGTCCTCCTCCCATTACTCCACTCATGCATTCACACGATGGTAATTGAAGGAGGATGCATCATTGGCCGTTCAACATTTCGAGAACTGTTACCCTCTCCCTCGTCAGCATTAAAGCCGTATCGGGAACTGCACCGCCCACTGTCAAATCGAATAGTACTACACCACCCGCTGCACACTCGGCTGAACACGCCTCCTCGCCTCCATCTATGCTTAATTACTGAATTTTAGTTGCGAAAATTAGATACTGCTAGTCATTTTTAGTTTGTACGTGGTTGCACACGGGTCATCCAAAATAACCCTTTGCGTTGAAGGGATACACAGATCCTGCGCTGCGAATTTTCCCTCGACTTAAGGGGGAAGACCATAGGTCTCACTTTTCATCTGGGTGTTCTATCTAAAATGTTTGCGATCAAGAGCTGCAGAAATCCTACTCGACACATTTTCTCTTGGCTTCCTGGGGAAGCTGTCAGTTTGCATATGAGTGTTCTAACCAAGACGTTTGCAATGAAGAGCTGCACAAATCCTGCTCAACACATTTTCCCTTGGCTTCCTGGGGAAGTTGTCGGTTTGCATACGGGTGTTCTGACTAAAACGTTTGCGATGAGTGTTTTATATTTAAAGACCATTGACGTTTTTCTAAAAGAAAATCGTTTGATAAGTCCGAACATTAAGAGAGAAAAACTCAAGTTCGTTCAAACCATATCTTTCATTCAGTCACACTGCAAATTTATATTCGGATGATCGGGAATTCGAGATATAATATTAAACCCCAAAAAATCTATTTCCGGTGGTGGCGGAGGCGGCTTGATGCGCCGTCATTGTCGTTGTCGTCCTTTGGGATGCCGTTGTTGAAGTCTTCAAGGCAGCACAAAATGTTCTTCACCTGCAAAAAATATCATGTTGTCGCGCGATCGATTGGCGGGGCGTGCACTAGTACAACGAGCTCCTAAACAAACGGTTTTTAACCCCTTTCCGCGCCGGCCTTTGGAACCGTCGCCAAGTGAGTGTGGGCGATAGGAGGGTCCTTCCCACAAGACCCAGAAACCGTCGGGGATATGCCCTCCTGGCACACACGCTCGTCAAAATGAGGTCGTGTGCGACCGATGAGCACTCAAATACAGAAATACGTATAGTAGTGTTTAAAAAATGCAATTATATAGGCAAAATCATTTTCGGTTGTAAGTACATCCCACACGGTCAACCAGCGCTAAACGTTTCCGTTCGTATATACATCCCACACAGTCCCTCCAAGGAAAATGTTTCTGTTCGCAAGTACATCACACACAATTTTCCCAGTTAAATCATTGTGATAGCGTTTCCACTGCGCGCGGTATTAACAATTTTATCGTTTGCGTTATTGAATTCATCACACACGGTGCCTAGAAGAAACTGTGTGTCCAGGGATGTCCATCACACACAGTTTTTATGTGGTAAACGTTTGCGCCAGGTGGCCTAACGCAAACAGTTTTCAAGGGGATGTCATGTGTGATTGTTCATTAATCTAACACGGTTTACTCCTAGAAACTGTGTGCATTATTTAATGCATCGCACACGGTGTTTTCTCAATAACCGTTTGCAATAGAAAAACCCAATTAGCAGGCTAATTATCAGATTATTCATAATCCATTTATTAATATAATTGACATTTCATATTAAGCACACAATATATTTCATTTTCATAATTAAAATATATCAGAGTACAACATCATATTGCTTCAGCACTCAGCTACCCCATTACACAACTACACCAGGACCAAGTTTCACATGCAACATCTATAACCTTTCGAAATTAGCATCATAGATGGTACATAGACAGATGTATCTCATCTGGAAAACTACTGAAGCATAAGGCGAATATTGAGCCTTCATTGATGTTGAAAGTCTTTGCAACTTTAGGCCAGTGCCTGTGGATGATTGACCGTCCATCCTTCGTCCTCTTCAGGAACCCTTCAATATTGAACCATGGGTGTTGTATGAATAACTTCCTCGCCTCCTGGCCATACAGGTGGTTTGAGAGGTAATCATTAGTGAACTGCTTTGGAAAGGCCTGAAAACAAGGATGTGCATAAATATCTTCTCTATATTGGAAATGGGGCAAAGGAATAAAAAAGGAAAGGTATAATAGTTTGTACCATCCTGTAGTGAGCTGATGTCTACTTCATTAGGCAGACAAAGGTCTTGTTGTTTTTTGTCGCTAATTTCTTTATCCTAACAGTCTTTCTGAGTTTCTTGACATGACTGATATTCATGGACAACTCATTTCCACATATGCAAAAAGGGTCGAACAGTAGGTCAAAACCTCTGATGGCAGGACCTACATGTGCAAGACTAAATTGTTAAAAACCTAAATATTAGAATGGTTCCTGCAATTGCACAATAATGTGCTATTAGACAACGGACCACACACGTGCTAACCTCGATTGTAAACCTCAGTTCTTACCATTGTTTCCCTACAACACATGTAAGGTAGTTAGTCATCGGGTTAAGTAAGGGTTCACATGCTATGAGTAAAATATGTTGATGAAAAATAAGCACATAGTAGATTCATCGGATTAATTCAAGCCACATGCAAAACCCATTTATCCAAACCAAGCATGATTAAGAACTAGGAAATATAGCACTTGTATATGTTTCTCATGTATTAAGTGCAACCAAATTCAATTTATTCCTCACATGCACAACAATACAAAATTCTACCCATGACAATTGGACATCGCAGTGTAGAATTGAATCGAGCAGTTAGCTAAACACCAGAACAAATGAACCAAACATTAACTGAGCACCACATTGCACAATATAACATACTTCTAATACAAGATCAGACAGTTAACCAAACCAAGCATGCTTAACAACTTGGAAATATAGCAATTGTATTTGTTTCTCATGTATTCAGTACAGCCAAATTCTATTTATTTCACACATGGTATACAATAATAGAGTGCAGCCACAACAATTGAATATTGCATTGCAGAATTGAACCAAGCAGTTAACTAAAGACCACAACAACTGAACCAAACGTTAACTGAGCACCACATTACACAATATAACATATTCCTAATAGAAGATCGGACAGTTAACCAAACCAAGCATGCTTAACAACTTGGAAATATTGCACCCTGAAGAATTGAACATCACATTTGCAGAATTGAACCAAGCAGTTAACTGAACACCACATTGCACGACATATAGAACATATACACTATAGCAAATGATTGCATGGTAAAAGTAGATAGCACAATTCACTAGAATTTGTTAAGGAAAGGCAGTAGCTAGCAAACGATGGCCTCGAGAAAGCGCCATGAACTGTCATTTAAAGCAGCCAACCGTGTTGTAGTGTCATTGTGCGAGGCGTCAACAGTGACCTGGACGGCGAGGTGTGATAACCCACAAGTGTAGGGGATCGCAACAGCTTTCGAGGGTAAAGTATTCAACCCAAATTTATTGATTCGACACAAGGGGAGCCAAGGAATATTCTTGAGTATTATCAGTTGAGTTGTCAATTCAACCACACCTCGATAACTTAGTATCTGCAGCAAAGTATTTAGTAGCAAAGTAATATGATAATAAAGGTAATGGTAGCAAAAGTAAAGATAATAGTTTTTGGGTTTTTGTAGTAGTTGTAACAGTAGCAACGGAAAAGTAAATAAGCGAGAACCAGTATATGGAAAACTCGTAGGCACCGGATTTGCGATGGATAATTATGCCGCATGCGGTTCGTCATGTAACAGTCATAACATAGGGTGACACAGAACTAGCTCCAATTCATCAATGTAATGTAGGCATGTATTCTCTATATAGTCATACGTGCTTATGGAAAAGAACTTGCATCACATATTTTGTCCTACCCTCCCGTGGCAGCGGGGTCCTAATGGAAACTAAGGGATATTAAGGCCTCCTTTTAATAGAGAACCGGAACAAAGCATTAGCACATAGTGAATACATGAACTCCTGAAACTACGGTCATCACTGAGAAGTATCCTGATTATTGTCACTTCGGGGTTGTCGGATCATAACACATAATAGGTGACTATAGACTTGCAAGATGGGATCAAGAACACACATATATTCATGAAAACATAATAGGTTCAGATCTGAAATCATGGCACTCGGGCCCTAGTGACAAGCATTAAGCATAGAGAAGTCATAGCAACATCAATCTCATAACATAGTGGATACTAGGGATCAAACCCTAACAAACCTAACTTGATTACATGGTAAATCTCATCCAACCCATCACCGTCCAGCAAGCCTACGATGGATGTACTCACGCACGGCGGTGAGCATCATGAAATTGGTGATGGAGGATGGTTGATGATGACGACGGCGATGAACCCCCCTCTCCGGAGCCCCGAACGGACTCCAGATCAGCCCTCCCGAGAGATATTAGGGCTTGGCTGCGGCTCTGTGTCGTAAAACGCGGTGAAACCTTCTCTCTGATTTTTTTCTCCCTGAACGTGAATATATGGAGTTGGAGTTGAGGTCGGTGGAGGTCCAGGGGGCCCACGAGATAGGGGGCGCCCCCCTGTCTCGTGGATAGGGTGTGGGCCCCCTGGTGTATTTCTTTCGCCCAATAATTCTTATTAATTCCAAAAAGTTCCTCCGTGGATTTTCAGGACATTCCGAGAACTTTTCTTTTCTACACATAAAAGAACATGATGGCAGTTCTGCTGAAAACAGCGTTAGTCCAGGTTAGTTTCATTCAAATCATGCAAGTTAGAGTCCAAAACAAGGGCAAAAGTGTTTGGAAAAGTAGATACGTTGGAGACGTATCAACTCCCCCAATCTTAAACCTTTGCTTGTCCTCAAGCAATTTAGTTGATAAACTGAAAGTGATAAATAAAAACTTTTACAAACTTTGTTTGCTCTTGTTGTTGTAACATGAAAAGCCAACATTCAAGTTTCAGCAAATATTATGAACTAACCATACTCACGGTAACACTTAGGTCTCACAATTACTCATATCAATAGCATAATCAGCTAGCGAGCCATAATAATAAGACTTGAATGACAACACTTTCTCAAAATAATCATAACATGATATAACAAAATGGTATCTCGCTAGCCCTTTCTGAGACCGCAAAACATAAATGCAGAGCACCTTTAAAGATCATGGACTGACTAAACATTGTAATTCATGGTAAAAGAGATCTAGTCAAGTCATACCCAATATAAAACAATAATAATGAATGCAAATTACAGTGTGCTCTCCAGCGGGTGCTTTTAATAAGAAGGGTGATGACTCAACACAAAAGTAAATAGATAGGCCCTTCGCAGAGGGAAGCAGAGATTTGTAGAGGTGCCAGAGCTCGATTTTAAAATAGAGATTGAATAACATTTTGAGCGCCATACTTTCACTATCAACGCAACAACTATGAAATGGTTGTATCTTCCATACTACATGCATTATAAGCAGTTCCCAAACAGAATGGTAAAGGTTTATACTCCCCCAACCACCAACAAGCATCAATCCATGGCTTGCTCGAAACAACGAGTGCCTCCAACTAAGAACAGCCCTGGGGGAGTTTTGTTTAATTATTTTGATTTTCTTTGATATTTTTGGATCATGGGACTGGGCATCCCGGTTACCGGCCCTTTCTCGTGAATGAGGAGCGGAGTCCACTCCTCTTGAGAATAACCCACCTAGCATGGAAGATATAGGCAGCCATAGTTGTAACATGAGCTGCTCAAGCATACAAAACAGAATTTCATTTGAATGTTTGGAGTTTGGCACATACAAATTTACTTGGAACGGCAGGTAAATACCGCATATAGGAAGGTATGGTGGACTCATATGGAACAACTTTGGGGTTTAAGGAGTTTGGATGCACAAGCAGTATTCCCGCTTAGTACATGTGAAAGATAGCAAAAGACTGGGAAGCAACCAACTGAGAGAGCGACAACAGTCATAAAGATGCATTAAAATTATTTCACACCGAATACAAGCATGAGTAGGATATAATCCACCATGAACGTAAATATCATGAATGCTATGTTGATTTGATTCAACTACATGCGTGAACATGTGCCAAGTCGATTCACTCAATTCATTCAAAGGAGGATACCATCCCATCATACCACATCATAATTATTCTAATAACATGTTGGCACACAAGGTAAACCATTATAACTCGTAGCTAATCAAGCATGGCACAAGCAACTATAATCTCTAAATGTCATTGCAAATATGTTTACTTCATAATAAGCTGAATCAGAAACGATGAACGCATCATATTTACAAAAACAAGAGAGGTCGAGTTCATACCATCTTTTCTCATCTCAATAAGTCCATCATATATCGTCATTATTGCCTTTCACTCGCACGACCGAATGATGTGTATAATAATAAGAGTGCACGTGCATTGGACTAAGCTGGAATCTTCAAGCATTCAACTCAAGAGAGAAGACAAGTAATATGGGATCGAAGTTAAATAAACAATCATGCATATGAGAGCCACTAAACATTTTCAATATGGTCTTCTCGACCCCCAAAGGAAAGAAAAGAAAATAAAACTATTTACACGGGAAATCTCCCAACAAGTAAGAAGAAGAACAAGAAATATTTTTGGGTTTTCATTTTAAATGCTACTACAAGCATGAAAATTAAACTAACTAATTTTTTGGCTTTTTCTAAAGGTTTATCAAACACACAAGAAGAAAACTAGAAAAAGAAATTTAAACTAACATGGATAATACAATGAAATAGTATGAGCACCGACGACTAGTGTGTGAACGTGAATATAAAGTCGGTGAGAAATACGTACTCCCCCAAGCTTAGGCTTTTGTCCTAAGCTGGTTTAATACCAAGGACCACCGCTACTCTCCCGGTGTACTGGGTGGTGTAATCAGGATACCACTGGCTGGTCATCTCCGGATCCCACTGGACAGATGATGCACGATAAGGGTCCAGTTCAGGTTCCGGCTCAGGTTCAGGTTCTGGAGTAAAAGCTTGGGCTCGATGATTGTACACCGCTTCCAGCGTGACAAATTTTTTTTCTGCAAGCAAATCAAACAACAGAGGCGCAGGCAAAATAATAATCTCAATGTGTTTCTTATTGAATCTAAGTTTATACAAGAGCATCTTCTCTTCGTTGTCAACAATAAACTTGTGTGCTACCATGCTCTTGTAATCTAAAATGTGAGGAGGCAATTTTGTCTCCTCTTTCTCATGGTGCCTAATGGGTATCTGAAAATGTCTAGCAAGACGTGCAGCATAGATACCTCCAAATATGGGGCCTTTTGTACGATTCAGGGCTATCCGTGTAGCAACGACGGCACCCATACTAAAAGTATTGTCTCCAAGCAAGGCATGTTGAAGGATGATAATATCAGGAACACTAAGGTTTCCACTATTTCCACGACAAATCAAGCATCTACTAGCAAATATGGCAAAGTAGCGTAAAACAGGAAAGTGTATGCTAGAGACTTCTGCCTCGGAGCCCTTCTTTGGCTCCTCTACAACTATAGTATTAACAAAGCCATCCACATCTTTACGATGGGGTTCCTCTAATTCTCCCTCATAAGGTATCCTACACACCGCGCAAAAATTACGTAAAGACATTTCTCTGAATTCATCATATAAGTGAAAAGATACTATGGGCGGTGACTTCTTAGGATAATAATAAAAGTTTTGCACGAAAGTATTAGTGAGTAAGAGATACTGATCGATATGGTCGTTGATGAAAGCGATGAGGTCTGCAGTCTCGATCAAGGAATAAAAATCTTCATGAATTCCAGCTTCTTTCAAGAAATCATCACATGGCCATTCACACGATCGTACTTCCGCTAAGCGAGGAAGATTATACTTGGCCTTTTCCTTCTCTTTTGCTTGTTTTTCCTGAGAGCCTTGGCTAGAAGAGCCCCTCAAAAATTTCCTTAACATTTTCTACAAATTTCTGAAATTTTAGTAACTTCAAAATAGAAGTGAATAAATCTAAACAAGATTGATCGCAACTACTCCTACAAGTGCCTAGAGCCTATATCATGCATTAGAATTGCTTGGGACCTCATAAATTGAACATGCAATCTCAAGAACATGGTCACCTATGAAGCCAAAATTTGCAATGAATAAAGCACTAGAACAAAAACTAATTGGACCAATGGAGGAGTCATATACCAAGCAACATGTCGTGGTGTTCTCACGGGGGGCTTGTGAGTCGACAGATGCCACAAGGGCTTAGTGTGTGGGTAAGACTGCTGCTGATAGGCCCGGGAGCGGGTATGCGAGTAGCACGTGGTGGTTTACCCAGCTTCGGAGATCTCCAGAGAGATAATACTCCTACTGCTGCATGTCTGAGTGTATCTATCTGGGGTGTACATCGGGCAGTACAAAGTGCTCCTGGAGCTATATCTGGGATCAGTGCCAAGTGCATCTGATCTGGTATATGCCTCATATGTGCACAAGAGTGTGTGGCCGCATGTGCCTGAGCATGCATGCGTGAGTGTGTTGACTGTGAGTCCATCCCCTGGATGGATGGATGTGTGTCTCCTTTTATAGTGTGAGGTAACTTAGTATGTAAGCTAGCTAGTGGCATGGGGGCATGGGTGAGTGTCATGCTTGTCTCCTGGGTCACTTCATGAATAGTGCCCAGGGACAAGTGACACTGTACATGATGGCGTCGTGGTACAGTTGTCTTTCCCGCGGTATGGCCGTCTCGTCAAGGTCTTGTCGGTGTCGCTTCGGGCTGCAGTCGACAGCCGGCTAGTCGTTGTAGTCAGCAGCCGGCAGCCGGCCGGGCAGAGCAATCGGACGGAGAGGCCGACACAAGCAGCTGGGTAGTCGGATTGAGGGGCTTTGCTATCCCCGATGTCTTGAAATATCATCTTACCGTCTTCGGGGTACGCGTGTCCAATTACTCCGACACAACAATCTCCCAAAGTAGTTTTGTGAATGGATCTTTGAGCAAGGAGATCAAAAATCGCAGCAAAACGAGCTAGAACTCGTGCTTGAGCTGTATGGGGATTTTTTTTGGGTAGAAGATGAAGTGTGTGGGTGCTGGCATAAGTGGAGGGGGCCACCAGGGGCCCATGAGACAGGGGGCGCGCCCAGGTGGGGTGGGCGCGCCCTCCACTCTCGTGGCCTGGTGCTTGCCCCTCCTGCAGTGATTTCAGTGCCTAAAATCCTCAAATATTCCATAAAAAATCATACTAAATTTGCAGGGCATTTGGAGCACTTTTATTTTCGGGATATTTTTTAATGCACGGAAAATTCAGAAAACGGATGGATAATACTATTTTTGCTTTATTTAATCTAAATAACAGAAAGTAAAAAGAGGGTACAGAAGGTTGTGCCTTCTAGTTTCATCCATATCGTGATCATCAAAATGAATCCACTAACAAGGTTGATCAAGTCTTGTTAACAAACTCACTCCGAATAACACGGAACCGGAGAAATTTCGAATAACACTATGTTACCTCAACGGGGATATGAAAATCCCCAACAATAAGAATATCATACTTTTTCTTGACAGTAGGAAGAGGTAATTCAAAACCTCCAATAATAATAGTTGGAACTTTTCCAATAGAATTGATACTATGAACTTGAGATTGTTTCCTCGGAAAGTGTGTCGTATGCTCATTAACATTAACATGAAAAGTGACATTTCCTTTGTTGCAATCAATAACAGCCCCTGCAGTATTAAGAAAAGGTCTACCAAGGATAATCGACATACAATCATCCTCGGGAATATCAAGAATAACAAAGTCCGTTAAGATAGTGACATTTGCAACCACAACAGGCACATCCTCACAAATACCGACAGGTATAGCAGTTGATTTATCAGCCATTTGCAAAGATATTTCAGTAGGTGTCAATGATATAAAGAGACAGGCATAACACTAACACAGGCTCCAAGATCACATAAAGCAGTTCTAACATAATTTCTTTTAATGGAGCATGGTATAGTTGGCACACCCGGATCTCCAAGTTTCTTTGGTATTCCACCCTTAAAAGTGTAATTAGAAAGCATGGTGGAAATTTCAGCTTCCGGTATCTTTCTTTTGTTTGTAATGATATCCTTCATATACTTAGCATAAGGATTTACTTCAGCATATCAGTTAAGCGCATACGTAAGAAAATAGGTCTAATCAGTTCAGCAAAGCGCTCAAAATCCTCATCATCCTTTATCTTGGATGGTTTAGGAGGAAAGGGTATGGGTTTCTGAACTCATGGTTCTCTTTCTCTACCGTGCTTCGTAGCAACAAAATCTCTCTTATCATAACGTTGATTCTTTGATTGTGGGTTATCAAGATCAAAAGCAAGTTCAATCTCTACTTCATTGTTTTTGCTAGGTTGAGCATCAACATGCCCATTATCATTAACATTATCACTAGGTTCATGTTCACCTGATTGTGTTTTAGCATCAGAGATAGAAATATCATTGGGATTCTCAGGTGTGTCTACAGTAGGTTCACTAGAAGCATGCAAAGTTCTATCGTTTTTCTTCTTCTTCTTTTTAGAAGAACTAGGTGCCTCTAAATTATTTCTCTGAGAATCTTGCTCGATTCTCTTAGGGTGGCCTTCAGGATACAATGGTTCCTGAGTCATTCTACCAGTTGTAGTAGCCACTCTAACAGCAAAGTCATTTTTATTATTTAATTCCTCAAGCAAATCATTTTGAGCTTTAAGTACTTGCTCAGCTTGAGTAGCAACCATAGAAGTATATTTGCTAATGAGTTTGAGTTCACCTTTAACTCTAGCCATATTATCGCTCATGCATCCTATCTCGAAAGCATTATTCTTTAACTCTCTACCAACATAAGCATTAAAACTTTCTTGTCTAGCCATAAAGTCATCAAATTCATCTAAGCATGGGCTATGAAATTTAATAGATGGGATTTCAACTTTATCATATCTATAGAGAGAATTTACCTTTACTACCTGTGTCGGGTTATCAAGACAATGTGGTTCTTCAACAGGCGGTATATTAAGACCATGTATTTCTTCAATAGGAGGTAAATTCTTAACATCTTCAGCTTTAATATCTTTTTATTTCATTGATTTCTTTGCCTCTTGCATATCTTCAGGACTAAGAAATAAAACACCTCTCTTCTTCGGAGTGGGTTTAGGAATTGCTTCAGGAATTGGCTCAGGAAGGGTCCAATTATTTTCATTAGTCAACATATTATACAATAGTAATTCAGCTTCGTCGACGGTTCTTTCCCTGAGAACTCAACCAGCACAACTATCCAAGTAGTCCTTGGAAGTATCGATTAGTCCATTATAAAAGATATCAAGTATTTCATTTTTCTTGAGAGGATGATCAGGCAAAGCATTAAGTAACCGGAGAAGCCTCCCCCAAGCTTTTGGGAGACTCTCTTCTTTGATTTGCACAAAATTATATATTTCCCGCAAGGCAGCTTGTTTCTTATGAGCAGGGAAATATTTAGCAGAGAAGTAATAAATCATATCCTGGGGACTACGCACACAACCAGGAGCAAGAGAATTATACCAAGTCTTAGCATCACCCTTTAATGAGAACGGAAATATCTTAAGGATATAAAAATAGCGAGACTTCTCATCATTAGTAAACAGGGTAGCTATATCATTCAACTTGGTAAGATGTGCCACAACAGTTTCATATTCAAGGCCATAAAAAGGATCAAATTCAACTAAAGTAATAATCTCAGGATCAATAGAGAATTCATAATCCTTATCGGTAACATAGATAGGTGAAGTAGCAAAAGCAGGGTTAGGTTTCATTCTAGCACTAAGAGACTATTGCTTCCATTTAGCTAATAATTTCTTAAGATCGTATCTATCATTGCAAGCAAAGATAGCTCTAGCAGCTTCTTCATTCATAACATAACCCTCAGGAACAATAGGCAATTCATAATCATTGGGAGAATTTTCAACATCACTATCATCAATAATAGCATCTTCAATAATTTCATTCCCCCTAACTCTAGCAAGTTGTTCATCAAGAAATTCACCTAATGGCAAAGTAGTATCATGCACAGAAGTAGTTTCATCATGCATAGCAAAAGTGGCCTCATCAATAACATGCGACATATCAGAATTCATAGCAGTGGCAGGTTTAGGTGTCGCAAGCTTACTAATAACGGAAGGAGAATCTAGTGCAGAGCTAGATGGCAGTTCCTTACCTCCCCTCGTAGTTGAGGGCAAAATAGTAGTTCTGTCGTCTTTCAAGTTCTTCATAGTGATCAACAGATATAAATCCCAAGTGACTCAGAGAATAGAACTATGCTCCCCGGTAACGGCGCCAGAAATTGGTCTTGATAACCCACAAGTGTAGGGGATCGCAACAGCTTTCGAGGGTAAAGTATTCAACCCAAATTTATTGATTCGACACAAGGGGAGCTAAAGAATATTCTTGAGTATTAGCAGTTGAGTAGGCAATTCAACCACACCTAGATAACTTAGTATCTGCAGCAAAGTATTAAGTAGCAAAGTAATATGATAATAAAGGTAACGGTAGCAAAAGTAAAGATAATAGTTTTTGGGTTTTTGTAGTAGTTGTAACAGTAGCAACGGAAAAGTAAATAAGCAAAGAACAATATGTGAAAAGCTCGTAGGCAATGGATCAGTGATGGATAATTATGCCGGATGCGATTCCTCATGTAATAGCTATAACATAGGGTGACACAGAACTAGCTCCAGTTCATCAATGTAATGTAGGCATGTATTCCGTAAATAGTCATACGTGCTTATGGAAAAGAACTTGCATGGCATCTTTTGTCCTACCCTCCCGTGGCAGCGGGGTCCTAATGGAAACTAAGCGATATTAAGGCCTCCTTTTAATAGAGAACCGGAACAAAGCATTAGCACATAGTGAATACATGAACTCCTCAAACTACGGTCATCACCGAGAAGTATCCCGATTATTGTCACTTCGGGGTTGTCGGATCATAACACATAATAGGTGACTATAGACTTGCAAGATAGGATCAAGAACACATATATATTCTTGAAAACATAATAGGTTCAGATCTGAAATCATGTCACTCGGGCCCTAGTGACAAGCATTAAGCATAGCAAAGTCATAGAAACATCAATCTCAGAACATAGTGGATACTAGGGATCAAACCCTAACAAAACTAACTTGATTACATGGTAAATCTCATCCAACCCATCACCGTCCAGCAAGCCTACGATGGAATTACTCACGCACGGCGGTGAGCATCATGAAATTGGTGATGGAGGATGGTTGATGATCACGACGGTGATGAATCCCCCTCTCCGGAGCCCCGAACGGACTCCAGATCAGCCCTCCCGAGAGAGATTAGGGCTTGGCGGCGGCTCCGTGTCGTAAAACGCGATGAAACTTTCTCTCTGATTTTTTTCTCCCCGGACGTGAATATATGGAGTTGGAGTTGAGGTCGGTGGAGGTCCAGGGGGCCCACGAGATAGGGGGCGCGCCCTATAGGGGGGCGTCCCCCTGTCTCGTGGACAGGGTGTGGGCCCCCTGGTGTATTTCTTTCGCCCAATAATTCTTATTAATTCCAAAAAGTGCCTCCGTGGATTTTCAGGACATTCCGAGAACTTTTCTTTTCTACACATAAAACAACATCATGGCAGTTCTGCTGAAACCAATGTCAGTCCGGGTTAGTTTCATTCAAATCATGCAAGTTAGAGTCCAAAACAAGGGCAAAAGTGTTTGGAAAAGTAGATACGTTGGAGACGTATCAAGGTGCTCCTCCATGATCTGGGGGTCGGCACGAATGGCAGCCATCGCGACCTCATCCGCACGTGCGGCCGCGAATTGCTTCTCCGGTGCCAAATGCTCCTTGAGATCCTGGCTATACTACGTGCACCATGGCTTAGGCCCGCGCTTATTTGGTGGAGGGGTCGGTGATTTGGGTGGAAGGTGTCACGCTCGCGCCAGCGATCGGGGCATGTGGGATGTGGAAGGAGGACGAGGAGGATGGGGGTCGGGTGTGGATTACCTGCCTGGATAGGTGAGGCCGAGTAGCGTGAAGGTGGGTCACCGACGAGGAGGCGGCGCTGCAAGCAAGGAGTGAAGGTTTCAACTGGAAAGGAAGGCGGAAAGGGGGAAATGTGGCTTTGGTAAGGGGGAGGGGCGGTGAGGTAGATATTTCGGCAGAAGCCAAAAATTTGGAATCGCTTCAGCCAAAAAACAGGTGCGCAAAGTGTCATCAGACACGGTCCCTTATTTAGAACCGTGTACGATATGTGAACGTAACAAACGATTCGAATAACTTAACCCGTGTGTGATGAGTTTGAACGTCAAAAAATTTGGTTCGAATTTCCATGGTTACAGTGGTCATCCACGTCATTGTATAATTTGGGTACACAAAGGAGACTACAGCACACCCACACTTCTTAATTGAGCAAGTTCAGCAATTAAACAGAGCTAGCAGACCTAAACATTACTCTAACTAATTAAAGATTGGTGCTGTTAATTAAACAAAACAAAGAGTACTACTATAGCTGGTGCTCGTCGATCTCCGCCGCCGCCTCCATATGTCCAGCTCGCGCCCGACGGTCTCCTGGGGAAGGGGATCCATGGCATCAATCGCACCATACTCGACAAGCATCTCGCCATCTACGTCCGCCATATCTTTGGAATAGGCCGCCACGAGCAGGGCATGGGCGGACGCGATTTGGGCTTTGGCGGGCTCCGTCGTGGCAAGGTATGCTGCGCAGGAACGGATGGCTGCTCGAACTCTCTTGTTTATTGCCAACTCTTCGGCCGTGGGTTGCCGACCGTTATCGGAGAAGCTTCCTTCGATTTGTGCGGTGAGTGCCACGAGCTAGGCGTGGACGGCATCGACATGGTGGTGGGCGGCCTCCATCAGGGCTAAGGCGGCCGATGCAAAACGGACAGCTGTTGTGCCGCTCTCGCCAGTTCCTATCCCCAAGGCAGATGATGCTGTCGCCGCCTGAGGAGCAACAGTGGTCGTTTGGGCTGCCTTGGCCGCCCGGACGTAGATTGCGGTCGCCCTCACGAAGCTTGCTAGCGCGCCCCTGGCGGTTGCAGCCGCACTCTCGCCGGAGTGGGCCGCCGAAGTTTCCCTCACAATGCGGGTCCACGTCCCCATCTTTTACTGGCGATAATTGAACAGTGAAATGATATTTGGGGAGTGAGCTAGTGTGCTTAACACGCCAGCTGTGGACTATAGCCGACGCACCTTCTCGCGTAAGACATAGGCGTACTATACACCGATGGTGCTCCAAGATATTTTGTGCTGCATCTCACACGGTTGGTGATAATAAATTGTGTGTGATCTACTTGATTTTTTGTCTTGATTTGAATTACGTAATGGGGTCACAGCTGCAAAGGATGGTGTTTGAATTGCTAGAACTTTTATCTGCTGTGAACATGCAACTATAGGTGTGTCGTCAAAAAAACTGGAATTATTCAGGGTTCGTTTGGACTTTTTTATACATTAACTTGGTATTTTAGGCACTTCAGTTGCATAATTCAAATTTGAACTACATGCACATGCTCCAGTGCATATAAACTAGTTGAAAAATCAAATATGTGTACTTGGTTGCATGCTTAGGTCCCATGCAAGAAATGGGAATGAATGTCAAACACTCACCCACCGTCACTCGGCCGCAAACATTGAGATACTTGGTTTTTCAATTCTAGTAAATCCAAAACTCGTCTGAAATTCATGAAACTTGGCATGCTATCATGGAGCGGCATCAACATGCCATGGTAAAAAAATTCCCATTTGGGGCAGGTTTGGGTATAAGCTTCTCACAAACCAGAGCTTCTCACAACAAGCATGATGGTCTCGGTAGGGAACGCCCCACCTCTGGGGACAAAACGATATCTGTTGCCTCTTATTGCTTCCAAATAATTTCTCGTGTCAACATAGAAAAACAGGAGTGTTGTGTTTTTTTTGTGATTTTTCGGGGTTCGTTTTGACATTTTTATGCATTAAGTGAATTTTCAATGCATTTATGTTCATAATTCAAATTTGAACTGTATGCACATGCTCCAGTGCATATAAATTGGTTGAAAAATCAAATATGTGTCCTTCGGTGCATTCTTAGGTCCCTTGCAAGAAATGAGAATGAATTTCAAACACCCTGCCACCGTCACTCGATCGCAAACATTGAGATACATGTCTTTTAAATTCAAGTAAATCCAAAACTCATCTGAAATTCATGAAACTTGGCATGCTATCATGGAGAAGCATCAACATGCCGGGGTAAAAAATTTATCCCATTTGGGGTAGGTTTGGGTATAAGCTTCTCACAAACCAGAGCTTCTCACAACAAGCGTGATGCTTTCGGTAGGGAACTGCTACCTCTTGAGCACTGCGTTGGATTTCCCCGAAGAGGAGAGGATGATGCAGCAAAGTAGCGTAAGTATTTCCCTCAGTTTTTGAGAACCAAGGTATCAATCGAGTAGGAGACCACGCACAAGTCCCTCGTACCTACACAAAACGATAGCTACGCGCAACCAACGCGATTAGGGGTTGTCAATCCCTTCACGGTCACTTACGAGAGTGAGATCTGATAGAGATGATAAATAATATTTTTGGTATTTTTGATAGATAGATGCAAAGTAAAAAGTAAAAAGCAAAGTAAAAACAAAGCAAGTAAATAAAGTGATAGAGATTTATATGATGAGAATAGACCCGGGGGCCATAGGTTTCACTAGTGGCTTCTCTCAAGAGCATAATTATTCTACGGTGGGTGAACAAATTACTGTTGAGCAATTGACAGAATTGAGCATAGTTATGAGTATATCTAGGCAATGATCATGTATATAGGCATCACGTCCGAGACAAGTAGATCGAAACGATTCTGCATCTACTACTATTACTCCACTCATCGACCGCTATCCAGCATGCATCTAGAGTATTAAGTTAAAAACAGAGTAACGCCTTAAGCAAGATGACATGATGTAAAGGGATAAATTCATGCAATATGATAAAAACCCCATCTTGTTACCCTCGATGGCAACAATACAATACCTGCCTTGCATCCCTTTCTGTCACTGGGTAAGGACACCACAAGATTGAACCCAAAGCTAAGCACTTCTCCCATTGCAAGAACTACCAATCTAGTTGGCCAAACCAAAAAGGATAATTCGAAGAGACTTGCAAAGATAAATCAATCATACATAAAAGAATTTAGAGAAGATTCAAATATTTTCCATAGATAATATTGGATCATAAACCCACAATTCATCGGCCTCAACAAACACACCGCAAAAAGAAGATTACATCGAATAGATCTCCACGAGAGAGGGGGAGAACATTGTATTGAGATCCAAAAAGAGAGAAGAAGCCATCTAGCTACTAGACTCGAAGGTCTGAAGTAAACTACTCACACTTCATCGGAGGGGCTATGGTGTTGATGTAGAAGCCCTCCGTGGTGGATGCCCCCTCCGGCGGAGCTCCGGAACAGGCCCCAAGATGGGATCTCGTGGATACAGAAGGTTGGCGGTGGAATTAGGTTTTTGGCTCATGTTCTGATCGTTTGGGGATAAGAAGGTATATATAGGAGGAATGAGTACGTCGATGGAGCAACAGGCGGCCCACAAGGTAGGGGGGCGCGCCCAGGGGGGCGCCCTCCACCCTCGTGACCTCCTCTGGCACTTCTTGGAGTAGGGTCCAAGTCTCTTGGATCACGTTCGGTGAGAAAATCACGTTCCCGAATGTTTCATTCCGTTTGGACTCCGTTTGATATTCCATTTCTTCGAAACACTGAAATAGGCAAAAAAAAGCAATTCTGGGCTGGGCCTCCGGTTAATAGGTTAGTCCCAAAAATAATATCAACGTGGAAAATAAAGCCCAATATGGTCCAAAACAGTAGATAAAGTAGCATGGAGCAATCAAAAATTATAGATACGTTGGAGATGTATCAGGCATCCCCAAGCTTAATTTCTGCTCGTCCTCGAGTAGGTAAATGATAAAAAAGAATTTTTTGATGCGGAGTGATACTTTGGCATAATTTCAATGTAAATCTTCTTAATTGTGATATGAATATTCAGATCCGAAAGATTCAAGACAAAAGTTCATATTGACATAAAAAATAATAATACTTCAAGCATATTAATCAAAGAAATCATGTCTTCTCAAAATAACATGGACAAAGAAATTTATCCCTGCAAAATCATATAGTCTGGCTACGCTCCATCTTCCCCACATAAAATATTTAAATCATGCACAACCCCGATGACAAGCCAAGCAATTGTTTCATACTTATGACATTCTCAAAAGTTTTTCAATCTTCACGCAATACATGAGCGTGAGCCATGGATATAGCACTATATGTGGAATAGAAGGGTGGTTGTGGAGAAGACAAAAAGAGGGAAGATAGTCTCACATCAACTAGGCGTATGAATGGGCTATGGAGATGCCCATCAATAGATATCAATGTCAGTGAGTAGGGATTTCCATGCAATGGATGCACTAGAGCTATAAGTATATGAAAGCTCTACAAAAGAAACTAAGTGGGTGTGCATCCAACTCGCTTGCTCACGAAGACCTAGGGCATTTTGAGGAAGCCCATCATTGGAATATACAAGCCAAGTTCTATAATGAAAAATTCCCACTAGTATATGAAAGTGACAAAATGAGAGACTCTCTATTATGAAGATCTTGGTGCTACTTTGAAGCACAAGTGTGGTAAAAGGATAGTAGCATTGTCCCTTCTCTCTTTTTCTCTCATTTTTTTATTTGGGCCTTTTCTCTTTTTTTGTGGCCTCTTTTTTTCGTCCGGAGTCTCATCCCGACTTGTGGGGGAATCATAGTCTCCATCATCCTTTCCTCACTAGGGACAATGCTCTAATAATGATGATCATCACACTTTTATTTTTCTTACAACTCAACAATTACAAATCGATACTTAGAACAAAGTATGACTCTATATGAATGCCTCTGGCGGTGTACCGGGATATGTAATGAATAAAGAGTGACATGTATGAAAGAATTATGAATGGTGGCTTTGCCACAAATACGATGTCAACTACATGATCATGCTAGCAATATGCAATGACGGAGCGTGTCATAATAAACGGAACGGTGGAAAGTTGCATGGCAATATATCTCGGAATGGCTATGGAAATGCCATGATAGGTAGGTATGGTGGATGTTTTGAGGAAGGTATATGGTGGGTGTATAATACCAGCGAAAAGTGCGCGGTATTAGAGAGGCTATCAAAGGTGGAAGGATGGGAAAAAGTGCATATAATAGATGGACTCAACATTAGTCATAAAGAACTCATATACTTGTTGCAAAATCTAGAAGTTATCAAAGCAAAGTATTACGCGCATACTCCTAGGGGGATAGATTGGTAGCAAAAGACCATCGCTCTTCCCCGACCGCCACTCATAAGGAAGACAATAAATAAATAAATCATGCTCCGAGTTCATCACATAACGGTTCACCATACGGGCATGCTACGGGAATCACAAACTTCAACACAAGTATTCATTGAATTCACAACTACTTTAACTAGCATGACTGTATTATCACCATCTTCATATCTCAAAACAATTATCAAGCATCAAACTTATCTTAGTATTCAACGCACTCAAAAGAAAGTTTCACATATCTTGAACACCAAGTATATTAACATTAAGCAAATTACCCTGCTATTAACGACTCTCAAAATAATATAAGTGAAGCATGAGAGATCAATAGTTTCTTTAAAACAAATCCACAATCGTGCTCTAAAAGATATAAGTGAAGCACTAGAGCAAAAATTATCACGCTCAAAAGATATAAGTGAAGCACTATGAGCAAAACAATCAATTTCAAAAGATATAAGTGAAGCACGTAGAGTATTCTAACAAATTCCAATTCATGTATGGCTCTCTAAAAAGGTGTGTACAGCAAGGATGATTGTGGTAAACTAACAAGCAAAGACGCAAATATTACAAGACGCTCCAAGCAAAACACATATCATGTGGTGAATAAAAATATAGCTCCAAGTAAATTACCGATGGAAGTGGACGAAAGAGGGGATGCCTTCCGGGGAATCCCCAAGCTTTGACTTTTTGGTGTCCTTGAATTATCTTGGGGGTTCCATGGGCATCCCCAAGCTTAGGCTCTTTCCACTCCTTGTTCCATAATCCATCAAAAGAATTCACACAAAACTTGAAAACTTCACAACACAAAACTCAACAGAAATCTCGTGAGCCCCGTTAGAGAAAGAAAACAAAGAACTACTTAAGGTACTGTAATGAACTCATTCTTTATTTATACTGGTGTTAAACCTACTGTATTCCAACTTCTCTTTGGATTATAAACTATTTTATTAGCCATAGATTCATCAAAATACGCAAACAACACAAGTAAAACAGAATCTGTCAAAAACAGAACAGTCTGTAGCAATCTGTAACTAACGCAAAGTTCTGGAACTCTAAAAATTCTACAAAAATAGGAAGTCCTGGACAATTTGTTTATTGAACATAATCAAAAAGAATCAACGGAAAATCACATTCCTGTGATTTAACAAAATTATATTCTTGCGCGCAAAGTTTCTGTTTTTCAGCAGAATCAAATCAACTATCATCGTAGGTTATCCTATAGGTTCTACTTGGCACAAACACTAATTAAAACATAAAAACACATCCAAACATAAGTTAGATGGATTATTTATTCCTAAACAGAAGCAAAAACAAAAAACACAAATAAAATTGGGTTGCCTCCCAATAAGCGCTATCGTTTAACGCCCCTAGCTAGGCATGAAAGCAAGGATAGATCTAGGTATTGTAGGGCTGGAATTCGAGCCGAGTCGAGCCAGCTCGGCTCGACTCGCTAGAGCTCGTTTCGTTAACGAGCTAGATCGACTCGACTCGTTACTATAACGAGCTCAAACCCAAGATTGGCTCAACTCGTATAACTCGCGAGCTGGCTCGTTTAGCTTGTTAAGCTCGTTTAAGATATAAACATAAATCCCTCAAATATGATAAAAATGATTATGTATATATTAAACATATATATCATTAAACAATGGTAATTTTCTTGTAACGCATGAGTCTCCTAGGAGGCTAGGCCTTCAACTGCTCGGCCTTGGGTTGTGCGCCTGGGACGTAAGCTGTTTAGCGGCTGATCTTTCTTTGTATTGGGAGTGGCTGATCTATTGTATCGAGCCTAACGAGTTACACGAGTACTCGTGAGATTGGCTCGTTTAACTTGGTCTATAAACGATCTTAAACTAAAGCTCGGCTCGACTCGTTATTCTTCAAGTTCGAGTCGATTCGAGCCGAGTCACGAGCTACTTGTTTAGCTCGCGAGCTTCGAGCTTTTTTTCCAGCCCTAAGGTATTGCCATCTTTGGTAGGCAATCCATAAGTAGCTCTCATGATAGATTCATATGGTAATTTTATTTCCTTTCTAGGGAAGTGTTCCATACCCTTCTTTAAGGGAAATTGGAATCTAATATTTCCTTCCTTCATATCAATAATTGCACCAATCGTTCTAAGGAAAGGTCTACCAAGAATAGTAGGACATGAAGGATTGCAATCTATATTAAGAATGATAAAATCTACGAGCACATAGTTCCTATTTGCAACAATAAGAACATCATTAATTCTTCCCATAGGCTTTTTAATAGTGGAATCCGCAAGATGCAAGTTTAGAGAGCAATCATCAAAATCACGCAAATCTAGCAAATCACATAAAGTTTTTGGAATAGTAGAGACACTAGCACCCAAATCACACAAAGCATGAAACTCATAATCTTTAATTTTAATTTTAGTAGTAGTTTGCCACTCATCATAGAGTTTTCTAGGGTTAGAAACTTTCAACTCGAGTTTTTCGTCATAAGATTGCATCAAAGCATCAACAATGTGTTTGGTAAAGGCCTTATTTTGACTATAAGCATGAGGAGAATCTAGCACGGATTGCAACAAGTAAATACAACCAATCACAGAGCAATTTTCATAAATAAATTCCTTGGTATCCAAAATAGTGGGTTTAGCAACATCTAGGTTTTTATTTCTTTCAATCCCACTTTCATCAATTTCATCATCAAGATCTAGAAACTCCGAATTCTTAGAACGCCTTCTAGGTAAAGGAAGATCATATTCAGTTTCATCAAGATTCATATTGCAAAACAAAGATTTAATGGGGGACACATCAATAACTTTTAGATCTTCATCTTGATTTTCATAGGAATTAGAAGAACACGTTTAATAAAGGCATCTTTGGAAGCACACATCCTAGCGGTTCTTTCTTTGCACTCATCAATGGAAATTATCATGGATTTGAGAGACTCATTGATATCATGCTTAGGAGGAATAGATCTAAGCTTTAAAGAATCAATTTCAAGAGAAATTCTATCAATGTTCCTAGCCAAATCATCAACATTAAGCAATTTCTCTTCAAGCAAAGCATTAAAATTCTTTTGTGAATTCATAAACTCTTTAACACTAATCTCAAATTCAGAGGGCATCTTATTAAAATTTCCATAAGAGTTATTGTAGGAATTTCCATAATTATTAGAAGGATTACTAGGATAAGGCCTAGGATTAAAATTCCCTCCATCCTACCAACAAAATTCACATCCATAGATTCATTATTATTCTCAAGCAAAGTACACAAAGGCATATCATTGGGATCAAGAGGAGTATTTTTAGGAGAAAACATCTTCATAAGTTCATCCATCTTTTCACTCAAAATATTGATTTCTTCTATAGCATGCACTTCTTTACTAGAAGATCTTTCGGTGTGCCATTGAGAATAATTAGCCATAATATTATCAAGCAATTTTGTAGCATCCCCTAATGTAATTTCCATAAACGTGCCTCCCGTGGCCGAATCTAAAAGATTTCTAGAAGCAAAATTCAATCCAGCATAAAAAATTTGTATGATCATCCATAAATTCAAACCATGAGTAGGGCAATTGTGAAGCATCAATTTCATTCTTTCCCAAGATTGGGCAACATGCTCATGATCAAGTTGTTTAAAATTCATAATATCGTTCCTAAGAGTTATGATCTTAGCGGGAGGAAAATACTTAGAGATAAAAGCATCTTTGCACTTGTTCCAAGAATCAATACTATTTTTAGGCAAAGAAGAAAACCAAACTTTATCACGATCTCTAAGTGAAAACGGAAATAACTTCAATTTGACAATATTGTTATTCGTATCTTTCTTATTTTGCATAACACACAAATCAACAAAATTGTTTAGATGAGTAGCAGCATCTTCACTAGAAAGGCCGGTGAATTGATCTTTCATAAAAAGATTCAGCAAAGCGGAATTGATTTCACAAGACTCATCATTATTAAGAGGAGCAATCGGATTACTAAGAAAATATTTATTATTGGTATTCGAGAAATCACACAGTTTGGTATTATCTTGCGCCATGGCAACAAGTAATCCAACACACAAGCAAACAGAAAGGCAACGGGAAAAAGGCAGACGGAAAAGAGAGGAGGAGATTGGGAAAGAGAGGGCAAATAAAACGGCAAGGGTTAAGTGGGGGAGAGGAAAATGAGAGGCAAATGGCAAATAATGTAATGCGAGAGATAGGGATTGCGATGGGTACTTGGTATAGTTGACTTGCTTGCGTGAGCCTCCCCGACAACGGTGCCAGAAATTCTTCTTGCTACCTCTTGAGCACTGCGTTGGATTTCCCCGAAGAGGAGAGGATGATGCAGCAAAGTAGCGTAAGTAGTCCCCTCAGTTTTTGAGAACCAAGGTATCAATCCAGTAGGAGACCACGCACAATTCCCTCATACCTACACAAAACGATAGCTACTCGCAACCAACGCGATTAGGGGTTGTCAATCCCTTCACGGTCACTTATGAGAGTGAGATCTGATAGAGATGATAAATAATATTTTTGGTATTTTTGATAGATAGATGCAAAGTAAATAGTAAAAAGCAAAGTAAAAACAAAGCAAGTAAATAAAGCGATAGAGATTGATGTGATGAGAATAGACCCGGGGGCCATAGGTTTCACTAGTGGCTTCTCTCAAGAGCATAAGTATTCTACGATGGGTGAACAAATTACTGTTGAGCAATTGACAGAATTGAGCATAGTTATGAGTATATCTAGCCAATGATCATGTATATAGGCATCACGTCCGAGACAAGTAGATCGAAACGATTCTGCATCTACTACTAATACTCCACTCATCGACCGCTATCCAGCATGCATCTAGAGTATTAAGTTAAAAATAGAGTAACGCCTTAAGCAAGATGACATGATGTAGAGGGATAAATTCATGCAATATGATAAAAAACTCATCTTGTTATCCTCGATGGCAACAATACAATACGTGCCTTGCATCCCTTTCTGTCACTGGGTAAGGACACCGCAAGATTGAACCCAAAGCTAAGCACTTCTCCCATTGCAAGAACTACCAATCTAGTTGGCCAAACCAAAAAGGATAATTCAAAGAGACTTGCAAAGATAACTCAATCATACATAAAAGAATTTAGAGAAGATTCAAATATTTTCCATAGATAATATTGGATCATAAACCCACAATTCATCGGTCTCAACAAACACACCGCAAAAAGAAGATTACATCGAATAGATCTCCACGAGAGAGGAGGAGAACATTGTATTGAGATCCAAAAAGAGAGAAGAAGCCATCTAGCTACTAGCTATGGACCCGAAGGTCTGAAGTAAACTACTCACACTTCATCGGAAGGGCTATGGTGTTGATGTAGAAGCCCTCCATGGTGGATGCCCCCTCCGGTGGAGCTCCAGAACAGGCCCCAAGATGGGATCTCGTGGATACAGAAGGTTGCGGTGGTGGAATTAGGTTTTTGGCTCCTGTTCTGATCATCTGGGGTACGTAGGTATATATAGGAGGAAGGAGTACGTCGGTGGAGCAACAGGGGGCCCACGAGGTAGGGGGGCGCGCCCAGGGGGCGTGCCCTCCACCCTCGTGACCGCCTCTGGCACTTCTTGGAGTAGGGTCCAAGGCTCCTGGATCACGTTCGGTGAGAAAATCACGTCCCCGAAGGTTTCATTCCGTTTGGACTCCGTTTGATATTCCGTTTCTTCAACACTGAAATAGGCCAAAAAACAGCAATTCTGGGTTGGGCCTCCGGTTAATAGGTTAGTCCCAAAAATAATATAAAAATGGAAAATAAAGCCCAATATGGTCCAAAACAGTAGATAAAGTAGCATGGAGCAATCAAAAATTATAGATACGTTGGAGACGTATTAGGAACGTGCCACCTTTGGGGACGAAACGATATTCGTTGCCTCTGATTGCTTTCAAAAAAATTTGAGTGTCAACATAGAACAACAGGAGTGTTGTGTTAAATTTTGGAATTTTTCGGGGTTCATTTGGACATTTTTATACATTAACTAGGTTTCCCAGGCATTTTATGTGCATAATTCAAATTTGAACTACATGCACATTCTTCAGTGCATATAAACTGGTTGGAAAATCAAATATGTGTCCTTGGTTGCATGCTTAGGTGACATGCAAGAAATGGGAATGAATTTCAAACACCTTGCCACCGTCACTCGGCCGCAAACATTGAGATACCTGGTTTTTAAATTCTAGTCCAAAACTCGTCTGAAATTCATGAAACTTGGCATGCTATCATGGAGCGGCATCAACATGCCATGGTGAAAAATTTGTCCCATTTGGGGCAGGTTTGGGTATAAGCTTCTCACAAAAACCAGAGCTTCTCACAACAAGCGTGATGGTTTCGGTAGGGAACGTGCCACCTTTGGGGACGAAACGATATCTGTTGCCTCTGATTGCTTTCAAAAAAATCGAGTGTCAACATAGAACAACAGGAGTGTTGTGTTCAATTTTGGAATTTTTTGCGGTTCTTTTGGACATTTTTATACATTAACTGGGTTTCCCAGACATAATTCAAATTTTAACTACATGCACATTCTCTAGTGCATATAAACTGGTTGAAAAATCAAATATGTGTCCTTGGTTGCATGCTTGGGTCCCATGAAAGAAATGGGAATGAATTTCAAACACCTTGCCACCGTCACTCATAAGCTTGGGGATGCCCAAGGCACCACCTTGGTAATATTCAAGGACAACCAAGAGCCTAAGCTTGGGAATGCCCCAGATGGCATCCCCTCTTTCGTCTTCGTTCATCCGTAACCTTACTTGGAGCTATATTTTTATTCACCACACGGTATGTGTTTTGCTTGGAGGATCATTTTATTTTATTTTGTTTTGCTTGTTGTTTGAATAAAATCCCAAGATCTAAAATTCTTAAATGTTAGAGAGTCTTCACATAGTTACATAATTATTTGACTACTCATTGATCTTCACTTATATCTTTTGAAGTAGTTTGTCATTTGCTCTAGTGCTTCACTTACATGTTTTTAGAGCACGATGGTAGTTTTATTTTGAAGAAATGCATGAACTCTCGTGCTTCAATTATATTATTTTGAGAGTATTTTAGAACAGCATGGTAATTTGCTTATGGTTATGAATTTAGTCCTAATATAATAGGCATCCAAGAGGGATATAATAAAAACTTTCATATAAAGTGCATTGAAATGAGAAGTTTGATTCCTTATGATTGTTTTGAGATATGAAGATGGTGATATTAGAGTCATGCTAGTGAGTAGTTGTGAATTTGAGAAATACTTGTGTTGAGGTTTGTGAGTCCCGTAGCATGCACGTATGGTGAACCGTTATGTAACAAAGTTGGAGCATGAGATATTTTTTGATTGTCTTCCTTATGAGTGGCGGTCGGGGACGAGTGATGGTCTTTTCCTACCAATCTATCCCCCTAGGAGCATGCACATAGTACTTTGTTTTGATGACTAATAGATTTTTGCAATAAGTATGTGATTTCTTTATGACTAATGTTGAGTCCATGGATTATACGCACTCTCCCCCTTCCACCATTGCTAGCCTCTCCTGTGCCGCACAAGTTTCGCTGGTACCATATACCTTCCTCAAAACAGCCACCATACCTACCTATTATGGCATTTCCATAGCCATTTCGGGATATATTGCCATGCAACTTTTCACCGTTCTGCTTATTATGACACGCTTCATCATTATCATATTGCTTTGCATGATCATGTAGTTGACATCCTATTTGTGGCAAAGCCACCTTTCATAATTCTTTCATACATGTCACTCTTGATTGATTGCACATCCCGGTACACCGCCGGAGGCATTGATATAGAGTCAAATTTTGTTCTAGTATCGAGTTGTAATTCTTGAGTTGTAAGTAAATAAAAAGTGTGATGATCATCATTATTAGAGCATTGTACCATGTGAGGAAATTAAAAAAAGAGAGAAAAAAAGAGGAGGCCAAAGAAGCCAAACAAAAAAATGAGAGAAAAAGAGAGAAGGGGCCATGCTACTATCCTTTTACCACACTTGTGTTTCAAAATAGCACCATGATCTTCATGATAGAGAGTCTCCTATGTTGTCACTTTCATATACTAGTGGGGATTTTTCATTATAGAACTTGGCTTGTATATTCCAACGATGGGCTTCCTCAAATGCCCTAGGTCTTCATGAGCAAGAAAGTTGGATGCACACCCACTTAGTTTTCTTTTGAGCTTTCATACACTTATAGCTCTAGTGCATCCATTGCATGGCAATCCCTACTCACTCACATCGATATCTATTGATGGGCATCTCCATAGCCCATTGATACGCCTAGTTGATGTGAGACCATCTTCCTCCTTTTTGTCTTCTCCACAACCACCACTCTATTCCACCTATAGTGCTATATCCATGGCTCACGCTCATGTATTGCGTGAAAGTTGAAAAGTTTGTGAATACTAAAGTATGAAACAATTGCTTGGCTTGTCATCCGGGTTGTGCATGATTTGATTATTTTGTGTGATGAAGATGGAGCCTAGCCAGACTATATGATTTTGTAGGGATAAGCTTTCTTTGTCCATGTTATATTAAGAAGACATAATTGCCTTGTTAGTATGCTTGAATTATTATTGTTTGCATGTCAATATTATACTTTTGTTTTGAATCTTATGGATCTGAATATTCTTTCCACAATAAAGAAGATTACATTGATAAATATGTTAAGTATCATTCCACATCAAAAATTCTGTTTTTATCATTTACAAACTCAAGGACGAGTAGGAATTAAACTTGGGGATGCTGATACATCTCCAACGTATCTATAATTTTTGATGTATTCATGCCATGTTTATAATATTTTTACATGACTTTGGTATGATTTGGTTAGAACTAACCCGGACTGACGCTGTTTTTAGCATAACTACCATATTGTTGTTTTCGTGCAGAAATAAAAGTTATCGGAATGTGCTAAAAATCAACAGAGATTTTTTTTGGAAAATATAAAAAATAATGGAACAAAGAGTTACCGGAGGGGAGTCCCGTGGGCCGCACGAGGGTGGAGGGTGCGCCCACCTCCTGGGTGCGCCCCTGTGCCTCCTGGACTCTCCGTGGGGCCCCCTGACTTGTTCTCAACGCCAACCTCTCCTATAAATCTCCAAACCTCCAGAAAATAATCTAGATCGGGAGTTCCGGCGCCGCAAGCCTCTGTAGCCACCAAAAACCTATTGGGACCCTGTTCCGGCACCCTACCGGAGGGGAGGATCATCACTGGTGGCCATCTTCATCATCCTGGCGCTCTCCATGATGAGGAGGGAGTAGTTCACCCTCGGGGCTGAGGGTATGTACCAGTAGCTATGTGTTTGATCTCTCTCTCTCTCTCTCTCTCTCTCTCGTGTTCTTGACGTGGAATGATCTTGATGTATCGCGAGCTTTGCTATTATAGTTGGATCTTATGATGTTTCTCCCCCTCTATTCTCTTGTAATGGATTGAGTTTTCCCTTTGAAGTCATCTTATCGGATTGAGTCTTTAAGGATTTGAGAACACTTGATGTATGTCTTGTGTGGGATACCCATGGTGACAATGGGGTATTCTATTGATCCACTTGATGTATGTTTTGGTGATCAACTTGCGGGTTCCGTGACCTTGGGAATCTATGCATAGGGGTTGGCACACATTTTTGTCTTGACTCTCCGGTAGAAACTTTGGGGCACTCTTTGAAGTTCTTTGTATTGGTTTGAATAGATGAATCTGAGATTGTGTGATGCATGTTGTAAAATCATACCCACGGATACTTGAGGTGACATTGGAGTATCTAGGTGACATTAGGGTTTTGGTTGATGTGTGTCTTAAGGTGTTATTTTACTATGAACTCTCGGGCTCTTTGTGACACTTGTAGGAATAGCCCAATGGATTGATCGGACAGAATAACTTTGAGGTGGTTTCGTACCCTACAATAATCTCTTGGTTTGTTCTCCTCTATTAGTGACTTCGGAGTGACTCTTTGTTGCATGTTGAGGGATAGTTATATGATCCAGTGATGTTATTATTGTTGAGAGAACTTGCACTAGTGAAAGTATGAACCCTAGGCCTTGTTTCGAAGCATTGCAATACCGTTTGTGCTCACTTTTATGACTTGTTACCTTGCTGTTTTTATAATTTCAGATTACAAAAACCTATATCTACCATCCATATTGCACTTGTGTCACCATCTCTTCGCCGAACTAGTGCACCTATACAATTTACCATTGTATTGGGTGTGTTGGGGAGACAAGAGACTCTTTATTATTTGGTTGTAGCGTTGTTTGAGAGAGACCAACTTCATCCTACGCCTCCCACGGATTGATTAACCTTCGGTCATCCACTTGAGGGAAATTTGCTACTGTCCTACAAACCTCTGCACTTGGAGGCCCAACAACGTCTACAAGAAAAGGTTGTGTAGTAGACATCAGACCCCCCCCCTATCGTCGTCACTCATTAGGCGATGGTTCCAAATGCCGTCGCGGAAAGGGGTTAACAACTGTTTGTATAGCACCAACGCGTACGAGTGTTGTCATAGATCCTTTAACATGTGGTGCTTGCCCCTATCTTTGCTAGCCAAAAATTCCGCACTAAGTAGAGATACTACTTGTGCATCCAAAAACCCTTAAACCCAAATCATATTTTCAAGTGTCCACCCTACCTACCTAGGGTTTGAGCAAGATCCCTCAAGTAAGTTGTCACCGGTGCAAAAAGGCAATAAAAATTGCTTCTAAATGTGTGAGATCATTTAGTGTAAGAGAAAATTGAGTGTTGCACGAACTTGTGATGGTGAAGAATAAAAGCGACAGATTGCATAATAAAGGTCGCTATCACAAGGGGCAATGTAACATGATGTTATTTTTCACTAAGGGGTTGCGCATACAAACAAATAAGCGCATGGAATCCTTTGCTTCCCTCTGCGAAGGGCCTATCTTTTACTTTTATGTATTTACTTTTATGCAAAGAGTCAAAGTATTCCTTCTATTCCCTTTTATTTTTCTCCTTTGGCAAGCATCATGTGGTGAGGAAAGATCTAGGCACATATGTCCAGTTGAATATAGGTATCATGAGTCATTATTGTTGACATCACCCTTGAGGTGAATACGTTGGGAGGCGATACTATAAGCCCCTATCTTTCTATGTGTCCGGTTGAAACGTTTTGCTCGTGTGTATGCGGTGAGTGTTAGCAATCATAGAAGACTATATGATGGTTGAGTATGTGGACTTGCCTAAAGGCTCCAATACGTGACTCTTCCTGAAAAGATGATGAACTGTAGTTGCAAGGTTGATTGAGAACATAGTTTGTTGGTTTTTAATAGAGTTTTTGCTTTATACTTCAATAGTGTGATGAATTTTCACTTAATCATGAGAAGTATATGATAAAAGTTCTATGACAAAAGTCTTATGTCTAAATTTGTTGTTGTGATAATAATGAACATGATGCTTCTATGTCCATATTTTGTTTTTATCGACACCTCTCTCTCTTTAAGCATGTGGACATGTTTTTTGATTTCGGTTTTCGCTTGCGGACAAGCAAGGTCTAAGCTTGTGGGAGATGATACATCCATTTTGCATCATGTTTTCTTACTGTTATTTATGATGTTTTTATCCATAATAATGCTTCTTGGAGTAATTCTAATGCCATTTCTCTCATAATATGCAAGGTATACACAAAGAGGGAGAATTTCGGCAGCTGGAAATCTGGACCTGGAAAAGCTATGTCGGGCCACCAATTCTGCACAACTCCAAACAAGCTGAAACTTCACGAGGAATTTTTATGAAATATTTGAGGAATATTGGAGCAAATAACTACCAGAGGGGGCCCACCAGGTGGGCACAACCCACCTGGGCGCGCCAGGGAGCCCAGGCGCGCCCTGGTGGGTTGTGCTCACCCAGGCCCACCTCTGCTTCCCATCTTCTGGTATATAGGTCATTCTGACCTAGAAAAAAACAAGGAGAGGACTTTCGGGACAGAGCGCCGCCGTCGAGGCGGAACTTGGGCAGGAGCACTTTTTCCCTCCGGCGGAGCGATTCCGCCGGGGGAACTTCCCTCCTGGAGGGGGAAATTATCATCATCATCATCACCAACAAATCTCCTGTTGTAGGGTGGAATCCTAGATGGAGATCTTTCATGAATTGGAGGGGAAATCCCCAAGAACACGAAGAACACGAATAACACAAGAGAGGGGAAACACTCAAATTAACTAGATCCAATCAAACATATGATAGATCCAAGAACACACAAGAGGTCACAATGATCCAAGAGCAACAAAAGAAAGATACAAGGTAACTAGTTCATCCCAATCCTATGAGGAGAGAGGTCTTGATGATCCTATGATGGGGATCCTTCCCAAGAAGGGGGCTTGAATCCACTAGGGATCTTCTCCATAGGAGGTCATGATCTCCGTGAGGAGGAAGATGAGGAAAGCTCTCTCTTGGTCTACCAAATACTTTGTTGTACCCTGTAATGAGCTAGGTGAGGAGTATATATAAGCTAGGGACGAATTGGGGGTAAACCAAGGGTACATAGGTAAATTATCCCGAAATACGCGTAGCCACGGTGGAGGGTCCGGGCATCCGGGGTCAAGGGGTCCGGGCACCCGGGGATTGCCTAGAGACGGAGGGCCGGGCACCCGGGGGTGAGGTCCGAGCACCCGGGGCACGCCTAGGGAGGGGGGCGGGCACCCGCGGGTGTGAGGCCCGGGCACCCGGGGCGTCCAGGGGGTTGTGCCCTTGGTGGCTGGCGGTGTCGGGCACCCGATGGTGGCAGTGCGGGAACCCGGGGGTGGATGGTGCAGGCACCCGGGGGTGGATGGTGCGGTCACCCGGGGTGTCCAGAGAGCTCCGATGCTTTGTGTCTTGGGGTCCTTTTTCCTGCTCCTTCTCCCTTCTTGGATGGTGTAGATGTTCTCTTGCGCTTGAACTCCTCGTCGTCGTTGATGAAGCTCTGGTAGTACCTATACATGCACACGAGAGGGATGTCAAGTAGTATACCATCCTCGAAGGGGTCAAGTGAACACGTGTAAGGGAGATGATTAACCTTTATGTATGTGAAGTAGATGTCGCAGGTGTCACTTGCCGAACAGACTCTTGACATGGTGATGTATGTAGGATGCTCCGCATCATCCCCTCCCCCCTGGGAAAGATCCGACCACGGATCGAAAACCAAATCACCTTGGGAAAGAGATGGCGTCGCTGTGTAGAAGTGAACGTGCACCAAGTACTCATAGATTTGAAGCTCGAAATGGGCACTCTCTAATGTCGCACCGTCTAGTGATTCCTTCAAAAGAAGCGTGAACAACAAACACTTGGAAAAACAAATGTGGTTAGCATTAGTGCAAAACCAAGCATTCAAGTGGTGATTCACCGAACAAGTGTCGTCATCATGCATAGCATATGGTGTAACAAAGGATTGTGACATGGCATGAAAGCACATAAATTGAGAGAAATCGAGGACATCATGGAAACAAGCATGTAAATATGAGGTAGCAATGCAAATATGTGTGTCAAGAGAATAAGCATCTACCTCAAACTCATAGCAAGCATGCATAAGGCCCTCAACAAATGGTCTATGGTATGCATATGAAGCATTCACAACACCAAAAAAGAGGAGATGTCTGAACACATGGGGTAAGTGCAAGATAATGCGAGCATAATGTGCACATGGTGTAGTGAAAATAGTGTGGCACTCAACACAATGGAAAGAGAAATTGTTCATCATGTGTGAGGCAATCAAGTCAAGAAAGTGACAAGCTATGGGACATGGCATATGTGAAGTAATGACATTGTTGCAACCAAACATATGATAGGAGCAAGTAATCTAAGAATTGGATGCAACATGAGAAAGCATAGAAATCAAGTCATGCAAACTAGTGGAGTGAAGATGCAACACACTAGAGGAAATCATGGCAATCATGTCATGTTAGCAAATAATAGATATAGGTAATGCACGTGACATATCGCAAGCACGAGCACAAAGCAAGATCATAGTATCATCGTAGGAATGTGGCATAAATACACATACAAGTACTAAAATCAATCATCATGTGTAATGCAAGGCATGGGTCACAACTGCATGGCAAAGGCATATGAATGAGCATATCATGCAAAGTGAACATGGCAAGATGGGCATATAATATGTAATGGACAATAACTTATAGCCATGTGAGAGCCATGTAGAATGCATGCCCGAAGTCTTTGTGCGAATAGAGCGTTGGGAAAGACAATCCATGGGTTCCCAAGTCGCCATTGCTCTCTAGAGCTCGTTTTGTCAACTCATGGTATTGTGAGGTTGACAAGTATTCATGGGTACCTACACAAAAGAGAGACAAAGGGAAAATTGTGTGTGCGTGATAGATGTACACATCATCCATTATGATGCATACATGCACGTGTTGGTTAGCACAAAATATCCAATGCTCAAATAAATGAGATGCGTGATATATAAACATGTCATCCATCATGAGAGGTTTGTTGTTATGTATAGAATAATGGAGATTCAAATTGTGTAATGCATCATGAGAAAAATGTAGAGCATTGTTATTCACAGAATGCATATGGTGCACGCAATGATGGGAATCATGCAAAGTAGCATCCAAATCTCCCAATATGTATGAGGAAACTATGGCGGTCTCCTCATGAGTAATATTGGAAACATCATATGGAGAAAATGGACAACATCCAAAACAATGCATATCCGAAATTAGGTAGTCATGGCATGGCATATGAGATAAATGATGCAAAGGGAGCATATCAATATCATCACAAGAAAAACAAATGCCAATAACCATGGGCTTGTCATCTATGCCATATGTGCAAATTGGGTTAATTTTAATGGCATATGCATAGTCACTATGATGAGATTGCAAATATGACATATGGTTGATCTCATGCATAGCATATGACAAGTCAAGCGGATTGTCAAACATGATGTGACCGATAGAATTATCACAAGAAATCATATGTAACATGGCCACAACTAATAGACTCCACATGGCAATCATCAAACTCATCATAAATGGGTAAATCATCGCATCGAGAAGTCGAACTTGCATGAAGAATGGTAATAGGTGGATCAACATCATGCAAGCAATCATTGGTAAGATAGTCCACTAGTGGGACAAGTGAAGCACCATCACCTATGTTACCTTTGGAGCATCGCTCATGTGTTGCAGGTGAGGTGTCGAAGACCAAGTCGTGGTCATCTTCATCATGATGGAACCATGTGGGGGGTGCATCATCGTCCACCATGGCCATCATCATCTCCATAGGAAGGATGAAGTCATCGTGGATCGGCACGTCGTCATATATGGGACCTAGCACCAAATGAGAAGACACAATAGAGGTAGAGATTAAGTTGTTAGAAATAGAAATGGCCTCACATGCCCTATCTACTATCTCACTCTCTCTATGTGATGGTGGCTCACTCACTCCCTCAAGGTAGGTGTACTCAAAGTCACATATGGTGGAGTCACTCATCTCACTCAAGTGGTGGGGGTTGTGGCTCTCCTCACACGGGAATTGGGGCAACTTGTCATATATGCGGCTAGTGGTGAAGTCACTCTCACTCTCAATACGGTGGCACAAGTCACTCAAGTCATCATACATCATCGTGGTCAAAGGGAAAATCTCATGCTCAACCATCTCGTCATCGTCGCCGTGGATGAAGGCCGAAGATGGCACATCATCGCTCTCCTCCATGACTGAAGGGAAAATCCCATGCTCGATCATCTCATCACCGTCGCCGTGTATGAAGGCCGTAGATGGTGTACTCATCGGAGGTAGGCGAAGATGCCGTACGTCCAAAGGAGAAGATGCCTTGATAACACTTGGCGAAGATGCTAAAGTGGTGGTAGTAGTTATAGCTCCGTCTTGTTGGTGCTTGTCGGTCTTCTCTTGTGCTTATGTAGTTTGGTCGTAGCTTGATGTAGAGCCTTTTGGGACTTGTAGGTGTGCGCACCGCGAGCATCTTCATCTTGATGGTGTTGTAGTGCTTCAGCTCGATGGCATTCCGAAGATTTGCTACTTGAGCGCCGCCACCTTGAAGATGACGAAGGGGAAGAAGACATGTAGTTGGCCACCATGGCTCGTACTTGATCCATTTGTTTGTCCAACTTGGTGTCGACGTAGCCCCTTTTCCTTGCTTCGTTTTGGCGAATGTCGACGGCGAGTCGCTCAATGCCTTGCATTGCTCATTGTAGTCCCAAGATGGACATTTTGGTGATGTAGTTGTTCGCGCTGTCGTTGTCGTGGAAGACCGGAGATGAAATGCCTTGCCTATCCATCACAAGACTCAAGCAAGTGCAAGTGGAAGAAAGGAAATAACTAGACCAAATGTACAATTCCAATGTTGAAGATGGATCAATGATCACTCACTAATGTATCAAGGAAATAGCACAATTGGTATCGGATCTTGTCAATTCTCACACCTACACAAGTAAGGCTTATGTTGGAGCTCGGTGAGGATAGTGGCACAAAATTTTTATGCAAAATGTTAGCAAGAGTCAATAATGTTGTAAAAGATTCACAAATTCGCAAGTGAAACAAGTAGACCAATAGCAATGGGTGGCACACGGAAACACACACACAGATAGATAAATGGGGTCGTGCAACCAAGGAATGAGCACAAAATATGGAATCCATGGAAAACGTTCGTGTTGCACAACTCTAGACAGACGCTAGCACGATTGCTCAATAGGCGGATACAACACTTGTGCACAACCTATAAGATGCAAAATTTATCAAGTTTCTATCCCAAGTATGCTATATATGTATGATGTTCCGGTGTTTCGCATATGATGATCCAAGATGATCAATATGGTAGTATGGTATGCAATGTGTGGCGATGCTATGGATCTTGATTACAAGCTTCCTTGCTCTCCTTTTGCTTAAAAGCTTATTCTCTTTTTTTATATGACCACTATGCGAAATGCACAAACCAAGATAGCAATTTTGTATATGCGGGAACAATCTTGTGACACAAGAGATGATATGATACCAAGATAATACCAACATGATATGGTATGTATGCAATGGAAGGTATGGATCACTAATGTTCACAAATAACGTTGCTGGCAATACTCAATGGCTAGTCTCGATAAGAAAGTGACACAAAATGGGCTAAGGGGTTAACAATGTAATGGCAAGAATGTACAATGATGGGATACCACGATACCAAGATGATATAGAGGTTACCGTTCTTGCTTACGGTTAGGGTGTCAAAATGGTGAAGTAGTCGATGTTGAATCCTTCTCAAAGTTGAGTGGCGGTGTTGTCAATGTCGAACCATTCCTAGTTAGCCTAAACACCCTAGGAAACGGGGAAAATCGCAAACTCAAAATCTCAAACGAAAATGTCAAATGGTGGTAGCGAAATGCGTTGGTGGTTCCGGAGTTATCAATGCAGAAGTGGTGGTGGTGGTTGATGACGAAGCAACCGTCCCTAAGTAGCCAAAACACCTTAGGAGACACAAGTCACCACTCAAGCAACCAAAAATGCTAAATGGAGCAAAATGGGTTAGGTAGCGGAAAGCTATGGTGGTTTTGCGGATGATATGATGGAAGGCCTAAGCAAAGATGCGAAAATGCAAAATTGTGATGATGTAAAATGATGTTGGAACATATCTAGATGCATGGGGGATGTCAATAGCTACTCAACGAGCTAAAGAACGTCAAAATCGGACTCCGGGAGCGAAAGTTATGGCCGAAATGGTGAAAGGTGTTGGGCTGATTCGGGGGGTGCGGGTGCCCGGGGGTCAGGGGTGCGGGCACCCGGGTTGGTCAGCGGGATTGGGCGGAAAAATGGCCCGGGGGTCCGGGTGCCCGGGGGTAAGGGGTGCGGGCACCCAGGGTGGTCAGCGGGGTTGGGCGGGGGGTCTGGGTGCCCGGGGTTTGAGGTCCGGGTGCCCGGGGGTCACGGATTTGGGCGGAAATTCGTGGGAAAATGGAAGAAATTGGATAATTTCGTGGAGGGAAAAGTGGATATGGATGGGGGGAAGGCTAGATCCACTTCAAACCAAGCAAATCCGTGGATCAAATCCAACAAAATCTCATCAAACCAACAAATCACAAAATAAATTAGGGCTATTTTGGTGGGGAATTTTTGAAATTGGGAAAGAACACAACAAAATTAGGCTTGAGAACAAGAAGGGGGCTCCAATTTTGTAAGAAACCATGGTTCATGATACCAAGATGTTGTAGGGTGGAACCCTAGATAGAGATCTTTCACGAATTGGAGGTGAAATCCTCAAGAACAAGAAGAACACGAAGAACACAAGAGAGGAGAAACACTCAAATTGACTAGGTCCAATCAGACATATGCTAGATCCAAGAACACACAAGAGGTCACAATGATCCAAGAGCAACAAAACAAAGATACAAGGTAACTAGTTCATCCCAATCCTATGAGGAGAGAGGTCTTGATGATCCTATGATGGGGATCCTTCCCAAGAAGGGGGCTTGAATCCACTAGGGATCTTCTCCATAGGAGGTCATGATCTCCATGAGGAGGAAGATGAGCAAAGCTCTCTCTTTGTCTACCAAATACTTTGTTGTCCCCTCTAATGAGCTAGGTGAGGAGTATATATAAGCTAGGGACGAATTTGGGGTAAAAGAAGGGTACATAGGTAAGTTATCCTGAAATACGCGTAGCCACGGTGGAGGGTCTTGGAACCCAGGGGTCGCCTGGAGATGGAGGGCCGGGCACCGAGCACCCGGGGCGCACTTGGGTAGGGGGGTCGGGCACCCGGGGGTGTGTGGCCCAGGCACCCGGGGCGTCCAGGGGGCCGCGCCCTTGGCGGTTGGCGGGGCCGAGCACCCGGTGGTAGCGGTGCGGGTACCTGGGGGTGGATGGTGTGGGCACCCGGGGGTGGATGGTGTGGGCACCCGGGGTGTCCAGAGAGCTCCGATGCTTCGCGTCTTGGGGTCCTTTTTCCTCCTCCTTCTCCCTTCTTGGATGCTGTACATGTTCTCTTGCGCTTGAACTCCTCCTCGTCGTTGATGAAGCTCTGATAATACCTATACATGACCACTAGAGGGATGTCAAGTAGTATACCATCCTTGAAGGGGTCAAGTGAACACGTGTAAAGGAGATGATTAACCTTTATGTATGTGAAGTAGATGTCGCACGTGTCACTTGTCAAACAGAGTCTTGACATGGTGATGTCCATAGGATGCTCCACATCATATCCCATCTTGGGGAGGGAAATCTTCATCAACATCTTCAACAGCACCATCTCATATCAAACCCTAGTTCATCTGTTGTATTCAATCTTGTTACCGGAACTATAGATTGGTGCTTGTGGGTGACTAGTAGTGTTGATTACATCTTGTAGTTGATTACTATATGGTTTATTTGGTGGAAGATTATATGTTCAGATCCATTATGCTATTTAATACTCCTCTGATCATGAGCATGATTATCATTTCTAAGTAGTTACTTTTGTTCTTGAGGTCACAGGAGAAATCATGTTGCAAGTAATCATGTGAACTTGATATGTGTTCGATATTTTGATAGTATGTATGTTGTGATTCCCTTAGTGGTGTCATGTGAACATGGACTGCATAACACTTCACCATATTTAGGCCGAAAGGGGATGCATTATGGAGTAGCAATTAGATGATGGGTTGTGAGAGTGATAGAAGCTTAAACCCCAGTTTATGCGCTATTCCGTAAGGGACCGATTGGATCCAAAAGTTTAATGCTATGGTTAGAATTTATTCTTAATACTTTTCTCGTAGTTGCGGATGCTTGCTGGAGGGTTAATCATAAATATGAGGTTTGTTCAAGTAAGAGCAACACCTAAGCACCGGTCCACCCACATATCAAATTATCAAAGTAGCGAACACAAATCGAACCAACATGATGAAAGTGACTACATAAAATTCCCGTGTACCCTCAAGAACGCTTTGCTTATCATAAGAGACAGTTTTGGCCTGTCCTTTGCCTCAAAAGGATTGGGCTACCTTGCTGCGCTTTTGTTATTACTATCGTTATTTGATCGTTACAAATTACCTTGGTATCAAACTACTCTGCTACTTACAATTTCAGCACTTGCAGACATTACCTTACTGAAAACTACTTGTCATTTCCTTCTGCTCCTCATTAGGTTCGACACTCTTACTTATCGAAAAGAGCTACAATCGATCCCCTATAGTTTTGGGTCATCAATTTCCATAACATGTCTAGCTCCTCTTTCAGAAGCCCACAGATACAGGTTAATATTTTTTCCCGGTTGTTTCGGTCCTTAAATCAGCATGCTCATGTGTATGTACTTTATCTTCATGCACTTTCATGGGGGGGGGGGGTTGTACATCCATACAAAGACGGGCCATGTGTTGTTGGTGGTGTTCTGGTTTCCAAATGGATTCATGTCATTGGTACTCACGCAAGCACGATATTCCTTGCATCTTCTGCAAAAAATCGATATTCGGCATTGAATGCTCTCCACTTACTAGCAACTAAGAGGTGTCTCAACTTCGGATCATCTTCATCGTTGGGCTTCTTCCTCTCCGCGTGCCAGTGCATGAGCTTTGCTTCCTTAGGATCTAGAAATACTGTTGCAGACGGGGAGTGATCGGAAAGTACCATACAACTTTCTGAGGAGTATTCTTTCCGGCCTTCTTGTATCGACAAGCATTGCACACTGGACAGCTGGTTTTTTTGCATGCTCCACCCGAAAAATGATGCAATCATTGATGCATGTGTGGTATCTAATGTGCGGCAGATCAAGAGGGCAAACGATTTTCTTCGTCTCCTCGACATTAGTAGGACATAGGTTCCCCACGGAAAGAACTTTATTATGTAGATACTTCAAATGTTCATCGAGGCTTTTGTCTGCCCATTTGTTTTTGGGCTTCGTCTTTAGAAGTTTGAGCGTGAAACTCAAGCAGGTCACCTCGGGATCGCAACCGTCATACAATGGAGTCTTCGAGTCAACTTCTAGTTGCGCCAGCTTGGCCTCCTCTCTAGAAGCAGCTCTGTCGCTAGTCATACTCTTGTGAAGCAGGTCTCGAACATGAGGGTCCTGCACGACTGAACTTAGTAGTGCCGAAGACTGTGGCGTGTCCGCCGCCTCTTCTCCGCCATGTCCGGACTCTTCTTCGCCTTGTCTGGAATCTTCTCCGCCGCCATGTTCGGACTCTTCCCCGCTGACATGCCCAGCACCATCGTCTTCGTGTCGATCGGTCATCTCTTCGTCTAGCCCCATGTCGTTATTCCCTGCCATGTGGACGTCCTCATCATCATCTTCGCTTATCCACCGAGTATATCCATCCATGAAACCATTCATCAGTAGGTGCGCCTTCAAACTGCCACGATCAAAAGGGTCCAAAATGACTCCTTCTTTGCATCTTGTACACGGACATCTAATCCCAATCCGATTATTTGCATACATGTCCATCACCGCGGATTGCAAGTATCACTCGACCTTCCTTCCACTTACCTTCATGACCGACTGCACCGTATAACAAGCAAAAGGGTTATAAACAAAATGCATGCATGCATCAAAGTCATACAAAAATTTGGCATGACCTTGCCTAAAAATAGGACATATCGAGTTTGCTGGAAATTCACCGAAACAGAAATAAATCGATATTTCCGCAAAATATAAGCAACTTAGGGGGCATGTCACTCGCACAAATCCCTTCATATCGCAAATACACATATTCTCATACTTGAAATGCACAACTTTTTACTCACCTATCTCCTGAGAGGGGATAGGGGAAAGGAGGACAGAGGGCAAATGGGGAGGAAGGGGGAGGGGGAGGGGGTGGGTGAAAAGGTGGCACCAGCCACGCCTAGCAGTAGCGTTCTATACCTGCCGGCGCTACTGCTAAGGTGCTTAGTAGTAGCGCTTGTCGGGAGCAGCGCTACTACTAAGCGGGGCCCAATTGTAGTAGCAGTGTTGTCACAGCATGAGCTACTGCTAAAATTTTAGCAGTAGCGTTGTATTTTGGGACGCGCTACTATTACAGCTAGCGTCGGTGGCCTCGTTGGGTCCCACTTAGCAGTAGCAAGATTTGTATTTCCAGCGCTACTGCTAAGGCATATCTTGTAGCGCTGTCCGAGGACAACGATACTGCTAATTAGCAGCAGCAGCGCTGGATATTTTCTAGTGTTACTAATGATGTTCTACCTATAAGCGTTTCCCTAGTAGTGTACATGCAAACTCGCTCGCCAAATTATCCCAAACCCAATGTGGAGAAAATGTTTCACTAGAACTGTCCCTTTCCTTTCAGATCCTTCTTCCCTTGGACCATTTATAGGAGCATCATCCCATAGCTGTAAACATCTGAGTTTGTCGAGACAACTCGAAAGCCTCTAGAGAAGACTTCTGGTGCGATGAAACCAACCGTGCCTCTCGCTTCAGCCATGGAAAGGACTCTGTCCTTGAGGTGGCATAGCTTTGCCAAGACCAAAATATGCAATCTTGGGACAGAACACGTCATCTAGAAGGATGTTGTTAGGCTTGATAACAAAATGGATGATGCGGGCGTTGCAACCCTGGTGTAGATACTCCAACCCTCGTGCGATGCCGATTGCAATCTTTAAGAACAACTCCCATCCAATGGCATGTTTGGTACTCTCTGAATAAATGTGCTTCTGCAAAGCACCATTGGACATGTACTCATGGATAAGTGCTCGGTGAGATCAGTCTAAAGAAAAACCGAGTAGACTGACAATGTTAACATGGGAAGTCCGGCCGATGCGCATAACTTCGTTCAGAAAATCTTCACCATTGCCTTTTGACCCTTTCAGTAACTTCACTGCAACCATTCCGCCATCTTGCAGGCTTCCCTTGTATACCACACCATATCCACCTTCTCCTAGCTCATCCTTGAACGATCTTGTTATTTTCTTCAGTTCTGAGTACTTATACCTCTTCAGAGCAAGCGATTCACATTTTCTTAGCATTTCATCGATATTTGATGTATTGCTGGAGCAAATTCTGAAGATTGCTGATCTGATATTTTTCTTCTGGCGGTACATCATACATGCAAGACAGGCTAAAACCAAGCTAGCCACAGCAGACATCGAAACTGAAAGTGCAGAGAAGGTACAATTAGATGTGAACAACTGAACATGAAGCAGCTTAAACCATTATGTATACTATAAACCTTTAGACAGCAAAACATTATTAGAATGCTTACCTATCAAAGTGAACTTTCTGTTGTGTTTAGTATCTGCATGAAGATGAACAGATTATCAATATAGTGATGGTATTGCATATTCTGACAGAAAATATGCATCTCATGGCAGGCAGCTCCCTTTATTCACCGTGCTGCCCCGTGCCCTAGTTTCCCCCCAAGGTGCACGTACATGCCTCTGCTGTTGGCCCTGCTGTTGGCCACCGGGACGGCACCAGGCGGCGGATGCCTCTCCTTGCAGCTGTACAGCACGTAGAGCTCCCTGTACCTGCGGCTGATGCTGAACCTATCCGTGATGGTGAAGGCCGAGGAAACGTTGAACATGACGGTACACGCCATGTCAGCAGTTAGGAGGACGTGGACAACGACGAGGGAGTGGCTGCCGCAGTCGATGTTGAGGACCTTCATGTAGGTGGTGCTCAGGAAAGCACCAGCCGCGGAGTCATTGCACGTGACCCGGAACGCTGGCGGGCCGCAGGAGAACCTGTCCTGGCCGGACAGCCAGAAGTGGTACGCCAATGTGACGTTCCCCCACGTCGCTGACGAGCAACCCGCATCTGTTGTGGTGCCATTGGGGGCGGCTGTCGGTTGATGCAAAGTGGCCAGGACTGGTATGAGTACCAATAAGCCCTTACACGGACCCGTGAACAGACTGTACGGGTACACGGGAAAATATTGACCGACGCCCATCGTGGGTAGTACTGGTCGCGCGCCATGAAAAACTGAGCAAAACCACGTACGAGACACACACACGTACATGGACCCATGAACGGGCTGTAGGGGTACACCATACACGTGAAAAATGTGCCGACTCCCATTGTAGACGAAACTGGACGCACGTCATGAAAAACTGGGCAAAACCACGTATGAGGCACACACATATACACGGACCCTTATCCGTACCCGTGAACGGGCTATACGGGTACACGGGGAAAATAAAATGGCCGACGCCCGTCGTGGATGGAAGTGGACGCGCGCCATGAAAAACTGGGCAAAATCACGCACGAGGCATGCACACGTACACGGACCCGTGAACAGGATGTACATGTACACGGAAAAAAAATGGCTGACGTCCGTCGTGAACAGAACTGGACGCGCGTCATAGAAAACTAGGCAAAACCACGTACGAGGCATGTACTCGTACACGTTGGGGTGCATCACTGAATCTGAATATTAGAAAACTAGGCAAAACCACGTACGAGGCATATACTCGTACACGTTGGGGTGCATCGCTGAATCTGGATATTTCCTATGCAGTAGGGCGAGCCTTCATGAACGTGATGATTTCAGGCTACAACAGACGCTCATATTTGCACGCAATGGATGGCAGATCTGTGGTGTAGTTTGGACATGTCACGCCGCGGGCAGCCTGTTAAATTGACTTTGAAATTTACCCTCTGTGTGGGTAACACAAATGCTTGGTGGAAGGTCTGTTTTACTCTACTTGTCAAGGACGAACCTTGCTTCCCTAAAATGTAGCACTTCCTCCTATCCATATTAATTGTGAGGTAATATCATCGAAAGTCATACAACTTGCACTCAATGTTCAGTTTGCTGCTAGAACTTTAAAAATAAGGATTTTTTATCACCTAACTTCACATCCCGTGCAAATATGATCACAAAGTACGCATGCGGACATATCATGGTGTATGACCCCACCTGTCAATAAGTGATGTTGCTCGTCTGACTAACTTTTGCACAAAACATCCTCACATTTTTTTATTTGCGGAAAAAGCCGACTGTTGTGCTGCATATAGGTACAAAAATTAACACAAAAAATGGGTGAGCAGATACTTAACCTGCGGTCAATGTTTACTACACAAGCCACTCCAGCCAACCCACCCTTCACGTTCGCATCTCATGTATGGATAGCAAACATAGATTTATTGGACGTGGAACTTAAATGACATTTTTTTCCGCATCTATGAGGAATTGGTGTACATCTGCCTATTTAAGCTATTTTACCGGTCCTTTTTCTTAACCTAAAATATGTAGAGGCACGTACTGCTACAGTTGATTCCGTTAAGCAGGACCAGAGGTCATATTTGGTAGGTTGACACATTAAGATAAAATATAATGCCATCAACATAGTACTTACAAGTGGATCAGTAAAACAATGGGAGTGATACTAATTGGCTAATTGCACATCAAGACGGTTTGACCACTAGTAGAAAAGGGGGCAATGGCCCAGGCCAGTTCAGCCCATTAGTCCCGGTTCAATCCAGAACCGGGACCAATGGAGCTATTTGCCCCGGTTCGTGAGCCCAGGGGGCCGGCCGGGCCACGTGGGCCACTGGTCCCGGTTCGTCCGGACCTTTTGGTCCCGGTTGGTGGGACGAACCGGGACCAATGGTCCTGGCTCCTGGCCCACCACTATTGGTCCCGGTTGGTGGCATGAACCGGGACCAAAGGGTTCCCTTTAGTCCCGGTTCATGCCACCAACCGGGTCTAATGGTGGTGCCTATATATAGCCCCTTGCGCAAGAGCAGAGCACACTGCTCTGTTTTTTCTGGCCGAGGGGGAGAGGGCTTGGTGGTGCTCTAGCTCACCTCCTATGCACACAAGGTGTTCGATGGAATGCCCGAGCCACACTACTTAAGGTTTCTCCTCTCCAAGATCGACCGCCAAGCTCCATTTTCCTCAATATTTATCTAGGTTTAGCGGTCCGTCACGCCCCATCCCCGTCTTCATCGCCGTCGATCACCCGCGCCGATCTCATCGCCGGCACCACCATGGTGAGCCTCTTGTTCTTATCTTCTTTCTGAAAGGAAAAATATTATTACTTGTTTGTTTAGATAGATACTTGTATTATTTTCTTATTTTATTATTGCATCTTATATAGTGCGATGGTTTTGGTATCCGCCCCCGTCGGCCCTCGTCCTGTCTATGATTCGGATGTGGTATATATTATCTTTTCATAACTATTGGTTCATTTATTGTTTATGAAAATTATGCCGACCAACGTGACATAGATTTTATTTATCTAGGAGGTTGTTGAACCGGAAATTCCAACCGACCCTATTGTCGAGAGGTTAAATTTAGTTGAAGAAGAAAACAATTTCTTGAAGGAAAAAATAAAAAAACTTGAGGAGGAGAAGATGATATTGGAGTTGCATGTTGCGGATGTCGTCGATGATCACAAGATCAAGATGGATGCAATGCGCTTGAAGATGAGAAAGATTAAAAAATATGCCATTCATACCGAGGCTTGGTATCATTATGCCGTTGGATCAGTTGTTACCTTGGTTGCGATTATGATCGCATTTGTTTTCGCATTGAAATGTTTTACATAGTTTCAATGTATGGTTTAATTAATTTAGATGCTCTGCAGAGCTTTATGTTGTTAGATGAGAACTATGTATGTACTTTGGTTTTTATGTGATGATGAACTTCTATTAATTTGGTCACTTAATTATCTATTCATGATGTTCTGTAATGATTTTTGACACACTTAATTATATATAATGCACGCAGATGAACCGGCAATGGATGTACGGTGACAGACACACCTCCGAGTACATTAAGGGCGTGCATGATTTTCTCGAAGTGGCTGAGGCAAACAAGCAGAATGCTTTTATGTGTTGTCCATGCCCTATATGTGGGAATACGAAGTCTTACTCTGACCGGAAAATCCTTCACACCCACCTGCTTTACAAGGGTTTCATGCCACACTATAATGTTTGCACGAGGCACGGAGAAATAGGGGTTATGATGGAAGATGGCGAGGAAGAAGAGTACGATGACAACTATGTGCCCCCTGAATACGGTGATGCTACTGAACATCAAGATGCACCAGACGATGTGCACAATGGTGCTGCAACGGGCGAAGCTGCTGAAGATCAAGAGGAACCAGACGATGTGCCCAATGATGATGATCTCCGCCGGGTCATTGTTGATGCAAGGACACAATGCGAAAGTCAAAAGGAGAAGCTGAAGTTCGATCGCATGTTAGAGGATCACAAAAAGGGGTTGTACCCCAATTGCGAAGATGGCAACACAAAGCTCGGTACCGTACTCGAATTGCTGCAATGGAAGGCAGAGAATGTTGTGCCTGATAAAGGATTTGAGAAGCTACTGAAAATAATGAAGAAGAAGCTTCCAAAGGATAACGAATTGCCCGACAGTACATACGCAGCAAAGAAGGTCGTATGCCCTCTAGGATTGGAGGTGGAGAAGATACATGCATGCCCTAATGACTGCATCCTCTACCGTGGTGCCTACAAGGATCTGAACGCATGCCCGATATGCGGTGCATTGCGGTATAAGATCAGACGAGATGACCCTGGTGATGTTGACGGCGAGCCTCCCAAGAAGAGGGTTCCTGCGAAGGTGATGTGGTATGCTCCTATAATACCACGGTTGAAACGTCTGTTCAGAAACGGAGAGCATGCCAAGTTGATGCGATGGCACAGTGAGGACCGTAAGAAAGACGGGAAGTTGAGAGCACCCGCTGACGGGTCGCAGTGGAGAAAAATTGAGAGAAAGTACTGGGATGAGTTTGCAAAGGACCCAAGGAACGTATGGTTTGCTTTAAGCGCGGATGGCATTAATCCTTTCGGGGAGCAGAGCAGCAATCACAGCACCTGGCCCATGACTCTATGTATGTATAACCTTCCTCCTTGGATGTGCATGAAGCGGAAGTTCATTATGATGCCAGTTCTCATCCAAGGCCCTAAGCAACCCGGCAACGACATTGATGTGTACCTAAGGCCATTAGTTGAAGAACTTTTACAAATGTGGAATGGAAACAGTGTACGTACGCGGGATGAGCACAAAAAGGAGGAATTTGACCTAAAGGCGTTGTTGTTCGTGACCATCAACGATTGGCCCGCTCTCAGTAACCTTTCAGGACAGACAAACAAGGGATACCACGCATGCACGCACTGTTTACTTGACACCGATAGTATATACCTGGGAAGCTGCAGGAAGAATGTGTACCTGGGCCATCGTCGATTTCTTCCGACCAACCATCAATGTCGAAAGAAAGGCAAGCATTTCAAAGGCGAGGCAGATCACCGGAAGAAGCCCGCCATGCGTACCGGTGATCACGTACTTGCTATGGTCAATGATTTACACGTAATCTTTGGAAAGGGTCCCGGCGGAGTAGCTGTTCCGAATGACGCTGAGAATCACGCACCCATGTGGAAGAAGAAATCTATATTTTGGGACCTACCCTACTGGAAAGACCTAGAGGTCTGCTCTTCGATCGACGTGATGCACGTGACGAAGAACCTTTGCGTGAACCTGCTAGGCTTCTTGGGCGTGTATGGGAAGACAAAAGATACACCTCAGGCACGAGAGGACCTGCAACGCTTGCACGAAAAAGAGGGCATGCCTCCGAAGCAGTATGAAGGTCCTGCCAGCTACGCTCTTACGAAAGAAGAGAAAGAAATATTCTTTCAATGCCTGCTCAGTATGAAGGTCCCGACTGGCTTCTCGTCGAATATAAAGGGAATAATAAATATGCCAGAGAAAAAGTTCCAGAACCTAAAGTCTCATGACTGCCACGTGATTAGGACGCAACTGCTTCCGGTTGCATTGAGGGGGCTTCTACCGAAAAACGTCCGATTAGCCATTGTGAAGCTATGCGCATTCCTCAATGCAATATCTCAGAAGGTGATCGATCCAGAAATCGTACCAACGCTAAGGAGTGATGTGGCGCAATGTCTTGTCAGTTTCGAGCTGGTGTAACCACCATCCTTCTTCAATATCATGACGCACATCCTAGTTCATCTAGTCGACGAGATTGTCATTCTGGGGCCCGTATTTGTACACAATATGTACCCCTTTGAGAGGTTCATGGGAGTCCTAAAGAAATATGTTCGTAACCGCGCTAGGCCAGAAGGAAGCATCTCCATGGGCCATCAAACAGAGGATGTCATCGGGTTTTGTGTTGACTTCATTCCTGACCTTAAGAAGTTAGGTCTCCCTAAATCGCGGTATGAGGGGAGACTGATTGGAAAAGACACGCTTGGAAGGGACTCAATAATATGCAGGGACGGATATTCTTGGTCTCAGGCACACTACACAGTTCTACAGAACTCTACCTTGGTGACCCCGTATGTCGATGAACACAAGAACAGTCTGCGCTCCAAACACCCGGAGCAGTGCGACGACTGGATTACATGTGAACACATCAGGACTTTCAGCAGTCGGTTGGAAACACGTCTCAGAGGTGACAGCACTGTTTGTGATGAGTTGTACTTGTTGTCCAGGGGACCGTCTTCGACTGTAATGATTTGGAAAGGATACGAGATAAATGGGAATACATTTTACACGATTGACAAAGATGAAAAGAGCACCAACCAAAACAGCAGTGTCCGCTTTGATGCAGCAACCGACAATGGAAATGACACATATTATGGTTACATAGTAGACATATGGGAACTTGACTACGGAGTAGATTTTAAGGTCCCTTTGTTTAAGTGCAAGTGGGTCAATCTGTCAGGAGGCGGGGTACAGGTAGACCCACAGTACGGAATGACAACAGTGGATCTGAAAAATCTTGGGTACACTGACGAACCGTTCGTCCTAGCCAATGATGTGGCACAGGTTATCTATGTGAAGGACATGTCTACCAGACCGAGGAAAAGAAAAGATAACGAAGCGAATACATCATACAATGAGCCAAAGCGCCACATAGTTCTTTCAGGGAAAAGGGACATCCTGGGAGTGGAGGGCAAGACAGACATGTCTGAAGAGTATGAAAAGTTTCATGAAATCCCCCCTTCAAAGTCAAGGCTGACCCAAGCATCCTGATAAACGATGAAGATTATCCATGGTTACGGCGCAATAAGCAAACGACACAAGCAAAGAAAAAGTGAAGACTTTCTCCCGCAACTATTATATATGATGATACCATGCCAACTTTGTAACAGACGAGTATGATACCATTATCCGTTTTGTACATGCACATGCTATACCAACTTTTTCAGAGTTCATTTGAAAACTATGAATTTGAAAACCTCGCCAACCGAAGGGCGCTCACACCGGTTTATAAGCCCGTCCCTCTACACGCCTTGTTGAGCTCACAAACTTGTGATTCACACAAATTTCAAAGAAAACTAATGGCACAAACAGAAAGTTCATAATTTTGCTGACCTAAAAGCAAAAAGAATTAAAAAATAAAACAAAAAAACTGGAAAAAAATAAAAATAGCAACAATAAGTATTTTATTGTAAGTAGAAACAAAATAAAATGAATAAAGCAACAAAGAAAACAAAAAAAGTGTTTTCAAATTTGAAAACTAATGGCACTAACAGAAAGTTTATAATTTTTCTAAAACTAAAAGCAAAAAGAATTAAAAAATAAAGCAAAGAACAAAAGAAAATAAATAATGTAGAAAACAAAACAAAAAAAACTGGAAAAAAAATAAAAATAGCAACAATAAGTATTTTATTGTAAGTAGAAACAAAATAAAATGAATAAAGCAACAAAGAAAACAAAAAAAGTGTTTTCAAATTTGAAAACTAATGGCACTAACAGAAAGTTTATAACTTTTCTAAAACTAAAAGCAAAAAGAATTAAAAAATAAAGAAAAAACAAAAGAAAATAAATAATGTAGAAAACAAAATAAAAAACTGGAAAAAAGTGCCACCTACTGGGCCCCCACGGCCTGAATACGACTAGAAACCCTACCATGGGCCAGGATTCAGGCCCGTAGGAGGCCCAGTAGACCCACAGGCACAGATTGCAGGGTTAGGCCCGAAAGCCTGCTTAAGAGAGGAGCTCGAGAGGGAAGGCGCACCGCACCTTATAAACAGGTGCGCCTCCCTCTCAACTAGCAAGGTGGGACTAAATATTAGGTTCGGGGCAGCACAGGCCTTTGGTCCCGGTTGGTGGCACCAACCGGGGCTAAAGGGGTGCATTAGTCCCGGTTGGTGCCACGACCCGGGACTAATGCCC
>LT934116.1:34614598-34688212 GCA_900231445.1 Triticum turgidum subsp. durum | reverse complement strand
GCTCTCGGCAATGATGGCCCTCGGCGTCTTGTTGTGGACCTACATGTCAGGAGCTGACACGTGGCACCCTCCTAGTGCCTACCTTTGTCGAGAGCGACTCTCAGCAAAGATGGCCCTCGGCGTCTTGTTGTGGACCCACTTGTAAGGAGCTGACATGTGGCGCTCTCCTAATGGCTACCTTTGCCGAGAGCCACTCTCGGCAAAGATGGCCCTCGGCGTCTTGTCGTGGACCCACATGTCAGAAGCTCACACGTGGCGCTCTCCTATTGGCTACCTTTGTTGAGAGTGGCTCTCGGCAAAGATGGCCCACGGCGTCTTGTTGTGGACCCACATCTTAGGAGCTGACACGTGGCGCTCTCCTAATGGTTACCTTTGCCGAGAGCGACTATCTGGAAAGATGGCCCTTGGCGCATTGTTGTGGACCCATTTGTCAAGAGCTAACATGTGGCACTCTCCTACTAGCTACCTTTTCCGAGAGTGGCTCTCGACAAATATGCGCCACGTGGCAACCGCCATCCCCGTCTGTTGTCCATTAGGTACTTTATTTTGCCGAGTGTTACTGTTTGGCTCTCGGCAAAGCCTCTGCCGAGTGCCCCTGTTCTGGCTCCCGGCAAATTCGTGTTTGCCTGAGAGGTGTAAGTCGGGTGGCTGTTGCTGAGTGCGACACTCGGCAAAGGCTTTGCTGGCAGGTTGTGGGCCGAGTGTCCGTTGCACTCGGCGTATAACTCGATTCCAGTAGTGTGATAAAATTCCCATATATGTGGTAGGTCTAAATCAGCTATTTGACATCTAGATTGATAAGGTAGTACTTATTGATCCGAAAACATTGTCTTCTGAATTTGATGTAGACAGCACAAGGATTATTCTGAGTAAATTACAATATTTTAGGGGTCAATGAGCCTAGCCTTTAGTTTTGATTCTGTTTTTATAGCTTTAGCATCTGAATACGTTCATTGATGTGTGCTCTAATTGTCAGCTTCCTTCCTGGAAGTGCATATTCCTTTGAGTTATAAACTACAAAGCAAGTTCTATGATTCTATTAAATATCAACATATTAACATTTTCATTTCATATGATCCTCTTCGGTCCCCATTGTCTGGTGGAAACGGCACACGCTCCTCGCTGTATCATGTTTGTTACTTTGTTAGGGCTATGTTGGTTTTATTGGCTTTCTTTGCACACACAGTACACATCCTCGCTAGTACTACAAATGCTTACTTTATTTGGTTTACTTGATTGTTGTTGATGACTTTGATCATTCATTTGTCAGCAACAAGTTCTAGAATAATCATGGATAGCCCTATGTTCTAGAGACACAAACATATTGTTTAGTAATCTGCATGTTGGTTGCCTTTTTTTACATTTGTTACAATGTTGTTATATGGAATCACTTTAGTACCTCGGAAAAGATCATATGCCATGCTCACTCTGCATCATTCTACATGCGTTCTGCATACATCTCATTTGTATGAAAGCGTGTGCTATTCCTTCTAGCTTCAGTGATATGCTAGCTTACCAGAAAATGCATTGGTTATCTTGGTCTTCCGTCTCTATTTGATGGAGAAACGAAAATGGATTATAGGCTGGTTATTATCTTTATATGGTAGGACCCAACAAGCATAGAAAGTATGCTAATTGGGATGTAATGATTTTACTACCAAATATGTGTGTAGCGAGTAGCGACCTCACTTTCTCAGTGTGTTTCAGCATATTGCAATCAGAGGATCTGAATATATTACTTTACCAAGCATATTAAGCTGTCGCTTGTGTTTTTGACTTTTCCCACTTTTTTCCAGGTTAAACAATAACTTATTGTTCAGTTTGTACACGTGTGTTAGAAAGTGTGGTTTCATTCAGTTTTCAGGTTGAAGCTAATTTTTCAGCATCAGTCTTGCACGGCCTCTTTGAGCCTTCTCCAAAACCTCAAGGCTCTAAATATCACTCTACATGGAGCACTTCTTGATGTTCATACTTAACGACTAGATCTTCATATACAACTATCTTGTAGAATTGAATTTTTGCAAACACAAAAAATTACCATGTTATTGTTTTTTCCTATTAGTTTGCATGGTGTCAAGGGGTACCATTCGGAGATACTTATAATTTCAAAAAATATTTACACTAGCATCAAATGTTAACCTTTGAAGTTTAGGAAAACCACTTGATGTCATCTCACTCGCTACATAAATCTTATTTAGTGTTCTGTCAAGTTATGTCACCCCAACTACATGGTCCAGAGTAACAACCACATAACCGGCAATTCAGAAACACATTTAGTGATTCGTATGGAGTAAACTAGATGGTTAGAGTTTCCAAACTAAATCACTCCTTGTTTTTCGTATTGATACTTATTTGGTTTGCCTTGATAAGACTTATCCTAAACCCTTTTAGATGGTCCTTAATTGGCCACTTGATCCATGAATAGAGAAGCAAATGAGAAACGGTAGAAAGAAAAACGGCGCGGCAAGGCGCGCGTTTGCTTCTAGTAAGATTCATACAAAGTAATAAATAAGTTCATCTAAAATACCAACTTGTGTTAGTATGTTACTCCATCTGTCCGGATTTAGAGGACCAGCGAGCCAGCATCCTACCGCTCCTATTAGGTTGGCGTAGATTTCGACCCGTGCGCTCGCTGTTCTATTCACTAATTGTAGGCCGGGTGATTAGGGCACTCACAATGCATCGGCTCTTAACTTGTTATCCTAGGTGCTGAAAAGTATTAGAGACAATCATCTCAATGTTGCATTTAATTAGTTTGGGAATCATGTAATATCAACCTTGAGGCCTAGTTGTGGAGAGAATAAAAGGAGAGAAAAATAAGAAAATATGCCACACGAGATCAAAGTAATTAAGTATGTTGTATAGAAGGGGAAAAAGCTAAGACTTGTATCTGCACTAACATACAACTCCCCACTCTCTCCTCTTCAAACATAGTGTCACATCAACATTTTGTCTATGATACCATGCTAACACTACTAGGAAAAAGGCTACTAGCAGCGCGGGTAAAATGGCTACTGGCAGCGCGGGTACCCGCGCTACTAGTAACGCGCTACAGCTAATAGTTAGTAGTAGCGCCGGGTAAACCCGCGCTACTACTAACATTTTACTAGTAGCGCGAATGTTACCCGCGCTACTACTAACGAAATAGTAGTAGCGTGTATATAGTACCACACGCTACTAGTATCCTGAATACTAGTAGCGCTCCATTTCACCCCCACGCTACTACTAACTAATTAGGAATTAAAAAATAAAATCCATCAATTCCATTTTATGCATACAATTCTAACAACTGAAACAAGCCCAGATTTGTAATAAACCAGCAGCATTACACATCATTCCAAATCGAAGATTTATAGTAAACCAGGAGCATTAGAGCATATCCATACATCTACACTTATTGCCTAGTCACTTATTCCCAGCTAGTGGAAACACAGTTGAAAGCAAACAAAAATGCAAAAAAAAACACCAAACAGTGGCATTCTATCCCTCCAAATGATTTGCTCCCTCTCCATCCTTGCAATCATCTTCTTCTCCCTTATGTGCTTCTCCCATTTATGAATCCAAGATTTCTGTAAAGAGCAAAGAACAAATAAAATTAAATTTCAGCAGACATATATTTCCTTGCATGTTGTGACGTACAGTAGGTACGGGAATAAATATACGAAAACAAAAAAGTGAGTGATTTCTATTAACAAGAGATGGACTATGTAATAGCTACAAACAAATGAAATTAATGTCTAGATAATATATATTACCAACCAAGCCTAGATGAACTATATATTGCCAGGTAATAGGATATATCTAATTTTCACGTTAATTGCCTTTAGTTTTCTTCAAAACTAAATATACATAAACTTAGATCATTTCATATAGATGTTCAAAGGATAATACGGCTAAAAGAATCCAATTTCTTTGTTTTTTTGAAGTAGTTTAAAAAGAAGGCATTAACACATAATAGAAATGATTATCTGCCATAGGGTGATGCTAGACAGCTAAAAAGCTCACAACCCTAGAAAGAAGAACGGCGCGACAAAGGCGCGCATTCCCTTCTAGTGACTACCATTTCTCCCTTGCGGGTTTCCTTAAAAAACTTCTACGGCTTCATAACAACCACCAGGCAGTAAAATTGCCCTATGGATTATATTTTCCTACCATTTGGTAGACAATATGAAGATGATATATTGTGGAAAAATAGGAAGAGAGCTAATCTACATACGGAAACTATGCATCCACAAACTACATTAATCTACATAAGGAAAAATAGGAAGAGAGTTTGGGCAAGCAAGTTGTTACGCACCTGTGAACAGTGTCATTGTTGTGACAAGACAAGATAGGTCGTTAGTGGTGAGTGCCACGGTGAAGGGCCAAGAAGCACATGACATCGAGCCTCTGGGCCTGCGTGGCATTCACTTGATCAATTCGTCTGCTGGTTCCTCTTAGTTCTTGCTCACCAACTCACCATAGTTTTTGTTTTTCTCGTGTCAGATCATCACAGCTGTCTGCTCACAAAGGAGTGTGGACTTATCAACCGTTTTGTGGATAAGGAGGTTGTTAGATTTCAAAGAAGTAACACATACATAGTATAACATTATGCATAATGAATATTGAATCTATTTGTTTCTCATGTCTTTCTTTATTTTATTTTACGTTGATAGGACAATACAAATCTTATAGGATGATTTTCCAAAACGAAAGCAGACCAACAAGGACAAACAACGGCCCATCAGACCACTTGTTGTGAACTATAAGAACATTATTTCACCTCCTCATATGGTACTACTAAACTCGCAATGAACATCGACACTGAATTAAGTTGTAGTTCCCCCTCAACAAGTGTGAGTTGTAATAAATTGACTACAGCAGCATTGGTAGTCTCAACAAAATAAAACAGCAGCACTGGTAGCAACACTATCAACGCCATCCCTTCAGGCAGAATAAGTAGGAAAAAATCATGATCCCTTAAGGAGAACTTCCCATATCTTTCGTGTTCAACAACTAATTCTATGTGTTTCATGGTAGTCAAATATTGTATTATATTTTTTATTATATCTGTATATACCAGGATAGCAGGGTTTCCTTTGCTTCCTTAACAGGAATGTGCAAGGAAAGAAGTAAAGATGACGTGTCTGCATTCAGTAAATGAGATAAAAGTTGAGACTCTTGATAGCCAATATCCATTCTTACATGTAATATTACAGATACAGAACCGACAAATGATCTTCATATTAAGTAGATACCACTTTCTAAGGTGCAAACATCTAAGGAAACTTAGTTGGTGCTAATCGTGGAAGCGATCAACAACTGTTTATCTTCCTACATCAATTTGGATAGTTAACAGTAAGCAAAGATAGCATTATAATCCCAGCCAACTACGTGTATAACTATAAAAAAATGATGAAAACAAGAAGACTGTCCAACCAATTGACTACAATTATTGAGGAGCTGCATGGAGAGTGCTAGTATTAAAATCGGGCTTGCAACCTAGGCTCGATCGAAACTGAAACTGAAATCGGCCTTGCAATCTAGGCTCCTCCACCTTTCACAGCGGTGGAGCAAACTGAAACTGAAATCGGCCTTGCAATCTACTACAAACCCTCTGCAAAATTCGTATTGAAACTTTTTTTTAAAACATCCTCTACAAGGCCGTAAACTGGCATACGAAAAACAATGCGCTCAGGATACTAACTTTCGGGACAGCAAACTAAAACGATGGCTGCTCTCAAACCATACATCCCAACGACGCAAATAAATTCTCTACGGAAAGTTTGGAACTTGCTTTACAAATTTCATATAGAGGCAACTCGAAATCTGAGAATAACTAACTCGTTTTTCACCTAGAAGCTGGCTGTCCAGATTTGACAGTGCAGTTTTTAACTGAACCAGATTCAATTTACAGCCAGAGATACCCAATGCTCTAGATTTTTGCTAGAAGGCAATCAACACCTCGCAACATCGTGGATGGGCTATATCCCTAACTGATTTGTCTAAGCAAAGGAACTAGCATAGAGAAGGTCCGACCAGGCACCAAAACCAAATAAGTATAAGCACTGAAATCACCAAAGAATTTGCAAATTGGTTCAGGAATCCATCTCCAATTATCAAATCTAATTCTAATCTGTGAGCTGCTGCCACAGATCCCTAGTTCTTACCTAACCAGCACCATAGAGAAGAGGGATGATACGTACCGCTAGTGCTCGCCTCAGACGAGAAGAAGCAGGAAAAGGTGTGGCGCGGCTAGCGTCATAGGTCGCGGCGTCGGCGCCGGCGGGCATTGAGGGGAGGGGGTGCTTGCTCAGGCTCACCGGAGAGGAGGAAGGGAGCTGACTGCTCTCCTTCCTCGGGCCTGCCTGGATCGAGCATCGCCATGGGACGGGTGGGTCGCAGCGGCCTGAGCTAGGGCTTCGGGCACCGAGAGAGGCAGCGGCTCTGTCGATGGCAGTGGCTACTGGTGAGGTGGGGGCTCCGGCGGTGGGGTTGGGGGAGAGGAGGCCGTCGGCGTCGGCGACAGCGATGGGGTTGGTTGGGGGAATCGTGGGGAGTGGAGGAGAAACACAGAGACAAAGGCGGAGGAGGGGTGAGAGGCGGAGGTGGCGGCGGCAAGGAGATCACTTAGCAGTAGTGTTGGGTTTATACCCCACGCTAACCCAACGCTACTACTATGGCATGTCCTGGGTGCACGGTGAAGACCACTTAGTAGTAGCGTGGGGTATATAACCCGCACTACTACTATCAACTTAGTAGTACCGTGGGTTTATAACCCGCGCTACTACTATGGCTGGTCTCGAGAGGCACGGTGGAAATCACTTAGTAGTAGCGAGGGTTATAAAACCGCGCTACTACTATCAACTTAGTAGTAGCGGGGGTTATAAACCCGCGCCACTGTTGGGGAACATAGTAATTTCAAAAAAAATCCTACGCACACGCAAGATCATGGTGATGCATAGCAACGAGAGGGGAGAGTGTTGTCTACGTACCCTCGTAGACCGTAAGCGGAAGCGTTATGCCAACGCGGTTGATGTAGTCGTACGTCTTCATGATCCGACCGATCTAAGCACCGAACGTACGGCACCTCCAAGTTCAGCACACGTTCAGCTCGATGACGATCCCCGGACTACGATCCAGCAGGGTGTCGGGGATGAGTTCTGTCAGCACGACGGCCTGGTGACGATGATGATGTTCTACCGACACAGGGCTTCGTCTAAGCACCACAACGATATGATCGAGGTGGAATATGGTGGAGGGGGGCACCGCACACGGCTAAGGAACGATCACGATGATCAACTTGTGTGTCATGGGGTGCCCCCTTGACCCCGTATATAAAGGAGCCAAGGGGAGGGGTTGGCCGGCCAAGGAGGGAGCGCCAAGGGGAGTCCTACTCCCACCAGGAGTAGGACTCCTTCTTTCCTAGTCCAACTATGAGAAGGGGGGAAAGGAGGGGAGTGGAGAAGGAAGGGAGAGGGGGGCCGCACCCCAAACCCTTTGTACAATTCGGACTGGGCTTGGGAGGGGCGCGCGCCACCTCCTGGCTCCTTCCCACTAAGGCCCGTTAAGGCCCAATACTTTTCCCCGTATTCCCTCCCCGGTACTCCGAAAAATACCCGAATCACTCGGAACCTTTCCGATGTCCGAATATTCGTCCAATATATCAGTCTTTACGTCTCGACCATTTCGAGACTCCTCGTCATGTCCCCGATCTCATCCGGGACTCCGAACTCCTTCGGTACATCAAAACTCATAAACTCATAATAAAATTGTCATCGAAACCTTAAGCGTGCAGACCTTACGGGTTCGAGAACTATGTAGACATGACCGAAACACGTTTCCAGTCAATAACCAATAGCGGAACCTGGATGCTCATATTGGCTCCTACATATTCTACGAAGATCTTTATCGGTCAAACCGCATAACAACATACGTTGTTCCGTTTGTCATCGGTATGTTACTTGCCCGAGATTCGATCGTCGGTATCTCAATACCTAGCTCAATCTCGTTACCGGCAAGTCTCTTTACTCGTTATGTAATGCATCATTCTGTAACTAATTCATTAGCTACATTGCTTGCAAGGATTATAGTGATGTGCATTACCGAGAGGGCCGAGAGATACCTCTCCAACAATCGGAGTGACAAAACCTAATCTCGAAATACACCAACTCAACATGTACCTTTGGATACACCTGTAGAGCTCCTTTATAATCACCCAGTTACGTTGTGATGTTTGGTAGCACACAAAGTGTTCCTCCAGTAAACGGGAGTTGCATTATCTCATAGTTGTAGGAACATGTATAAGTCATGAAGAAAGCAATAGCAACATACTAAACGATCAAGTGCTAAGCTAACGGAATGGGTCAAATCAATCACATCATTATCCTAATGATGTGATCCCGTTAATCAAATGACAAATCATGTCTATGGCTAGGAATCTCAACCATCTTTGATTCACGAGCTAGTCAAGTAGAGGCATACTAGTGACACTATGTTTGTCTATGTATTCACACATGTATTATGTTTCCAGTTAATACAATTCTAGCATGAATAATAAACATTTACCATGAAATAAGGAAATAAATAATAACTTTATTATTGCCTCTAGGGCATATTTCCTTCAGTCTCCCACTTGCACTAGAGTCAATAATCTAGTTCACATCACCATGTGATTTAACACCAATAGTTCACATCACCATGTGATTAACACCCATAGTTCACATCGTCATGTGATCAACACCCAAAGGGTTTACTAGAGTCAATAATCTAGTTCACATCGCTATGTGATTAACACCCAAAGAGTACTAAGGTATGATCATGTTTTGCTTGTGAGAGAAGTTTAGTCAAGGGGTCTGTCACATTCAGAGCCGTATATATTTTGCAAAAATATTCTATGTCTACAATGCTCTGCACGGAGCTACTCTAGCTAATTGCTCCCACTTGCAATATGTATCCAGATTAAGACTTAGAGTCATCTGGATTAGTGCCAAAACTTGTATCGATGTAACCCTTTATGATGAACCTTTTGTCACCTCCATAATCGAGAAACATATCTTTATTCCACTAAGGATAATTTTGACCAATGTCCAGTGATCTACTCCTAGATCACTATTGTACTCCCTTGCCAAACCAGGGCAGAGTATACAATAGGTCTGGTCCATAGCATGGCATACTTCTATAGAACCTATGACTGATCCATAGGGAATGACTTTCATTCTCTTTCTATTTTCTGCCGTGGTCGGGATTTGAGTCTTACTCAATTTCATACCTTTGCAACACAGGCAAGAACTCTTTCTTTGACTGTTCCATTTTGAACTACTTCAAAATCTTGTCAAGGTATGTACTCATTGAAAATCTTATCAAGCGTCTTGATCTATCTCAATAGATCTTGATGCTCAATATGTAAGTAGCTTTACTGAGGTCTTTCTTTTAAAGAAATCCTTTCAAAAACATCTTTATGCTTTTCTAGAAAAATTCTACATCATTTCTGATCAAAAATATGTCACTCACATATACTTATCAGAAAGGCTGTAGTGCTCCCACTCACTTTATTGTAAATACAGGCTTCACTGCAAGTCCGTATAAAACTATATGTTTTGATCAACTTATCAAAGTGTATATTTCAACTCTAAGATGCTTGCACTAGTCCATAGATGGATTGCTGGAGCTTGCACATTTTGTTAGCACCTTTAGGATTGAGAAAACCTTCTGGTTGCATCATATACAATTCTTCTTTAAGAAAACCATTAAGGAATGCAGTTTTGACATCCATTTGCCAGATTTCATAAAATGTAGCAATTGCTAACATGATTCGGATAGACTTAAGCATCGCTACAGTTGAGAAAATCTCATTGTAGTCAACACCTTGAACTTGTCGAAGACCTTTTTGCAACAAGTCGAGCTTTGTAGATAGTAACACTACTATCAACGTCTGTCTTCCTCTTGAAGATCCATTTATACAATATGGCTTGCCGATCAACGGGCAACTCCACCAAAGTCCACATTTTGTTCTCATGCATGGATCCCATCTCAGATTTCATGGCCTCAAGCCATTTCGCGGAATATGGGCTCATCATCGCTTCCTCATAGTTCGTAGGTTCATCATGGTCTAGTAACATGACTTCCAGAACAGGATTACCGTACCATTCTGGTGCGGACTGTACTTTGGAAGACCTTCGAGGTTTTGTAGTAACTTGATCTGAAGTTTCATGATCATCATCATTAGCTTCCTCACTAATTGGTGTAGGAATCACTGGAACTGATTTCTGTGATGAACTACTTTCCCATTCGGGAGAAGGTACAAATTACCTTATGAAGCTCTACTTTCCTCCCACTCACTTCTTTCGAGAGAAATTCATTCTCTAGAAAGGATCCATTCTTAGCAACGAATGTTTTGCCTTCAGATCTGTGATAGAAGGTGTACCCAATAGTTTCCTTTGGGTATTCTATGAAGACGCACTTCTCCGATTTGAGTTCGAGCTTATCAGGTTGAAAACCTTTTTCATATAAGCATCACAACTCCAAACTTTAAGAAACGATAGCTTAGGTTTACTGCTAAACCATAGTTCATACGGTGTCGTCTCAACGGATTTAGATGGTGCCCTATTAAATGTGAATGCAGCTGTCTCTAATGCATAACCCCAAAACAATAGTGGTAAACCGATAAGAGACATCATAGATCGCACCATATCTAGTGAAGTACGATTACGATGTTCAGACACACCATTACATTGTGGTGTTCTAGGTGGCGTGAGTTGCGAAACTATTTCACATTGTTTTATATGAAGGCCAAACTCGTAACTCAAATATTCTCCTCCACGATCAGATCGTAGAAACTTTATTTTCTTGTTACGATGATTCTCCACTTCACTCTGAAATTCTTTGAACCTTTCAACTATTTCAGACTTATGTTTCATCAAGTAGATATACCTATATCTGCTCAAATCATCTTGTGAAGGTCAGAAAATAACGATACTTGCCACGAGCATCAACACTCATTGGATCGCATACATTGGTATGTATTATATCCAATAAGTCAATAGCTCGTTCCATTGTTCCGGAGAACGGAGTTTTAGTCATCTTGCCCAAAAAGCACGGTTCGCAAGCATCAAATGATTCATAACCAAGTGATTCTGAAAATCCATCTTTATGGAGTTTCTTCATGCGCTTTACACCGATATGACCCAAACGGCAATGCCACAAATAAGTTGCACTATCATTATTAACTTTGCATCTTTTGGCATCAATGTTATGAATATGTGTATCACTACGATCGAGATCCAACAAACTATTTTGATTGGGTGTATGACCATTTGAAGGTTTTATTCATGTAAACAGAACAACAATTATTCTCTGACTTTAAATGAATAACCGTATTGCAATAAACATGATCAAATCATATTCATGCTCAACGCAAATGCCAAACAACATTTATTTAGGTTTACCACTAATCCTGAAAGTATAGGGAGTCTGCGATGATGATTATATCAATCTTGGAACTACTTCCAACACTCATCGTCACTTCCCCTTCAACTAGTCTCTGTTTATTTTGTAACTCCTGTTTCGAGTTACTAATCTTAGCAACCGAACAAGTATAAAATACTCAGGGGCTACTATAAACACTAGTAAGGCACACATCAATAACCTGTATATCAAATATACCCTTGTTCACTTTGCCATCCTTCTTATCCACCAAATATTCAGGGCATTTCCGCTTCCAATGACCATTTCCTTTGTAGTGTAAGCACTCAGTTTCAGGCTTTGGTCCAGCTTTGGTCTTCTTCACGGGAGTGACAACTTGTTTGCCATTCTACTTGAAGTTTCCCTTTCTCCTTTTCTTGAAACTAGTGGTCTTGTCAATCATCAACACTTGATGCTCTTTCTTGATTTCTACCTTCGTCGATTTCAACATCACGAAGAGCTCGGGAATCATTTTCGTCATCCCTTGCATACTATAGTTGATCACGAAGTTCTAGTAACTTGGTGATGGTGACTAGAGAACTCTATCAAACACTATCTTATCTGGAAGATTAACTCCCACTTGATTCAAGCGATTGTAGTACCCAAACAATCTGAGCACATGCTCACTAGTTGAGCGATTCTCCTCCATCTTTTAGCTATAGAACTTGTTGGAGACTTCATATCACTCAACTCAGGTATTTGCTTGAAATATTAACTTCAATTCCTGGCACATATCATATGGTCCATGATGTTCAAAACATCTTTGAAGTCCCGATTCTAAGCCGTTAAGCATGGTGCACTAAACTATCAAGTAGTCATCATATTGAGCTAGCCAAACGTTCATAACGTCTGCATCTGCTCCTGCAATATGTTTGTCACCTAGCGGTGCATTAAGGACATAATTCTTCTGTGCAGCAATGAGGATAAACCTCAGATCACGGATCCAATCCGCATCATTGCTACTAACATCTTTCAACACAATTTTCTCTAGGGACATATCAAAATAAACATATGAAAGCAACAACGCGAGCTATTGATCTACAACATAATTTGCAAAATACTACCAGGACTAAGTTCATGATAAATTTAAGTTCAGTTAATCATATTACTTAAGAACTCCCACTTAGACAGACATCTCTCTAGTCGTCTAAGTGATCACGTGATCCAAATCAACTAAACCATGTCCGATCATCACGTGAGATGGAGTAGTTTTCAATGGTGAACATCACTATGTTGATCATATCTACTATATGATTCACGCTCGACCTTTCGGTCTCCGTGTTCCGAGGCCATATCTGTATATGCTAGGCTCGTCAAGTTTAACCTGAGTATTCCGCGTGTGCAACTGTTTTGCACCCGTTGTATTTGAACGTGGAGCCTATCACACCCGATCAACACGTGGTGTCTCAGCACGAAGAACTTTCACAACGGTGCATACTCAGGGAGAACACTTCTTGATAATTAGTGAGAGATCATCTTAAAATTCTACCGTCAATCAAAGCAAAATAAGATGCATAAAGGATAAACATCACATGCAATCAATATAAGTGATATGATATGGCCATCATCATCTTGTGCTTGTGATCTCCATCTCCGAAGCACCGTCGTGATCACCATCATCACCGGCGCGACACCTTGATCTCCATCGTATTATCGTTGTCGTTTACGCTATCTATTGCTTGTACAACTATCGCTACCGCTTAGTGATAAAGTAAAGCAATTATAGGGCGTTTGCATTTCATACAATAAAGCGACAACCATATGGCTCCTACCAGTTGCCGATAACTTCGGTTACAAAACATGATCATCTCATATAACAAAATACAGCATCACGTCTTGACCATATCACATCACAAAATGCCCTGCAAAAACAAGTTAGACGTCCTCTACTTTGTTGTTGCAAATTTTACGTGGCTGCTACGGCTGAGCAAGAACCGTTCTTACCTACGCATCAAAACCACAACGATAGTTCGTCAAGTTAGTGTTGTTTTAACCTTTGCAACGACCGGGCGTAGCCACACTCGGTTCAACTAAAGTGAGAGAGACCGACACCTGCCAGTCACCTTTAAGCACGAGTGCTCGTAACGGTGAAACCAGTCTCGCGTAAGCGTACGCGTAATGTCGGTCTGGGCCGCTTCATCTCACAATACCGCTGAACTAAAGTATGACATGCTGGTAAGCAGTATGACTTGTATCGCCCACAACTCACTTGTGTTCTACTCGTGCATATGACATCTACGCATAAAACCAGGCTCGGATGCCACTGTTGGGGAACGTAATAATTTCAAAAAAATTCCTACGCACACGCAAGATCATGGTGATGCATAGCAACGAGAGGGGAGAGTGTTGTCTACGTACCCTCGTAGACCATAAGCGGAAGCGTTATGACAACGCGGTTGATGTAGTCGTATGTCTTCACGATTCGACCGATCTAAGCACCGAACGTACGGCACCTCCGAGTTCAGCACACGTTCAGCTCGATGATGATCCCCGGACTCCGATCCAGCAGGGTGTCGGGGATGAGTTCTGTCAGCACGACGGCATGGTGACGATGATGATGTTCTACCGACACAGGGCTTCGCCTAAGCACCACAACGATATGATCGAGGTGGAATATGGTGGACGGGGGCACCGCACACGGCTAAGGAACGATCACGATGATCAACTTGTGTGTCATGGGGTGCCCCCTTGCCCCCGTATATAAAGGAGCCTAGGAGGAGGGGTTGGCCGGCCGAGGAGGGCGCGCCAAGGGGAGTCCTACTCCCACTGGGAGTAGGACTCCTTCTTTCCTAGTCCAACTAGGAGAAGGGGGAAAGGAGGGGAGTGGAGAAGGAAGGGGGAGGGGGGCCGCACCCCAAACCCTTTGTCCAATTCGGACTGGGCTTGGGAGGGGCGTGCGCCACCTCCTGGCTCCTTCCCACTAAGGCCCATTAAGGCCCAATACTTTTTCCCGTATTCCCGTAACTCCCTGGTACTCCGAAAAATACCCGAATCACTCGGAACCATTCCGATGTCCGAATATAGTTGTCCAATATATCAATCTTTACGTCTCGACCATTTCTAGACTCCTCGTCATGTCCCCGATCTCATCCGGGACTCCGAACCCCTTCGGTACATCAAAACTCATAAACTCATAATAAAACTGTCATCGAAACCTTAAGCGTGCGGACCCTACGGGTTCGAGAACTGTGTAGACATGACCGAAACACGTTTCCAGTCAATAACCAATAGCAGAACCTGGATGCTCATATTGGGTCCTACATATTCTACGAAGATCTTTATCGGTCAAACCGCATAACAACATGCGTTGTTCCCTATGTCATCGGTATGTTACTTGCCCGAGATTCGATCGTCGGTATCTCAATACGTAGCTCAATCTCGTTACCGGCAAGTCTCTTTACTCGTTAGGTAATGCATCATTCCGTAACTAATTCATTAGCTACATTGCTTGCAAGGCTTATAGTGATGTGCATTACCGAGAGGGCCCAGAGATACCTCTCCGACAATCGGAGTGACAAAACCTAATCTCGAAATACGCCAACTCAACATGTACCTTTGGAGACACCTGTAGAGCTCCTTTATAATCACCCAGTTACGTTGTGATGTTTGGTAGCACACAAAGTGTTCCTCCGGTAAACGGGAGTTGCATTATCTCATAGTTGTAGGAACATGTATAAGTCATGAAGAAAGCAATAGCAACATACCAAATGACCAAGTGCTAAGCTAACGAAATGGGTCAAGTCAATCACATCATTCTCCTAATGATATGATCCCGTTAATCAAATGACAACTCATGTCTATGGCTAGGAAACTCAACCATCTTTGATTCACGAGCTAGTCAAGTAGAGGCATACTAGTGACACTATGTTTGTCTATGTATTCACACATGTATTATGTTTCCGGTTAATACAATTCTAGCATGAATAATAAACATTTACCATGAAATAAGGAAATAAATAATAACTTTATTATTGCCTCTAGGGCATATTTCCTTCATTCCCCGCATCTCCATGCTACCACGTCGGACCACCTCACCACCGGCGACGAGCCAAAGTGCGCCCTCCATATCATCCTTGTTTCTCTTTTTCCCTCTCCATGTCCCTCCAATTTTACTCACCTCCCATGCCCATGCTTGCGCAGGCCGTCGACATGGCCAACGAGGAGCTCTCTGCCTTGGCCATGAAGAGGACCCTCACACCATCGTCTTGCTCTCCTCTGCACTAGATCCGGTCCCCCTACAATAGCCATCGCTGGATCTGGTCTTCGCTGCCCGTCCGCACCTCCGACGACCCTTGTCGTCGCTGGATCAAACCATTGACACCATTGACAGCACACATGGGGTCGAATTTTTTTTGGTTTTTGAAATTAATAGTAGTAGCGCGGGTCACAGACACGCGCTACATATAGTTAGTAGTAGTGTGTGTCGAACCCGCGATAGTACTAACACACGTACTTGTAGTGCGGGATGCACCGCACTACTACTACTAGTTAGCTGTAGCGCCGTAGTAGTAGTAGCGCAGGCACCCGCGCTACTACTAGCTTTTAACTCGCGCTACTACTAGACTTTTTCCTAGTAGTGATACTCTCTTGCACGCAAGTAATTAGGACAGGACTTTTAGAGCAACTGTGAGAAGCTCGTTGTTTGTTCATGTTAAATGATATGGGGCATGTGGAATTAATATTGCCTTAGTCTCTTCATTTTGACTGGATGACCTTTTAAACGTGGACGAACAATATGGTGAATTGTAGAGGCAATATCATATATATGATACTAAATTATGATGCTACCCACTATGAGAGATCTTATTTTGCTATCTCAACTCCTAAATCATGATCCACTTTTATTTCCTTTTTCTCATAAAGAAAGGGATAATCTATGGATCATGATTGGCATAGGTAATGACAGTACTACATCCAGTATCTAGTAGTATCAACATCCCTAGAAAAATTCAAGTTAGAGATGGTATGTTCTTCTATGATATAGAGATGGTATGTTTTGACCATCTTTTCTGTATTCTTCTTGAGTGTGTCACATCTCTACAACAAGTGGACTCTTTCTGTTATCCTCACAAAGTTTCATGGTTAATATTCATGTCTTCCAATATGCCTATCTTGTAGCATCAACGGTACTTATTTTTATTGATGTTCTTTCACTATTAGACCACTCATATTGGTGTATAATAGTGTGGCATCGTGTAATCCCATGGAATGCTAACTAGGCATAATAATAACATGCCATATCACTAGATGGCGAAAGAGTGGATACTAGTATCATATCATGATATCGTATCATAATAAATAATGTGCTAGTAAGAGTCATACCAAGTAATAAACAAGTTCATCTAAAAGACCAACCTATGTTAGTATGTTACTACATCTGTCCGAAATTAAAGGACCAGCGAGCCAACATCCTTCCACTCCTATCAGGTTGGCATAGATTTCGACTCGTGCGCTCGCTGTTCTATTCGCTAATTGTACGCTAGGTTATTAGGGCACTCACAATGCATAGGCTCATAACTTGTTATCCTAGGTGGTGAAAAGTATTAGAGACAATCATCTCAATATTTTCTCTTAGGTTTTGTATCTAAGCGATGTTGCATTTAATTAGTTTGGGAATCATGTATGCATATCAACCTTGAGGCCTAGTTGTGGAGAGAATAAAAGGAGAGAAAACAGAAAATATGCCACACGAGATCAGAGTAATTAGGTATGTTGCATAGAAGGGGGAAAAGGCTAAGAGTTATTTCTACACTAACATACAACTCCCCTCTCAACATTTTGTCTATGATACTATGCTAATAGGTAAGCATTGAGAATGCCCTTAAATCTCGTAGTCTGTGCAACCCTTTCTCACGTGCATATGCGCTTCCATTGTATTTCATCAAGAAATAACTGATCATGCTTGCCATATGATTATACTCTATTGCATGCAAGTAATTAGGAAGGGACTTTTGGTGTAACTTGGAGAAGCTTGTTGTTTGATGCATGTTCAATGATCTGGGGTATGTTGAATTAATATTGCACTATAGAGGCAATATCATATACATGATACTAAATTGTGATGCTACCCACTATGAGAGGTCTTGCTTTTCCTATCTCAAATCCTAAATCATGATCCACTTTAATTTCCCTTTTGTCATAAATATAAGTAATGATTTTATTTTAGCAAGCACCCATGTGATGCCTAATGAGTTGACTGATGTTATTTCAATACCAAGTATAAGCCCCTTGTAGGCACCTTATACCTAGAAAATTCTATTCACACCTAAGATAGATAAACATGCAACTTGCCATGATATTTGTTAGAGTTTACGTTTTAGACCTATCTCCAAAGATATTTAAGGATACAAAACATACATACTACCATATAAAAAGATATTTAAGATCCATCTATGTGGCAAAAATTAATCAATGAATGTCTTTTTTGGTTTTTTGTTTCTTCCCAATCTAATTAAATTTGGTTTAGCCAAATGTTTTTGTAAGAAACTCATTTAAGAATATCTATTATCAATTGACTAATTTATAATTTTATAACTCAAAAATCATGTTAATATTCACTAGCATGAAATATCCAGTTAAGTTTGCAAAGTCTAAGTAATAAATATAATAGTTGTGATCATACTTTGATAAAATAAGTTTTGCAAAAGTAAAATAGTTCAGCATAAATCAATAAATAGAAGACTTGCGCATCTTCCCCGTGTCCATGTCCATGACCATGACCAGAAGATACAAACTACTTCGAGTGTCAGGGTTAGAGTTTACGTTTTAGACCTATCTCCAAAGATATTTAAGGATACAAAACATACATACTATCATATACATAGATATCTAAAATCCATATATGTGGCAAAAATTAATCAATGAATGTTTTGTTTCAGTTTTTTGTTTCTTCTCCAATCTAATGAAATTTTATTTAGCCAAATATTTTCATAAGAAACTCATTTCCTATGCAATAATATTTTTAAGCTTAGTCGACATGTATTATCAATTGAAGAATTTATAAGTGTATAACTCAAAAATCATGTTAATATTCACTAGAATGAAATATGCAGCTAAGTTTGCTAAGTCTAAATGATAAATATAGTAGTTGTGATCATACTTCGATAAAGTAAGTTTTGTAAAGGTAAAGTAGTTCAGCATAAATCAATGAAGAGAAGACTCGTGCTTCTTCTCTAGTGTCCACTAGAACGGCAACGCGCCTTGGCGCAAGGGTGCATGTCCGAACGTTTTGGTCAAACGTGTAATGTTAAGTTATTAGTAACTCAAGTTGTTATTTGGACGACGAAAAGGGCAATGAAAGCATTATATTATCATCGTATGTCTAAATGGGACTAACACTAGTAGAAAAGAGGGCTTTGGTCCAGGCCGGTTTAGCCCATTAGTCCCGGTTCAATCCAGAACCGGGACTAATGGGGGCATTAGTCCCGGTTCGTGAGCCCAGGGGGCCGGCCGGGCCACGTGGGCCATTTGTCCCGGTTCGTCTGGACCTTTTAGTCCCGGTTGGTGCCACGAACCGGGACTAAAGGGTGCGATGCCCATTAGTACCGGTTCGTGGCACGAACCGGGACTAAAGGTCTAACCTTTAGTCCCGGTTGGTGCCACGATCCGGTACTAATGGGGTTTGAGACATTAGTACCGGTTCATGGCACGAACCGGTACTAAAGGTCCCATTTTCAAACTCTACCCCCCCCCCCTGGTGGATCGCCTTTTCAGTTTTCAAAAACATAAAAGAAAATGATGAAAATGTCAAATAAATAAAAGAAAATGAGTTTTCCATGTGATATGTGGTCTAGTTGTAGGGAAAATTTGCAAATGTGAATTTCGACTTTATTTGCAAAATCTCTCTAGAATTTAGTAAAATGGGCATAACTTTTGCATACTAACTCGGATGAAAAAGTTTTTTATATGAAAAATCATCTACTCGAAAAGTTACATCCAAATTTAACTGGGGAACCCCCGTTAAACATTTTTAAAATCCTCAAAACCTAACAGAAAAAAAGTTACGAGGCTTTTAAGATCTAGAGTGGAAAAAATCGAAAAAATTTCAAACTGTGTGGTCAAAGTGTGGTCAAACACTGGTATAACTAATTATTCTAGAATATTAGTGTTACTAAATAATTATTTCAGTTATTTTGAATTTTGGTCAAATCTAGTCAAACTATGGTCAAACAGTGGTCAAACAATGGTCAAACTAATTATTCAAGAAAAAATAGTTTTACTAAATAATTATTGTTTTTTAAAACAATAGTTTCAAACTCAAACAGTGAAATGTGTCACTTAATGCAAAATTCCTGAGGGTTAATAGGATTGACATCTTACTATTGTCAAGAAAACAACAAGTGCAGACTTGGAAACGAGGGAGAATAGAACCCGGAAGTTAAGCGTGCTCAGGCTGGGGGAGTGGGAGGATGGGTGACTGTTCGGGAAGTTAGATGATTAGGAATGATGAGGGGTGATTACAGATTAGAGGATAAATTGAGCAGTGATGAGGGGTGGTGATTAGAGATTAGAGGTTAAAATAATTCAGAAATTTGAAAATAAATAAAACCCAAAAAAATTCAAAAAAAAATTTCAAAAAAGAAAAATCATAAAATTTCCTTTAGTCCCGGTTGGTGTTACCAACCGGGACTAAAGGTGGAGCTCCACGTGGCCACGACCTTTAGTCCAGGTTCCAGTTTGAACCGGGACTAAAGGGGGAGGCATTAGTAACGACCCTTTAGTCCCGGTTCAAGAACCGGGACTAAAGGCCCTTACGAACCGGGACTGATGCCCCCTTTTCTACTAGTGTAACAACGCCTGAATTAACTGGAGCTATAGATGTCAGATAGAATGTAACTACAAATATTGATATTCGCTTAACGCTGCAACCTGAGAATATAAAAGACACGCTTAAGGCACCCGAGCAGCTCTCGTTGAAAATTTGTCCTACAGATATCTTGTTCCAAGCCCTTGGGGGTACATGTGCCAAGGAGAATACAAATCAGTTTTCACATGTCGGGAGATGGATCAGACATATAAAGAACAACGACTATCAGAATCATACAAAGGTTTGTTCTTTTTTCTTCTGCAAAGCAAGCAAGACATGTGGAAAGCACAAGTGTCATGCAGTTTACATAACCAGCATAATAGTCCATACAGTCATACGCATAGAAGAACAAGTGCTTGGTACATATCATGATTACAAAAAGGACACAACTAACGGCATCTTGGGAGATATAGTAGACGGCCATTGTGTCGCACCTGGTGATTCAACTGAACCTAACGAACAAGAATGGCAAAGAGAAGTCACGTATCAAAGTACATGAAAATTACTATGAAGACAGCAGTCGTTTTTAAGTACCTCTTTACTCTTCGCGGTTGCGCTTGAGTTTTCCAAACAGATCTTTGCGAGCTTTGCACACAGACTATTTCCCAGCTTGTTTGCTGTGTAGCATAGTTTAATGATCTAGTTATTCATACTTACACAAAACAAAGTTCAATGTAAATGTATAATATTATTTGTATATGAAGTATCTACAGGAAAAAGGACCATCCAATCAAATCTTCTCATACTATATAGTCTATTATGGCACAGCGATGTGCATTCTACTTTGACACTTCTTTGTTATTTTCTTCCACCTAAACGTTCAGCTAAAAATGCCAAACCAGAGGCTACAATCAAATACCAAACCAAACAACTACACAAGAGCCATCATGGTTATATCAAAATCATGCATCAATAGTAATCTTTAGTTTAGCTCGTTTGATATATGGCAATGGGAATCAAATAAGTTGTGTATCTAGTATGCATCAGTATTTAGTAGTCAACCTTTTCTGCAACACAAAACAAACTGGACTTGTAGTAAATTTTTCTAACAATCAAGGATCAATGCACTTTTTTTGAAATATCAATTTAGAAACAAAAAATGCATTACCAGGAAGATAGAAACATATGGCTGGATATAAATATACATGGCTTCTTTGGCTGCCGCCCAAGCTAACCCTGCCAATCACGGGCGCACCAAAAAATTTATGAAGCAATTGGTCGCCTGCTTCTCGCCATATAATTTGTGTGGAACTGAACCGAGATGTGGAGCTAGCCTGGGCACACCAAAGAATCGGCGTCCATCCAAACGCATAGCGACCACTCAGTTAACGAAATTTTTTTTGGCACGGCAGATCTGGGATCAAATCCAAACAGCCCCAAAATAGAGAAGAAAAGAGATTTGTTGCTGGGATTGAGCCGACCTAATGATAGAGCAAGATGATTTTCATCTCGGATATTCAAAGCCTACAAAACTAAAACCGAAATTTAAGTGCCTAGATGCAATATCATGCATGGTTCAAGGTAATGAAAAATGACGGAGAGATCAATGAAAAACCAGGCGCCACTTGGTTCTTCAGATCGAAACCAAGAACAAAATGCACAAGATAACATATTTGCACACAAAACAACAAAGAAGGCAATAAAAAAAGACTAACTTGCACATCCCATATTTGCACATTTGATGTCCCTGGTGATCCAGCAACGAAAAGGCTCTCAATGGCCAGCGAGAAATATAATTCGGAAAAATATATACCAAACAACGCATTCTATTATTCACCTGTGCAGCACATTTCGCTGATGTAGATAGTTCAAACCATTCAAAATCTGCCTTGTATATGCTGATACTTGTGAATCTTGTAAACAATATTTTTGATATAAAGCTGCCAAAGATCCTTGGGTCACAAGTTCAAGAAAAATATACAATTTGCCATCTTCCTGCAAAACAAACATCCCACCAGATTTAGTGTAAAGATCTAGAATCAGCAGTTTATAGCACACAAATATCATTTAGTCGGAGAAAGCAGGAAAAAGAAAATCTAGCTGAGAAATCTCTACATGGGCTAAATCTCAAATTACGCAGCTAGTTCTGCGCTTCATCCAAAAAAAAAAGGGTTAGCCACGTTCGGGTGCACAACGAGCAGGAAAACAGAAGGACTAAGAAAGGAAAGAAGAACATACCTTTCCCATGGCGGCAACCGAGCGAACGACGTACAGCGGACATGAAGTGTGTGTGGTCTCAAGTTTTGCTTCGTCACCTCTACACAAGTCTGCAAAGTTAATGGAAGGGGAGGGAAAAGGCAGTTAACACCAGCCAAAACACATGCACCAAAGACTCATACAATGTCAATCCATATGTAAATGATTGTATACCAGTTCTGATAAGGAGTGCTGACATCTCCTTAGCTGCTCCCCATGCTGCAAAATGTAGGGGCATTAAACTAAAAGAAAAGTTAAATTGGAGTTCCTGGTGTATTGATTTAAAGCTTAAACAAGATTATACACAGTACAAACAAATGTAGCAACAGGCAGCGTTCAACAACAGGAGGTAGGTGGGTTTCCTGCCGGCCATACGTACCTCTGTGAGGGAGCTCAGGGCCAACGTGACAGAGAGGTCCTTCGGTCCGAGGCCACGGGTGGCGGATCTGGACGGTCGCACCCACAACAACAACATCAAGAACAATCCATGATGACTCAAACATGTCATGGAAATAATGGGCACCGATTTCCTCTGCCGCTGACCTAAATGTGTTATCGGACGCATTCCCCTGAACAGCCCCGAGCCTTGGCTTCCCAGATACACCAATGACCAACACCTTCTCAGGCTCCCTTGCTAAGCAGGCACAGATTAGCGGCTTCATCTTTGCGCCCCTCTCCTTCAGTGCATCCATCAGGAAGAAACAGAACTTGGTAAACGCCTACGGGTGGCATAGCTTAGCAGTGTCCACTGGAAAATCAAGCTTCGCCCGCCGGAACTTCTTCACACTCCGGATGAATCCACTCTTGGTGATGATTGAGCTTCCCTGCCTCAGTATCGCCATCTGTATATCAATTGCAGATTGCATTCCATTTCGCAGCTGATCCACATTGCTCAGCGACAACGCAGAGCATGGAACCCAAAATTGCTCAGTAGCACGACACTCCTTTGAGTCCTTGGACTCGTCATTCAGGGATTCAAGCAAAGTTGTGACACCATACACAACATCCACAGCAGGCACTCACGCATTAGAGGAAGAAGTAATGGAAGAAACACAAAAAATTAGATAGATATGCATGGATTTATCAATGGGCTTGCACCTGAACCAAAACAAATACACGGAAAACAGAGCATGGAAACACGCTGGCTCACTCTTCCAGCAGGCCAAATGCAAACAGGGAGCCGAGATCATTGCTGCATCCAAGGAATGACACGTTCCGAATGACAACGTACCTGAAACCGAATATGGGTTCAGGAGAAGACAAAGAGGATTGGATTAATGGCACTGATGCATATGAGGACAGGCTGGCTTAGCGTTGGGGATGGGTTGGTAGATAGTTTCGAAACAGTTTACACTACCTCATGATAAATAACCAATTTGCCAAATAAATAATAAGGTATAAACCAATGCATCGTAGTATTGTGAGATAATTACCATATCAAGACAAGCATGTATATTGCCGAAGTGTGAGAGGTACCCGAGACAGGGTTTTCCTTCTTCACTGCATCTATGGTATATGGTTTCCTTCCTTCCGCCACAAAGATTTCCCAAGATGAGAAGCAAAACCTACAAGAGACTGGAACAATTATGCAACTAATTTAACAATGGCTCATTGATATGGCAGATTCAAGCTACAAGAACCCTTCTTCACATGCAGTACACATTCAACAATCAAGCATGAGAAAATAATAAATATCCAACATAAATCTAATTTAAAGAGATTGTACAACAATTCACTCATAAAGTCATTATCAAACATGCATAAATACCACTGAGAAAAGAGCTACAGGTCATCTTCACGTGCAGGACGTATTCTAGAAGTACATATCTAGCAATGATACAAGACCTCATTCTGTTTTTCAATGACATCAACGAACGTGAGATAAATTGTACACACCCAACAATAGTTCCTAAAATTTTGAGATGCGCAAGATAGCAGAACTCTTTCTAGCAAATTGAAAATTGAATAAATCAACACACTAAAAACAGATGCAAGGTTCCCCTTATTTTCACACTCATAAGGCTAATCTTTTCAACAATAAGTCAACAAAAGAAGGAAATTAGGATCCTGATGTCCCAAGATCTGGAATCTACATAACTTCTTTTTCTGATGACCATGTTTGCTAGTTACCACAGCAAAACGGATCAGCTGGCTTGGATAAAACGGAGAGGAGGAGGCTGCTGCTGCTATCACGTCAGATAAGGTGACGACGGCTTGCTGGATGTCTGACGGGAGACTTAGGGCCTCTTTGATTCGCGGGATTGTAAAAACATGGGAATAGGAAAAACATAGGATTGAAATGTCATGCTCATCTCAATCCTATAGGAGTTTAGGTTGTTTGATTGCATCATAGAAAAAACGAAGGATTCTTTCAAAGAGGTTTGACTGGATGCTAGAAATCCTATGGGAAGTAGTACAAAAAATTCCTTAGGAAAAATTCCTATAGGATTCAATCCTATGAATCAAACAACCAATATTGGAAAAATTCCTAAGGATTCTAATCCTCCAAAATTCCTATGCAAATCCTTTGAATCAAAGGAACCCTTACCCAGATCACGAGCAGGGTGCACGGGGTGCAGGCAACGTGTACAAGCGGCTGTGTTGGGGTGGGGTGGGGTGGCCTAGGGAGGTGGGATACGGCAGCGGACGGAGCTGCAGGCAAGCTACGGTGGCGATCGGAGGAGATAGAGATAGATAGGAGAAAGAGAGACCTGGACAGAGTGGGTAGATGGGGGCGGGGAGACGCCAGCTCCGTCCGTGTTGCGGGGGCGGCGTCGTCGCTGCCGGGGAGCACGGCGGCGAGCGCCCCGAGCGCTGCAGCGCCTCCGCGAGCACCGCGGCACCCGCGCGCCCGGGCCCCGGCGCCACGAGCTTCGCCTTGAGATGCGGTAGGGTTTGCGTGGAGGTCGGCCTCCGACGCGCCGTCTGCTGTGGGGGCGTCGTCGTCGCTGGGGAGCACGGCCGTGAGTGCCCCAATCGCCAGCGCGGCCTGGTGGGTGGGAGACGGGAGGGGAGGAGGCAAAGAGGCGGCGGCGTCGGCGTCGCCGGGGAACACGGCGGCGAGCGCCCCGAGCGCCAGCGCGGCCTGGTGGGTGGGAGACGGGAGGGGAGGAGGGAAAGAGGCGGCGGCGCGAGGGGCGGGCAGGAGCTAGCTAGGGCCAGGGGAGAGAAGGAGACGAGGGCGACGAATGAGAGCACGCTGCCCTCCCCCACCACATAGCCGCACGAGCCAACCGCCGCACGCCACGCAAGCCCCCGACAGCGAATAGATCAAAATACCCTCGGCGGGGGCAGGATTTTACGTGCGGTGGCACGAGATCTTGCCCCCGCCGACGCGCGCGACGGGGCGACCAGGACGAACCAAGCCACGGTCGCTGACAACCGAGGCCCACCTGCGAACGGACCCACACGCCAGCGACCTTAGATCGGTAAAAACGCAGTAAAAACGAGCGGGGGGAGGCGTTATAGGGAGTTACTATTCATTCCAGCAGTAGATTTTTTCGATCCGACGGCGCAGATTCCTCCAGATCTTGATCCAATGGACGAGGACGCATCCAGAAATCGCATCCAACGGCCCAGAATCACTGAGCTCTGAGGAGGCTGTGTGATGCTCCGAATCCTTATTTCTCGATGTCCATGACCATGAACACAAGATACAACCTACTTCAAATGACAGGGCCAGAGTACTACTAGCCTACTCTAATCCCACCAGAGTAACACTAACACACAACACATCTAAACTTATTGTACCACTATCTACCACCCTACTCTGCACAACACTCTGGAGATAATACATGATATTTTAAACCTGATCACCAATGGCAAGCAAAAATGCAAATCATAAGACAATATATGCCAACCATATAATAACAATTCTTGCAACCAAAAAAACTAGGCATATATAAGATGTGTCACAGGACCATAATTCGAAATATTCTCAAGGTTATGATTCTCTGCTAAGACCATCTCCCCTTGCCCAGTGTGACTCAATATATGTGATACTGAGTGCCAAAAAAAGGTATGTTGTAGCGGCAAGTTACTTAGGCCAATAACCGTTCTGTGCCGACATATATGGGAAGCCTGATAGAGTACTCATGATGTTGACTAGGAGCTAAAATTTCCTATGGTAACTATGCAGGCCTTAGAGCATATTGAGGCACTATCGCTCATGCACCCATAATTCTTGATGCTAACTCTATGGGCCCATCTTTTCGTTGCCCTTTCATGTCTAAATTGGGATGGTGGCATCGAAAAGACTTTGCAGACATAATCAAGAGTGTATGGAAGAGGCCTCCCATTGGTCGAGCACATATTCAGAGATGTGCCTTAAAAATAAGGACCACAAGGCAATATCTATCTGTATGGAAACACACCAATATGATGTACAAAAAAGAAAGAGAAGGTCTCTCCACCATTATTAATGACCTCGACAAAATCGCAGGGACTCACATCTTGTTGCAACAAGAGAATGAATTGAACAAACAATCCAATGAGAAGATTGCACATCTTTTGCCAGAATGGGAAATAAAATATTACCAACATCAAACACCGACTTCATTATGAAGGGAACAATAATACACAATACTTCCAATTGGTCACCAATGATCGACATAGGAAGAAGCGTATTTTTAGTCTCCGACAAGATGAGGGGCTGATCGAAGGTCGGGCAAAGCTCAAAAGTTATATCATCAAATACTACAAATCTTTGTTTTGGGCATTGGATAAAGGAAATTTCACCCTTGACGAGACCTAGACATATGATATTCCACAAGTTACAGTAGAATAGAACGGTATGCTCATGACACCATTCTCTGAAGAGATGGTGAGAATTGCGATGTTCCAAGTTGAACATAATATATCTACAGTTCGTGATGCCTTCCCCGCAAAATGCTATCAAAATTTCTGAGATGTCATCAAGACTCACATACTAGAGTTTTTCAATTATCTTCATCCCGGTCAATTTGACCTATTCAGGCTTAATTTTTGCAAAATCATTTTATTGCCGAAGATTAAGAAGGGTGAGTGGATCTAGCAATATAGACCCACTAGATGATACCCCGCGCATTGCTGCAGAACCTTGTTAAGAAAATATATTAATATGTGCTACAAATTCAACTAAAACTAATGCAATAAAAGGGTAGAATTGTCCTTGATTTAGTTTATTTTGAAAATTGTAAACGTAAAGTGTGTAACGAAATGATGTATAGATAAGTGCAAAACTTTAAAGTGTGTAAAGAAAATAGCATTCCGTACTATAATTTCGTCTAGGGCCGATCGACCCTCTCTCTTCTCTTCTCTTCTAGGGCCGATCAACTCTAGGGACGATCAACAGGAAGATGCGAAAATAGATCAGCCCTCTCTGTTCTTTTCTAGGGCCGATCGACAGGAAGATGGGAGAGGGCCGATCTTATCTCTCCATGCATACATGTAACTATCTTTTTCTTGTCTTCCATCTATGGTATAAAGGTTTGGTCTGAAGGCGTTGAAGGAGTCCCCTGCACGCATGCACAATGTTGACACGTACACATGTTCCTTTTAAACACTTGCATGTTCATCTGCTATTTTTCATATGAAGATGATGATGTAACATGTACTACCTCTAATTTTGCTTCACTTTCACTGAATTATTCAATACTAAGCACTGACATTTTTGGTAAATCTATAGTGTTCTCCTAAGATGACGAGGCTGTGAATCTGAAAATTTTGACTCCTAAGCCACGAAACCACATTTATGCGAAGCCATCAGATATCTGAAGCCAAGAACCGTGCGGTTTTCTCCTTGAAATGCAAAAAATATGGGTTAGCATTCAATCTACCATATTCATTATATTTGTGTGCCTAATCTGCTGTCTTCCCTAAATAGTATGATTGAAATATTAACAGCACATTTATTCTCAAGATTGTTAATGACATGGTTGTGCTGTTTGTCAAACATGCAATATTCCAGTGCCTTGAGAACACACAAAATAGTTAATGGAGTCAAGGGGTTGTTCGTCTCCTGGGTAAGCTTGCGAAACCTAAAAGGATCCACATTGTATCCATTTTTACCATCTCTGTCACCGATTTCTTGTGGACATCAAACAGCGAGAAGGTTTTTTTTCAAGATGTTTATGCCTGGTTTGATCAGAAAAAACTGGAGTTCATATTTATTGTATTTTTATTTTGGTACACAGATTTTTGGCACACAACAAAGCCTCCACCTCTGATTGGTTTGATCACTAAAAACTGGTTAGATGTCGCTGCTAGCGTGGTCGCTTCTCCCCACTGCCGCTACCAGAACGCCCCACCTGCCTCCACCTCCGTTGGCGCTATCAAGAGCCTCGACTACAAGGAGCAGGTATGCTCTATGCAGCAATATTTTCTTGGCCCTTCTGTTTATACATGATTTTTCTACTGTTATGTGCAGAACCGAGTTTCTTATGTTTGCTTGTAATGCCCTTCCTTGTGGAATGTATAGCTCTCTCATCCTGTTGCCGACGTGAATCCTAATTTGTTGTGATGTTATGTTAGGAAATATATGTGATGATAATCATGAGAAGAAGATTGTTAGTCATAACTATGCATATGTGCTAGATCAGATTAATGTCTAACAAGATGGATCTTTTGGGGTGCTAAATCAGACACAACATATTTTTGGGGTGCTAGACCAGATTAATGTCTAGGTATATGTTTAACACACTTAATCAATACTTTTGCAACTGGGAAGCAAAATCTAAAGTTCAGTTTTAGTTTTTTCATGTGTTTCAGATTTTGCAACTGAGAGCTGGTCATACCTATCTTGCTCAGTTTGAATTTGTTCCATGTGTTACTCTGTACGTCTCGACAAAAATTAATATGAAGGAGAGTATTATGGCGCTGCTAGAAGGAGGGCGCGAGAGGGCCGGCTGGGGGCCTTTTTGCCCACGGCCGGACAAGAGGGAAGGGATTTCCTTCTTAATTCTTGCTTGACTAGATTGATACATCTCCTCTCTTTATATAGAGAGGTTTACTTGACTCCCAAGAAAGGTTTACTTGACCCCTAAGCAAGCGACCCTTATCTCTAATTAATCCTAAGACTAACGGGCCCATTAGGCCCGTTACGTACTCTAACACTACACCCCACCTGGACACGCAGCTTGTCCTCGAGCTGCAGCCTAACCAACTTATAACCATGAATCGACGCAACACAAACCTAACACCTAAAAACAATCCTTTTACATCTCGGCTTGTGTTGTTACTCTCAACCAGACTGTGGCACTTTATTTTGGACGTGCACGTGTACGACCACCTAGATCCCATGGACACCACCTGGAAAAAAGGAGTGCATGTGTATGGTTGTTGGTATGCACTGCACAGGGAAGAGTGGAGGGCTTGCGATGGAGAATGTCGAGGAGGGGTGTGCCCCCCCCCCCCAACCGCCGATGTTGCAGACTTTGAGGTCGCTGCCCACGGGGAGAACAACATGCCCGCCGCCCGTGGGGGAAACCGCATACCCAAGATCCCCGACGCAGCGGACGAGATCGAGGTCCTTTGCGCAGCGAAGGGCAACTTGGAGGAGCGGCAGCTGCAGACCATGCATCTCCCGCACACGCCGACGCGCTAGGAGGCCGCGCGCAGCAGCATGCAGACTCACTGCCGCCGACACGTGGCGGGTAGCGATACAAGACGGAAGCGGTGACGGCGACGGCGGGGACTTGATCTCCTGGATGTGGACGCCCTGGGATGGCAGCGGCGCTGATGGGAACAAGGTCGTCGCAGTCTCATCGTAGGGCATCCCATACTGGGCGGCGGAGCTGACCGGCGGAGCGCCGGGCAGCGGCAGCGGCTGCTGTGGCGGAGCGTCGGGCACGGCGGAGGCCGCCAGGAGCGGCGGCTGCCACTGCAGCCAGGGCTGGGCGGTGGTGGCGATGGATGGCAGCTGCAGCGGCCCGGGCAGCGCAGCGAAGGCTGCCTGGTGCGGCGGCAGCCACGGCAGCCACGGCGGCGCGGGGGCGGCGATGGGCGGCACAGCTAGGGGCGGCCCGTAGGACCCGGCCAAGAACAGCTGGATCTCCTGGACCGCCTATGTTAGGTCCCGCAGCACCCCGAACACCTCCTCCGGGGTGAGGATGGCGGGGGCGGGGGCGACAGAGGATCCCGGCGCGGGCAGGAGTGGGGTGACGGTCGTGGTGGTCGCCGGAGGCGACGAGATGACCGGCAGCGAAAGAGACGGGCTTGGTGGCGGTGAAGACATGATTGAACCGAAGCTAGCTGATACCAAATTGTTATGGCGCTGCTAGAAGGAGGGCGCGAGAGGGGTGGCCGGGTGCCTTTTTGCCCACGGCCGGGCAAGAGGGAAGGGATTTCCTTCTTAATTCTTGCTTGATTAGATTGATACATCTCCTCTCTTTATATAGAGAGGTTTACTTCACTCCGAAGTAAGGTTTACTTGACCCCTAAGCAAGCGACCCTTATCTCTAATTAACCCTAAGACTAACGGGCCCATTAGGCCTGTTACGTACTCTAACAGAGGCACTTCAACAGATCATGTGCAATTACTGTTAAGGTTGATGAAGCATCTCAACTGTGATACATGACAGCTTGCATGATATATTGATCATTGCTTGTGTTACAAGGTTTCAGTGGTGTTTAATCGAACCAGAGAGATACTATAGGGAGGTTGAGTTAGAGAGATAAGATCAATGAGGTTGAGATAGAGAGATAAGATCAATGTTAAACAGAACATGTATCTCTACATATTCTGTTAGATGTACTGCCAATTGTCTCATGGTGTTATATATATGATAAAATGTCTATGCTATTATCACAAGTTCCAAGTATCTTTCGGACGTTCCTTCTTTTCAGTGTAAACTATAGAACTTATTGTACAATTACATTTTACACTTCATTAAAATTACACACTTTGGAACCTTTTGTCTAATAGTTGAATCCTTTTTTTCAGGTGAGCATTCCACTATTTTGGCTTGTCATATTGTTAAATGACTGTAATCTGAATATGGGACTTCTGAGCAACCGGAGGACGGGAAGGAGCAACATCCCTTTGACTTGGGTTGTATCTGAGGTTCTTCGTTCACCGATGTCGCATGCTTTCCCTCCGCGACAGTGATGGTCCAAGGTAATCGATGCAGGCGACCACAGATTCGCCACCGCTGCTGGGTCAATCGCTCAGGTGGACATACTTCCAATCGGGACGCTGCTGGATCCGCTCTATCGTCGTCCCACGCCGTAGTCCTCTGCTTCTCCTCCTCACAGTTCATGTACATCCTGCCTCCATTCTCCAGGTCAGTCATGAGGCACTCCTGATTTTAAATTCGTTGTTTGTTGTTGCATTACAGGTCCTTCAGGTTCGGCGTGGCAACTTTTTCTTGATAACATTTTGACATTTATCCACCAATCGACAAAATTTGGTGCTTATAAATAGGTTAGCTGATTCCCTTCTTCTCATTCTTTTGGATTTTCTGTTCTGATTGTTCAAGTTGGTCTGATGCTTCATTATTTAGTACGGCCGATCTGTGGAGTGCTTGTAAGTGGAAAGTCGGACACGTACATGATAGATTTGCAGATGACACCTTCAGTTCAATAGTCATGGCTTAGTCCCTTCACATTCATTTAGTTTTTAGTTAGCACACTAACAACATATGCGTGTGTGAGCTGATTGGTGCATTTGTTAGGAGCATAACAGTTCAATACTTTTGCATGTGCCACTGCAACTTAGCATTAGTTTCCCCGAATGTCAGATATCTAAAGTTTTGCTAGCATTTGTACCATTAGCAGTCTGGTGCTGTTTTCTTTGTTTTGTCATGGTAAGTAGATGATATGACAAAGCGCCGACATTCTTAACGAGTGCCTTTCTTCTCTCTAGGATTTTTTTCCCTTTCAACCATTTTAGTAAGTTAGTTTCCTCTTTTCCTACACAACCCTTTTGTATAGCTTTCTTTTGTTTCTTGCTATGTAGATAAAAAAAATTGGCAGTGTGGATTATCTAGTTCTACAGCCTAAAAATCCATATTTAAGGGGTATAATTTCGTGTTTGGGTCTTGCCATATTCTTCTTGAAAGATATATCCTTCTCTACTTCTTTTGGATTAGTATTATGTAGCCATGACATTGTACTGGGCTGCGTGATGGGACAAAAGAAAACATGGGCGCTGCATATTCAGGAAATATAAGAATATTGTGAAGCTAGAGGACTCTAAGAATGATAATGTGTAGCACCATCTGATTAAGAAAAAGAATACTTCTCTGCAGGATATTTTATGAATAATCATCATAATAATAAAAAATCATGTAACATAGTTTGAAGATCAATTTCCCATTTTTGCATTTCAGTTCCCGGTTTCATGGTTATGTTTCTGGCACACTAATGATAGTTGAGGGCTTGATGCCATTCACATTGCATTAACATTTCTATGGTGTTAATTTTTATGAATGAGGTAGTTAATTAATGTAATTACAAATTATTGGCAAGGGACTACTTTAATTTAATTACTCTCCTCCATTAGTTGCTTCATATAAATGCAATATGAACACATCCTTTTTACTTGTGGATTATGTTTCAAGCAACAAATCTCTTTGTAGTTGGTGCGGAAGTTTCTGTATGTATCTCTTATTTGGGGTGAGCTTACTCTGAAGGGAAAACAATATTATGCATTGTTATTGTGGTCAAGGATTATGTAAACAAAATTCAATTTCATTGAAGTAGTAATTCATGTTGAAAGTCAATGTTCCTCTCTTGCAACTTTGAGAGCTTTTGTATTTTCTCTTTCGATCAAAGTTGGACCAATGGAAAAGTTTGATAATAGCTACTAGGAAACCCACCTTGTTGTGGTGGGATATTGGATTCAATGACTAGAGACTATTAGTAGTTCCCAGGGACGAAGCTAGGAAAAATCAGCACCGGTGTCAACAACTACCCACTATAGGACGTACTATAAGACTGCAATATAAATAATTTTCATGGACAATATGAATAGCGAAAATATACGATGAGCCAATGATATATTTTTTTCTTATATTAAAAAAGATTTTCATACTGAGTATTGGAAGAGAAATGACGTAAAACCACGTGACTACATATTTAGAAACAATTAAGTAAAAAAGATGACTTTGGAGCATATCATTTGCTACTTCCGACAAAGGATGAACACAAGAAACATAGTATATTCATGACAATGATATATTAAACAAACAGTAAAATACAAAGTGACGTGAGACTCACATTTTATAACTTCCCTTCTCGATCTTTTATCTTCTACTTAAATAGATACATGATGACGCCATTTCATACTGGTAGAAAACATATATTTCCAAACATAGCAAATTAGGCACACAAAAAAGATATGATTGATGAGGAGGCGAAGAGACCAAGTTACATCGAGGGGGGCAGTGGCATATCATCAAACCAGATCGATAGAGTTTTGGGCACAACATCAAAGCCATATCGATAGAACTTGTGAGCCTTGTGGGTTGTGGGCTACTACGTTACAAACTTACTATTTTTTTTAAGATTTTACAGGCTGCAATGGCGTAATTGGGTTTAAACTTTGGGCTTCTGTGGTGGGTTGGGGTCAACTGATATTTTGGGCTGGGGTCAGAGACACATTTTGTTCAGGATGTTGTCTTAAGCGTTGCATGGCATTGGTGTCAACTGACACCAGCGCTCACACTAGAGCTCCGTCCCGGGTAGTTCCAACATAATATGAGGTCCTTGTAGTTGACAAGCGTGCTAGGGAATACAAGTGTGATATTTGTAATACCCACCATGTTGTCATGAACAGAGAAAGGCCATAGTTGTGTGCAATGATCGTCAGAGTGGTTACCATGCTGAGAGCAAAACATATATTGGTAAACAATATCATCTTATTCATTATTGTTGGTCTTATATTATCCGCTTTCAATGAAATTGCCTTTAATACTTCATTGTTGTGTTTCTAATTAGAGCACATTCCGTGACTACCTTAAGTAGGATGTTGTTTGATCAAGCTAATGCAGTTGCACCCGAGATGAGGGGGTAGTAAATAGAAGATACTTACTATTAATACCTTACCATGTAGATATTGTATATGAAAATATCAAGTAACTACGATCAATAAATTACTACGCCATTTAAGATCACCAATGATATCACTAGATGACATTTTTCATGGCATTCAGAGATTAATATCCTAGGAGTTGACCGCGGCTGGAGGGGCCTTAATCCTTTTGCGCCAAGAAATGTAGATGGGTTTGCCCAAAATCTTTTGAGCTATGAATAGTAGATGAGGAGTGGTTGAAATGTTTTGTGTTGCCATGGTTCCTCAATGGTAGGAGGTAGGAGTTTTAGTTCCTAAATTGTAACCTATATGGTTCCAAGCCCAAAATTTTGTATTTAATAGTTTGCTACGCAATTGTGTAATGCAATCAAATTTCTGGTTGTGGCACCTTGTAATATATTTTCTAAGGGAACAAGATCATCCATGTTTTTTCTTTAATTAATGGATAATGTAAATATATATGCTCCCTGAGATGATCAGTCATTTGATAGATAGCACCTACAAAAAAAGCATCTAGATGCTACCTATATATCATTTGTAATGCAATGCACAATAAAGTTTCCCTATGTTTTCTTACCACTTCTTTTATTTTATGCATAAGAAGTGATATTATAGTCATTGAATTACATTTCTTATCTAAATAGATTGCAAACAAAGTGAATTCAATTTTTCTATATATATATGAAATTTGACATGCATTACGTTTATATATGCAACAAGTAAAAATAAAAATAAAAGTCTGTGGCAACGCACGGGCATTCAACTAGTCTGTGTAAGTAATATCACATCCAAAATGATTACTTTCCTTAATGACAGACAAAAAATAAGATATTTAATTGATGTATCAACCGGGATGCAATCCTCATTTCCCAGTTCCAAATGAATCCATTTTAGGGGACTTCTAATCAATCTGGGAGAAGAAAAATACAAATTCGAACCTTTTCAGTGGGCTGCAGCTGAAGATCCATGGCGCCTCTGGATCTTGGTGTGTGATGTCCTCCATGTGGTCTATGGCCTCCACGAGTGCAGTATGAGAAAATAGAATCCAAATTAATAGACCTAACCATCAAATCTACTTTCCTCCCACTACTACGGAAAACCTTATACACAGAACTTTAGCAGTAGCGCTGGGTAAAATGGGGCGCTATTACTAGTTAGCAGTAGCGTGGGGCAAAGGGACGCGCTAGTAGCGCTGCCAGGGAAAAGAGCGCTACTACTAAAATTACCGCACCGTTGTCGCCAAGCTAAGTTTAGTAGTAGCGCTTTCCTATGAAACGCGCTAGTGCTAGCTAGTTTAACAGCCAGCCTTATCCCCCCACGTGACCGCCCGTTTCCTCGAGCTGCTGTCTCACTGTGTCGTGGCCGTCGTCCTCCTCCTGCGCTATCGCCCCCTGTCGGTGTCAAAACAGGCGGATCTCGGGTAGGGGGTCCCGAACTGTGCGTCTAAGGTCGATGGTAACAGGAGACAGGGGACACAATGTTTACCCAGGTTCGGGCCCTCTCTATGGAGGTAATACTCTACTTCCTGCTTTATTGATCTTGATGAATATGAGTATTACAAGAGTTGATCTACCACGAGATCGTAATGGCTAAACCATAGAAATCTAGCATGTATGACTATGGTAATGAGTCTCTCCCTTTTCGGACTAAGCCCTCCGGTTTATATAGACACCGGGAGGGTCTACGGTTACCCAGAGTCAGTTACAAAGAAAGGAATCTACATTTCCGGTTGCCAAGCTTGCCTTCCACGCCAAGGAGAGTCCCATCCGGACACGGGTGCAGTCTTCGGTCTTCGTATCTTCACAGCCCATCAGTTTGGCCTATGGCTAACAGGCCGGATGCCCGAGGACCCCTTAGTCCAGGACTCCCTCAGTAGCCCCTGAACATATCTTCTATGACGAGGAGTCCGGCGCGTAGATTTGTATTCGGCATTGCAAGGCGGGTCCCCCTCTTTCCGGATGCTTCACAATGGTCTTCGGATGATCGAGTTCGGCTCTGCAACACAAGTAGCTTATACTTCCACATAGGGCATAATAATTTCTAAGTCCAATCCTCTGGCAACTTTTTACAACATGACATCACGTCAGTCCAGTCATTATTTCGGACCGTTTTTCCCGCCTGCTACCCCACGTTCCGAGACGCGGTTGTCATTGGCACGTCTTATCCAAGCAAAGATCGTGTCCCCTTGTTAAGGGATTCTTTATCAACACGGACGTGGGTAACCCAACCGTCTTTAGGGTACAACTACTTGGGAATAGGCAAGTTTTAAGGCCCGGGAGGAGGCGTTCGATATCCTCGACCTTTATGGAGGAGCACAGACCCGCCTTTCCTCCCCACGCTTGCTTCTTCCTTGACTCTTACTACCTCGGGCTCCAACACCCAAGTCTCACCCTCCGTAAGCCTAGGTCATGTCCGGATCCAGCCGTTAAGGCCGGTGGGTGGCTTCTTCTGTCACAGAGGAGGATATTACGAAGCTTCGGGCAGCACGATATCTGACCATGGAAATCCTCCATCGGCTTCCTGCTGAGGGGCAGGTTATCCCTACCCCTAAATCTGGCAAGAGGGTCGTGTTTGTGTCCCACTTCCTCTGAGGGTTAGAGTTCGCTCTTAATCCCTTTATCCGGGGGCTCATGTTCTATTATGGGCTAGATTTTCACGATATGGCCCCGAACTCTGTTCTTCTCATCTCGTTGTTTAGCGTCACATGTGAAGCCTTCCTCCGAACTCCGCCGCACTTCAGCTTGTGGCTCAAGACCTTCAATGTGAAGCCGCAAGTGACAGAGGGGGAGCAGGCGGAGTGCGGTGGTGCCACAGTGAGCAAGCTTACTAGCGCTCCTTGGCTAAAAGGATCCTTCACGGAATCCTTCGACTTATGGCAGCAAAAGTGGTTTTACACCACCAAGCCCCTTGGTTCCAAGTGGGCAGCTGCACCTGCGTTACGATCCAGCCCTCCAATTCAGCTTGCATCATGGATAAGTAAGGGATTGGACTGGGGGTCAGTTGATGAAGTGCGGACTTTGCAGAGTCGCATCCGAAGCCTTATTAAGAAGGACATCGATCTTGTCAGTGTTATGCAAGTAATGCTAGTCCGTCGGACCCTGCCGTGCCAGCGACGGCCTCTCCACATGTGGGAGTTTAATCCAGAAGGGCCACGGACTCTTCAGCACTTCTTCGGCACGACACACGAAGGAATGTGGAAACTTTCTTCGGGAAACAAAAACAATGGCCGGACACCACCGAAGATGTTGGCCTTGGCTGCAATCATCCGGACACCCGGGCACGTACTCAACTTCCGAACACTTTTTAGTCGAGCGTCCCGTATTAAGATACTGAGTAAACCATCCTTTTCCAGGGCTGGATAAAGAAAGTGGAATGAATCAGGTGTCCGGCCCCTCTTCTTGAAGACTCTGCGGATGCAGTGTTAACAAGGATGTTGGTCCCGACACCATACCAGGTGCCTATGAAGGAGGGCAAGAACAGAGAGCCTAGAGGTGATCCTTATTCCGGAGATAAATTAGACACCGTGTTCTGGGGAAATCAAAGTTTCTTCGCCCAAGGACAAAGGTGTAGGAGAAGCGAACATCCCTTCTTCTCATGGCGAGAAAAGGGCCGCCTCCGAAGATTGGGAGGAGAAGTCTCCCAAGAGAGGCAAAGCGCCGTTGTCGGGCGGCTCGGGCTTCGCAAGCGACGTCGCCGCACAGCTCCATCATGAGGACAATCCTCCAATCAAATCGTATGTGAAGCAGGGTGCTTTAAACATATCCCGCTCCTTTCCTGTTTACCGAAGTAACATATAAAATATGTATATCTTTGTAGTTCAGCGCCCAATGTTCCTCAACAATCCTCTTCCTCAGGAGATCTTCTCCCGGAGATGATGGAGAGTGATACGCCTCCTCCAGCCTCCTCGCCCAACAAAGCAGACGACTTCGAGGTGTCATCCCGAAGGGTTTCTCCTGACCGACAAGCAGTGTAGGGGCGAAGAAGGCATTACTCGAAGGTGGTCCCTCTGTCGCCCAGGGTTCAGGGGCCAACAATGAAGGCCCCGGACTATCCGGTTTACAGTCGGAGACGATTAAGGAGAAGAATAAGCGGGTTCCTTCAAAGGGAGGCCATACTCCTGCGGCGGCTTCCGAAGATCCAGAAGCGCCGGACATGTTGACGGATATGCTGCGACAAGCATCCGACTCAGAGGAACACCATACCCTGATGGGTATGGTGGTCGAGAGGGTTCTATTCGTGAAGAGCGGGTTGAATGAAGCCTTTGCGAGCCTGCTAAGAGGCTTCGAGGTTTGTGACGTGGTATTTTCGACTGTATTTTATTCGCAAAATGCACCTGTGTATAGGTAGTAGCCCCTGAGACTCGGATTGGCTCCCAGGGGGAGGCGGTCAGAGGATCAAAAAGATATGCTCAGGGAATAATCTGATTAATTTGAACGCAGGTTGTGTCCCCCCTGGCAACTGCCCGGAGTACGGAAGTAGACGAACTGCAGCGGAAGCTGGATGTGGCAGGGGATGGTATTGCGTTAATCAATATGCGTCTTGACGAGTCGCAAGGTATGTACTCGGGGCAGTCCCTTCACATACATTTTTGTGATGTAAGCATGACGCTGAAAGTTATATACTGGAATATGCATGGCTGCAGATGGTGCTGCTACCGTGGAAATTCTTTGGGCGGAGCTGGCCCGGGCCAAGGAGCAGGCCTGGTTTGTAATGCAGCTGCCAAAAAGGCATCGGCTGAGTTAAAATCCGAACAAGTTGTGCGGCGCCAAGACGAGGAGAAGATATCCACGATGGCGCTTGAACTAAAAAATGCCGCTAGCCGCTGTGAACTTCTTAAGAGTTCTTCCGATGCGGTGCAATTTTACCAAGCGCGAGAAGGGTATGGAATGGAAAAGCTTTTCTGGTCACAATTTGGCGCGTCAAAGCACCATCTGTTGCTGAATGAACAGATGTCCCAATGGGCCGAGCTTCATAGGATATCCAGCGCCGCCATGAAGAACGTCATAATCCGGTTATGGCCAACTGAGCCTGTTCCGAATAGCTACTTTGGCTTGGTGCAGCGGCTTGTTGATGTGGTGCCATGTATCAACATTGTGAAGCGGTCGGTGTGCATTGAGGGTGCACGGATGGCTTTTGCCCGAGTCAAGACATGCTGGGGGAAGATGAAGGTCATCGATATTGCAGCGAAGAGTCCACCCCAGGGCAAGGACCATTATGCACCGGAGCATTATTTTGAAGACGTTTTAGAGGCTGCTCACCTGATAGAGGGTCAATGCTCGAAAGACATAATATTCGAGTGAGGTGTATGGGAATTGTAAAAGACAATTTTATAGTTAATCTATTTTTATGTTTTGCTCGAAAGCTTGTGTTCCTCCTGTGCGGCCATTTTTATATAATCTGAAAGTTTTCTAGTCATCGGCTTCAGCCCCCTCGTAGGAAGTACGGGGGTGTTCGGAAAAGCATTTGATCACTCTTGACCCAACTTCTTGGTCCATGAAGGAGGTGAAAATGCGGCGAACAAGGCAATCAGACTATAGGGTGTTAACACTTTCACTTAGCCATAGGAGTTTTATGGTGGGTCTATGATATAGCCCCTGGTATGTACGCGACTTATTTTTAGTATGATGCGATGTACAGATGATCTGATAAAGATCCTTTGTATAACACGGAGAGAATCACTAAAGATTCCGATAAGTCATCGAGTCGTTGACCAGCTCTCGCCACATCATGACAGTTAGTTTTCGGCTTTCTCTAATGAGGTGCTTGACCAGATGAACTGAAAGCACAATCGCAGTAGTTCTCCCTTTACTACCCTAGCCGATAGAGCGAAACGTAGTGTAGCAAGCACAGGAGCCGTGCAACCCAACTATTGACCCAAGACATGATTCGGAGCTGATGCATATAAGGCCAAACTCGCGATGCTAAAGTGCGCTATAAAGTTGTTCAGACTTGCCGGCAACTCATTTGTTCCCATACCGAGCCCCTGGCAAGTTATGCCGAGGTGTGTGTGTGAAACAAGCACAGGAGCGAAAATTCAGGTCGATTAATAAAAAGTTGATACTGGACACTAATTACGTGTACTGGGAGCTGAGTGATATGCCAATTATTATATAAATAACAGAGCAGCAACCCTGGCTATCTGACGTGCCAAGGGTCGAAGGCTGAGGAAAAGGGCACTTTACAGGCTCGCAATAGAGAGCTCGGTCTACAAAAAGGTTATTTTGGACCTCGTGTTGCACGTCTGCGCTGCCTGTCCTCGGTTAGGGGATTCCTTGACAGGGATAAACCCTTGGATGATTGTACGAACCCGAACTCTGGTATAGTCCTCGGGGTGACCGGCCCTTGAGCTACCTGTGGAGGGGATAATAAAAAGGAAAAAAAGGTAGTTAGAAAATTAGGGGGTGGGTGCAAGCGCACCTGTGTTGTGCTTCCGCCGGTGCCCAGGGTATTTCAAGTGCATAATTATGTATGTGCGGTACCCACTTTGAAGGCATATTGCGCGAACGACGGAAGCTGAATTGCTAGTCCAATATGGACATTGATCGGTCCTGTTGAATGGAGATCGGCGGCGTGATTGCCGACGTGGTATGCGGCGTGATACGGCCGCTATGTAGTTCGGCTGAGGTAGCCGTAGTATGATCTCCTGTATGGAGGGAATGTTTCGTGCGATCACCTCTAGGGGTGTGTGTCACGCATACCATGTTTACTGTTTTTTCTTTGGGGGGAAATTGCTTCTGACCCCCGGTATTTTGTTGGTGGATTTCTTCGTCCTCCCTATCGCTGGGCGGCCTCCTCCCCTTGTGTTTAGTGTTGAGCTTGCCGGCCTGCTTGAAGACCCAACAACTTCTATTGGTATGATTAGCTGGTTTATCGGGGTGGCCGTGAATCTGGCAGGGTCGATCCAATATCCTATCTAGAATGGATGGTCCATCCCTGTTTGCCTTGAATGGATTTTTCCGTTGACCGAATTTGGGACTGCTGAATCTGGCGTTGACCGTTGTGTCGCGTGATCTTTCATTATCATCGCGACTTTTGTGTTTGTTGCGTCGTGGCTTGCCATTGCTGTCTTGGATTTCGGAAGTGCCCGGGCCGCAGGCGCTGTTGCTTCTACGAGCGAGCCAGCTGTATTCTCCTGCGCAAAAGCGGGTTATTAGAGCAGTAAGGGCTGTCATGGATTTAGGTCTTTCTTGGCCGAGGTGGCGGGTAAGCCATTCATCCCGGACGCTGTATTTGAAGGCAGCAAGGGCTTCCACGTCCGAACAGTCGACGATTTGGTTCTTTTTAACTAAGAACCTAGTCCAGAGCTTCCTAGCTGACTCTCCGGGCTGCTGGACAATGTGACTTAAGTCATCGGCATCCGGTGGCCAGACATATGTTCCTTGGAAGTTGTCATGAAAGGCTTCTTCCAAAACTTCCCAGCTGCCAATAGAATTCTCCGGTAGACTGTTTAACCAGTACCAAGCTGGTCCTTTGAGTTTTAGTGGTAGGTATTTGATGGCATGAAGGTCATCTTCGCGGGCCATGTGTATATGGAGGAGGAAGTCCTCAATGCATACCGCGGGATCCATTGTTCCATCATATGATTCAATATTCATGGGTTTAAAACCGTCTGGGAATTCATGCTCCATTACTTCATCTGTGAAGCAAAGAGGGTGTGCGGCTCCTCTATACTGGGCCACACTGCGACGTACTTCCGATGGCATCTGTTTGCAGTTTTCGGCCCGGGCGTGGCTGGGTTTGTCACGTTCGAATAGGTAGCCGTCGTCGCGTGTCGAGGCATGTCCTCACGATCCATAGATCGATCTTATGTGTCCTGCTCTACTGTCCAAGTCATGTCGACGGTCATATGTACAACCCCGAGCTGTTTTATTCTTGCCTTTACAGCGAGGTGGGGCGGTCTGGTGTTCGGCTTGAGTTGCCACTTTATCCTGACCGTGTGGTGGTCGGTCGGCCGCGTTATGCGATGATGGTACGGGCTCCAGCACCTCGTCATCGAACTAAGGTAACAATTTGTGCTTCGGGTAATTTTTGGCTGGGTCGTTGAGGCCGTATTCTTCGGCGGCCAGGACGTCGGTCCATCTATCATTGAGCAGATCTTGGTCAACTTGAAGATGCAGCAGCTTCTTTTTCAGGCTCCTTGCAGTGGCTATTAGTTGACGTTTAAAGCGCTCCTGCTCGAGAGGTTCTTCAGGCACGATGAATTCTTCGTTGCCGAGGCTCTCCTCCTCCTCGGAGAGCGGAAGATAATTGCTATCCTCCGAGTCTTCGTGTGTGTCCTGTTCATCGGGGCTAACGTGCCCGTCCTCCCATTCATCCTGTTCGGAGATTGCCCCGACAGGGTCTTCATTGTCTTCGGCTCCGTCCGGAGTATTATTTTCTCCGGTGCCGGTGTTGTTGTTTTTTGTATGACATGATTTAGACTGGCGCCGCTGACGCTAGTGCCGGGGCTGTGTCTCAGGAGGTTTGTTCTCAATTGGATCCTCCTTGTCGTCGTTGTTAGTTTCTTTAGGTGTATCCACCATGTATACGTCATGTGAAGAAGTGGCCGTCCAGCGTCCTGTAAGCGGCGGGTTTTGGCCCTGCTCTTCGTCGGCATCGTCGTCCATACTGTCGATGTCGTTGGAGCTGTAATCGAGCACGTCGGTTAAGTCTTCGACAGTGGCTATGGAGTGGGTGGCGGGTGGGAAGCTGAATTCTCCCCCATCACCAGCCTCCAGTTCAAACCGGACATAATTCGGCCGTGAGTCCCCCTCCAGGGACAGATTCTTTAATGAGTTTAGCACATCGTCGAAGGGCGAGTGTTGGAAGATGTTTGCGGCGCTAAACTTGAAGATCTATAAGTGATCAAGTTCAGCGTCCGCGGATGCACATGGCTCAGAATTTATGACCAGAGACGAGTCCAGAGTTCCGATGACAAAGACATCGTGTGACTTTAGGTATATGTTCGGCTCCAATGTCGTGGGATCTGTGGCCTCCGGGGTGGGGTTGAGCCTCCTGTCCTTGGATGGCACAATATGCTCCGGATCTATAGCCAGAGCAGTTACAGGAGCAATCTCCTGGATGCGGTCCGATGACAGATTTTGGTCATGTTCATTGGGGTGACCAGGAGCGATTGTCGCGGTCTCAAATCCAGTGAAGATCAAGTCTCCACGGACGTCCGCGACGTAGTTCGAGCTTCCGAATCTAACCTGATGGCCAAGGGCGTAGCTATCGATCTGCTCCAGACGGCAAGGTGAGTTGGCCCGCAGTACGAAGCCGCCGAATATGAAGATCTGTCCGGGGAGGAAGGTTTCTCCTTGGACAGCACGGTGGAACTCTCAATGAAAGCACCAATGTCGGTGTCAAAACCGGCAGATCTCAGGTAGGGGGTCCCGAACTGTGCGTCTAAGGTTGATGGTAACAGGAGACAGGGGACACAATGTTTACCCAGGTTCGGGCCCTCTCTATGGAGGTAATACCCTACTTCCTGCTTGATTGGTCTTGATGAATATGAGTATTACAAGAGTTGATCTACCACGAGATCATAATGGCTAAATCATAGAAATCTAGCCTGTATGATTGTGGTAACGAGTCTCTCCCTTTCCGGACTAAGCCCTCTGGTCTATATAGACACCGGGAGGGTCTAGGGTTACCTAGGGTCGGTTACAAAGAAAGGAATCTAGATATCCGGTCGCCAAGCTTGCCTTCCACGCCAAGGAGAGTCCCATCCGGACATGGGTGAAGTCTTCGGGTCTTTGTATCTTCACAGCCCATCAGTCCGGCCTATGGCGAACAGGCCGGACACCCGAGGACCCCTTAGTCCAGGACTCCCTCACCCCCATCGCCGCATTGCCGCCGCCACCGTTGCCACCATCCTCCGGCCTCGGTAAGCCTCCTCCTTCTCCTCTCCCTCCTCCCTCCTCCCTCCTCTAGCTACCCCTCCTCCCTCCTCCGTCCCACTCCTCCTCCCCTCGTCCCTCCCCCTGCTCCTCCCTCCGCTAGTCGCACCTCCATCAACAACACCTCCTCCCTCCATAGCCCCTCCTCCCTCCATAGCCCCTCCTCCCTCCATAGGTTTAGTTGATAGTATAGACACGTAGAATGTAGGTTTTTTCAATAGTATAGATAGGTAGAATTTTGTAGAATGTACGTAGAATTTAAATGGTTATAATAGAACTAGTTTATTTATAGTAAGTGCTTAATAGAATTAGTTGAATTAGTAAGAAAATTAATTATTTTTATTTATAGTAAGTGCTTAGTTGAACTAGTTGAACTAGTTGAATTAGTAAGGAAATTAATTATTTTTATTTATATTAAGTGCTTAGTTGAACTAGTTGAATTAACAGAACTAGTTTACTTTTAGTAAGAAAATTTAGGTATGGAAAATTTAATTATTTTTGTGTCATTATCACTTTGTCATCAAAGAATGTTATATCAGATTTGATGATTTAAAATTTTACTCGGTGGAATATGCAGGCTTTGTAGGGTCGTGTCTCCTTGGAGTGATTGTCATCCAAGCTACCTCTACTTCCTCGACACCCGACTCGGTCAGCTAAAAGTCCACCTCCTCCTTCTCCACTCCTCGGTGTGTTGAATAGAGTAGAACTAGGGTATTTAGTCGGTGACCTCATGTGCGAATGCTTATGATAATTGATCCGGATGGAATTGCAAGTTTAACCATCGTTGTATGTGTATGAACATCTTTGTATCACAGGGAAAATCCAGTGGCCTATGTTTTGGCGGAGTGTTGATTCATTTCCATTCCGACAAATTTCAGGCGCCTGATATGTCCTATTTTAGCAAAGGTCATGCCGGATTTTTCCCTGAATTTAAGCATGACTTGTGCTAGAATATGTAGGAAATATCGAGTGCCGCGGATTCGGGTGTTGAGTTTCCTGGTAGTTGCCTTCGATCGATTTTCAATTAATGTTGCAACTATGAACATAGGAAATGTCTGACGACGAAAAGGATCTCGGTATGTGTGAATACTGCGAAGACGAGCACGGCCTGTGCGACGGAAATTTCCTAGTTGATGGTAGGCGCTTTAACATCAAACTGGATGAGACCTTCAAAGTGGATACAGTAAGTCACAACGACAAGTCTTTTTTCATAATGAAGCATAATTCTGCTTCTTTTGCTTCAACTTATAATTTTAATTTTTACTATTCTACTAGTGTATCCCCTGCCATGCAAGAATCTTTGTCTTGGATAAGATTGATTTCAGTCCAATGGAAACTATGGAGGTAAAGAGAGTTCACTTGAGGACCGAGCATGGTTATACTTTTGCCGCAAAATTATACAATGCAGACACCTACACCTACTTTGAATGCAAAAATTGGAGAGCACTATGCAAGGCTTATGCATTTGAGCCTGATATGCTTACCACCTTTGATATTCGTCCAGAAGATGATATTGAAGATAATATCGACATCTGGGTAGATGTGGAGGCGCCTCCAGTTCTACCATTATGTGAGTTTCTCAATCATACTTATGTCTTCCATATTGTTTATTCAAAAATAGTTGACAACTAATTTCTATTGACAGCTTATTTCCATTCAAGCAAACATGCCTGGCGCTTGGTAGACATGACCTACCACTATCCTAGGGCTGAACTAAACTGCGAGGAGATAAGTCATTATGTTTCATGGCTTGAGGATCTTGATACTGTCAAGACAAATTATTTCCTTGGACTTGAAAATCTTAGTACTCAAAATGTGCGACCAATAGTGTTCGTATTGAACTACGGTCACATCTATTTAGGAAAGATGGTAAGATTTTTACTATTTGTCCTTAGTGCATCTTTTGCATACATTATTTTTTAAGCTAAACTTCATTGCTAAGTATGTTACTACTGAAGGAAATATGCCCTAGAGACAATAATAAAGTTATTATTTATTTCCTTATTTCATGATAAATGTTTATTATTCATGCTAGAATTGTATTAACCGGAAACATAATACATGTGTGAATACATAGACAAACATAGTGTCACTAGTATGCCTCTACTTGACTAGCTTGTTGATCAAAGATGGTTGTGTTTCCTAGCCATAGACATGAGTTGTCATTTGATTAACGGGATCACATCATTAGGAGAATGATATGATTGACTTGACCCATTCCGTTAGCTTAGCACTTGACCATTTAGTATGTTGTTATTGCTTTCTTCATGACTTATACACGTTCCTATAACTATGACTTTATGCAACTCCCGTTTACCGGAGGAACACTTTGTGTGCTACCAAACATCACAATGTAACTGGGTGATTATAAAGGAGCTCTATAGGGGTCTCCGAAGGTACATGTTGAGTTGGCGTATTTCGAGATTAGGATTTGTCACTCCGATTGTCGGAGAGGTATCTCTGGGCCCTCTCGGTAATGCACATCACTATAAGCCTTGCAAGCAATGTAGCTAATGAGTTAGTTACGGAATGATGCATTACATAACAAGTAAAGAGACTTGTCGGTAATGAGATTGAACTAGGTATTGAGATACCAACGATGGAATCTCGACCAAGTAACATACCGATGACAAAGGGAACAACGTATGTTATTATGTGGTTTGACCGATAAAGATCTTCGTAGAACATGTAGGAGCCAATATGAGTATCCAGGTTTCACTATTGGTTATTGACCGGAGACATGTCTCGGTCATGTCTAAATAGTTCTCGAACCCGTAGGGTCCACACGCTTAAAGTTAGATGACAGTTATACTATGAGTTTATGTGTTTTGATGTACCGAAGGAGTTCGGGGTCCCGGATGAGATCGGGGACATGACGAGGAGTCTCGAAATGGTCGAGACGTAAAGATCGATATATTGGATGACTATATTCGGACATCGGAAAGGTTCCGAGTGATTCGGGTATTTTTCGGAGTACCGGAGAGTTACGCGAATTCTCCAGGGAGAAGTATTGGGCCTTATTGGGCCATACGGGAAAGAGAGAGGGACTTCCTAGGGCAGGTCGCGCCCCCCCCAAGGCCTAGTCCGAATTGGACTAGGGGGAGGGCTTGTGCCCCCTCCTTCCTTTCCTTCTCCCTTCCCCTTCCTTCTCTCCTACGCCTACTAGGAAAGGAGGAGTCCTACTCCCGGTGGGAGTAGGACTCCCCCCTTGGCGCGCCCTCCTCCTTGGCTGGCCGCCTTCCCCCCTCGCTCCTTTATATACGGGGGCAGGGGGCACCCCATAGACACAACAATTGATCTCTTGATCTCTTAGCCGTGTGCGGTGCCCCCTCCACCATAGTCCTCCTCGATAATATTGTAGCGGTGCTTAGGCAAAGCCCTGCGACGGTAGAACATCAAGATCGTCACCTGATACGTCTCCAACTTATCTATAATTTTTTATTATTCCATGCTATTATATTACCCCTTTTGTATGATTATGGGCTTTATTTTACACATTTCTATCATTTTTGGGACTAACCTACTAACCGGAGGCCCAGCCCATATTGTTGTTTTTTTTGCCTATTTCAGTATTTCGAAGAAAAGGAATATCAAACGGAGTCCAAATGGAATGAAACCTTCGGGAGCGTGATTTTTGGAACGAACGTGATCCGGAGAGCTTGGAGTGCAAGTCAAGAAGCTTCTAACGTACTTCTTCCTCCTATATATACCTACGTACCCCGAAAACATCCAGGAGGACTACGAAACACAATTTCCACCGCCGTAACCTTCTGTATCCGCGAGATCCCATCTTGGAGCCTTTGCCGGCACTCTGCCGGAGGGGGAATCGACCATGGAGGGCTTCTACATCAACATCCTTGCCCCTCCGATGAGTTGTGAGTAGTTTACCACAGACCTACGGGTCCATAGTTATTAGCTAGATGGCTTCTTCTCTCTTTTTGGATCTCAATACAATGTTCTCCCCCTCTCTTGTGGAGATCTATTCGATGTAAACTCTTTTTGCGGTGTGTTTGTCGAGATCCGATGAATTGTGGGTTTATGATCATGTTTATCTATGAATAATATTTGAATCTTCTCTGAATTCTTTTATATATGATTGAGTTATGTTTGCAAGTCTCTTCGAATTATCAGTTTGGTTTGGCCTACTATATTGGTCTTTCTTGCCATGGGAGAAGTGCTTAGCTTTGGGTTCAATCTTGTGGTGTCCTTACCCAGTGACAGAAAGGGTTGCAAGGCACATATTGTATTGTTGCCATCGAGGATAACAATATGGGGTTTATATCATATTGCATGAGTTTATCCCTCTACATCATGTCATCTTGCTTAATGCGTTACTCTGTTCTTATGAACTTAATACTCTAGATGCAGGCAGGAGTCGGTGGATGTGTGGAGTAATAGTAGTAGATGCAGGCAGGAGTCGATCTACTTGTTATGGACGTGATGCCTATATACATGATCATGCCTAGATAATCTCATAACTATGCACTTTTCTATCAATTGCTCGACAGTAATTTGTTCACCCACCGTAATACTTATGCTATCTTGAGAGAAGCTTCTAGTGAAACCTATGGCCCCCGGGTCTATCTCTTATCATATTTGCTTTCAATCTACCTTTATTTGCATCTTTACTTTTTGCATCTATATTACAAAATACCAAAAATATATTTATCTTATCATACTATCTTTATTAGATCTCACTTTCGCAAGTGGCCGTGAAGGGATTGACAACCCCTTTATTGCGTTGTTGCGAGTTCTCAGTTTGTTTGTGTAGGTGCGTGGGACTTTTGAGGAGCCTCCTACTGGATTGATACCTTCGTTCTCAAAACTAAGGGAAATACTTATGCTACACTTGCTGCATCACCCTCTCCTCTTCGAGGAAAACCAAGGCAAGCTCAAGACGGAGCAAGAAGGATTTCTGGCGCCGTTACTGGGGAGGTCTTCGCTCAAGTCAAGACATACCAAGTACCCATCACAAACCCATCTCCCTTGCATTTACATTATTTGCCATTTGCCTCTCGTTTTCCTCTCCCCCACTTCACCCTTGCCGTTTTATTCGTCCTCTCTTTCCCAGTCTCCTCCTCTCTTTTCGCTTGCCGTTTTTCTTTTTGCTTGTGTGTTGGATTACTTGTTGCCATGGCACAAGATAATACCAAATTGTGTGATTTCTCGAATACCAATAATAATGATTTCCTTAGTACTCCGATTGCTCCTCTTAATGATGTTGAGTCTTGTGAAATCAATACTGCTTTGCTGAATCTTGTTATGAAAGATCAATTCGCCAGCCTTCCTCGTGAAGATGCCGCTACTCATCTAAACAACTTTGTTGATTTGTGTGATATGCAAAAGAAGAAAGATACGGATAACAATATTGTCAAATTGAAGTTATTTCCATTTTCACTTAGAGATCATGCTAAAGTTTGGTTTTCGTCTTTGCCTAAAAACAGTATCGATTCTTGGAACAAGTGCAAAGATGCTTTTATCTCTAAGTATTTTCCTCCCGCTAAGATCATTACTCTTAGGAACGATATTATGAATTTTAAACTACTTGATCATGAGCATGTTGCCCAATCTTGGGAAATAATGAAATTGATGCTTCGCAATTGCCCTACTCATGGTTTGAATTTATGGATGATCATACAAAAGTTTTATGCCAGTTTGAACTTTGTTTCTAGAAATCTCTTAGATTCGGCTGCGGGAGGCACGTTTATGGAAATCACGTTAGGAGATGCTACAAAATTACTTGATAATATTATGGCTAATTATTCTCAATGGCACACCGAAAGATGTTCTAGTAAAAAAGTGCATCATATAGAAGAAATCAATGTTTTGAGTGGAAACACGGATGAACTTATGAAGATGTTTGCTACTAAAAATACTCCTCTTGATCCCAATGATATGCCTTTGTCTTCCTTGATTGAGAATAATAATGAATCTATGGATGTGAATTTCGTTGGTAGGAATAGTTTTGGAAATAATGCTTATAGAGGAAATTTTAATGCTAGACCATTCCCTAATAATTCCTCTAATAATTATGGAAATTCCTACAATAATTCTTATGGTAATTTTAATAAGATGCCCTCTGATTTTGAGAATAGTGTGAAAGAGTTTATGATTTCTCAAAAGAATTTTAATGCTTTGCTTGAAGAAAAATTGCTCAAAGTTGATGATTTGGCTAGGAACGTTGATAGACTTTTGCTTGATGTTAATTCTCATGAACTTGGATCTTCTTCTCCTAAGCATGATATCAATGAGTCTCTCAAAGTAATGAGAATTTCCATTGACGAGTGCAAGGAAAGAACCGCTAGATTGCGTGCTAAGAAAGAAAACTTTATAAAAGCGTGTCCTTCTTGTCACCGCGAAAATAATGATGAGGATCTTAAAGTTATTGATGCGTCTCCAATTAGATCTATGTTTTGCAATATGAATTTTGATAATTATGGGACTGATGATTCGGAGTCTTTATATCTTAATGCCAAATTTGGTAAAAGTGAGATTGGAGAATCCTCAACTTCTAATAATATTGAACCTTCTATCTCGGACTTCAAGGAATTTGATTATGATAATTGTTCTTTGAAAGGTTGTATTTCCTTGTTGCCATTCGTTGTTAATTCTCCTCATGCTTATAGTCTAAATAAAGCTTTTACCAAACATATTGTTGATGCCTTGATGCAATCTTATGATGAAAAACTTAATTTGGAAGTTTCTATACCTAGAAAACTTAATGATGAGTGGGAACTTACTATAAAGATTAGAATTAAAGATTTTGAGTGTTTTGCTTTATGTGATTTGGGTGCTAGTGTTTCCACGATTCCAAAAACTTTATGTGATATCCTAGGTTTCCATGATCTTGATGATTGCTCTTTAAATTTGCACCTTGTGGATTCCACCATTAAAAAGCCTACGGGAAGGATCAGTGATGTTATTATTGTTGCAAATAGAAATTGGTGCCCATAGATTTTATCGTTCTTGATATAGATTGCAACCTTTCTTGCCCTATTATTCTTGGTAGACCTTTCCTTAGAACGATTGGTGCGATTATTGATATGAAGGAATGGAATATTAGATTCCAATTTCCATTAAAGAAAGACATGGAGCACTTTCCAAGAAAGAAAGTCAAATTACCTTATGAATCTGTCATGCGTGCTACTTATGAATTTAGTGCCAAAGATGGCACTCGCTAGATCTATCCTTGCTTTTATGCCAAGCTAGGGGCGTTAAACGATAGCGCTAGTTGGGAGGCAACCCGATTTTCCTTATGTTTTTTGTTTTTGCTCCTGTTTAGTAATAAATCTTGCATCTACCTTCTGGTTAGATACGTTTTTATCTTTTAATTAGTGTTTGTGCCAAGTAGAACCTATAGGATAACCTACGATGATAGTTGATTTGATTCTGCTGAAAAACAGAAACTTTGCACGCACGAATAAAATTTTGTTAAATTACAGGAACGTGATTTTGCGTTGATTCTTTTTGCTGCTGTTCAATAAACAAATTATCCAGGACTTCCTATTTTGGTAGGAGTTTTAGAGTTCCAGAAGTTTGCGTTAGTTACAGATTGCTACAGACTGTTCTGTTTTTGACAGATTCTGTTTTTCGTGTGTTGTTTGCTTATTTCAATGCATCTATGGCTAGTAAATTAGTTTATAAACCATAAGGAACTTGGAATACAGTAGGTTTAACACCAAATTAAATAAAGAATGAGTTCATTGCAGTACCTTATGTGGTGGTTTTGTTTTCTTTCACTAACGGAGCTTATAAGATTTCCTGTTGAGTTTTGTGTTGTGAAGTTTTCAAGTTTTGGGTAAAGCTTTTATGGACTATGGAATAAAGGGTGGCAAGAGCCTAAGCTTGGGGATGCCCAAGGCACCCCAAGATATTCAAGAATAGCCAATAGCCTAAGCTTGGGGATGCCCCGGAAAGGCATCCCCTCTTTCATCTTCGTTCATTGGTAACTTTACTTGGAGCTATATTTTTATTCGCTACATGATATGTGTTTTGATTGGAGCGTCGTGTATTATATTAGTCTTTGCTTTTTAGTTTACCACAATCATCCTTGCTGTACACACCTTTTGGGAGAAGCCTATTTGATTAGAATTTGCTATAATACTCTATGTGCTTCACTTATATCTTTTGAGCTTGATAGTTTTTGCTCTAGTGCTTCACTTATATTATTTTGAGAGTCTTTTAGAACAGAAAGGTATTTGCAATGGTTTTAAAGTTGGTCCTAGAATGATGAGCATCCAAGTTGGGTATAATAAAAACTATCATAAAAAGTGAATTGGATGCTATGATCAACTTGATGCTTGATAATTGTTTTGAGATATGGAGGTAGTGATATTAAAGTCATGCTAGTTGGGTGATTATGAATTTAAAGAATGCTTGTGTTGAAGCTTGTGATTCCCGTAGCATGCACGTATGGTGAACCACTTTGTGATGAAGTTGGAGCATAATTTTATTTATTGATTGTCTTCCTTATGAGTGGCGGTCGGGGACGAGCGATGGTCTTTTCCTACCAATCTATCCCCCTAGGAGCATGCGCGTAGTACTTTGGTTTTTGATGACTTCTAAATTTTTGCAACAAGTATATGAGTTCTTTTGATTAATGTTGAGTCCATGGATTATACGCACCCTTTCACCCTTCCACCATTGCTAGCCTCTCTTGTATCGTGCAACTTTCGCCGGTACCATATACCCACCATTTACCTTCCTCAAAACAGCCACCATACCTACCTATTATGGCATTTCCATAGCCATTCCGAGATATATTTCCATGCAACTTTCCACCGTTCCGTTCATATGACACGCATTAGTTTTGTCATATTGCTTTTTGCATGATCATGTACTTGACATCGTATTTGTGGCAAGGCCACCTTCATAACTTTCATACATGTCGCTCTTGATTCATTGCATATCCCGGTACACCGCCGGAGGCATTCATATAGAGTCATATCTTGTTCTAGATTTGAGTTGTAAATCCATAAAAGTGTGATGATCTTCATTATTAGAGCATTGTCCTAGTGAGGAAAGGATGATGAAGACTATGATTCCCCCACAAGTCGGGATGCGACTTTGGACTTTACAAAAAGAAAAAAATAGAAAGGCCAAAGAGAAAAAAGGCCAAAGAGAAAAAAAGAAAGAAGAAAAAAATAAAATTGAGAGAAAAAGAGAGAAGGGACAATGCTACTATCTCTTTTTCCACACTTGTGCTTCAAAATAGCACCATGATCTTCATGATAGAGAGTCTCATATGTTGTCACTTTCATATACTAGTGGGAATTTTTCATTATAGAACTTGGCTTGTATATTCCAATGATGGGCTTCCTCAAAAGTGCCCTAGGTCTTCGTGAGCAAGCAAGTTGGATGCACCCCACTTAGTTTCTTTTGTTTAGCTTTCATATATTTATAGCTCTAGTGCATCCGTTGCATGGCAATCCCTACTCACTCACATTGATATCTATTATTGGGCATCTCCATAGCCCGTTGATACGCCTAGTTGATGTGAGACTATCTTCTCCTTTTTTGTCTTCTCCACAACCACCATCCTATTCCACATATAGTGCTATGTCCATGGCTCACGCTCATGTATTGCGTGAAAGTTGAAAAAGTTTGAAATTATTAAAGTATGAAACAATTGCTTGGCTTGTCATCGGGGTTGTGCATGATTAAATACTTTGTGTGATGAAGATAGAGCAACAGCCAGACTATATTATTTTGTAGGGATAACTTTCTTTAGCCATGTTATTTTGAGAAGACATGATTACTTTGATTAGTATGCTTGAAGTATTACTATTTCTTATGTCAATATGAACTTTTATTTTGTATCTTTTGGATCTGAACATTCATGCCACAATAAAGAAAATTACATTATGAATTATGCTAGGTAGCATTCCACATCAAAAATTTCTTTTTTATCATTTACCTACTCGAGGACGAGTAGGAATTAAGCTTGGGGATGCTTGATACGTCTCCAACGTATCTATAATTTTTGATTGTTCCATGCTATTATATTACCCCTTTTGGATGATTATGGGCTTTATTTTACTCATTTATATCATTTTTTGGACTAACCTACTAACCGGAGGCCCAGCCCATATTGTTGTTTTTTGCCTATTTCAGTATTTCGAAGAAAAGAAATATCAAACGGAGTCCAAATGGAATGAAACCTTCGGGAGCGTGATTTTTGGAACGAACGTGATCCGGAGAGCTTGGAGTGCAAGTCAAGAAGCTTCTGAGGAAGCCACGAGATAGGAGTCAGCCCCCCCCCCCTCGTAGGGCGCGCCCCCCTATCTCGTGGGCCCCTCGGGCTGCCACCGACGTACTTCTTCCTCCTATATATACCTACGTACCCCGAAAACATCCAGGAGCACCATGAAACACAATTTCCACCGCCATAACCTTCTGTATCCGCGAGATCCCATCTTGGAGCCTTCGCCGGCACTCTGCCGGAGGGGGAATCGACCATGGAGGGCTTCTACATCAACATCCTTGCCCCTCCGATGAGTTGTGAGTAGTTTACCATAGACCTACGGGTCCATAGTTATTAGCTAGATGGCTTCTTCTCTATAAAGCCCTTGAGAAGGACAGCTGTTGAAGTCATGCCTAACAAAATATACGCAACAAAGTTTGAAGGCTTGAGAAGGATAACCTTACATTACTGGTGAAGACAGGCTCTATAAAGCCCTTGTCCATGCTGATGGGGGGGGGCAATTCAAGAAGTTTAGCACAGAATGTTCTTCATAAGCATTGCCTTTATTCTACATTTTGTTAAGAGTAAATATAGATGTGATAATATACGAAAAAATGGAGAATATTTAAGATAAGATGAAGAGTGATGCTACATAACCAAGTAGCTATAAATGTATGTGCAGCGATACAGGCAAAAGGCACAGCCAAGAGCAATGCACAGCTAAACTTCTTCAGTACCAACCTTATGGTAAGAGTAAATATAGATCTGATGTGTAGAAAATGGAGGGCAAAGGAAAATAAGCTGCAGAGTGATGGTACATGAACAACTACCTGTCAATATAAGTACACTGATAAAGGACAGCATGTACTTACAAGAACAATGCAGAGCTAAAAAAATTCATTGGCATTGGATATATTCTACACTAATGTAACCCTTCATACAAATCAAATAATTTGGAGCGAACAATTGATAAGCAAGCTATCATGCATACTGCTGTCACATAATGAACCAGGTATGTATGCAAGTACAATGATACAGGACAACGGGTACTAACAAGAGCAAAGCAGAGGACAACATATTTGTGATATCTTGTCATTCTTTTCAAACCGGAATTCTTCTTCGAGCAGATTTCCTGCAAAAAAGTTCCGTAAGGCACATGCGGAAAAGTAGAAGTTCAAATTGTCATGTGATTTCATAGGCAGTACCTCATCCTGGGAACGAGACCAGTGCATAACAAGGTTTTTCCATTCAATGTCTTCTAAATTTAGCACAGGAGACTTCACCGGAAATTAGTTTATAGACTTGCCATCAAAGTGTGATTTCCCCAGGTAACACCGATACTGCTGCAATGCTTCCTTGAAAAGCACAAGCAAGCTTTGCTCATCATGACTATCCAGATTGACCCTCACCTAGTTACAACAATGTAATGTAAATCATTGATGTGTTCGATCAGCAGAAAACAGGAAAATAATAACCATGAATAATAGCACTTACACGTAAGTTGGACAGGAAGATGTCAAATTGGTGTTTGTCTTCACTATAATCTTCCCATGATGGGAATATATGCACGTAGTCCCTAAAAACATTGAAAGCATTGTCTTTTAAACTGGGAATAAATGGAATGGGGTTCCAATCTGCAGGAATTGGCCGTCTCTGCAGTTGGGATAGGTCTTCGGCCCGTGGACTTGTTGTACTTTTTGCTGGAGTGGGATTTTTCTGTGGTATGGCTGGTGCTATGGCAAATGAAATCGGTATACCTTTTGCTAGAGTGCAGGTCCTGTGTGGTGGGGCTAGTGGTGTGGCCAGTGAAGTATGGGTACAGTCTGCTGGAGTCGGTCCTATGTTTTGTGTCACTAGTTGTACAGCCAATATAAGTGGGGCGTTGTCTGATTTCTCTGGCACCACCACGTTTTTCAAGGACTTTGCTGGTGCTCCTTCAGGTTCGGCAATCACCCTCTTCCTTTTTGATGTTTGATGCACAAGAACAACATTTGAGTGGAAAAACATGGTATGACGACAGATGGAATATGTATTGATAATAGATGGGCATGGCATCTCGAGTTATATGATGAGTAAACTAAGAATATGGTGGTGCAACAAAGTAGAAGAAATGCAAGACAACATATGCAAGATACGCACAATCAATAAAACCTTCGCAAATTAGAACAGACACCTTGATGGGTGAACAGGACAGGCCATCTGCCTTTGACTCCTCGAGGTTAGAATAGTCATTAGAATGATATTCTGAATGAGAATCAACAGGTGGGGAGTGTACGAGTTTCATTGCTTCCAGAATGGCACTCAATGCCTTGGTGCCAAATTTGTAAGTCATTGCAGTGTTCCACAATATTCTTCTGATGCGCGGATTCTGATATTCACTGTAATTGCGTATAATATCTGAGAACCATGAAAACATAAATAGTTGTGAGATTATCTTTGTAATGCAGATGATATTCCAATATAGGGGCGCCCCTGTAAACACTTATGTGCTATCACTGGATTCTGATGAGAGAGCTCATGTGTTTTGTAATATCGTGCGTGCATTTATATAATCTGGCACAAGTACACAAAAAAATAGGCTCCAGAAGTAAGGATAGCTGGCAGATGATAGGTTCATAATATACTGTATACAGAGTTTATTGCCAAACCATGATAACAAGAGCACACAGCAACTAGGCAGATCATAGTGTACATAACAGGGGTACACCATAACCACGATATATAAATCGGGAAAGTGGAACTGGCTTGAAAATACGGTGTTGTATTGCCGCTAGTAATTGAAAGCCTATCGATCACGTACAGGCCAACACTATCGAACATGGTAAAGAAGAGTAAGCAGATTTTGGATAATAAAATGTTGGTTGCGCAGTGCCCACACAAGCTGAACCAGAGCGCATTAAGAATGCAACTCCCAGCTGTCTCTCGACCATTTCAGGCGGTTGGATGAAGATCCTATGTCTCCTAACCCTTCTTCTTCCTCGTCTCTTAATTCTTCCCATACAGAACACCACACGGGCCGCCGGCCGGACCACCAGCCCCCACCGCCTGTGTTCCTCCGCCACCCCCGCCCCCCACCCACATCAAGTTTTCTTCATTCCGCGAGGCCCCACAACCACCCGATCCCCTTGGATCGCACTGGCGAACTCCGGCGAGCTCTGAAAAATCGAGTGACCCAATTTTGAAATTTAGTCTACTGTGATTTAACTAGTGTGGAATATAAAAGGGGAAAACCATAAGATTGGGAGTATAGTGTTGATCGTTCCATGGCGGATCTGAAGGTGCAAACCGGACAAAGGAAACTTCGCAACCGAGACAAGAAAACAGAGTAAAGCAGTGGCGATCTATTTTCTTGTTGCGATAAATAAGTTGAGCAGATACGAAAGAGTACCGCCTCTGGCGCGGTGCCGTGTATGCATCTGCTGAGAATTTGACGGTGCTGCGGTAGCCTTGGCTGTCGGCGGCGTGGAAGCATATGTAGGAGGGTAGACGGTGGCGGCGGGGCGCGGTGGACGAGATAGTCGTAGGAGCGGCGCCGGCAAGGTGGACAACAGCGGGGATGAAGCGAGAGGACGGGATGCAAGGATCCCGGTCCGAAGGCGTGGATGAGAGAGGTTGATCTCTTGTAATGGATGGCGGCATCGGGGTATTAGCTCCGGCATGGTGGAGGAGGACGGCGGTGGATGGGGTGGCGGACGGTGGCGGACGGAGGAGGTGGAGTGGAGAGGGTGTTTTGGCGCCCACGGAGTACAAATGGGGAAAAGGGAGGTAGAGAGGAAGAGGGGAACCATGTATTCAGGGCGTCTTGTCTCAAATGCGAGGAAATTTACAAACTTAGCCCCCGTTTCAAATTTCTACTACATCACAGCAACATAAGTCGGTTGGGGATAGGACGGTAATCTCGCATACACCGAATATTTGCCAACGAGAGTTTGTTTTTGGCGCCCACCGTGTATGAATATGAATCGGGGAGGGAGTTGATTTCAGCCGAGGGCACACTGTGTTTTGGCGCCCACCGTGTATGAATCCGGGTGAGAGGTGGTTACGTCACGTTTGGGTGAAATTACAAAGCTACCCCTATCGAAACCTATAGAAATCCAGCAGATAGGCTTTGCGTGGCAGGGATAGGCAGTAGTGATTTCCATCTCGCAGATTTTGGTTTCAGGCGGGGTTACTGCGACTTTCCCCGCTTCGTTTAAATTTTGCACAATGCACGTTTACCGTGCTAACTCAATTTGAATCCCGTTTGTATTCTACTATTTTTTCGGGCGGGATCCCTTTTCAATTGGAATTACATTCTATGTACATCATTTTTTTATATATACTTTCAAAAGCACAACACCATTTATACATAAATATGGTTTACAAATGGCATGATCTCAGATTCATAAGGTTGTATGCATCAATTTGGATTTTCAAATATTTGAAACCACTTTATGTTGAAATCCAATGTATGCATTCCTCGCTAACTGTCTCCAATTAATGTGTGTTTCATGCGGGTTTTTTTTAACTTCTCAAACATGTATAATGTGTTTCACACAGGAAACATATAGTGTAATCCCATTTAGACATTAATTGCATATAAACCATGCATTGTTTGTAATAGAAGAATCTATGGATCACCAATATTGATAAACTATATAACATTACACGTGTGCCCAAATTCAAATGAATATGCATGTTGGATACACCAATTTGCGTTATGATATTATTGATGTCGTGATCTCCAGTTTAAATATTTGAATCCCCTTTAATCCAGATATTCGTCTCATATAGCTATCACTCATGCTTATATAGGACTATCTCTCTGGACCTATACGCGTTCATCGTCTCTCAGGCATTTCTCGTGCTACCTGTATGTCGACAATGATCTTTTATCTTCATAACACACTAACGGTACTCTCTCCCTCTACCTTCATCACCCTATCTCTCTCTAAGTATATCTCGCTCCCTGCTATGTGTCTCTAGCTATGATTCTCCATGTGGAATCTCTTTCTCTCACACAAACACAAAACTTTGTCTCCTGGGGTCTCATTTCTCTCAACTATTCCCATGTGTGCCACTCGCACACCCCTCATACAGAGATGTCATTCGCTCCTTAGATATGAGAACCTATGACTCTTCCTCTTCAATATCTCTTTCTCACACACAAACACAAACTCTGTCTCCCAGGGTCTCATATTTCTCCATTGTTCTATTGTATGTCGCTCAAACACACCCTCTCTCCCTAGAGATATCTTGTGTTCCCTCATATGTCTCGCTAGCTATCACTCTCGTTGTGAAATATCTTTCTCTCTCGCAGACACAAAACTCCGTCTCTCTGGATCTCATTTCTCTCTGATATCTGTTTGTATGTGACTCACATGCACCCTCTCTCTATCTCTCTCACACCCACACACATAACCCAGCCTTCTGATCCACTCGACTCCTATCTCTAATGCACACTAGCTTGCATCTTTATCTTTCTATTTATCTGTTTCTCCATCAACCTTCTTTCTCGCCCTCACTCTTGATTCCTATCACGCACACTACATATGTTTCTCTCTACATGCAGTCAAGTGCCCTCTCACACACATATATAACTTCACCCTTTGAACCACCCGACGGTCATCTCCAACACCCAAACTAACGGATGTCCCTCTAGCTAGCATCTCCATCTCTGTATCTATCTGTAGTTTCTCCGTCAACATTTCTTTCTCGCACGGAGTCTTGCTTCCTATCACCCACACTATATATGTCTCTCCATACATATGCATTTATAGGTTGATCTCTTTTGCACAATCGTTGCGCCTCACGCCCTCTGCTCGCCGTAGATGCATGCTCTAGCCCATGCCACTATCTCTTAAAGACAAAAACACATGCTCAATTGTCGGGCCTTCTTCCCTGCATTCTCACATGCATGCATATTTTCATACCGACCCGTCTCTCCCATGTCGTTGATCTTATGACTTATGTCTTCTTTCTTTTATCTCGATCATGCGCGCGCGCACACACACACATCCCACGTATACATGTATATATACCTCTCACAAATGCACATTCAAGGTCTGTGGGGACCCCGACTCATAAGTCGTGATCACCGAATGCACGTGTAAAGTGATCCCAGAGATCAATGCTCACTGAACACACAGAAGCTGAATAACAAGAGTCTTACATCCATACATACCGTTTTACACAAGTAGGACCATTATGGTCAAGTCTTGAGTATATCATCGCAGTGGAAATCTTCGTTGATAACTTGGACCCATGCCATCTGCCTTAACCCTACAGGCATTCTGACTAGGAAGCGTCCTAGCTCGCATGTTCGCCACCGAAGTGTTCTTCATCACATCCTATTATTTCATGCCTGGCCAATAAAATAACCAGTGGAAAGCCAATGAGTACTTTGAATGTACTCGCAAGCAACCCATGTTTTGGTTCAAGATACAACAATGCATGATATAGGTAAATTTTTGCAGAAAGCTAGTTTTGAGTGCAATGACATGTTCAACAACTTGAAAGACATGCATCAAGAGAATTCAAGCAACCATGAGGACATGTTACAAGTATCAACATAAATAGAGTGGGCACCAACCCATCTCAATCACGTCAAGTCTTTTGACTTGACCCAAGTAGTTATCCAAACACACGCACTGGTTTGTAAACTCTGGACACAGTCTAAGCAGCACCGCCCAACTGTCCTTGACCATGGACACGGCTATTCGAATTGTTTTACACTATGCAGAGGTTGCACACTGTGCCCACAAGATCCGGGGAACTTCCGTGTCATCCATGACCCGCGATACCTCAAGTACCCGGGGTAAGCACCCGATCACTATCTTTCCCTAGACGACACTAAAAAGGAGTCTACTCGTTGTTCCGTATCCTCACGATGTACATCATACGAGACTCACTCGAGATTGTAACATCCGAGAGGGGACACAACAGTGTATCCGGTGCCCTGTAAAAACAGTCATGGCCGCCCTACCTGGCACGACCCCGTCCCGAGAGAGCGCACCAACAACTCTCCCGTTACTAGTAATGCGGGCTCCAAGCTAGTATCGGTCTAGGTAATCAATAATGCCCTTTCCCATATAAGGGTAGAGTGGTTGCGCATGTAAGGTTGGGACAGGTGACAAATCTTAAATCTAATCCGTTTTCGAAAACAACACACACTTTCCTCGGTACACCACTTCGTCATCAAGTGGTTATCCATCTCATCATCTCCCTCGGGCATAAGTGACACCCGACGGGGTTTTCGAAAAGTCCTTTGAAAACACTTTGCCTCCTTCATCATGCATATACCCGTCCCTTTTTGCGTAGCATCTACTTTAGCATCCTATCTACTCCCACCGGCATAACCCTCATAAGAAGGTAGGGTCATGCACAATGCAAGTATCAACGAGGAATTAACGGTGGCAAACTATCAAAGTGGGTACCACCTCATCATGATTCCGTTGCAACAACAATATGGTGCTATATGACATGCATAAAAAGGGTTTCATAGACATGGTCAAAGGGCTGCTTGCCTGTTTCATCAGAGTCTTGAGATCTTCTGGTCCTTCTCCAGGTACTCTGTCTACTTCAGCAACTAACATCGGAAACAATCACAATAAGCAACACAACAAGGCAAGAATGAATGTGCTCTAAAAATCTGAAGTTGACTTTTATTGGATACCTCTGGTCATATGAGGAATGACCAAAGTGATTTCATTGGAAGTGGATCAATGGATATTTCTAAAAATTTCGATATGATGGAATCAAGGGGTTTATGGATTTGCAAGAGGTGTACAGAAATATATTTTTGAAAAATGAGCAAAGGCACCCATTTACAAAGGATGATTTTAGAAGCATCTAGGAATTGGTTTCACTGGATTTGGAATTGAGATGATTTTCCTATGAATTTGCAAAGTTGGCTATATATAAAGAAATAGACCATTATTTGAGGTGATATAGAAAGTATTAGTAAAAATGTTCAAAAACTAAGTTTTGAACTTATAGACATCTAGGATTTTGAATCATGGAATTTGGATCAAAAATGGGCTCTCTGTGATTTTCTAAAGTTTATCACAGAAATAGGAAAAATAGGATGTGATAAATATTTGTGAAGGAAATTCTTTTGTAAAAATGTGACAATAGCACTATGTGGTAGGGCATGATTTTAGAAACTACTAGAAATTTGAATCATCAAATTTGGAGTTAATTTGAATATTCTATGGATTTTACCAGTCCACAGAAAAAGAAAAAGAGAAGGGATTTACCTAAATGGGCTGGATCTAGGGAGGCAGCAGCGTGCACTGGGCGAGACTTAGCGGGGTAGCGCACTGGGCCTAGCCCAGCCTCTCGCACGCGCCTGCTGGGAGGCCACGTCGAAGGCGGCTTCACGGGGGTACGCCTTCGTGCAGGGGAGGCGGATCCGGCCGAAGCCGTTTCCACTTAAACGGACGGGCCCGCCTGCTGGGTCGCTGACATGCGGGACCCAGCGGCAGGTCGTCTTCCACCTACCGCGCGCGCTTTGGCCGCGAGGAGGGGCGGCTCCCGCCGGCGATTGCCGGGGCTACATGGCATCTCCGGCGACGCTCCGCCCACCGGCGTGCTCAGGAGGCCACGCCGCACCCATCCATGTGTTGCACACATGCCGTGGAGGGCTGCAGCAGCGATGGCTTGGGTGGCCGCGGAGGAGGCTGTCGGCCATCTTCGTCCACGAGCGCGTGGTGTTCCCGGGGATGAACGACGGTGATGGAGGGCCTCGAGGTGGTGGTATGAGGGTACTAGAGTGGCTAGGGCGAGAGGAGAGGCTCGGGATAGCCGGAATTTAGGCAGAGCCCGACGGCGGCACTCCGGCCATGGAAGGAGCAGGAGGGCACGAGGGGAGGTGTGGGTTGGTCCAAGGGATGCACAGGAGGGAGATAGAGCCAAAGGAGTGGAGAAGAGGCTCGGGGGTGACCTTAAATATAAGGGGGGCGAGGTGCACCGCGGGGCCGTGCGCCGGCGAGGCTGTTGCCATCGCTGCAAGCCACGGGGGCTCGTGTGGGCGTGTCTGGAGTGTTCCTGGACGTCGACTACGTCGGGAGAGATAGAGAGAGGGAGTGGGGGGAGTTCAGAGGCGCGCGTGTGTGAGCCGCGCCATTGGCGCGCTCGGGCGGCCGGTGTTTGCTAGCACGGAGGCGCGGGGAGGAGGAGAGAGGAAGGGGACAGCGCCGCATCGTGACGCGGACGTCGAGGGGCATTGGTTGGCGTGCTAGGGAGGCCCGAGGTGGCCGGAGGCGGTTGGAAGGGGGCGGCTACAGTGCGGGAGCGCACTGTAGCGCGCTCCAGAGCGAGCCTTTGGCTGCCATGGCATTGTTTAAGGGGCAGGGGCTTGCCCACTAATGTCTGGTAGTGCTAGGGAGAAGTACATAAGTGGGGAAGGGCATTGGATGCCCTGGAGATCCACTGGAGTGAGGAGGGAGGTGAGAAAGGAGAGAGAAGTTGCTGTCCAGGGAGGGAAAGTGGGGTTTTACCCCACCAATAATTGAGCTATGGATTTGCCATTGCTACTGGAGGTGCAAGGGGACTAGGAGGGGCTGTGGTAAAAAGTTGAGGCCATGGAGAAGAGTGGAAGTGGTCAAACATTGCATTTTGGTAAAGCGGCAGAAGGTGTTTGATATTGGTTTGGGCAAGTATATGATCTGCATTTGTCATGAGGCTTGACAGGGTCAAATGGTATGAGAAAATAAGAGGTTCCACCAAGACTGAGTTCATTTGGGAAAAGTTGCCAATGCAACTTTTGTAAACCCTAGAAATCAGCAGAAATGGACTTACCAAGATTTAGTCATGGAAATCTGTTCTCCTTGATTCACCACCTGGTGTAGTGTCATCAATTGGTCATGTGAACATGCTCACAAAAGTTGGGGTCAAGGAGAGAAAGTTGGTAGTACAAAGTTGTTCAAATTTGGTTCTGGACAGGAAGGGTTTTGGGGCACTTTGATCAAGTTAACTTGTTCTCCAACTTGTGCCATTTGGTCTAGATGAATTATTAGACCATTTGAGAATGTTCACAAGGTTTGAGAACATTTGGACATGTTTGGCAATGTAAAGTTGCTCAAACTACAAAATGGACAGAAATGGTTTTGAGGGGTTTTCATGGAGTTATACTATTCTCCATGACATGATACTTGTCAATATCATCAAACATGTCATATGTGACATGCTAGAATTTTCTTGGAATTTTTGGAGAATATTTCCTTTGCAAATATTTCAAAAGCTTGAAATATCCAGAAAGGGTTTTTGAGGGATTTGACCAATATTTTGAACATGACCATGTGTTGAAACTCTTATATATGGACAATATATGTCCACTGAGTCTCCCTAGGTTTTTGTCAAATATTTTTGAAACAATAAAATAATTTTTCCCTATTAAAGACCATTTCTGGCCTTAAGAAAAAGCTTTTAAATAAAATAGGAAAATAACTTTTAAAATTATTTTTTTGTGGTTTCTAGGTATCCTATATCTAATAGGAGTCAAATATATTTCTGGAAATATTTTTACTGCCCTTAATTAAGTACTTGTAGTGCAAACCTCAATTAAGGGGTTTTTGAAAAACTAATTTTTGAAAATACTATTTGGCCAAATTATTTTTGCAAGAAATTATTTTTATTTCCTATACACATGGCATGATCATGGGGAAAGATTTTTGGATAAAGGAGGAGGAGTATAAGAGTTGGAGGATTTATTTTATTTTTAGAGCACTTGCAAACAACAGACAAAAACCAAATCAAGCAAAGACCAAAACACACAAAAGTTTTTGTCAAACCACAATCTATCATGATTTATTAGCTTAAGTGTTGTGCCATGAAAATCAGGGTGTGACAGACCTACCCCCCTTACAAGAATCTCGTCCCCGAGATTCCCAAACTAGGCGCGGAAAGGGATACAGGAACTTGGATCTGGGGTAGTCTTCAAGTCCTCATGTTGCTTCTGCTTCCGTGTAGTGCTCCATTGAGCTTGAAGTACTTGATGGTGTGGCTTCGTGTATGACGTTCTTCTTGATCCAAGTTGCTAATGGGTAGCTCGCAGTAGGTTAGACTGGGCTAGGGGTCGATGGCTCAGTGGTTAATGCCCTCGTAGAGATCGGGCAAGTTAGGAAGTTGGAAACACTTCCGGGGTTGTGATGCATGGAAAGCGTTGTGCACATCAGGTAATTCAGGTGGTAACTCTAGCTGGTAGCTGTCTACTCTTCGTCTCGTAGTGATCTCAGAGGGGGTTGATGAATCTTGGTGTGGGTTCCCTTGGCATGAAAATGCTTGGTTCCTAAGAGAGGAGTGGCTTGCAGATACCCCTAGTCTTCGACGCGGATGTTTACTTCTTGACGACGGTGGTTGGTATAGTTCTTCCTCATTGGCATGGCGGTCTTCAAATGTTCTTGGACTAGTTGAACGGCTCTTCTTCTGTCTTCGGGTGGACAAGCAGGTCACCAAATGATGATGACAACTATCTTGTCTAAGCACTCCATGAAGACTTTGTTCACGGGGTACATAAAGTAGGCTGGGGAATTAATGGTGGTCTTGCTGAGTGTGGGCCAAGGTGGTTCTAGATGTAGTGTCAAGGCCCTAAGGTCCTGATCCGACCATGTTGTACCTTGGTAGGGCTTGAGGGTTTCAAGGATTCTAGGGTGCGAGTGAACGTTTATCCTTGAGCACCATTCCTGAGATGCCAATTGTTCTACTTAGTCCTTCAAACATATTATCTTATACCACCGAAAGCATCAACTCTCGTAGGTCAGCTCCAATCATCACTCATGCTATTATTATCCTCATGAATCCCAATGGGAGGTCTAATAAATCTATACATGTCAACTATTCCAAACTCATATGTATGGCTACCCCTAAAAATCCATGGGTAGAGCATACAGGCTGCTAAGTTTGAATTTAATCACCACAATCCAAGTGCTCAGTCTATTGACCCAAGGTCCATGATAAAGCATCTCTATCCTAAGGAAACACGTCGTAAGCCACTCCAAGATCTTGTTTCCTTCCTATGAATCAAGTCCAATAGCCCATTAACTTTCATTAATCACTACACCATCCATTAATTCCACAAATCCAAAGTCTATGGTGTTCTACATGATCTCCTAATGTTCCTATAATCCCCGAACACTTGAAAGGGATGCCTTACTATAGTCAGTCCACCAATTCCCGTTATTGTGATCTAGTAATACTCCAAGGTCAAGCTCACAAAGATGACTAAATGAATTCCGACAATTAGTCCAATCTCCTAGTTTATCGTCCACCGAGAAACATGGTATCATGATCAAGATCAACAGTCTAAATCCAATTTACTCCAAACCATGTAGACATACTCGGCATCTATATTAAGCTAGAATCACCTACTTAAATCCAAATCTCATGTCCAACAGGAATTTCTACACTTTTCCCTCAAGTCATTATCGTAATATCAACTATCACCTATCAATATCCCCTGCCTAAGACAAATCCAAATACTTCCAAGAATTCCAGCTTGCGATCATAATTGTCCTATAAATCCAATTTACTCAGGGGTAATGAAAGCTATGCTACTCTATAATCATGATCCCACCAAGCTCATCTACCAACATGAAAGCCTTATGATCCACCAAGGAGTCTCAGATAATTCCTCAAGGTCACTGATATAAACTCACCAAGTCATTTGTCCTCAATTCCTATATCCTCAAACTGGTCTTCCCTATGGTATCGTCAGTCCTGGTGCTATATTAGGACGATAATGTGCTTGTTCACTATGTCCACTAGTTCCATAATGAACCCAGTCTTGTGCAAGGTTACAGAGGCTTAACTGGTTGTCTTGTGATTCCGTAGGTTAAGCTCAGGGTTGATGTTTCGGGCTGGGGTATCTTGTGGAGCCTTGTAGGGTATAGGGATAGGGTTCTAGTCTTGAGGTGTAAACACAGCTCTACAGGGTTCCACTTGGTCGAGGAGGCTATAGAAAAAGTCTTCAGTGCTTGCTGGTCGCCGAGGTAGAATTCCTGGTGTATCTTGTCTTGTCGGTCTTCAATTGATGAGAGAGAAGAGAGAGAAAAGTGCCATAGATGGGGAATGCCTAAAGGGGGGTTCGATAGTGCAAGTGCAAAAAGGGCCAAACCAAAGAAACAGGGAAGGTGATATAGTCGCGTACTTGCTGCCTAGGGCAAAAGTGCGACCTATATCAAAACACAAACAAATAAAAACAAGCAACACATAGTCATGGTTCTATTTGAACCATCATACGGACTCGACTGCGCATAGGGGGGTACACGACTCATCCTACCCTAGGGGTTCTCGGACTAAGTAGTCGTGCTTTACTTCGTGCCTCGTGCAGTCTTCTGGGTTTTCCTCAGGTGTTGCTACGTCTCTTGTAGTTGTTCGATGAAACAATCCGGGTTGAGTCTGAAGATTCTCCAACAACTTCTCGCATGTTGATGTGATGGGGTGAAGGTGTCTCCTCGTAACTGGCATTGACTTGGTCTTCTATTGTCTTCTTAATCATGACGATCCCTTTTTGTCTTCTAAGCCGTCGATGGTACCAGGTAGGTAATCCTTTATGCAATGACATTATCAAGGCGTAATAGAGGTCCATCATGTCGGTTACGTTGATGACAACATCGACACCAAGAGCGGGGGATGAGGAGAACCGTTTTCCTGCTCACTATAGTGAGGCGGACCAAATGGCTAGGTTCTCATCCACCGGTGGTTGCCGATACAACAACGGTAGTGACAGGGTTACTCTATTAGCAATGTATATCATGATCTTGCATATCCTATGCCCTGATCATCGTAGGATAAGGTTGCATCATCTTGGGGCAGTGTAAAGGGTGTCACCATTTCCTGGGTCTTCAGGTCCTCATTCCTTGACGATGTATCTTCTGTTGGTATCGTCTTGTTGTGATGTCGCTAACCTTGTGTTCAGGAGATGTGGGTGAACGTCTGGCAAGGCATCTTCCTTCTAGATTATCCACGAGGATTACAAGGAATCCAGTGGTCAGGGGCATAAGGGTTCTAGCGACCAAAGGTTTTGAAGGGGAAGAGATTAATAAGGAAAGTATACCTTAGTTTTTGAAAAACTGAGAAGGGAAGAGAAGTATAGATAGTTTTGAAAACTAGTAGTAGTTTTGGAAATAGTTTTACCCTAACTAACGACCATGCTAACTAAGGCTTCCTACAGTCAGGATGGCTCTGATACCAGCTCTGTGGGGACCCCGACTCATAAGTCGTGATCACCGAATGCGCGTGTACAGTGATCCCAGAGATCAATGCTCACTGAACACACAGAAGCTGAATAACAAGAGTCTTACATCCATACATACCGTTTTACACAAGTATGACTATTATGGTCAAGTCTTGAGTATATCATCGCAGCGGAAATCTTCGTCGATAACTTGGACCCATGCCATCTTCCTTAACCCTACAGGCATTCTGACTGGGAAGCGTCCTAGCTCGCATGTTCGTCACCGAAGTGTTCTTCATCACATCCTGTTCTTTCATGCCTGGCCAATAAAATAACCAGTGGCAAGCCAATGAGTACTTTGAATGTACTCACAAGCAACCCATGTTTTGGTTCAAGATACAACAATGCATGATATAGGTAAATTTTTGCAAAAAGCTAGTTTTGAGTGCAATGACATGTTCAACAACTTGAAAGACATGCATCGAGAGAATTCAAGCAACCATGAGGACATGTTACAAGTATCAACATAAATAGAGTGGGCACCAACCCATCTCAATCACGTCAAGTCCTTTGACTTGACCCAGGTAGTTATCCAAACACACACACTGGTTTGTAAACTCTGGACATAGTCTAAGCAGCACCGCCCAACTGTCCTTGACCGTGGACACGGCTTTCGAATAGTTTTACACTCTGCAGAGGTTGCACACTGTACCCACAAGATCCGGGGAACTTCCGTGTCATCCACGACCCGTGATACCTCAAGTACCTAGGGTAAGCACCCGATCACTATCTTTCCCTAGACGACACTAACAAGGAGTCGACTCGTTGTTCCGTATCCTCACGATGTACATCATACGAGACTCACTCAAGATCGTAACATCTAAGAAGGGACACAACGGTGTATCCGGTGCCCTGTAAAAACAGTCATGGCCGCCCTACCTAGCACGACCCCGTCCCGAGAGAGCGCACCAACAACTCTCCCGTTACTAGTAATGCGGGCTCCAAGCTAGTATCGGTCTAGGTAATCAATAATGCCCTTTCCCATATAAGGGCAGAGTGGTTGCGCATGTAAGGTTGGGACAGTCGACAAATCTTAAATCTAATCCGTTTTTGAAAACAACACACACTTTCCTCGGTACACCACTTCGTCATCAAGTGGTTACCCATCTCATCATCTCCCTCGGGCATAAGTTACACCCGACGGGGTTTTCGAGAAGTCCTTTGAAAACACTTTGCCTCCTTCATCATGCATATACCCGTCCCTTTTTGCGTAGCATCTACTTTAGCATCCTATCTACTCCCACCGGCATAACCCTCATAAGAAGGTAGGGTCATGCACAATGCAAGTATCAACGAGGAATTAATGGTGGCAAACCATCAAAGTGGGTACCACCTCATCATGATTCCGTTGCAACAACAATATGGTGCTAAATGACATGCATAAAAAGGGTTTCATAGACATGGTCAAAGGGCTGCTTGCCTGTTTCATCAGAGTCTTGAGATCTTCTGGTCCTTCTCTAGGTACTCCGTCTACTTCGGCAACTAACGTCGGAAACAATCACAATAAGCAACACAACAAGGCAAGAATGAATGTGCTCTAAAAATATGAAGTTGACTTTTATGGGATACCTCTGGTCATATGAGGAATGACCAAAGTGATTTCAATGGAAGTGGATCAATGGACATTTCTGAACATTTCGATATGATGGAATCAAGGGGCTTATGGATTTGTAAGAGGTGTACAGAAATATATTTTTGAAAAATGAGCAAAGGCACCCATTTACAAAGGATGATTTTAGAAGCATCTAGGAATTGGTTTCACTGGATTTGGAGTTGAGATGATTTTCCTATGAATTTGCAAAGTTGGCTATATATAAAGAAATAGACCATTATTTGAGGTGATACAGAAAGTATTAGTAAAAATGTTCAAAAACTAAGTTTTGAACTTATAGACATCTAGGATTTTGAATCATGGAATTTGGATAAAAAAATGGGCTCTCTGTGATTTTCTAAAGTTTATCACAGAAATAGGAAAAATAGGATGTGATAAATATTTGTGAAGGAAATGCTTTTGTAAAAATGTGATAATAGCACCATGTGGTAGGGCATGATTTTAGAAACTACTAGAAATTTGAATCATCAAATTTGGAATTAATTTGAATATTCTATGGATTTTACCAGTCCACAGAAAAAGAAAAAGAGAAGGGATTTACCTAAATGGGCTGGATCTAGGGAGGCAGCAGCGTGCACTGGGCGAGACTTAGCGGGGCAGCGCACTGGGCCTGGCCCAGCCTCTCTCACGCGCCCGCTGGGAGGCCACGTCGAAGGCGGCTTCACGGGGGTACGCCTTCGTGCAGGGGAGGCGGATCCGGCCGAAGTCGTTTCCACTTAAACGGACGGGCCCGCCTGCTGGGTCGCTGACATGCGGGCCCCAGCGGCAGGTCGTCTTCCACCTCCCACGCGCGCTCTGGCCGCGAGGAGGAGCGGCTCCCGCCGGCGATTGTCGGGGCTACAGGGTGTCTCCGGCGATGCTCCGCCCACCAGCGTGCTCAGGAGGCCACGCCGCACCCATCCATGTCCTGCACGCATGCCGTGGAGGGCTGCAGCAGTGATGGCTTGGGGGGCCGCGGAGGAGGCTGTCGGCCATCTTCGGCCACGAGCACGTGGCGTTCCCGGGGATGAACGACGGTGATGGAGGGCCTCGAGGTGGTGGTATGAGGGTACTAGAGTGGCTAGGGAGAGATGAGAGGCTTGGGATAGCTGGAATTTAGGCGGAGCCCGACGGCGGCACTCTGGCTATGGAGGGAGAAGGAGGGCACGAGGGGAGGTGTGGGTTGGTCCAAGGGATGCACAGGAGGGAGAGAGAGCCAAAGGAGTGGAGAAGAGGCTCGGGGGGTGACCTTAAATATAAGGGGGGCGAGGTGCACCGCAGGGCCGTGCACTGGTGAGGCTGTTGCCATTGCTGCAAGCCACGGGGGCTCGTGTGGGCATGTCTGGGGTGTTCCTGGACGTGGACTACGTCGGGAGAGATAGAGAGAGGGAGTGGGGAGAGGTCAGAGGCGCGCGCGTGTGAGCCGCGCAATTGGCGCGCTTGGGCGGCCGGTGTTTGCTAGCTCGGAGGCGCGGGGAGGAGGAGAGAGGAAGGGGACAGCGCCGCGTCGAGACGCGGACGTCGAGGGTTGTTGGGTGGCATGCTGGGGAGGCCCGAGGTGGCCGGAGGCGGTTGGAAGGGGGCGGCTACAGTGCGGGAGCGCACTGTAGCGTGCTCCAGAGCGTGCCTTTGGCTGCCATGGCATTGTTTAAGGGGGAGGGGCGTGCCCACTAATGTCTGGTAGCGCTAGGGAGAAGTAAATAAGTGGGGAGGGGCATTGGATGCCCTGGAGATCCACTGGAGTGAGGAGGGAGGTGAGAAAGGAGAGAGAAGTTGTTGTCCAGGGAGGGAAAGTGGGGTTTTACCCCACCAATAATTGAGATATGGATTTTCCATTGCTATTGGAGGTGCAAGGGGACTAGGAGGGGCTGTGGTAAAAAGTTGAGGCCATGGAGAAGAGTTGAAGTGGTCAAAAATGGCATTTTGGTAAAGTGGAAGAAGGTGTTTGATATTGGTTTGGGCATGTATATGATCTCCATTTGTCATGAGGCTGGACAGGGTCAAATGGTATGAGAAAATAAGAGGTTCCACCAAGATTGAGTTCATTTGGGAAAAGTTGCCAATGCAACTTTCGTAAACCCTAGAAATCAGCAGAAATGGACTTACCAAGATTTAGTCATGCAAATATGTTCTCCTTGATGCACCACCTGGTGTAGTGTCATCAATTGTTCATGTGAACATGCTCACAAAAGTTGGGGTCAAGGAGAGAAAGTTGGTAGTACAAAGTTGTTCAAATTTGGTTCTGGACAGGAAGGGTTTTGGGGCACTTTGATCAAGTTAACTTGTTCTACAACTTGTGCCATTTGGTCTAGATGAATTATTAGACCATTTGAGAATGTTCACAAGGTTTGAGAACATTTGGACATGTTTGGCATTGTAAAGTTGCTCAAACTACAAAATGGACAGAAATGGTTTTGAGGGGATTTCATTGCGTTATACTATTCTCCATGACATGATACTTGTCAAGATCATCAAACATGTCATATGTGACATGCTAGAATTTTCTTGGAATTTTTGGAGAATATTTCCTTTGCAAATATTCCAAAAGCTTGAAATATCCAGTAAGGGTTTTTGAGGGATTTGACCAATATTTTGAACATGACCATGTGTTGAAACTCTTATATATGGACAATATATTTCCACTGAGTCTTCCTAGGTTTTTGTCAAATATTTTTGAAACAATAAAATAATTTTTCCCTATTAAAGACCATTTCTGGCCTTAAGAAAAAGCTTTTAAATAAAATAGGAAAATAACTTTTAAAATTATATTTTTGTGGTTTCTGGGTATCCTATATCTAATAGGAGTCAAATATATTTTTGGAAAGATTTTTACTGCCCTTAATTAAGTACTTGCAGTGCAAACCTCAATTCAGGGGTTTTTGAAAAACTAATTTTGAAAATACTATTTGGCCAAATTATTTTTGCAAGAAATTATTTTTATGTCCTATACACATGGCATGATCATGGGGAAAGGTTTTTGGATAAAGGAGGACGAGTACAAGAGTTGGAGGATTTATTTTATTTTTAGAGCACTTGCAAACAACACACAAAAACCAAATCAAGCAAAGACCAAAACACACAAAAGTTTTTGTCAAACCACAATCTATCATTATTTATTAGCTTAAGTGTTGTGCCATGAAAATCAGGGTGTGACAAGGTCTCTATGTCTCCATACGTAGTTAATTACCCTCAATCCTAACGCCACATCGAATCGTTCTCCTCTTTTGTGCACATAACTTCCGTCTGGATGGGCAAAACACACACTCACACTTAACAATCTCCTTCTAGCTACC
>LT934116.1:34572091-34605560 GCA_900231445.1 Triticum turgidum subsp. durum | reverse complement strand
CGGGGGGGCGGGTGCTCGTCGGCGGCGGTGGAGCAGCGGAGGGTTGCGGTGGGTCGGCGGCGGCGGTGGAGCTAGCGGGGGAGGGTGCGGGTGGGATCGACATCGAGATCAAAAAGTGTCCATGAAAATATACACGGTGCGCCATTAGCAGTTTTGCAAAAAAGTAAAAAAAATTATATACTAATGGCGCACTGCTTACAAGGTGCGCCATTACTTGGTAGAACTAGTAATGGCGCACTTTGGCACCATGCGCCATTAGAGTGTATGGAAAAATGGAAAAAAAATTCGATACTAGTGGCGCACAGTGTGCCTGGTGCGCCATTAGTGTCTTCCACACTAATGGCGCACCTCCGACCGGTGCGCCATTAGTATATACTAGTGGCACACTGCTTACGAGGTGCGCCATTAGTATCAATCCTATCTATAGCCCTTTTCCTAGTAGTGGTTGCTTCATCCAGTCCAACTTGGAGGCCACTTTACCACTGCTGGTAAAGGTGTGGGTTTTGTGATATGACGGGTCATGACGGCCACACCGGGGTGACAGGTGAGTCTCGACTGTAGCACCACGCTGTGATTTTGTGGGTGGCACGCGGGCCCGGATGCTTTGAAATGTCCCGCATGTAGATAGAGCGGCTAGTCATATAGGAGTGCTCAATATTGTGCACCGCGACCAAGGCGGAGAGGAAAATGAGAGACTTACGTAATTAAAGCATGAGTTTAATTAGGGTAGTTTTGTAAAGTACGAGATACAGTACATTCCTCCAATCGCAAAATGCCTTGGTTCATGAGATTTGAGCCCTATAAACCGGAAGGGAGGGGGTACTGCACACGGTGTAGTCTAGTCACTTGTTGAAACATTTAGAAAGGCAAATGCTCCTTTCCGCTTTACAGGTCTATACTACTCCCTCCGTCTAGCTGTGTAAGTCATCTTACGAAAACCAAATAGTCCCAAGACACTGAGGCGCGGTGCATTAACTTCTACCTTGTTTCTTGTTTCTTGACATACGTATCAACCAATAAGAGATGAGAGGTGTGCATGCTTTTAATGACTTGCAATGGCTAGTTCATTGCATGGAATGCTATTAATTAGCAAATAAACATTGGTGACCCCAGGAGGAAATGGTGCTAAGCGCGTGGACCTATGCAGAATGAGTATCAACCAATGGATAATGGAGTTGAATTGTTAAACAATAGCAATTTTGTCTCATGCAAGAGCCTGGCTAGTACTCCAAGGAACCGCACCACACGAGCGTTCACAACTGCCACTTCGGTTTGCGCTTGGCTCTTCGCCTCTTCGAGAAGACGAACAATGATGTTACTCCTACTTCTACAGTATCGAATCCACTGCTGCATGTCCGTCCACCTCGTGCGGGAGAGATAGCGTGTAGCGAAAGCTTCTACTTACTGCGCCTACCTTTGCGTCTATGACAGGTGGGCCCAACAGGTGGTTGGCCCACCTGTCATGCAGCCAAAGGCAGGTGCAGTTAAGGCACCGGAGCTCGTCCGCGAGGGAGAGGGCATCGTAGTAATCAAATTTATCGGTCTTGTACGAGTTGACGCGACACATCAAAGCACTGCACTCGATAAAAGTCTTGTTTACACATTTCAAATGGGCTACTTCGTATGTAGGAGTAGACATATTTTGCTTCGTATGTAGTCACTTGTTGCAATCTCTAAAAAGACTTATATTTGGAAACGGAGGGAGTACAACGCATGCATGCATGTCGTGACTTTCCTTTTGATACTTGCATGTGTTGATTTGATGCACCTTGCCAAATTTTGACTATAAATTTAACTAATCAAATTTTCATGCATGTCACAAAAAATTACGGGGCTGTTTGGATTGTGACTATGTTTGTCTTATGTTGCCACATTATTTTTCCCACACTTGCCACACTTGCCTAACCTGAGTTGGTCAAATTGTTAGACACACTTTGGCTTGCCTAATGGAATCTTGCCACAATTTTTCTGTCTATGACATGCGGGGTTCACTGCTAATAAAAAAAATTCTTGTCTTAGGAGTGCCTAATAAAAAAACTTATATTTAGGAATGAAGGGAGTAGAAAATATAAATGATAATGCATGTTGGGGCAACCCACGTTTCCGCTAATTTTAGCCGTGGGCTTGTTCATAATTTTTATGAGGGGGTGGTTGTTCATTTAATGGAGGGACTTGTAGTACCAGACTTAAATGATACAAAGTGTGACCTGGCACACCGTAACACCACTTGGAACAAGCGGGTAGCTATCTCAAAAAACAATCAACAACTAAAAAAAACCGCGACCTGGCATGTAGTAGTACACAATTTTAAACGATTGTTTTGATGGAGTGAAAAAGGAAAACTACCCCACTACTTATATATAGGTCGGAGCCTCCGCGCTTGCTTGCTAGGGATGCTCTATTCACACACTCTCATCCTCTCCAGATCTAAACAAGATAGGGGTAGTAACACTGTCTTTCTCCCTTCAAAAAGCACTGGCTTTCTATCCTGACCGCTGGTTACAGATCCGGACATATCCCCCTCCGCCGGTGAAGGGGAGGAGGGGCAGCGTTTAGGCCGTCGTCGACAGCGAGGGAGGAGACCCACTGCCGGCCGCACCGTTATCTCTGGCCGAGCGCCAGCGTGAGAGGTCCTCCGATCCCTTCGTCGTTGCCTGTGGGTGGTCTGGCCTCCCGTCGCCCACCTATCCACATCCAGACGACCTTCAGGTATATCTTCGTTCGAAACCGCCTTAGCTCTACTTCCCCAGCTTGCTACATCGCTGCATGTGCATCATTTTCTACCTCTCATCCCCTCTCGATCGGATGGTCCAACGTCACCCTTTTTTTTCTATTGTTAGAGGTAAAGCTACTTCATGGAGTCGAATCTTGTACTCCCTCCGTCCGAAAATACTTGTCATTGAAATAAAGTGGGGGTGGGGGAATTTAGTATGTACATCGGACTTGGTACAAGTAGGAAGGAAAGGGGATGAAAGTAGTACAGACTGGTCATCCAACCAGTCTCTTGGTCGAAAAGGGAAATATAGGGGTAACGCTGTACACAGTGGTATGACCAGGACTAGATTTGCTATCCACACATAGGAGTAGGTGGCCAGAGTGAACAAAAATGGAACCAACCCAGATATGTTTCTTGGATGTTTGTTTCTTGGGCAACAAACTATGAATCACCACTTTATGCCCCTTTTTACGTACATGGTGATGTACTACTGGTGCACCCACTGTCCCATGCCCTTATACCAAATATTTAGGCTCCGGTTGGAATAAAGGGGCAGAAAATAGGATCAAAATAGGAAAGGAATGTAGGTATAAAACTATGGAACAGCGAACCAGAGGAAACTCTCAAGAGAATGTGTTCGGATGGACTACGAAATGTACAGATTTGTTTTTTTAGAGTAGCATGCTCGGCAGTATGAGATGCTATTTGTTTATTCAGCTGCACGGTGACTACTCTTGTCCTCACCTCACGTACCACACATAGGTTGATTTTTTTATTCATGCAAACACAGCACAGCAACCTATCTAACGCATGGCAGCGAGTGCCTGCCTCGGGCTTCCGCCCAAAAAATGAGCAGCGCGTGGATGTTTCTAATCTGATGGAATCAGTACTACCAGACCAGCTTTCCTATGAAACACTATTCACCTTTCCCGTGTTCCAAACGGTTGGAAGGGAAAGAATACCGTAGGAATTGTGTTCCTACGAAAATCCTGCACCAAACCTGTGAACCGAACGCAGCCTTAGTTGTTCTTAATATAATGTCCCTGGTAAAAATGAAGCCATGCCACTGTTTTTGCCTGTAATTGTTTGAGACTCTGACAAGTTTAGCCAAATGTTTTTGCCAGTAATTGTTCGAGACTCTGACTGTTTCCTCTGTGCCTTTTTGTGCAAACATGGATATCCAATTCACCTGGTTGCTGTTGTGACCTTTTGGTGCACTGCACAAAACTCTTCTTAAAAGAAGTGACTTTTGTGCTGTTTAACTAGAATGTCAGAATGGAACAGTTGGTTCATTTTGGTGGAACTGCACAAAGGGAGATCTGTGTTCCAATCCTCATCATCCATATTGGCGCCATAACCTTCCTTTAGGTAAGAATGATATTTAATGCATGTGTTCATCTCTATTTTCTGACTGCCATGAGAAAATAATGTTGTTTTTTACTAGTACACTTGTACTCCCTCACTGACAAAACCAATTCAGAATTAGAAGGCCAATCATGTACTTGGTTTCACCAACTGGTGAGTAGAAAGAGAAACAAAGCATGAAGAGGAAGAAGAAGAAGAATAAATAGTGCCAAGGCGATCTTGCTGAAGCCAGAGGCCTCAGTCGAGGCTATTCAAGGGCTCCGGCAACGACTACCTTACATGTGAGACGATCCTCCAGGGAGCCCTTCCACTTCTGCTGTCTCACTTAATTAATTAGGAGTACTTAAGTACCACTAATTTATTACTGCCTAATTTTCCTGTTGGAGTTAAACAAATCTTTAGTAGGACCCTATGCGGAATCATGTATGTGTGAATGTTTGTCTATGGAGGTGAATCATCTGGTGGAGCAGGGATGGAATATTATTAGTGTCATGACATGATAGTGCTATTGTTTTGCATGTCAATTTATTGCCATTGGTTCAATGAGGCAATGTTTTGCGTATTGTCCATCATGAATTTGATGCTACTGTTTGAGTAATATGCTAATGTCTTCCTATCCTTTGTCACTAAGCTAATGAAGGTTTCACCTTGTTCCTACTTGTGCAAATAGGGATCATGTTGTGCCAATCATACATTTTAGTGGAACTACACAAGACAATACAATGAACTGTATCCCAGCCAGTGCTTTAACTCTACTGGAAGTTCTTGATAATCTTTCGATATAATCTCAGCACTGGTAAACAAGAGTGATTTCAACCATACATTTGAAGTGCACAAAAATATATACTATTGTGTGATTCCAGTGAGTGCTTTATCATCTCTTATGGGACTACATGAATAAGCTTTTTTTCTCAGGTTGGTACGGGCCTAAGGCCTTCATCCATATTAGTTTGTTGTCATCTCTATTTGTATCGTGCTACTGTCATGAGAAACTCCTTTATCTTTGCACTTTTAAGTTTTGCAACCTATGATAAATGGCAATGCTTTGAGTGTTGAGTTGAGCTAATTGGCACTGATTAAATAAACTAATACCTCTCTTTAAGCAAGACTACTATGTTGCTAACTTTACCCATTAAGATAATGAGGGTGCTTCTATTTGTTAGTGTATGTTTCATCAACTAGTCCCACTATTATAGTAATCTCACTCAATATATGTGCCAACAGGGATGCTCGATTTTGGTGGAACTGCACAAAAACTTTGGGTGCTTGATTGCCTCGACAGCTTCCGTCCTTTCCTGTCAGTCGCTAATCTCCGCTTGCTTTCTTCCATTGTTGTCGGTCGCTTGGCTTATCTCGGCTTCCAGTCAAAGGAAATAGTAATTGATATGCTACCTCACACAGGTTGGTACTGGTCTTTATCCTGATTATTGTGCCTGTCATATGTATAGGTAATTTGGTATTGTGCTACTGTTTGCCGATTTCATAAAGGAGTAATTTGGAGCCTGAACTCGCAGGCAAATCATTACATTGGGTGATTTCAGTAGAACTGCACAAAATGATCAGATGGACAGGTACTTATGTTGCTGCTATGTACTCCAAAGTTCACTTAGACAAGTATCAATGTTGACAAGAAGTGCCTATATTCATTCGAGTATCAACCGGCGTCAACCAATTGTCAAACTCCAAGTATTAGGAGAGTGAACGCCAAAAATATTGCTTGGTGCATAGCCCACAAAAACGCAGTCCAGTCTTTGGTCCCAACTTGTGCCTTTTGGTTATCCACACATATGGTAGCGAACTATATGGCATGGAGTCTAAAGATTCCAGACAAGTTGGTTGACGCGTATATGCATCTGGCACTTAATCTGTCTGCACGCCAAGGATGCTCCATTTCAGTTGAACTGCACAAAAAATTTGGGTGGTTCATTTTCTCAACTGCCTCCTTTCTCGTCTGTAATGTAGAATTTTGGCGAGATACAGGACCAAGATGAGCCAGTAAACTAGTTGGATGAAAGTAGTGGCCAAGTTGCTCAAACCTCCCTCGGCACGAGGCCACTATTTGAGGATAAACCTACATGCAAAGTTCAGACTGTCTGTGTTGCCTCTTATGTACTCGAAAGTTTACTCGTACAAGAACTAATATTAGCAAGAAGTACCTCCGATTGAACACCATTTACCAGTCTATACCCTAGGTAATTAAAGTTCGTCCATGGATCATATTGGCTGTGATCTCAATCATTTGGATGCATAAACATACTGAACATGTGTATATCTGAATCTTTTTGTGAATTATGTATGAATATTGTCATGTGATATATCAATCATTTGGATGCATAGATATGCTGAGCTTGTGTATATATGAATCTTTTGAGTTGTTGATAGTGAATGTTGGCTATGAATATGAATGTTTACCTTTTCTGTTGTATTTGTGTGTGAACTTGTTAGTATGCCTACTGTCGGGTATAAAACGCAGGTCTCTTATAAAAGTAATGATGTGTCCAATTTATGTTTTCCCTTCTAACCACATTATATATATTTATATTATTACTATTATCGTATTTTTATAGAGACTTATATATACATTATAAAAACATACCATGTGTTATTAACTTATAAAAGTAAATGTTTAACGAAAATCCTGGTTGTTTTTGACTCACGGGCAAGGAAAATCCTGGTGATTGCGTACAAAAGCTTGCGAAGATTTTAAGGACCAATTTAATAATAACGCGTTCATTTTTATTTTGAGCAATAACTCGCTAATTCCTTAATTATATATATATAATGTGCCTCTCCGGTTTATTCTTTAATATTAATTGCTCCTTCTAACATAACATTATATATATAACGAGCCCACCTAATACGTGTATTTCAAGGAAGTGTGAATGGGCTGGGATTTCTTAGAAAATATAAATGGGCCTGATTGACGCGAAATTATTTGTTCACCCAGCCTAGCAAATGGACTGTACATTCTAGAAAACATGGGTTAAATATATGCCACATTTTTGCAGACTGACATGTGGGCCAATAGGTCGAAGCCTACGCAGGGCGTTGTCAACTTGGTCAACAAATGATTGTGTCATCCACAACCATTGGATTTATATCCAACGGCCGGCATGCACCTTCAATCTCTCGTCTTCTTCCTCCAACATCGCCGGGACCGCCTGGTCCGGCCTCCGGTGGCTAGCAGCTCTGCTTAGCACGCACCGCTGCGAAGCGCTACCCCACCGCCGGCCAGGCAATCCCTCCACCCCTCGACACCTCCTGTTATTCTCCACAGACTACAGCCCCACGCCGCAACAGAACCAGTTATAACCCTTCTCCTCCTCTCAATCTGTGACTCCACTGCCGCATTTTCCCATCTCTGAGTCGTTCCCATCCGGGGCCTCGCCGTCGTCCAGCGCCTTGCTGTGTTCGGAGCAGCGTGGTCAACAAACAAGAGTCATCGGAAGAGGACTGTACGTGGAGAGCCTGACGGATGGGACCCACGAGGTCCATGGTCGCACGCAAGGAAAGTTCCTCCTTATTAAGGTGAAAAAAAATGTTTCCTCCACCTGACAGCTGGGACCCACCGGCCGTATCTTCGCACGGAAGGAAGTGCCTAGTTGTTTTGCAAAAAAAATTATTCATCCCATTGACAGCTGGGACCCGTCAGATTTGGTGACTGACTTGTGGGTCCGCTAAGAGGATGTGTACGCACGGCTTTGTCAACTTAATCAACAAATGATTCTAGCAGCTGGACCATTGGATGTTAATCCAACACTACTAGGAAAAGGCATGCTAGTGGCGCACCGAATTTTCCTTCTAATGGCGCACTACTGGTGCGCCACTGGCATCACGCCATTAGAATTAAATTCAAATGGCGCACTACCGGTGCGCCATTAGTATCTGGTGTTCTAATGGCGCACCGCGTAGTGCGCCATTAGTATAGCCTGCAGTGCGCCATTAGAATGCCTCCCAGGGGCCATATGTACAAATGTGCTTTGGCATTCTAATGGCGCACCAGCAGCTAATGCGCCATTAGTGTGATGATCACAGTGCGCCATTAGTGTCTTGTGTGGTGTGCCATTAGTATGAATATTAGGTTTTATTTTTTTTGCTTTTCTGATTTTTGCACAGGTTACAAAATATATTATTGCATAGAATATAGACAGCAGCACACAGCAACATCAGATTCATCAAATACAATAGAAGATTAGTCTCCGAATACAATTCATCATATTAGTCTCCGGATTCAAAAGACCGGACAAACATAAAACATTACAAGTCTCAAGACCGCGAGTATCGAGTTTGCCTTCACATTACAAGTCGATATCGATCATCTAAACTACCATCACATAGAAGAGAGCTGTGGTCATCACGATGAGCATCATCGCGATCAAACTGGTCTTCATCCGGTTCCTCCAATGCTCCCTCCTCTCTCCCGCTAGATAGCGGGCGTATCTAGATTCGGCCTCCGCCCTAGTGGTGTACCCTTTGTAACTGTTACCGCTGAAACGGTGAACCTGTCTCCGACACTCCTCCCAGTCATCGTAGACTCCGGGAACCTTACCCTTGTACACGACATACGACGACATCTCTATGCACAAGCCAAACAACAGACAATACATAAGCAATGTGTAAGTATGCAACAAAAGGATCGGAAGAGAAAAGCAAGACATTAATAGCACGATTCATGGTCCTACTAATAAATAGCATCGATTACATCTAAGTTGAACAACCGTCCAAACCAAAGAGACATCCGAATTCATTAAAGTTTAATTACAACATGAGCCAATCAATGTTTCAGAACTACACATCACTACTTTCGACTCAACTCATCGGACAGGAGCGTGGGTGAAGCCGCCGTCTGTCGTGATGGTCATGAAATCACGGTCGTTGTCACCCTGCATTTGTAGCGTTTCATCTATCTCACTGTTGGACGGTTGATATCTGAGGAAGAACTGCCCCGCGGTATGAAGGACATCTTGATGGATGATGTCCGCAAACTCCGACTGGATGCGAAAGAATTCTTGTCTGAGGTCCGCGTCCTGGACTGCCGACAAGCTCGCGGCCCAATCTTTGAGATTATCTGGTAGCAGAAGGTGATGATGGTCCCTTACGATCGCCCGCATGTGATGGAGGGCGTAGTAGGCATCCTTCTGACCGCCAGGTGGCTGCTTGACGCAGCAGAACTTCGTATTGTATGAGAAGATGAGCTTGCCGTACTTACGAGCTGGCCTGGTGAAGGTGCCTCCAGATTGGGCGTAGCCGGGGAGAACATCATCAAGAACTTTCTTCACATTTGTGTAGTCTATCATGGAGTTACGGTTCGGGTCGAAATACGTGGCCATGGAATATTTCGGGCTTAAGAGGATGAGTGTGCAATGTGTGTCACTGCACAGAACACGGAATGTTAGAAAAAAAAAGAACGATCGAAATCTAAGAAATCATATGTTACGGGGCGGTTAAGGGATGACTTACTCGGGAAAGTAAGGCACAAGGAAGTTATCCTTATCTGCGTTTGCCAGAATGACGCCTTCGAGGTGTGAACTCGCAATTTGGCGGTCCCCAGCGCTGCTCAAGTGCTTGGCACGCATGTAGAAGGGGTCGACTATCACGATGTCCGGGGTATTGTCTCTAATGATCCGCATCTGCATGCTCAGCGAAAATAGCCGAACGAAGGTGTAGTGCAACGGATGAAGGTTAAACATAGCAAAGAAGTCATCAAACCGCAGGACGATCATACCCCCGATGTCGCCATCCACAAAGCCCTTGCTCTCTGGCACCTTGGCCACGAAAACCGGGTATGCCACATCCTTCTCTCTGAGACGCCGCTTCTCCAAAATCAGAACACTATCGTGCAGACTCCGCATAGCACCGGTTGCAGCATTCAGCATATTTGGTGGTAGCATCGCCCTACCCGCCACATGCACCCTCCTCGAGATATCCTTAGGTGAAGGTGGCCCGTCCTGAGCACGGATCGAACTCGGTGCCGGCTGGCTCGCACCGGCGCCCTTGTTAGTCTTTCGTTTCCGGCCCTTCTTCTTGATCTCCTGTAATGGGACCGAGTTCTGCTCACAGACCGCCTTCTTCAGCGTGTTGGGGCTGATAATATTTCGCGCCTCAGCTATCTGAGGCTCGGTGAAGGCGGGAGCTGGAGGCGTGTCCTGAGAACTGAACGCCAGACGACGCTTGTTGCAATTGGATTTCTCCGCCGTACCAGCTAGATCGCGGTGGTCTTGGTTGGGTTCTTGAGAAAGAGGCCCGCAGAACTCGTCAGTGTACCCATGTTCGGCAAAGTACTTATCAACTTTGGTAAATGTACCGTCATCGTTGTCGTCGCCGTCCGGATCCTGTGCCATAGGGTTGTCCGGATCCTGTGCCATAGGGATGTCCGGCAGGTCCGGTAGCGTTGTGGCGTTCTTGCCATGGCTTGGCGCCGGCACGACTGGCGGTCTTGTCTGTGGGGTGGTGTCCCCCGCCCCCAAACGAATCTGGCTCTTCGGCCATAGCAGGGGCCAGTTTACGCAGGTGCCGAGGGTCATCTCATCTTCTTCGTCAGCCCCAGCGGGTCGAATCGGAGGTAATAGCTCGTCGCAGCCTGGCAGCACCCGGACCACTTCAACCCTATACATTGTGGTTGGCATCGGATTACCGTGGAACATGGGGTTGCCCGGTTGAACGATTCTGCCCTTGGCGACATCGACCAACTCGGCGCCCACGAAGTGCAGAAGAGTGCAAGGAACGTCGGCGGTGCCCTGGAAAAACATGTATAGGGCGTCAGGGATGCCCAGTCAAAGGCAAGGAGATGAAGTCATCGGCCGAGAGGCTTAGTTACCGTGATGCCGTCGAGCTCGGCTAATGTCGAGGCACCGCCAACGGCGGGCGTGCAACTGACGGAGGGGGCGCTTGCTGGCGAGGTGCCGGTCGGCGTACACCCGGGTGCATTAAGCTCCAATGCTCGTGCCGGTGCCGGAGACACGAATACCGCCTCCGCCGGAGACACCAATGGCGCCGCCGCCGGAGACACCAATGGTGCCGCCGCCGGAGACACCAATGGCGCCGCCGCCGGAGACACCAATGGCGCCGCCGCCGGAGACACCAATGGTGCCGCCGCCACGCTGTGCGAGTTGCTGGCCGTGATGCTGGGAACCGGGGGAGGCCCCTTTTGGCCGCCCGCAATCCACGTCGTCAGCCCATGAATCAACGTAGGCACCATGGCGTTGAGCGTCGTTCCAAGTTGTTGTTGCACTTGCTCATGGACAAGCTCCGGAATCCGCGCCACTTGTGCCTTGAGTTCTTCAACCTCGCGCATCTGGCTTTCCGAGCTGGTCTTTTTCTCCTTCCGCACACCAGCGGTATAGTATGACCCCCATTTTGTGGACAAGCCTTTGCCGGCCACACGACCAGCTGACGTCGGCTTATCGAGCTTATCCTTCTTTTTCATTACGTTCAACGCCCTATTTAAAGGGGTGTCGAAAGGGGAGCTCTTAGACGACCCCGCACTACTGCTTTCATTGTCCTGCGAAAGGAACATGAACCATTTAGAAATATTGGGGATTAATTAGAGTGCAACCATATGGAGCTAATTACGCGGGGGTGTATTCCTTACCAGAACAAGCTCAAGCGCCCTGGTCTTCGGATCCGGGGTAAGCTCCTTTGTTATCGGGTCCTCCTTGTACCGGGCCCTGACATAGTTCCTGGTCTGCTTGTCACCGCTGTATTTCTCGAAGCGGGGCGGTAGGCCTTGCTCGGCACGCTCCGCGTCCTCCTTGTCCCATATAGGCTCCGCCACTCTATAACCGCCGGGACCGAGTTTGTGTTCCCCTAAGTTCAACTCCCGCATTTCTTTCCCCCACTGACTTGATTCGGAGGTTGCGGGGCTCTGGCACTTGATCTTGAACTCCTTGTACTCATCTTCGCTCATCAAAGGATATTTCGCCTTGATCTTGTCATAACTATCACCTTTATCAATCATTCTCTTCACCGCGGTTCTCCAAGTAGACAGGGCCGTGCTCATCTTCGTGAGGGCGGCATTGTTCACTTTATTCCCTGAGAGGCGTGTGTTTTCAAATTCGGCGGGGAACTTGTATCGTTCGTGCAGCTTCGTGAAGAGGAGGTTGCGCAAATTCCCTCGGTCCTTATGCCTAAGGTTCTCGGTGTTGATCGAGACGGTGCTTCGGAGAATGCACCCGAGCTGAACCGAGTACCCCTTGACTATATGTTTGGGCTCCGTTGGATTCCCGTCGGAGTCCACTTGAGTGAATTCCTCCTTGACGGTGCGGAGCGCATTCGGGCGCCGGTCCTTCCTTTGCTTCTTCGGTTGGCTGCCATCTGTGTGTGCGCCGCCACCATCTGTGTGTGCGCCGCCATCATCAGTGGTGGCATCCTCGGCGGCACCATCAGTGGTGTCATCCCCGACGCCACTAGGGGTTGTGTAATCAGGATCGGTGTCTTCCGCGGCGTCATCATAGTGGTGAGGTTGTTCATCCATCTCTTGGGACAGCTCCCAGAATTGCTTGCCGCCCGAACCACCGGCCTCATCGTTGTGGGCCATGTTTCTCTCTAAATAGGAAAAAAGTTTGGTCAAAAAGATGGTTATTGTCAAGGAACAAGATCATGGTCTCATGATTTAGGGTTTGTCGACACCGAGGCACCCTAAAAGCCTAAGCTTTCATCATTTAGGTTCTCATCGACACCGAGGCATCCGGGGCAACCAGGTTAAGTTTTCATCATTTAGGGTTTATCGATGCCGAGGCACCCTAGGTTGGGCCTAATCTTGGCTCTATTGCCACCTATGTTGGGTTTATCATCTAGGGTTTATCGATGCTAAGGATAATTCTAAGTTGGGCCTAATCACTTAGCTCTATTGCCACCTATGATTTAATGCAGCAAGAATGGCAGGGCAGTTGATCCTACTTAACTAAGTACTAAGATAGCCCGGCCCATGCATTAGTCGCAAGTACCCCATATGTCCTATTTTTAGCAAAGTCATGCTAAAATTCACGGAAAATTTCAGCATGACCTTTGCTGAAAATAGGACATATGGAGTACCCGAATTTGCCGGAACGGAAGTTAATCGACATTCCAGCAAACTCAAGGGCCTCTTGGGGTACCTGCAAATTCATCATGACACGATGGTCGGAGACAAAACCCAGCCACAGACCATATGATCCTCTGCTTTCATATGGACAAAAATCAGCTCAACTTATGTGAGCTTCCATTCCAGATATAATATGTCTCCCAACAAAAAATCATCAATAGTTTAGAAAGTCTGTACAAACACAGAAAGAATGACAAATGTATTTTTACAGATCATGGCTCAGAGTCATAAACATCTATGGACCAAATATAGTAATGGATACAGCAGATTAGTCTTATGATTTTACTTGTTCGGTATAAAATAGCTTATGCTTTCCTTACAGTACATGTCCACATTTGATATGTCCTTTTTGTCTGTCCTGCTTTTTGAATCAACCGTATCGAGCAATACTATGGAATTAGTCAAATAATTGTGCATGTTTTGACAATAGGATGAATGCAAAAGAAAATCAAATGGTTGTGGCAATCTGTCCATCATCATGACTGTTGACAGTCGCCACACCCATTGTTGGACTTTGATCTAGCACAAAGGGGGTGTATAAGAGCAGATATGGATGGTGTGGTCTGGCACAGATAGCAGTATAATCATCTTAATCTTGAAGTGTAATTTTTAATCCGTGGCAGCAAACGGGCATTGTGCTAGTCTAATAAGAATACACATTGTTGAACTTCATTGCTGGAATAAATGGTTTACTATCGGGATGTGCCTTAGGAGCATCGCTTATCAAGTGAAAACATAAGACACAAACTTGTAGCTGTATGTGTTTTGCCAAGAAAGGGTGCAACAAGAAATATTTTCCTAGTACTGGTTTATCTCACCTACTAGTAAAGGGACATTTCTCCTCAAATCGAAAGTTAATACATCGTTGTTTCTTACTAGGGGAAGATGGACCTGGATGGTCAAGCACGTGGAAGATGGCTTTGTGGGCGCGCCTTCTTAACAGCGAAAATGCATACAGAATGATCCTAAAGTTAATCACATTGGTTCCACCAGGTGAAAAAGTTGGGTTCGAAGGAGGACTGTACACCAATCTGTGGACAGCACACATAAGAACAGTAGCAGTAGTACTACTACTAGCAGTAGTACTACCAAAAGAAAGGAAAGAACAGTAGCAGTAGTACTACTACTAGCTAGCTAGCTAGCTGGCACTGATCTAGCTTCTGCATGCATTTCTCTGAATTTTGTTATACTTAAACACTACAAGGAATTATACTTTGTCATAGCTATTAGTCTTTGGACTAAGGGGCACTAGCACACTAGTAAGTGATAGGCAACCATCCTACATGGAAATGTGAAGAGTTACATGGATGAGTACCAGCTCTAAGTGAAGGCTCAATGGATTCAAGATCAACCGACTGAAGTTGCCCAAACCTGCAAGGAAAAGAGAGAATAATGATTTCGAACTGCTTCTGATGGCATACATAAGCATAAGTTCAGTCCCCCAAATCAAGCACTCCATCAGATTGGGATACTACTCTAGATTAGTGTAGCCACTATCTAACAAAAAATTTCAGAACTGAATTTCAGAGTACTCTAAATGTTGTGTGCCCTAGTATTTCTGTGTTCCCTTGCATTTCTATAACATTTAGTAGCATGACAATTTTATCATGTTGAAAAAAATCCAGTAACATGAATTTGGCTAAGCCAAGCATGATCTTGCTTGCATTGCCGCCTTTGCTACATGAAGCAATAGGGTAGGTTCAGTTTCACTGAATTTTTGAAACTATACATCATTTGCTGAATTTTTGCTCTACATCACTTGCTCTTTGTAAATTATTGCATATATCCAGTGACTGAATTTTTGAAACTATAGGTGAACCTCTTCAGGAAACGCAAAACAGTTAACTGAAACTATCTAAAATAGTTAAATCCACTTGATGCTTACCTAATGCAGGCCAACAGAATGAAATGAACTACGAATTTGTTCTCTGAAATACATGTAGGCCAACAGAGAGGATGTTCTTACAAGGGAGCAAGAAGCCTGCCGCCATGGCCCTAGGGTTTGCAGGTGAGGGGTGGAGGAGAAGGGAGGAATCACCATGCATAGGTTGGGGAGGGAGGAAGGATGGAGAGGGAGGAAGGAGGAAGGAGGAGAGGTACCTGGGCAGGCGCGGCCGGTCGCCGGAGGGGTCAGGGTCGGGGTTGGGGTCGGCGGCGGCGGCGGCGGCGTCGAAGGGATGCCTCAGTTGGCTGTGGGAAGGCCGGCGGCCGCGGTCGTCGTCCTGCACCCCGTGCCCGGACTGAGGAAGACGCCGGCGTTAAAGCTCCGGCAGCGGCTGGGCGTCGGGGGGCGACGGCGCGGGGGCGACGGCGCGGGGGCAAAGTTAGGTCGAGTGGGGGGGAATCTGGCGAGGGAGGGAGAGAGGCCAGAGGGGAATAGGTGGAGGGAAGCTTTCTAATGGCGCACCACACGCAGGTGCGCCATAAGTATGACTGTTCTAATGGCGCACCACCCCTCGGTGCGCCATTAGAATTTTGTTTTAACCTAGCCTAGTAGCCATATCTACAGCCCAACCCTATCTACAACAGAACCCACGCACTAGCCCGACTGGTCAGCACGCAGCACACACACCAGGAGGTCCTGGGTTCGATTCCCAGGATCCCCAATATTTTTTTTATGTATTTTAAATGGTGTTTTTTATATTTATTTGTGTTTAAATATGTTCAAACTTGTTTAAATCATAACAGTAATATTTTTTTATGCATTTTAAATGCTGTTTTTTATATTTATTTGTGTTTAAATATGTTCAAACTTGTTTAAATTATAACAGTAATATTTTTTATAAAAATAGTAAAAAAAATTTAAAAAATATGTTCAAAAAGTGCGGGTGCGGGGGGGCGGGTGCTCCGGCGGTGGAGCGGGGGAGGGTTGCAATGGGTGGAGCTAGCGGGGGAGGGTGCGGGTGCGATCGAGATGGAGGGGGATCGAGATCGAGATGGAGGGGGAATCGAGATCAAGTGTCCTCATGAATTCAAAAAGTGCCCATGAAATTTAAAAATATTCATGGTATCAAAAGGTGCCCATGAAATACAATCGAGAAATGAAGACTACGATTTAAATACAATCGGTCTTAGCTAGCTATCTGTTCACAATCTTCTTGCCCTTCTTTTTCACAAACGGAGTTCTTCTGTGGAAAGGACGTCCTTTAGGTAGGGTGGTCCTGCTTCTTCTTGTGGTGTGTGCTGCTACTTCATCGTCGTCGTCATGTTCGATCTTCGGGTCGCCGTACTTGTCGAAGTCTTGCTCATTGGCTACTCCATCCATTCCGATGATCTTCCTTTTGCCTCTCCTCACGACAACACGACTGGGCTTTGGCGGGTCGGTAATGAAGAAGCATTGGTCCACTTGGGAAGCCAGTACCCATGGCTCATTTTTCGCGGTGACGTTTGCGCCCGCGGTCTTGGATTTGGCTTCGGGTATAACCATGGTGGTGAAATACCGGTCTTCTTTTATGACGTTTTTGGCCCATCTGACACGGAACATCGGGACCTTCTCTCCAGTGTAGCTCAGCTCCCAGATCTCCTCGATCCTTCCGTAGTATCTGTCCTTGTCGTTACCGGTGTAGGATTCCATCGTTACCCTGGAGTTCTGATAACCATCGCTCTTCATGTCCTTGTCCTCGGTGTAGAATGTGTAGCCGTTGATATCGTACGCCTCATAGGTCATCAGGTTGTGCTCGGCGCCCTGTGACAAGGCGAATATGAGTTGTTCTTCCGCGGAAGAATCCTCATGTAAAGGGTAGGACAGAAGCTTCTGCTTGAACCAACGCGTGAAACATGAGTTGTGCTCTTTGAGTATATCTCCGTCCGTCCTCTGTTGGCCTCGGTCATTGTACGTCTTCTTAATAAAGGTTTTGTGCTCTACCACCCAAGGATCGACCACGTCTATGTGTTGTAGCGCGACTAGGTTTGCTCTTTCAAAGTCGGCGAGTCGACCCTCGAAGTCGACATGCATTTCGCGGTGACCCTCATGGTGACCCCATCCAGCAAGCCTGCCGAGGTGCCTGTTGACGGGCAGACCAACGGGGTTCTCGATGCCTAGATAATTCATGCAGTAGGAGATGCACTCTTCGGTCAGAAAGCCCCTGGCTATGCTTCCCTCTGGACGTGACATGTTGCGAACGTATCCTTTGATGACACCATTCATCCTTTCGAACGGCATCATGCTGTGCAGGAACGTCGGCCCAAGTTGGATGATATCCTCCACTACATGGACCAGCAGATGCACCATAACGTCGAAGAATGCAGGCGGGAAGTACATCTCAAGCTCGCATAGTATCACCACGATCTCTTCCTGTAGCCTTCTGAGTTGCCTCACGCCAATCGACTTCCGAGAGATGACATCGAAAAAGTTGCATAGGCCAAATAGCGTTTCACGGACGTGCGCGTCCATGATCCCACGGATTGCAACTGGAAGTATCTGCGTCATCAGCACGTGACAGTCGTGAGACTTCATCCCGCTGAACTTCTGGTTCGCTGGGTCTAGGTATCTGATTATCTTCCCCGCGTAACCGTAAGGAAGTTTTACTCCTAGGAGGCAGGTGAAAAACTGCTCGATCTCCTCCTGACTTAGAGTGAAGCACGCAGGAGGGTAGTCATTTCCGGTCTTCTTGGCCTTTTTGCCTTTGCGACGACTTTCTGTGTCCTACTTCGCCTCATCATCATCATCATCATCATCATTAGCGTGAAGCTCCTGCCTGATGCCCATTGATTTCAAGTCTGCCCTTGCTTTCGGCCCATCTTTGGTCCTCTCTGGCATGTTGAGCAGGGTACCAAGCAGACTCTCGCACATGTTCTTCGTGATATGCATGACATCAAGGCTGTGAGGCACACGGTGGATCTTCCAGTACGGCAAGTCCCAGAAAACAGACCTCGTTTTCCATACCTTCAGCAGCGGCTCTGGCGCCTTTCGCTTCTTTCCCGGCAGTGGGCAGTCTTTCCAATTTTTCAACAGCTTGTCTATTTCCTCGCCGCTCCTCGTACACGGGCGTTTTCGGGGTTCGGTTTCACCATCGAACAGATCCTTGCATTTCCTCCACGGGTCATCGTCGCGAAGCCACCTTCGATGTCCCATGAACACGGTTTTCGAAGACCCGGGATCTCTATCTAGCTGGCGATACGTTGTGTCATCCATGCACCTTACGCATCCAGAAAATCCGTGGACTACCTGCCCCGCGAGATATCCGTAACCGAGATAGTCGTGCACCGTCGTGAGCAGTGCGGCTCTCATAGGGAAATATTCTTTCTCTGCGGCGTCCCACGTATTGGCTGGCGTTTTCCACAGCGTGTCAAGCTCCTCTTTCAGCAGCCCCAGATACAGATTGATGTCGTTCCCTGGTTGTTTCGGCCCTTCAATTAGCATACTCATGTGAATGTACTTCCTCTTCATGCACAACCAGGGGGAAGGTTGTACATCCACACAAACACAGGCCAGGTGCTATGTGTGCTTCTCTAGCTGCCAAACGGATTGACTCCATCGGTGCTCGCGCCCAGCACGATGTTCCTTGGATCGTTCCCAAATTCTGGGTATTCGAAGTTCAACGCTTGCCATTGGCTCGCATCCTTAGGGTGACTCAGCATCTTGTCTTTTTTATCTATCTCCGGATCATTTGCGTCATCTTCTCGCTTCTTCTCCTCCCTATCCGCGTGCCAACGCAGGAGCTTTGCTACCTTAGGGTCCGCGAAATACCGCTGCAGACGAGGAGTGATCGGAAAGTACCACACCGATTTTCGAGGAGCTTTCTTCCTCTTCTTGTATCGAGTGACGCCGCACACCGGACATATGGTAGACTCCGCGTGCTCGTCCCGATAAATGATGCAATTGTTCATGCACACATGGTATTTCACGTGCGGTAAATCCAGAGGACACACGATTTTCTTCGCCTCCTCGAAACTGGTCGGGCACTTGTTCCCCTTGGGAAGACGTTCGTGCCAGAATGACATGTTCTCGTCGAAGCATGCGTCAGTCATTTTGTGTTTTACCTTCATCTCCAGAGCCATGAGCGTTACTTTCAGGCGGGTATCCTCGGGCCTGCATCCTTCATACAATGGAGTAACCGCGTCTATCTCCAGTTGATCCAGCTTGGCTTTCTCTCGGGCGGCAGCTCTTGCGTTATCCGTCCGCTTGAGAAGCAGCTCTTGAATATGAGGGTCCTGCACCCAGCCTCCATCGTCGTCTGCTCCGGCATCTTCATCTTCATGATCATTCCCTTCATCTTGATCTTCCTCATCATCATGTACGACATCTTCTACATGATGACTGTGTACAGCATCACCGTCGTGATCATGTCCTGGAGATTCTTCGTCTTCTCGCCCGCCCTCGCCGCGGTGGTACTTGTCTTGTTGCCCTTCCTCATTTCTTGCCCGGCCCCGGCCATGGACGACTTGATAGTCATCTTCATCACCTTGCCACCGATAGCCATCCATGAAACCACGCAAGAGCAGGTGGTCCCGCACCTGCCCGGAATCCGGGTCCGCAATAAGGCTCTTCAGCTTGCATCTTCGACATGGACATCTTATCTCCGTCTCGTTCTTTTGAAGCATCTCGGCCTTCGCAGAGCTTAAAAACCTATTCACTATGCCTTCAGTCATCGTGCGGACCATGGTCGCCTGCGGGGTAGAGCAAAACGATATGTTAGAACCAAGAAAAAATTTGGCATGACCTTCCCTAAAAATAGGACCAAAAAGAATGCATAGTGCCAAAATTCTCGCCGAAACGGAAATGAATCAAAACATTCCGGCAAAATATTGGCAACTATCGCATATTTCAAATACCGGTACCTTCAAACACAAACATACATGCAACACCACAAACACATGCAACACCACAAACATACATAGATCTAGCTAGGCCACAAAAAGTGCATGTGCACGTTGTTGGAGCGAGCTAGGGAGAAAAAAAAGTAGATCTATATCATGAAGATAGCTTTCCCTTACTTACCTATCAAAAAAAGGTAATTTCACCACTTAATTTTGTTGAATCTATGGTGGAAATGAGGTGAGGAGGAGGAGATAGCCGAAAGCTTGGAGAAGGAGGTGGATGGAATGAAGTGGGGAAAGTGAGTGGGTAGGTGTGGGCTGTCCAAAATATCTTGTTGGTCCCAGGTTACTAATGGCGCACCGTAGGAAAATGCGCCATTAGTAACCCTGGTTACTAATGGCGCATCAGCCTACGGTGCGCCATTAGTAGTTTTGCAAAAAAGTAAAAATAATAAGTATATATACTAATGGCGCATCTCCTCTGAGTGCGCCATTACTAGTTTAAACTAGTAATGGCGCACTGTGCCACGATGCGCCATTAGTAGTTTTGCAAAAAAAAGAATAAAACAAAATTTACAGTAATGGCGCACTGCCTGCTTGGTGCGCCATTACTAGTTATAGATAGTAATGGCGCATTATGGACCCGATGCGCCATTAGTATGTATGGGAAAATGGAAAAAAAATTCATACTAGTGGCGCACCCTGTTTACGGTGCGCCATTAGTGTCTTCCACACTAATGGCGTATCACAAACCGGTGCGCCATTAGTATATAGTAGTGGCGCACTGCTTCCACGGTGCGTCATTAGAATCAATCCTATCTATAGCCCTTTTCCTAGTAGTGCAACAGCTGTGCTCCTTCTTCAACCTCTGTTCTTGCTCCTGTCTCCCGTGCACCGCGGTTGTGTTGCCGCGCACCCGAACCAGTGAAGTTTCCCACTCCTCTCCATCTGCGACTCCACTGCCCCGTCTTCCCCATCTGCGGGTCATTCCAGTCTGGGTGCGCTCGGCATGGTGTGGTCAACGTGGTCAACAACCGAGAGTCATCGGAAGATGACTGTACGTGAGAGGCTGACAGTGGGGACGCAGCACGCCCATGGACGCATGCATGCAACGGAACGCGGCGAGGTCAACGTGGTCAAGGAATGACTTCCATCGGAAGTATACTATACGTGGAGAGTCTCAGCTGGGTCCACGGCCGCAGCAAGTAAGTGCCTCCTTATTACGCGGAAAATAATGATTCCTCCAACTGACAGCAGGGACCCACTGGACGGGCCACCGTATTTTGCAAAAAAACGTTTGCCCCCTGACTGCTGGGACCCACCTGACGGGCCACCGTATTTCGGGAAAAAATGCCCCCCCCCCCGCTGTCATCTCGGACCCACCGGAAGTGCCTCCTTATTACGCACAAAAAAATGAATACTCCCCCTGCTAGCTGGGACCCACCTTGGTGGTAGGCTGACTTGTGGGCCTACTAAGTTGACGGGGACGAAGGGCTTTGTCAACTTAGTCAATATGAACGATTCTAGCTCCAGTGACCGTACGATGTCCATCCAACGGCCGTAGTGCTTCTTCAACCTCTGGTCTTCTTGCTCCAACCGCCCAAACCAGCGCCGGTCGTGCCTCATGCTCCTGGCTCCCGTGGCCGGCTGTGCTGCCGCGGAGGCCTCACCGCCCCCTACTATTCCCACCGCTGGCCAGGCCCTGCGGCGACGGCAGCCTCACACCGCAGCCGAACCAGTGAACCCTCGTACTCCTCTCCGCGCGGGCTTCCACTGCCGCGTCTTCCCCGGCTCCACGTCGTCCCCTTCCTAGGCCTCACCGGCGTCCACCGCCGTGGTGCTCTCCGCGCGGCATGGTCAACGTGGTCAAGGAACGACTTCCATCGGAAAACTACTGTACGTGGAGAGGCTGACAGCTGGGTCCACGGCCACAGCCCAGTTTTTTGTGATTTGCCAAGTAAGTCGCTTTGCCAAGCCTATTGGGCTACAAATCTTTCAAGACGAGGAGATCTTTCATTCGGCTGGCCGAGGAAATGGCCCATCAGTAATGAAAAATGGGATGTACATTTTAAAACACATCAAACCGGCAATTAGTTTCAAATATCTTTTTTTCTTTTTGAGATTTTAAATTACATTAATTTTATGCGTGGAAAATTTGTTGGATTTTATATTGATATACATTTATTTTTAAAATCAGTTAGAATGTGAGTCGAAATTTCGGGGTTAGAAACAGTTCGGACCGCACAGAAATATGCAAAATTTCGTATAATTTTTTAACCGTGGCCATTGTATGGGCTGTAATGCTAACAAAAAGAATATGGGCTCCAAAAAAACCTTAAGAATTAGCAAATGGGCTGTAAATTATTAGAAATAATGGCAGATGGGTTGTATGTTGTTTCCCACAGATTAGAGGCTTTCCTAAAAACAAAGGTTGACGCACAAGCAGTGGCTGTTGCATGGCCATCCAACGGCCGTCGTGCTCCTTCAATCTCTACTCTTCTGGCTCCAGCCGCTCAAACAAGCGCCAGCAGGACTCCCCGCTCCCTCCTCCCCACGGTCGGCTGTGCTGCCGCGCAGGCCTTACTTCCCCACCGTACTCCCATCGCTGGCCTAGCCATCCCTCTACTCACCCAAACCTGCTGTTATTCTCCGGCGACGGCAGACGAACCAGTAAACCCTCGTTCAGCCGTACTCCCCTCCGCGTGGGAAACAACTACTGAGTCTTCCCTGCTTCCGTGTCGTTCCCTTCCTAGGCCTCGCCGTCGTCCACTGCCGTGGTGCTCTCGGCGCGGCCTGTTCAACATGGGCAACGATCGATAGGCATCTAAAGTGGACTATATGTGGAAAGGCCGATAGCTGGGTCCACGGCCGCAGGTAAGGAAATGCCTCCTTATTATGCGCAAAATAATGATTCCTCCACCTGACATCATGGACCCACCAAAAGGGCCTTCGTATTTCGCAAAAAACATGTTACCGCTGCTGACAGCTCGGACCAACCAGCTATATCTCGCACGCAAGGAAGTGCCTCCTTATTACGCACAAAAAAAATGAATACTCCGCCTGTTAGCTGGGACCCAGTATAGTGGCAGGATGACTTGTGGGCCTACTAAGTTGACGGGGACGGAGGGCTTTGTCAACTTAGTCAATATGCACGATTCTAGCTCCGGTGACCGTACGATGTCCATCCAATGGCCGTAGTGCTTCTTCAACCTCTAGTCTTGTTTCTCCAGACGCTCAAGCTAGCGCCGGTCGTGCCTCGTGCTCCTGCCTCCCGTGGCCGGCTGCGATGCGGCGGAGGCCTCACCGCCCCCTACTACTCCCACCGCTGGCCAGGCCATCCCTCTACTCACCCACACCCCCGGTTATTCTGCGGCGACGGCAGCCTCACACCGCAGTGAACCAGTGAAACCTCGTACCCCTCTATGCGTGGCATCCACTGCCGCGTCTTCCTCGGCTCCGCGTCGTCCCCTTCCTAGGCCTCGCTGTCGGCCACCGCCCTGGTGCTCTCGGTGCGGCGTGGTCCACGTGGTCAAGGAATGGCTTCCATCGGACATGGACTATACATGGAGAGGCTGACAGCTTGGTCCACGGCCGCAGCAAGGAAGTGCCTCCTTATTACGTGCAAAATAATTATTCCTCCACCTGACAGCGGGGACCCACCGAACGGGCCACCGTATTTCACGAAAAAAATGATTCGCCCCCCTGACTGCTGGGACCCACCAGCTACATCTTCGCACGCAAGGAAGTGCGTCCGGGCAAAAAAAACGATTCGCCCCCCTGACTGCTGGGACCCACCAGCTACTGTTGGAAATATGCCCTAGAGGCAATAATAAAAGGATTATTATTATATTTCCATGTTCATGATAATTGTCTTTATTCATGCTATAATTGTATTATCCAGAAATCGTAATACATTTGTGAATACATAGACCATAATATGTCCCTAGTGAGCCACTAGTTGACTAGCTCGTTGATCAACAGATAGTCATGGTTTCCTGACTATGGACATTAGATGTTGTTGATAACGGGATCACATCATTAGGAGAATGATGTGATGGACAAGACCCAATCCTAAGCATAGCACAAGATCGTGTAGTTCGTTTTGCTAGAGCTTTTCCAATGTCAAGTATCTTTTCCTTAGACCATGAGATCGTGTAACTCCCGGATACCATAGGAGTGCTTTGGGTGTATCAAACGTTGCAACGTAACTGGGTGACTATAAAGGTACACTACAGGTATCTCCGAAAGTGTCTGTTGGGTTGACACAGATCGAGACTGGGATTTGTCACTCCGTATGACAGAGAGGTATCTCTGGGCCCACTCGGTAATGCATCATCATAATGAGCTCAAAGTGACCAAGTGTCTGGTCACGGGATCATGCATTACGGTACGAGTAAAGTGACTTGCCGGTAACGAGACTGAACAAGGTATTGGGATACCGACGATCGAGTCTCGGGAAAGTAACATACTGTTTGACAAAGGGAATTGTATACGGGGTTGATTGAATCCTTGACATCATGGTTCATCCGATGAGATCATCGAGGAGCATGTGGGAGCCAACATGGGTATCTAGATCCCGCTGTTGGTTATTGACCGGAGAGTCGTCCCGGTCATGTCTGCGTGTCTCCCGAACCCGTAGGGTACTACACACTTAAGGTTCGGTGACGCTAGGGTTGTATGAATATAAGTATGTAGCAAACTGAATGTTGTTCGGAGTCCCGGATGAGATCCCGGACGTCACGAGGAGATCCGGAATGGTCCAGAGGTAAAGAATTATATATAGGAAGTGCTGTTTCGGCCATCGGGAAAGTTTCGGGGTCACCCGGTATTGTACCGGGACCACCGGAATGGTCCCGGGGGTCCACCGGGTGGGGCCACCTATCCCGGAGGGCCCCGTGGGCTGAAGTGGGAGGGGAACCAGCCCCTAGTGGGCCGGTGGGCCCCGCCTGCGCCTAGGGTTGGAAACCCTAGGGTGGGGGGGCGCACCACTTGCCTTGGGGGCACTCCACCCCCCTGGCCGCCGCCCCCTTGGGAGATTTCCATCTCCAGGGCCGGCGCCCCCCCCTGGGGGCCTATATAAAGGAGGGGGAGGGAGGGCAGCCACAACCAGAGTCTTGGCGCCTCCCTCCCCCTGCTACACCTCTTCCTCCTCCCGCAGTTGCTTGGAGAAGCCCTGCCGGAGTCCTACTGTATCCACCACCACGTCGTCGTGCTGCTGGATCTTCATCAACCTCTCCTTCCCCCTTGCTGGATCACGAAGGAGGAGACGTCATCCACTCCGTATGTGTGTTGAACGCGGAAGTGTTGTCCGTTCGGCACTTGGTCATCGGTGATTTGGATCACGGCAAGTACGGCTCCATCATCCCCGTTCTCTTGAATGCTTCCGCTCGCGATCTACAAAGGTATGTAGATGCACTCCTATCACTCGTTGCTTAGATGAACTCATAGATGGATCTTGCTGAAACCGTAGGAAAAAATTTATTTTCTGCAACGTTCCCCAACAGTGGCATCATGAGCTAGGTCTATGCGTAGTTCTCTATTGCACGAGTAGAACACAATTTTGTTGTGGGTGTAGATCTTGTCAACTTGCTTGCCGCTACTAGTCTTATTTTGCTTCAGCGGTATTGTGGCATGAAGCGACCCGGACCGACCTTACACATACGCTTACGTGAGACAGGTTCCACCAACTGACATGCACTAGTTGCATAAGGTGGCTAGTGGGTGTCTGTCTCTCCCACTTTAGTTGGAGCGAATTCGATGAAAAGGGTCCTGATGAAGGGTAAATAGAAGTTGACAAAATCACGTTGTGGTTATTCGTAGGTAAGAAAATGTTCTTGCTAGAACCCAATTGCAGCCACGTAAAAGATGCAACAACAATTAGAGGACGTCTAACTTGTTTTTGCAGCAATTGTCTTGTGATATGATATGGCCAAAAGTTGTGATGAATGATGAATGATATGTTGTGATGTATGAGATCATGTTCTTGTAATAGGAATCACGACTTGCATGTCGATGAGTATGACAACCGGCAGGAGCCATAGGAGTTGTCTTTATTTTTGTATGACCTGCGTGTCATTGAAGAACGCCATGTAAATTACTTTACTTTATTGCTAAACGCGTTAGCCATAGAAGTAGAAGTAGTCGTTGGCGTGACAACTTCATGAAGACACGATGATGGAGATCATGGTGTCATGCCGGTGACGAAGATGATCATGGAGCCCCGAAGATGGAGATCAAAGGAGCTATATGATATTGACCATATCATGTCACTATTATATAATTGCATGTGATGTTTATTATGTTTATGCATCTTGTTTACTTAGAACAACGGTAGTAAATAAGATGATCCCTTATAATAATTTCAAGAAAGTGTTCCCCCTAATTGTGCGCCGTTGCTAAAGTTCGTCGTTTTAAAGCACCACGTGATGATCGGGTGTGATAGATTCTTACGTTCACATACAAGACAGTTTTACACATGCAAAACACTTAGGGTTAACTTGACGAGCCTAGCATGTACAGACATGGCCTCGGAACACAGAGACCGAAAGGTCAAACATGAGTCGTATGGAAGATACGATCAACATGGAGATGTTAACCGACGATGACTAGTCCGTCTCACGTGATGATCGGACACGGCCTAGTCGACTCGGATCGTGTAACACTTAGATGACTAGAGGGATGTCTAATCTGAGTGGGAGTTCATTAAATAATTTGATTAGATGAACTTAATTATCATGAACTTAGTCTAAAAACCTTTGCAAAAATGTCTTGTAGATCAAATGGCCAACGCTCATGTCAACATGAACTTCAACGCGTTCCTAGAGAAAACCAAGCTGAAAGATGATGGCAGCAACTATACGGACTGAGTCCGAAACATGAGGATCATCCTCATAGCTGCCAAGAAAGCATATGTCCTAGATGGACCGCTAGGTGACGCACCCATCCCAGAGAACCAAGACGTTATGAACGCTTGGCAGTCACGTGCTGATGATTACTCCCTCGTTCAGTGCGGCGTGCTTTACAGCTTAGAACCGGGGCTCCAAAAGCATTTTGAGCAACACGGAGCATATGAGATGTTCGAGGAGCTGAAAATGGTTTTTCAAGCTCATGCCCGGGTCGAGAGATATGAAGTCTCCGACAAGTTCTGTAGTTGTAAGATGGAGGAAAATAGTTCTTTCAGTGAGCACATACTCAAAATGTCTGGGTTGCACAACCGCCTGTCCCAGCTGGACATTAACCTCCCGGACGAGGCAGTCATTGACAGAATCCTTCAGTCGCTCCCACCGAGCTATAAGAGCTTTGTGATGAACTACAATATGCAGGGGATGGTGAAAACCATTCCTGAAGTGTTTTCAATACTGAAGTCAGCAGAGGTAGAAATCAAGAAAGAACATCAAGTGTTGATTGCCAATAAAACCACCAAGTTCAAGAAGGGCAAGGGTAAGAAGAACTTCAAGAAGGACAGCAAGGATGTTGTCGCGCCCGGTAAGCCAGTTGCCGGGAAGAAGTCAAAGAATGGACCCAAGCCTAAGACTGAGTCCTTTTATTGCAAAGGGAAGGGTCACTGGAAGCGGAACTGCCCCAAATACTTAGCGGACAAGAAGTCCGGCAACACTAAAGGTGTATTTGATATACATGTAATTGATGTGTACCTTACCAGTACTCGCAGTAACTCCTGGGTATTTGATACCGGTGCCGTTGCTCATATTTGTAACTCACAGCAGGAGCTGCGGAATAAGCGGAGACTGGCGAAGGACGAGGTGACGATGCGCGTCGGGAATGGTTCCAAGGTCGATGTGATCGCTGTCGGCACGCTACCTCTACATTTACCTACGGGATTAGTTTTAAACCTCAATAATTGTTATTTAGTGCCAAGTTTGAGCATGAACATTGTATCTGGATCTCGTTTGATACGAGATGGCTACTCATTTAAATCTGAGAATAATGGTTGTTCTATTTATATGAGAGATATGTTTTATGGTCATGCCCCGATGGTCAATGGTTTATTATTAATGAATCTCGAACGTAATGTTACACATATTCATAGTGTGAACACCAAAAGATGTAAAGTTGATAACGATAGTCCCACATACTTGTGGCACTGTCGCCTTAGTCACATTGGTGTCAAGCACATGAATAAGCTCCATACTGATGGACTTTTAGAGTCTCTCGATTATGAATCATTTGACACGTGTGAACCATGCCTCATGGGCAAAATGAGCAAGACTCCGTTCTCCGGAACAATGGAGCGAGCAACCAACTTATTGGAAATCATACATACCGATGTGTGCGGTCCAATGAGCGTTGAGGCTCCTAGAGGATATCATTATTTTCTCACTCTCACTGATGACTTGAGTAGATATGGGTATGTCTACTTGATGAAACACAAGTCTGAGACCTTTGAAAAGTTCAAGGAATTTCAGAATGAGGTAGAGAATCAACGTGACCGAAAGATAAAGTTCCTACGATCAGATCGTGGAGGAGAATATTTAAGTCATGAATTTGGTACACACTTAAGGAAATGTGGAATCGTTTCACAACTCACGCCGCCTGGAACACCTCAGCGTAATGGTGTGTCCGAACATCGTAATCGCACTCTATTGGATATGGTGCGATCTATGATGTCTCTTACCGATTTACCGCTATCATTTTTGGGATACGCTCTAGAGACAGCTACATTCACTTTAAATAGGGCACCGTCTAAATCCGTTGAGACGACACCGTATGAATTATGGTTTGGGAAGAAACCTAAGTTGTCGTTTCTAAAAGTTTGGGGATGTGATGCTTATGTCAAGAAACTTCAACCTGAAAAGCTCGAACCCAAGTCGGAAAAATGCGTCTTCATAGGATACCCTAAGGAAACCATTGGGTATACCTTCTACTTAAGATCTGAGGGCAAGATCTTTGTTGCCAAGAACAGATCCTTTCTGGAAAAAGAGTTTCTCTCGAAAGGAGTAAGTGGGAGGAAAGTAGAACTCGATGAAGTACTACCTCTTGAACCGGAAAGTAGTGCAGCTCAGGAAAATGTTCCTGTGGTGCCTACACCGACTGGAGAGGAAAATAATGATGATGATCAAGGTACTTCGGATCAAGTTGCTACTGAACTTCGTAGGTCCACAAGGACACGTTCCACACCAGAGTGGTATGGCAACCCTGTCCTGGAAATCATGTTGTTAGACAACGGTGAACCTTCGAACTATGAAGAAGCGATGGCGGGCCCAGATTCCAACAAATGGCTTGAAGCCATGCAATCCGAGATAGAATCCATGTATGAAAACAAATTATGGACTTTGACAGACTTGCCCGATGATCGGCGAGCGATAGAAAACAAATGGATCTTTAAGAAGAAGACGGACGCGGATGGTAATATTACCATCTATAAAGCTCGACTTGTCGCTAAGGGTTATCGGCAAGTACAAGGGGTTGACTACGATGAGACTTTCTCTCCCGTAGCAAAGCTGAAGTCTGTCCGAATCATGTAAGCAATTGCCGCATACTATGATTATGAGATGTGGCAGATGGACGTCAAAACGGCATTCCTTAACGGGCATCTTAAGGAAGAACTGTATATGATGCAGCCGGAGGGTTTTGATCCTAAGAATGCTAACAAAGTATGCAAGCTCCAGCGATCCATTTATGGGCTGGTGCAAGCATCTTGGAGTTGGAACATTCGCTTTGATGAGATGATCAAAGCGTTTGGGTTTATGCAGACTTATGGAGAAGCCTGCGTTTACAAGAAAGTGAGTGGGAGCTCTGTAGCATTTCTCATATTATATATAGATGACATACTTTTGATGGGAAATGATATAGAACTTTTGGACAGCATTAAGGCCTACTTGAATAACTGTTTTTCAATGAAGGACCTTGGAGAAGCTGCTTACATATTAGGCATCAAGATCTATAGGGATAGATCGAGACGCCTCATAGGTCTTTCACAAAGCACATACCTTGATAAGATTTTGAAGAAGTTGAAAATGCATCAGTCCAAGAAAGGGTTCTTGCCTGTATTTCAAGGTGTGAGATTGAGCTCGGCTCAATGCCCGACCACGGCAAAAGATAAAGAAGAGATGAGTGTCATCCCCTATGCTTCAGCCATAGGATCTATTATGTATGCCATGCTGTGTACCAGACCTGATGTAAACCTTGCCGTAAGTTTTGTAGGAAGGTAACAAAGTAATACCAGCAAGGAACACTGGACAGCGGTCAAGAATATCCTGAAGTACCTGAAAAGGACAAAGGACATGTTTCTCATTTAAGGAGGTGACGAAGAGCTCATCGTAAAGGGTTATGTCGATGCTAGCTTCGACACAGATCTGGATGACTCTAAGTCACAAATGGATACGTGTATATGTTAAATGGTGGAGCAGTAAGCTGGTGCAGCTGCAAGCAGAGCGTCGTGGCGGGATCTACATGTGAAGCGGAGTACATGGCAGCCTCGGAGGCAGCGCATGAAGCAATTTCGGTGAAGGAGTTCATCACCGACCTAGGAGTCATACCCAATGCGTCGGGGCCGATAAATCTCTTCTGTGACAACATTGGAGCTATTGCCCTTGCCAAGGAGCCCAGGTTTCACTAGAAGACCAGGCACATCAAGCGTCGTTTCAACTCCATCCGTGAAAATGTTCAAGATGGAGACATAGATATTTGCAAAGTACATACGGATCTGAATGTCGCAGATCCGTTGACTAAACCTCTTTCGCGAGCAAAACATGATCAACACCAGAACTCTATGGGTGTTCGATTCATCACAATGTAACTAGATTATTGACTCTAGTGCAAGTGGGAGACTGTTGGAAATATGCCCTAGAGGCAATAATAAAAGGATTATTATTATATTTCCTTGTTCATGATAATTGTCTTTATTCATGCTATAATTGTATTATCCGGAAATCGTAATACACGTGTGAATACATAGACCATAATATGTCCCTAGTGAGCCTCTAGTTGACTAGCTCGTTGATCAACAGATAGTCATGGTTTCCTGACTATGGACATTAGATGTCGTTGATAACGGGATCACATCATTAGGAGAATGATGTGATGGACAAGACCCAATCCTAATCATAGCACAAGATCGTGTAGTTCGTTTTGCTAGAGCTTTTCCAATGTCAAGTATCTTTTCCTTAGACCATGAGATCGTGTAACTCCCGGATACCGTAGGAGTACTTTGGGTGTATCAAACGTCACAATGTAACTTGGTGATTATAAAGGTACACTATAGGTATCTCCGAAAGTGTCTGTTGGGTTGACATGGATCGAGACTGGGATTTGTCACTCCGTATGACGGAGAGGTATCTCTGGGCCCACTCGGTAATGCATCATCATAATGAGCTCAAAGTGACCAAGTGTCTGGTCACGGGATCATGCATTATGGTACGAGTAAATTGACTTGCCGGTAACGAGACTGAACGAGGTATTGGGATGCCGACGATCGAGTCTCGGGCAAGTAACGTACCGTTTGACAAAGGGAATTGTATACGGGGTTGATTGAATCCTCGACATCGTGGTTCATCCGATGAGATCATCAAGGAGCATGTGGGAGCCAACATGGGTATCCAGATCCCGCTGTTGGTTATTGACCAGAGAGCCATCTCGGTCATGTCTGCGTGTCTCCCGAACCCGTAGGGTCTACACACTTAAGGTTCGATGACGCTAGGGTTGTATGAATATAAGTATGCAGCAAACCAAAAGTTGTTCGGAGTCCCGAATGAGATCCCGGACATCACGAGGAGTTCCGAAATGGTCCGGAGGTAAAGAATTATATATAGGAAGTGCTGTTTCGGCCATCGGGAAAGTTTCGGGGTCACCCTGTATTGTACCGGGACCACCGGAATGGTCCCGGGGGTCCACCGGGTGGGGCCACCTATCCCAGAGGGCCCCGTGGGCTGAAGTGGGAGGGGAACCAGCCCCTAGTGGGCTGGTGCGCCCCCCCTTGCCCCCCCCCTGCGCCTAGGGTTGGAAACCCTAGGGTGGGGGCGCACCACTTGCCTTGGGGGGCACTCCACCCCCCTGGCCGCCGCCCCCTTGGGAGATTCCCATCTCCAGGGCCGACGCCCCCCCCCCCCTGGGGGCCTATATAAAGGAGGGGAGGGAGGGCAGCCGCACCCAGAGTCTTGGCGCCTCCCTCCCCCTGCTACACCTCTTCCTCCTCCCGCAGTTGCTTGGGGAAGCCCTGCCGGAGTCCTGCTGCATCGACCACCACGCTGTCGTGCTGCTGGATCTTCATCAACCTCTCCTTCCCCCTTGCTGGATCAAGAAGGAGGAGACGTCATCCGCTCCGTACATGTGTTGAACGCGGAGGTGCTGTCCGTTCGGCACTTGGTCATCGGTGATTTGGATCACGGCAAGTACGACTCCATCATCCCTGTTCTCTTGAACGCTTCCGCTCGCGATCTACAAAGGTATGTAGATGCACTCCTATCACTCGTTGCTTAGATGAACTCATAGATGGATCTTGGTGGAACCGTAGGAAAAAATTTATTTTCTGCAACGTTCCCCAACAGCTACATCTTCGCACGCAAGGAAGTGCGTCCGGGCAAAAAAACAATTCGCCCCCCTGACTGCTGGGACCCACCAACTACATCTTCGCACGCAATGAAGTGCCTGTCAGTCGGGACCCACCTGGTCGAAGCCTATGTAGCGTTGTCATTATGGTCGCGAATGTGTACGTATATACTGGTCGATGTAGAGGCGTGCACGTGTCGTAGATGTAGAGGCGTGCACGTGTCGTAGATGTAGAGGCGCGCATGTATCGTAGTAGAGGCGCGCACGTAGCATGTACACGTACGTACAGTGGCGAGGGTGCAAGAAAGAAAATACGGCCACGTACGTACATACGGGTAGGGTCTCGTACGCCTACTCGCGCATATGTACATGGCTGGGTCGGAACGGAGAAACAGCGTCGTCGTCGTGTTCATGGGGAGCCAACCTGCTGGGTCAGAACAGAATGTGTGGTCGTGTTCATCGGGAGGGCTTGGACGGAACAAGCGATGGAAATGAGGCCTGGCGTACCGCACAACGGAGGAAACGGCCTTGTGTTCGACCGTCCACGTTCGAAACGGGATCTTGTTCATCGGGAGGGGTCTGGCGTACCGCAAAATGCAGGGAAACGGACCTCCTATGGTCGAAATGAGGGTCTTGTTGATCGGGAGGGGTGTGGCGTACCGCAAAACGGAGGAAACGGACCTCCTACGGTCGAAACGGGGGGTCCTGTTGATCGGGAGGGGTGTGGCGTACCGCAAGATGGACGAAACGGACTTGTGTTGGAGCGCTACAGTCGAAACGGGGGGGAGGGGTGTGGCGTACCGCAAAACAGGACTCCACGGGATACTATTCATCTCCACCGTTGACCTCCTCCAGCCTCCACGGGCTACCGTCGACCTCCTCCAGCCTCCATGGGCTCCTGTTCATCCAGCCTCCACCGCGCGCTACTCCACCGGCTACTGTTCAACCACCCCTCCACGGGCACCCCTCCGCCGTCTACTGTTCATCTAGCCCTCCACACCACGGGGTCCTGTTCAACCACCCCTCTACGGCCACCCCTCCAC
>LT934116.1:34533891-34561055 GCA_900231445.1 Triticum turgidum subsp. durum | reverse complement strand
TTTTTTTATAAGACGGTGCGCGGGGTGCGGGGGGTCGGCGGCGGCGGTTGAGTAGGGGAATCGAGGGTGCGGGGGGTCGGCGGCGGCGGCCGGTGGACTGGGGGGGTGCTCGGCGGCGAGGGGGACCGGATCTGGCGAGGTGGGATAGCGATCGAGATGGAGGGGGCCGGGATCGAGATCGAGTGTCCATGAAATTTAAAAATATTCATGATAGTTCAAAAAGTACCCATGAAATACAATCGAGAAATGAAGGCTACGATTTAAATACAATCGATCTTAGCTAGCTATCTGTTCACAATCTTCTTGCCCTTCTTTTTCGCATATGGAGTTCTTCTGTGGAACGGACGTCCTTTAGGTAGGGTGGTCCTGCTTCTTCTTGTGGTGTATGCTGCTACTTCATCATCGTCGTCATGTTCGATCCTTGGGTCGCCGTACTTGTCGAAGTCTTGCTCATTGGCTACTCCATCCATTCCGATGATCTTCCTTTTGCCTCTCCTCACGACAACACGACTGGGCTTTGGCGGGTCGGTAATGAAGAAGCATTGGTCCACTTGGGAAGCCAGTACCCATGGCTCATTTTTCACGGTGATGTTTGCGCCCGCGGTCTTGGATTTGGCTTCGGGTATAACCATGGTGGTGAAATACCGGTCTTCTTTTATGACGTTCTTGGCCCATCTAACACGGAACATCGGGACCTTCTCTCCAGCGTAGCTCAGCTCCCAGATCTCCTCGATCCTTCCGTAGTATCTGTCCTTGTCGTTACCGGTGTAGGATTCCATCGTTACCCCGGAGTTCTGATAACCATCGCTCTTCATGTCCTTGGCCTCGGTGTAGAATGTGTAGCCGTTGATATCGTACGCCTCATAGGTCATCAGGTTGTGCTCGGCGCCCTGTGACAAGGCGAATATGAGTTGTTCTTCCGCGGAAGAATCCTCATGTAAAGGGTACGACAGAAGCTTCTGCTTGAACCAACGCGTGAAACATGATTTGTGCTCTTTGAGTATATCTCCGTCCGTCCTGTGTTGGCCTCGGTCATTGTACGTCTTCTTAATAAAGGTTTTGTGCTCTACCACCCAAGGATCGACCACGTCTATGTGTTGTAGCGCGACTAGGTTTGCTCTTTCAAAGTCGGTGAGTCGACCCTCGAAGTCGACATGCATTTCGCGGCGACCCTCACGGTGACCCCATCCAGCGAGCCTGCCGAGGTGCCTGTTGACAGGCAGACCAACGGGGTTCTTGATGCCTAGATAATTCGTGCAGTAGGAGATGCACTCTTCGGTCAGAAAGCCCCTGGCTATGCTTCCTTCTAGACGTGACATGTTGCGAACGTATCCTTTGATGACACCATTCATCCTCTCGAACGGCATCATGCTGTGCAGGAACGTCGGCCCGAGTTGGATGATATCCTCCACTATATGGACCAGCAGATGCACCATAACGTCGAAGAATGTGGGCGGGAAGTACATCTCAAGCTCACATAGTATCACCACGATCTCTTCCTGTAGCCTTCTGAGTTGCCTCACGCCAATCGACTTCCGAGAGATGACATCGAAGAAGTTGCATAGGCCAAATAGCGTTTCACGGACGTGCGCGTCCATGATCCCACGGATTGCAACTGGAAGTATCTACGTCATCAGCACGTGACAGTCGTGAGACTTCATCCCGTTGAACTTCTGCTTCGCTGGGTCTAGGTATCTGCTTATCTTCCCCGCGTAACCGTAAGGAAGTTTTACTCCTAGGAGGCAGGTGAAAAACTGCTCGATCTCCTCCTGACTTAGAGTGAAGCACGCGGGAGGGTAGTCATTTCCGGTCTTCTTGGCCTTTTTGCCTTTGCGACGACTTTCTGTGTCCTGCTTCGCCTCATCATCATCATCATCATCATCATCATCATATATAGCGTGAAGCTCCTGCCTGATGCCCATTGATTTCAAGTATGCCCTTGCTTTTGGCCCATCTTTGGTCCTCTCTGGCATGTTGAGCAGGGTACCAAGCAGACTCTCACACACGTTCTTCGTGATATGCATGACATCAAGGCTGTGAGGCACACGGTGGATCTTCCAGTACGGCAAGTCCCAGAAAACAGACCTCGTTTTCCATACCTTCAGCAGCGGCTCTGGCGCCTTTCACTTCTTTCCCGGCTCTGGCGCCTTTTGCTTCTTTCCCGGCAGTGGGCAGTCTTTCCAATTTTTCAACAGCTTGTCTATTTCCTCGCCGCTCCTCGTACACGGGCGTTTTCGGGGTTCGGTTTCACCATCGAACAGATCCTTGCGTTTCCTCCACGGGTCATCGTCGCGAAGCCACCTTCGATGTCCCATGAACACGGTTTTCAAAGACCCGGGATCTCTATCTAGCTGGCGATACGTTGTGTCATCCATGCACCTTACGCATCCAGAAAATCCGTGGACTACCTGCCCCGCAAGATATCCGTAACCGAGATAGTCGTGCACCATCGTGAGCAGTGCGGCTCTCATAGGGAAATATTCTTTCTCTGCGGCGTCCCACGTATTGGCTGGCGTTTTCCACAGCGTGTCAAGCTCCTCTTTCAGCAGCCCCAGATACAGATTGATGTCGTTCCCTGGTTGTTTCGGCCCTTCAATTAGCATACTCATGTGAATGTACTTCCTCTTCATGCACAACCAGGGGGGAAGGTTGTACATCCACACAAACACAGGCCAGGTGCTATGTGTGCTTCTCTGGCTGCCAAACGGATTGACTCCATCGGTGCTCGCGCCTAGCACGATGTTCCTTGGATCGTTCCCAAATTCTGGGTATTCAAAGTTCAATGCTTGCCACTGGCTCGCATCCTTAGGGTGACTCAGCATCTTGTCTTTTTTATCTATCTCTGGATCATTTGCGTCATCTTCTCGCTTCTTCTCCTCCCTATCCGCGTGCCAACGCAGGAGCTTTGCTACCTTAGGATCCGCGAAATACCGCTGCAGACGAGGAGTGATCGGAAAGTACCACACCACTTTTCGAGGAGCTTTCTTCCTCTTCTTGTATCGAGTGACACCGCACACCGGACATATTGTAGACTCCGCGTGCTCGTCCCGATAAATGATGCAATTGTTCATGCACACATGGTATTTCACGTGCGGTAAATCCAGAGGACACACGATTTTCTTCGCCTCCTCCAAACTGGTCGGGCACTTGTTCCCCTTGGGAAGACGTTCGTGCCATAATGACATGTTCTCGTCGAAGCATGCGTCGGTCATTTTGTGTTTTACCTTCATCTCCAGAGCCATGAGCGTTACTTTCAGGCGGGTATCCTCGGGCCTGCATCCTTCATACAACGGAGTAACCGCGTCTAACTCAAGTTGATCCATCTTGGCTTTCTCTTGGGCGGCAGCTCTTGCGTTATCCGTCTGCTTGAGAAGCAGCTCTTGAATATGAGGGTCCTGCACCCAGCCCATCGATGGTCCAACGTCGTCTGCTCCGCCGGCATCATCATCATGTCCTGCATCTTCTACATGATGACGGTGTACAGCATCACCGTCGTGATCATCTCCTGGGGATTCTTCGTCTTCTCGCCCCCCCGAGCCGCGGTGGTTGTCTTGCTGCCCTTCCTCATTTCTTGCCCGGCCCCCATGGACGACTTCGTAGTCATCTTCATCACCTTGCCACCGATAGCCATCCATGAAACCACGCAAGAGTAGGTGGTCCCGCACCTGCCCGGAATCCGGGTCCGCAATAAGGCTATTCAGCTTGCATCTTCGACACGGACATCTTATCTCCGTCTCGTTCTTTTGAAGCATCTCAGCCTTCGCGGACCTCAAAAACCTATTCATGATGCCTTCGGTCATCGTGCGGACCATGGTCGCCTGCGGGGTAGAGCAAAATGATATTTTAGAACCAAGAAAAAATTTGGCATGACTTTCCCTAAAAATAGGACCAAAAAGAATGCTTAATGCCAAAATTCTCGCCGAAACGGAAATGAATCAACATTCCGGCAAAATATTGGCAACTATCGCATTTCAAATACCGGTACACCTCCAAACACAAACACATATGCAACACCACAAACATATGCAACACCACGAACATACATAGATCTAGCTAGGCCATAAAAAGTGCATGTGCACATTGTTTGTAGGGAGAACAACATAAATATAGCTTCCCCCCTTACTTACCTAGCAAAACAAGGTAACTTAACCACTTAATTTGAATGAATATATGGTGGAAATGAGGTGAAAAAGAGGAGGCACCCGAGACAAGGAGGAGGCGGTGGAGAGAATGAAGTGGGGAGAAAGTGAGTGTGGGAGGAGAGGCTGTCCAAAATATCTTGTTGCTGCCCACTTACTAATGGCGCACCAGCAACAAATGCGCCATTAGTAATCCAGGTTACTAATGGCGCACCCCCTGGCGGTGCGCCATTAGAACTTTTGCAAAAAAAGGAATAAAAGCAATAATAAAAAAAATAACATTAGTGGCGCACCTTCTGGATGGTGCGCCATTACTAGTTACAACTAGTAATGGCGCACCACCAGGGGGTGCGCCATTAGTATGTTTGGACAGGCGCACTAGTTCAAAAAAAAATTGGTACTAATGGCGCACCGTGGTCAGGGTGCGCCATTAGTAGTTTCAACACTAATGGCGCATCAGAAGGTGGTGCGCCATTAGTATATACTAATGGCGCACCACTTGTCTGGTGCGCCATTAGTGTCATTTCCATCTATAGGCCTTTTCCTAGTAGTGTTAACAGTACGGTGGTTCCTATGACTCAACAAAGAAGAAAAGGGAACAACGAAACCACACAGTCTTCATGCTCCATAGTCTTCACGCAATGTCTTCTCATGTCATAGTCTTCAATATTGAATATCTTCTCATACCACCATTGTCTTCAATGTCTTCATACATTTTTAGGGGTCATCTCTGGTAGGTAAACCGAATCAATGAGGGACACTACCTGCGTTATCCTGCAATTCTCACAAACGCATTAGTCCCTCAACCAACTTTGTCGTCAATACTAAAAAACCAACTAGGGGTGGCACTAGATGCACTTACAATCTCCCCCTTTTTTGGTGATTGATGACAAACTGGTTGAAGTTTTCAACGGGGATAAAGTATGTGAAATTGTAAAGGATAGGGAATTGTCTTCATAAGTAGCAAGGGCTCCCCCTGAAGATGTGCATATAAGTAATTTGCTTTTGGAATGCAAATGCACATGGCAGGTTGTACTTGTGGAGATCCACTTCAACTTATGAAGATAATTCATCATGCATGAAATGCTATAGCAAATAGAATGACATGCATAATGAAAAATGGACGTCTGCAGAATGATCTAAGTGCAGAAGTTATCATCGCACATGCGGAATTTATCATCGCATCACAGTAAAGCAAATAAGTAGCAGACGACCATCAAGTTTAGGTGTTACAACTCAAAGAACCAAATGTTTTAAAAAGCAAGAGTTGTAAGCACGAGGCAAAATATAATGCAACTGCCCATATGAACCCGCTTGAAGACTGTCAACTCATACGCTTCTCCCCCTTTTGTCAGTAAGGACCAAAAAGGTTTGAAGACATAGAGCATCTACTCGTTCTCATGAGTAGGTGAAGCAGCAGGGTTATCGTCGTTGGTTGGCGGTGCAGACGAACTTGGTGCAGTGTCAATGCGTGCAGTAGTAGGAGGTGGTGAAGTAGCGTCATCTTCGTCATTGATCACTCTGGCGTTGACAGTTGCCGCGGAGGAAGAATATTCAGAGTCTTCAAGTGATGGAGTTCGACGTAGGACAGCAGTCCATGGAGGAGTGGTGTCAAACTTGAATCTTTCAGTGAAGCCATCGTCTTGAAGATCTTCTTCAGCACTAAGCAGGGTCAAGCTCTTCCATGATCGCCGGCAAGTTTCATGAGCAACAAAGGCATTCTTGGTGGCAAGGTTTCGAATGCGATTGACATCCACCAACAGGATTTGCATCTGTCTCTTGAGCCAAAAGTGAAGTTTATCCTGTTTCTGATGAAGGGCCACAAGAAGTTCTCGGTCATTGAGAACGCGAGAACGCTTCCGAGGCCTTTGGGCAATGGTGCTTTCAGTGGCTTCAGTAGGTGCTCGATGAGGCAGACGAGTATTTCCAGCCAATGGATAGATTCATCTTGCTGCTTGAACACCTTCAATGGGTTGAGTGAAGCTTTGGTGCTCGGCATTCTGAAGACAAAGAGGCTTCTTGGCAGGGTCAGAGTATATGGCTTCAACTGACATATCAACCTCTGGTAAAAAGATCTGATGATTGCGAGCAGATGGTTGATAGTTGACAGATGAGTGTCGCTTGATGAGGCGCATGACCCATGGAGCATAAAACTTCAGACCAAACAGATCAGATCCAGAAGCAGCAAGTTGCCTAATGAAGAATTCTTGAGTATTGAAGCTGATGCCATTGAGAATGTAGAAGACCAAAGTCTTCATAGCTCCTTCAAGCTTGACCGCTGATGAATGTCCTTTGATAGGCCATAGAGTTCGCCTGATAATATGATATATTGTACGTGGCAGATACTCAAGGTCTTCAACAAAGAACTCTGTTGGATATTCAGCGTCAGATGGAAAGGGCTTCATCATGCTCAACATCTGGCTCATGTTGGGTTATGGTTGGGTTCTGGCTTATGGAAGATGCTCTCCAATGCATTGCGGTGTAGCTGACAATCAGGTTCATATAGCTCTCCAGGAGTGGCTAGCCCTGTAAGCTCAATGATGTCAAGAGCTTTGGCTTCATGATGAACGTTTCCGGTCATCCACTCGAGGACCCATGTCTTGATATCTCTGTTGTAGTCGCGAATGTGTAGAGTAGCATAGAATTGAAGCAATAGCTCTTCATTCCAGTGTTCTTTGTCTGTCACAAAGTTGAGTAGACCAGCATCACGAAAGCAATCAAGTGCTTCTTCTAAGCACGGCAGTCCAGCAATGGCTTCAGTGTCAAGGCGCATATGAGGGAAAATGCGCCCTTGATCATATAGAACGCAGGAGTAATAGCTTCTCTGCTGATAGCTCCAGAACCGATCTGATGATATCCTTGGTTTGGAGTAGGGGTTCTTGGTGCTGTCAAAGAAGGTATTGTGGCTTTTGAAGCCATTAGCATTGAAGGACCCTGGTGAGTTTGCAGTACCTAGAAACCTTGGCAGTCTTTGCTTTGGCTTCTGGACCTGAGGCCTATGCTCAACATGATAATCAAATTGAGGTCCAGAGGCAGTAGGCGGAGGTACCGGAATGGGCCATCGAACAGTGGTTAGCTGACCATGACTGTATGCTTGCTCAATTGTATAAGGCCTTGGTGGAGGAAGAGGAGCAGTGGCAACAGCTGAGGCTTCAGGCTGCACAACAGGTGCTTCAGGAGCAGTTGCCTCATTAGCTTTAGGCACGTTGGTTGGTTCAAGCTCCACATTAGCGTCAGCCATGACAACGTCATCGGCTTCATTGGCATTGGTGGTGGCAGCTTCAACATTTTCAACCTCCTCTTGATGAACAGGAGGGTCGGGCACTGGCACGTTCACATCAGGAGCAGCTTCTTCAATAACTGGGGAAGTAGGGACACGTATGTCTTCTTAATTCTCTTCGGCTGATGCAGCCGGAATGTCTTCAGCAGCTTGGGCTTCAGACATGGAGACATTCACAGTTGGAGTGGGTTCAGAAAATACTTGACATGCAACAAGTTCGCGTTGCACTTCTCCTTCTGGAACGCTCGACAGAGGGACTTGAGGCCTTTGTCCTTTGCGAAGCCTGCGAAGTGTTGGCAACGCCTTTGGAGATGGAGTTGGCTGGGCCTCAAAGTCTTCATCTTCTTCTTGCTCAGGTGGTGTAGCTTGTTGTTGTTGTTGGGGAGTACTTGGCGAGTCTTGTTGCTGTGGGTGATCAGCCCACGATGCATCCTGAGCAATTGGCGTCAGAGGACGACCAATGCTGATGAGTTTGCTGTTTGTAAGAACAGGCGATGATACCACATTGTGTTCGATCTGAGGAAGAACTTCATCATCTTCAACATTGTCATGGTGACCAATGTCTTCAGCAGCGGTCGGTTCAGCTGCTGGAATATCTTCAGCTTCATGAGCCTCTGTGGGAGCAGGCTCATGAACTATCATCTATCTTTCTTGATGTTCAGACGCAGGGCAAACCACTGAGATGGTTTCAACAACCAGGGGCTCTGTGGGAGCAGCCGATTTTTCTTGGTCTTGCGCTTCTTCTTGGAGGGAGCAGCATCAAAGGCTTCAGTATTCTTCCTCTTTTTGGCTTCAGCCTCGGCAGCCCTCGTCTTCTTCTGTTCTGAAGCGGTTGTGGTGACCTTTGGCTTCGAGCCAGTCATGCTGCTTGGGAAGATAATGTGAGGGGCTTCTTGGCTTGAAGGTGCAGGCTGGTCAGCAGGAAGCTTCTTCTTTTTCTTTGCAGTCATCCTGGGGTCAATGCCAGGACGGCCAAGTGACTTGCGCTTCTCAGCCTCATTGTAGGCAAGCACACACTTATCAGCCAAACTCTTCATGCGCTCATGAGAGCCTTGAGCTTCTTGGTGCTTCTTCAGAAAAGCTTCTTTGAGCTCATGCAGCATGACCTTGAAGTTTCTGATGTCTTGAACACTTAGCTTGGCCACATGCTTCTTGAATTGAGCCTTCTCATAATCAATTTTGTTCTTCAGCTCAACGATGCACTGAGCAAGAGCTAGCTCAGAAGCAATGGCGCCATTGAAGGCGACACTGAGGCCAATGGGAAGCTGCAGATCGTCAAAGTTGAGGTTGGGGGTGTCGAACCACTCATCAATGAAGTTATAGATGATTGCCACATCAAAGAGAGGCAAGTTGTTGAAGATTTCTACTTCTTCCTTGCTCTTTATCAGTTGCTCAAGGGCATCATCAGCAAAATCTTCATCACTGGACAGATCAATGGGTTCTTCACACGGAATGGCAGCAGGAGTCAAGGCTTGATCAGTATGCCTGACAAGTTGCTTTTTCTTCTCCGACTTCTTGGAGATACGGGATTGATCTTTAGACTGCACACTGGCTTCAGGAGGTGCAGTGGCCAGAGGCTTCGTACATAAAGCTTTTGGAGGTGCTGATTTAGAAGCCTTTATCTTCTTTTGCTTATGCGGCTTCGGAGGAGGAGCTGGGGCTTCATCAGTGTCAGCATCATTATCAGAATGATCTACTCTGGCACCCTGAACCAAGATGTAGGTGATGAGGCCGTCAAGGTTGGAGAAGGGGCCGATGACATTGGGTTCTGCATCACGAGAGCCGTCAGCACGAGGAGCAGAGGGACCAGGGTTGAAGTCTAGTCCCAATGACTTCTTGTTTTCCTTGGCCGAAGCCTTTGCGTGCTGGAAGTTGCGCTTGAAGAGAGCATCATCACGACACCAGAGTAATGATGTGGGATCGGCATTCTTAGGCTGAGGTCCAGGACCATGCAAGGATAGAAATCTTGTGCAATAGCTTCAGCTCTGTTCTTGGGTTGAAGGCCTCGATAGAGAATATCGCCCCAAGGACTCTTGATAGCATTCTTCTCTGCATATTCCTTGGTCACGAACTTGTACTTGAACCATTCTTCAGCCCAATAGCGTCGAATCCATTGGATTCGTGTCTTGCACTGATGATAAGTCTCTTCAAGATCTGTCTTGTAGAGCTCTGCTAGGTCATCAGGCAGATCTTTGGATGTTCCTTCTCTGCGCAGTCTGCCACCCTTCCTTGCTGATTTTTCTACAGCCATGAACTTCAAACTGAATGGCTTCAATACGTTCAAAGGCTTCAGAGACTTACGCTTGCTGGTCAAGTAGGAACTGGCTTCAGGAGAATTGATATGATGCTGTAAGTATTCTGCAAACGAATGCAGACTATGAGAACCAAGGGATTCTCCCACGGACATGTACCTGTGACAGCATTGGAGATGCGAGGGAAGGGGAAGAGGTCATATGCATTCTCAGAAGATTTTGAAGATAAATCAGTTTGAAGACATTGACCTCATGATGCGAAGACATTCACTTATATGAGGTGAGTTCGTTCCAGATTTGTACCAATCTGTGAATAAGTACAAGTGAGGAATCAAACTAGATAGGAAATCTAAGTGAATAGACTAGGCATTATGAGATGCAGACAGAATAGATCTAACATTGAGTAGGTAGAAACCACTTTCGGTAAATAGGATGAATCTATGAAGATCAAAAAGGTGGTAAAAATAGAGTTATAATTACCGCACGAAGAACTGCTAGATGGGATGAATAGGAGACCGAGCAGTTCAGCCCACCGTGCCCTAACTTGGCGACGGAGGACACCTACAGCGACGGCGGAGAGGATGATGTCCGCGGCCGGCGTGAGGAAGGCGTCGGAGAAGTCGCGGCAGCTAAGTGCTTCATCGCGGCGTCGTCGAGAGCTAGCGGTGGCGCTAGGGTTTTGACGAGGTGGAGAGGTGGAAGAAAGATTTCTTTACCGCAGGGGACAAGTATTTATAAGTAGGTGAGCGGCACAGCGCAATTACACTGGTGCCCCTGGCGGTTCACATCTGAGGGGCACGTGGCAAGCATGCAACATACTCAGAGTTGTCCCACGTTCCCACGCCCGCCAGGCATGTCGGAGAGTTGTTCCGGCTTCTCCGGATTTCAACAATAAAGATAAGTCATTTAAAACAAATTTAATGTTTGTCTCTTTGCCTTTTGCTGACTAGGACGCAGAGAAGACATTCGACAGTTTCAATAGATTGCATATGATTTGGACAGATAGAGTTTGAGATAGAAAGCATAGAGAGGTTAGGGTCCGATCACATTCACTTAGTTCAAAAGATTCAACTTGAAGACATAGCTATAAGTGAATGCTGTAGAGGACAGAACACTAGTATATATATATGCAATCAAATCATCATAGCGCAGAAAATCATGAAGATAAATTGAAACTGAAGACAAACCAAATGTGAAGTCTTTGCAAAAGTAACGCCATGAGTGAAACACTTCAAACAGAGAAATTTGGTGGTGGCGTTACCCACCGTATAGGAAGTATTAGACCCAGACACGGCGCACAATTATCGTGCCGCTCCGAAGTCAAATTCCATGTTAATGTATTCACACTCAGAGTGTAAATCTTCATTGATTGAAGATATACATTACTTTGTGTGTTGCACATCTAATTCATCAACATGCATAAGTGTTAGGATGTGTGCCTGATCACATGACATTAGAGGATTCCAAGATATTTAGCTCACACCGTAACTTGCAAAACCTTTTCTCATCCAAGGGCTTTGTGAAGATATCTGCCAGTTGCTCTTCAGTGTTGACATGAATGATATCGATATCTTTCTTCATGACATGATCTCTGAGAAAGTGATGACGAATTTCAATGTGCTTTGTCTTCGAGTGTTGGACTGGATTGTTGGCTATCTTGATGGCACTCTCGTTGTCGCAGAAGAGAGGTACTTGTTTCAGGTTGATGCCATAGTCTTTGAGAGTTTGCTTCATCCATAGAAGCTGAGCACAACAGGATCCAGCAGCAATGTATTCAGATTCAGCAGTTGAGAGTGATACACAATTCTGCTTCTTTGAAGACCAACAGACAAGTGATCGACCAAGAAAATGACATGTGCCTGATGTAGACTTGCAATCCACTTTGTCACCAGCATAATCAGCATCCGAGAATCCAACCAAATCAAATTTTGAGCCCTTGGGATACCATAATCCAAGTGTTGGGGTGTAAGCCAAATATCGAAGAATTCGCTTCACAGCTAAGTGATGCAATTCCTTTGGTGCCGCTTGGAATCGAGCACACATGCAAACACTAAGCATAATATCTGGCCTAGATGCACATAGATAAAGTAAAGAACCAATCATGGAGCGGTATACCTTTTGATCAAACTCTTTACCATTGTCGTCGGGACCAAGGTGGTGTTTGGCTGGCATTGGCGTCGTGTAGCCTTTGCAGTCTTCCATTCCAAACTTCTTCAAACAATCTTTGAGGTATTTTTCTTGAGATATGAAGATGCCATTGCTTTGCTGATGAATTTGAAGACCAAGGAAGAACTTCAGTTCTCCCATCATGGACATCTGATATTGCTCTTGCATCATGTATCCAAACTCATCACTATACTTCTGGTTGGTGCAGCCGAAGGTAATGTCATCCACATATATTTGGCACAGAAATAGTTCGCCATCATATGTCTTTGTGAAGAGTGTGGGATAGAGGGATCCTGGTTTGAAGCATTTGCTCTTCAGGAAGTCTTTGATCGTATCATACCATGCACGAGGAGCTTGTTTGAGGCCATATAGTGCTTTGTTTAGCTTGTACACCATATCAGGATGTTTTGGATCTTCAAAGCCAGGTGGTTGAGCGACATATACTTCTTCTTCAATCTTGCCATTTAGAAATGCACTCTTCACATCCATTTGATATAGCAAGATGTTGTGATGGTTGGCATAGGCTAGCAGTATGCGAATAGCTTCAAGCCTAGCAACAGGAGCAAATGTTTCATCGAAGTCAATTCCTTCAACTTGAGTATATCCTTGAGCCACAAGACGTGCTTTGTTTCTGACAACTTGACCATGCTCATCTTGCTTATTTCGATATATCCATTTCGTTCCAATAATGTTATGCTTGCGAGGGTCAGGTCGCTTGACAAGTTCCCAAACATTATTCAGCTTGAACTGTTGAAGTTCTTCTTGCATGGCTTGAATCCATTCAGGTTCCATAAAAGCTTCAGCAACTTTCTTGGGTTCTGATATTGACACAAATGAAAAGTGCCCACAGAAGTTTGCTAACTGTGTTGCTCTTGAGCGAGTAAGCGGACCAGGCGCAATGATGTTGTCAATTATCTTCTCGATTTGTACTTCATTTGCAACACGAGGATGAACAGGACGAAGACTTTGCTCTTGCTGAACATTGTCATCATTGGGAGGATTGTCTTCGGTCTGAGCATTGTCTTCAAGTTGATTTGGTGCAGAGATGATAAGTTCCTCTTCATGCTGTGCTTCAGAAGGCATGATTTCACCAGTTCCCATCAGCTTGATAGACTCGCTTGGAGGAGCTTCATCTAGTGTACTTGGCAGGAGTTCTCTTTGTGAACCATTGGTTTCATCAAATTTCACATCCACAGTTTTGACGATCTTATAGAGAAAGAGGTTGAAAACTCTATAGGAGTGTGAGTCCTTTCCATAGCCAAGCATGAAGCCTTCGTGAGCCTTTGGTGCAAATTTTGACTTGTGATGGGGATCCTTGATCCAGCATCTAGCTCCAAATACTCTGAAGTAACTGACATTTGGCTTCTTGCCAATAAGGAGCTCATAGGATGTTTTGTTCAGAAGCTTATGGATGTAGACACGGTTGATGATGTGATAGGCTATATCAATAGCTTCAGGCCAGAACTTTCTTGGTGTCTTGTATTCATCTAGCATTGTTCGAGCCATCTCAATGAGGGTTCTATTTTTGCGCTCAATGATGCCATTTTGTTGAGGTGTGTATGGAGCAGAGAACTCATGATTGATTCCCGTTGTATCCAGATACAGATCAAGTCCTGTGTTCTTGAATTCAGTGCCATTGTCACTTCTGATATGCTTGATCTTCACGCCATAATTGTTCATTGCTCGATTGGCGAAGCGCCTGAAGACATCTTGCACTTCAGTCTTGTAAAGAATTATATGAACCCATGTGTATCTTGAGTAGTCATCAACAATGACGAAACCATAGAGACAGGCAGTTGTTGTGAGGGTGGAGTAGTGAGTAGGTCCAAATAAGTCCATGTGTAACAGCTCGAAGGGTTGAGATGTTGTCATGATTGTCTTCGAGGGGTGCTTTGCCCTTGTCATCTTTCCAGCTTCACAGGCACCACACAGGTGATCTTTCTTGAACTTGACATCTTCGATGCCAATGACATGCTTCTTCTTGACAAGTGAGTGTAAGTTCCTCATGCCTGCATGTCCTAGCCTTCGATGCCAGAGCCAGCATTTTGAAGCTTTTGTGAGAAGACATACGGCAAGCTGTGGACCTGCTGAGAAATCTACCATGTATAGATCATCTTTTCGATACCCTTCAAAGACTAGAGACTTGTCAGATTCCATTAGTACAAGGCAACGATATTTTCCAAATAGCACAATCATGTTTAAGTCACAAATCATTGAGACAGACATTAAGTTGAACCCAAGGGATTCAACAAGCATCACTTTATCCATGTGTTGATCCCTAGAGATTGCAACTCTACCTAGACCCAATACCTTGCTTTTACCAGTGTCAGCAAATGTGATTTGACTCTTGTCGGATGGACGTAAGGTTGAGTCCATGAGAAGTCTTCGATCACCAGTCATATGATTAGTGCATCCGCTGTCAATAATCCATTCTGAAGCTTTTGGTGACATGCCCTACAGTGCAGTTAGGAGGATAGGCTTCACAAGGTATGTTGTGAAGCATAAGCATTTGACGCACACTAGGATTATCACAGCTTAGATCAAGATTAGAACACACAGTATGACAGGTAAGAGATTCATATGTGGAATACATAGTAAGTCATTTTATCATGCGTCCCTTTATGTTTTAGGTCCCCAGCAATAATATCGGACGCCTTTGATTGCTGGCTGGAGACCACATTCTGCAAAAGAGAGTTAATTCTTCTTCACCACCCACATTTTCAGGGGTGGCTTAGAAGCAATGAGTCTAAGTGCAGCATCTGATAATTTCGGCTTTGAAGCCCTAGCAAATAGCCTTGCAGGAGATGAATGATACTCATGTGAATAAGCAGAAAAGTTCTTAGTTCTATGAACATAGCAGTTTGAAGACACATGCTCATATTCATGAGTCTGGGTATGATTTCCCTACAAATATTGGCGTTAGGGTGACTCAAGTGAGTCCTGTGTTCGTATGAAGCCGTTGGACCATATGATGCCTTTGGTCTGGGGTTTGTCTTCTTCCCTGGTGGTGTCATGATGACATTCACTGGAAGATTCTCAAGGCAGCTTTTGGGAACCCAGATCTTCTTCATAGGAGGTCCATTCCTGCAGTTAGTACCAATATACCTGGCAAACACTTCACCATTCTGATTTTTGAACAGTTTATACTTTGCATCAAAGGATTCATCAATGAATAGGATTAGCACACGTAAATCCAGATAAAGTGGATGGATCCACTGAAGGTTCCTTTGCAGCAACCCAAGTGGTTTTGGGATACTGCTCAGGCTTCCAGTAGAAACCATCAGCATTCATTTTCCTCTCGAACCCAACACCCTCTTTCCTAGGGTTTCGGTTCAGAATCTGCTTTTTGAGGATATCGCAGAGTGTATGATGTCCCTTCAAACTTTTGTACATCCCTGTTTCAAGCAATGTCTTCAACCTAGCATTTTCATCAGCAATAGTAGTGGTATCCTCCGCAGAGGGGTTAGTAACCACATCAGTAGTTGAAGACAATGAAACAGCAGCAGCAGTGGAACATTCAGCAACAGATGTAGCGTTATCACGCTCAATGCATTTTAGACATGGTGGTTCAAATTCATCCTGTGTAACACTGACGTGTTGAGCAGGTAATGAATCGCGCTCCTTCTGAAGATCTTCATAATCCACTCTTATCTTTTCAAGGTCTAGCTTTCTTTGAAAACATTCAGAAGAAAGCTTCTCATGATCAGACAAGAGAGCATTATGTTGATTTTGAAGGGCATCAAACTTGGATGAAGTCTCTGAAGACTCTCAGCCAATGCTTTTGACTGATCCATTTCTTCACCCAACATATCATCGCTCTTACTAAGCATGTTTTGAACCTTTTCCAAGGCTCTTTGTTGTTTAGTGGCAAGGGAAGCAAGTTTGGCATAGCTGGGGCCAAATTCATCACCTAATTCATCATCACTAGTTTCAGAGAGGCAGCATTCAGTTACCTTGCTACCCCCTGCCATGAGGCAAGGTGAAGATGAAGACGATTCAGGTGCAAAGGTCATCTCCTTAAGAGACTCCTTGTAGTCCTCAAACCAAGGATCATGACGAGTACGATGACCTTCATAGACCTCAGATAGCCGGTCCCAGATTAGCTTCGCGTGATTGAGGTGCATGACATTCCTGAACTGATTTCGAGACAGACAGGAGCAGATGACATCCTTCGCCGTGAGGTTCAGTAAAGTGTACTTGCGAATGTCATCAGCATCCGCCATCTTGCATAGATCGGTAAGACCAATCTCAGTGACGGTCCACAGTTCGCTATCCATAGCCATGAGTCGCTTCTTCATCATGGCCTTCCACCGAGGATACTCATGACTGTCAAAGGTGGGGCAAGATACATTCCTCAATCCTGCAGTCGACATAGCTGAAACTCCAGGTGGTTAAACCGAATCACACAGAAAAAGGGAGTACCTTGCTCTGATACCAATTAAAAGTGCTAGTATCGACTAGAGGGGGGGTGAATAGGCGATTTTTATGAAAGTCTTCAAAACTTGGAAGTTTCAAAGACAAACAACAGAAATGACCTAGTTGATATGCAGCGGAAGATAAACTACCATAAGCAAGCCATAGTCAAACATGTAATGATGTGAAAGTACAAGACTAATAGTAGCTAAGTAGTAAGGATCAGGATGGAAGATAGTATGAAGCCAATCAATAGTAGTAGTCAAGCAATGAAGTCAAACAGATACACAGATAGGCAGTGACTTCACGAAGACAAACTTAAGTAAAGGATGGAAAGGGATAGAACCAGTCGCTTGTTGAAGACACAGGATTTGTTGGACCAGTTCCAGTTGTTGTGACAATTGTACGTCTGGTTAGGGAGGCTGAGATTTAACTCAGAAGACCGTGTCTTCACCTTATTCCCCTTGAGCTAAGGACACCCAGTCCTCGCCCAATCACTCTGGTAAGTCTTCAAAGTAGACTTCCAAACCTTCACAGACTTCATTCACCGGCAATCCACAATGACTCTTGGATGCTCAGAACGCGACGCCTAACCGGCTGGAGGATTCACAGTCCTCAAGTGTAATAAGTCTTCAGGTCACACAGACAGAAAGACTTCAGTGATGCCTAACACTCTTTGGCTCTGGGTGTTTGGGCTTTGTCCTCGCAAGGATTTCTCTCTCTCAAATGCTTCGAGTTGGGTTGCTCTCAAACGACAAAAGTCGTGTACTAACTCTGAGCGGCCACCAATTTATGGTGTAGGGGTGGGCTATTTATAGCCACAAGGCAACCCGACCTGATTTGCCTGAAGTGACCCTGGGTCACTAAGGAAGTGACACGTGTTCCAACGGTCAGATTTCAAACACACGCGGCAACTTTACTTGGGCTACAAGCAAAGCTGACTCATCCAGCTCTGGATAAGATTTGCTCTCATTGTCTTCGCTCGAAGACATAGGATTTGGGTTGAGCATCACTTCAGTCACTCTGACTTAGTTCACTTGGACCCCACTTAACAGTACGGTGGTTCCTATGACTTAACAAAGAAGAAAAGGGAACAACGAAACCACACAGTCTTCGTGCTCCATAGTCTTCACGCAATGTCTTCTCATGTCATAGTCTTCAATATGAATATCTTCTCATACCACCATTGTCTTCAATGTCTTCATACATTTTTAGGTGTCATCTTCGGTAGGTAAACCGAATCAATGAGGGACACTACCTGTGTTATCCTGCAATTCTCACAAACGCATTAGTCCCTCAACCAACTTTGTCGTCAATACTCCAAAACCAACTAGGGGTGGCACTAGATGCACTTACAGTAGCAATGATGCGGATTGGATCCGTGATTTGAGGTTTATCCTCATTGCTGCATAGAAGAATTATGTCCTTAATGCACTGCTAGGTGACAGACCTTTTGCAGGAGCAGATGCAGACGTTATGAACGTTTGGCTAGCTTAGTATGATGACTACTTGATAGTTTTAGTGCACCATGCATAGCGGCCTAGAATCGGGACTTCAAAGACGTTTTGAACGTCATGGACCATATGAGATGTTCCAGCAATTGAAGTTAACATTTCAAGCAAATACCCGAGTTGAGAGATATGAAGTCTCCAACAAGTTCTATAGCTAAAAGATGGAGGAGAATCGCTCAACTAGTAAGCATGTGCTCAGATTGTCTGGATACTACAATCGCTTGAATCAAGTGGGAGTTAATCTTCCAGATAATATAGTGATTGACAGAGTTCTCTAGTCACCATCACCAAGTTACTAGAACTTCGTGATGAACTATAGTATGCAAGGGATGACGAAAACGATTCCCGACCTCTTCGTGATGTTGAAATCGATGAAGGTAGAAATCAAGAAAGAGCATCAAGTGTTGATGATTGACAAGACCACTAGTTTCAAGAGAAGGGCAAAGGGATAGAAAGGGAACTTCAAGTAGAATGACAAGCAAGTTGTCACTCCTGCGAAGAAGCCCAAAGCTGGACCAAAACCTAAAACTGAGTGCTTACACTGCAAAGGAAATGGTCACTGGAAGCGGAAATGCCCCGAATGTTTGGTGGATAAGAAGGATGGCAAATTTAACAAGGGTATATTTGATATACAGGTTATTGATGTGTGCCTTACTAGTGTTTATAGTAGCCCCTGAGTATTTTATACTTGTTCGCTTGCTAAGATTAGTAACTCGAAACAGGAGTTACGGAATAAACAGAGACTAGTTGAAGGGGAAGTGACGATGAGTGTTGGAAGTAGTTCCAAGATTGATATGATCATCATCACACACTCCCTATATTTTTGAGATTAGTGTTAAACCTAAATAAATGTTATTTGGTGTTTGCATTGAGCATAAATATGATAAGATCATGTTTATTGCGATGTGATTATTCATTTAAGATAGAGAATAAATTGTTATTATGTTTACATGAATAAAACCTTCTATGGTCATACACCCAATGGTGATGGTTTATTGAATCTTGATCATAGTGATACACATATTCATAATGTTGATGCCAAAAGATGCAAAGTTAATAATGATAGTGCAACTTATTTGTGGCACTGCCGTTTGGGTCATATCGGTGTAAAGCGCATGAAGAAACTCCATAAAGATGGATTTTTAGAATCAATTGGTTATGAATCATTTGATGCTTGCGAACCGTGCCTTTTGGGAAAGATGACTAAAACTCCATTCTCCGAAACAATGGAACGAGCTACTGACTTATTGGAAATAATACATACCGATGTATGCGATCCGATGAGTGTTAAGGCTCGCGGCGGGCATCATTATTTTCTGACCTTCACAGATGATTTGAGCAGATATGGGTATATCTACTTGATGAAACATAAGTCTGAAACATTTGAAAAGTTCAAAGAATTTCAGAGTGAAGTGGAAAATCATCGTAACAAGAAAAATAAAGTTTCTACAATCTGATCATGGAGACGAATATTTGAGTTACGAGTTTGGTCTTCATTTGAAACAATGTGAAATAGTTTCGCAACTCACGCCACCTGGAACACCACAATGTAATGGTGTGTCCGAACATCGTAATCGTACTTTACTAGATATGGTGCGATCTATGATGTCTCTTATCGGTTTACCACTATCGTTTTGGGGTTATGCATTAGAGACAGCTGCATTCACGTTTAATAGGGCACCATCTAAATCCATTGAGACGACACCGTATGAACTATGGTTTAGCAGTAAACCTAAGCTATCGTTTCTTAAAGTTTGGAGTTGCGATGCTTATGTGAAAAAGGTTTTCAACCTGATAAGCTCGAACCCAAATCAGAGAAGTGCGTCTTCATAGAATACCCAAAGGAAACTATTGGGTACACCTTCTATCACAGATCCGAAGGCAAAACATTCGTTGCTAAGAATGGATCCTTTCTAGAGAAGGAGTTTCTCTCGAAAGAAGCAAGTGGGAGGAAAGTAGAGCTTGATAAGGTAATTTGTACCTTCTCCCGAATTGGAAAGTAGTTCATCACAGAAATCAGTTCCAGTGATTCCTACACCAATTAGTGAGGAAGCTAATGATGATGATCATGAAACTTCAGATCAAGTTACTACAAAACCTACAAGGTCTTCCAAAGTACAGTCCACACCAGAGTGGTATGGTAATCCTGTTCTGGAAGTCATGTTACTAGACCATGATGAACCTACGAACTATGAGGAAGCAATGATGAGCCCAGATTCCGCGAAATGGCTTGAGGCCATGAAATCTGAGATGGGATCCATGTATGAGAATAAAGAGTGGGCTTTGGTGGAGTTGCCCGATGATCGGCAAGCCATATTGTATAAATGGATCTTCAAGAGGAAGACAGATGCTGATAGTAGTGTTACTATCTACAAAGCTCGACTTGTCGCAAAAAGGTTTTCGACAAGTTCAAGGTGTTGACTACAATGAGATTTTCTCAACTGTAGCGATGCTTAAGTCTGTCCGAATCATGTTTGCAATTGCCACATTTTATGAAATCTGGCAAATGGATGTCAAAACTGCATTCCTTAATGGTTTTCTTAAAGAAGAGTTGTATATGATGCAACCAGAAGGTTTTGTCAATCCTAAAGGTGCTAACAAAATGTGCAAGCTCCAGCGATCCATCTATGGACTGGTACAAGCATCTCAGAGTTGGAATATACGCTTTGATAAGTTGATCAAAGCATATAGTTTTATACAGACTTGCGGTGAAGCCTGTATTTACAATAAAGTGAGTGGGAGTACTATCGCCTTTCTGATAAATATATGTGAGTAACATATTGTTGATCAGAAATGATGTAGAATTTTTCTGGAAAGCATAAAGGAGTATTTGAAAGGAGTTCTTTAAAAGAAAGACCTCAGTAAAGCTACTTACACATTGAGCATCAAAATCTATTGAGATAGATCAAGACGCTTGATAAGTTTTTCAATAAGTACATACGTTGTCAAGATTTTGAAGTAGTTCAAAATGGAACAGTCAAAGAAAGAGTTCTTGCCTGTGTTACAAAGGTGTGAAATTGGGTAAGACTCAAATCCCGACCACGTAGAAAATAGAAAAGAGAATGAAAGTCATTCCCTATGCCTCAGTCATAGGTTCTATAAAGTATGCTATGCTATGTACCAGACCTATTGTATACCTTGTTCTGAATTTGGCAAGGGAGTACAATAGTGATCTAGGAGTAGATCACTGGACATTAGTCAAGAATATCCTTAGTGAGGACTAAGGAAATATTGATTATGGAGGTGATAAAAGAGCCTGTCGTAAAGAGTTACATCGGTGCAAGCTTTTACACCGATCCAGATGACTCTAAGTCTCAATCTAGATACATATTGAAAGTGGGAGAAATTAGCTAGAGTAGCTCCGTGCAGAGCATTGTAGACGTAGAATATTTGCAAAATACATACGACTCTGAATGTGACAGACCCGTTGACTAAACTTCTCTCATGAGCAAAACATGATCACACCTTAGTACTCTTTGGGTGTTAATCACATAGCGATTTGAACTAGATTATTGACTCTAGTAAACCCTTTGGGTGTTGGTCACATGACGATGTGAACTATAGGTGTTAATCATATACAGATATGAATATTGGTGTTAAATCACATGGCGATGTGAACTAGATTATTGACTCTAGTGCAAGTGGGAGACTGAAGGAAATATGCCCTAGAGGCAATAATAAAGTTATTATTTATTTCCTTATTTCATGATAAATGTTTATTATTCATGCTAGAATTGTATTAACCGGAAACATAATACATGTGTGAATACATAGACAAACATAGTGCCACTAGTATGCCTCTACTTGACTAGCTTGTTGATCAAAGATGGTTGTGTTTCCTAGCCATAGACATGAGTTGTCATTTGATTAACGGGATCACATCATTAGGAGAATGATGTGATTGACTTGATCCATTCTGTTAGCTTAGCACTTGATCGTTTAGTATGTTGCTATTGCTTTCTTCATGACTTATACATGTTCCTATAACTATGAGATTATGCAACTCCCGTTTACCGGAGGAACACTTTGTATGCTACCAAACGTCACAACATAACCGGGTGATTATAAAGGAGCTCTACAGGTGTCTCCGAAGGTACATGTTGAGTTGGCGTATTTCGAGATTAGGATTTGTCACTCCGATTGTCAGAGAGGTATCTCTGGGCCCTCTCAGTAATGCACATCACTATAAGCCTTGCAAGCAATGTAGCTAATGAGTTAGTTATGGAATGATGCATTACATAACGAGTAAAGAGACTTGCCAGTAATGAGATTGAACAAGGTATTGAGATACCGATGATCGAATCTCGGGCAAGTAACATATCGATGACAAAGGGAACAACGTATGTTGTTATGCGGTTTGACCGATAAAGATCTTCGTAGAACATGTAGGAGTCAATATGAGCATCCAAGTTCCGCTATTGGTTATTGAGCGGAGACATGTCTCGGTCATGTCTACATATATAGTTCTCGAACCCGTAGGGTCTGCACGCTTAAAGTTAGATGATAGTTATACTATGAGTTTATGTGTTTTGATGTACCGAAGGAGTTCGGAGTCCCGGATGAGATCGGGGACATGACGAGGAGTCTCAAAATGGTTGAGACGTAAAGATCGATATATTGGACGACTATATTCGGACATCGGAAAGGTTCCGAGTGATTCGGGTATTTTTCGGAGTACCGGAGAGTTACGGGAATTCGCCGGGGAGAAGTATTGGGCCTTATTGGGCCATACGGGAAAGAGAGAGGGCAGGCCGCGCGCCCCCCAAGGCCTAGTCCGAATTGGACTAGGGGGAGGGGCTGCGCCCCCTCCTTCCTTCCCTTCTCCCTTCCCCTTCCTTCTCTCCTACTCCTACTAGGAAAGGAGGAGTCCTACTCCCGATGGGAGTAGGACTCCCCCCTTGGCGCGCCCTCCTCCTTGGTCGGCCGCTTCCCCCCTAGCTCCTTTATATACGTGGGCAGGGGGGCACCCCATAGACACAACAAGTGATCTTTTGATCTCCTAGCCGTGTGCGGTGCCCCCTCCACCATAGTCCTCCTCGATAATATTGTAGCGGTGCTTAGGCGAAGCCCTGCGACGGTAGAACATCAAGATCGTCACCACGCCGTCGTGCTGACGGAACTCTCCCTCGACACTCGGCTGGACAGGAGTTCGAGGGACATCATCGAGATGAACGTGTGCTAGAACTCAGAGGTGCCTTAGTTTTGGTGCTTGATCGGTCGGGCCGTGAAGACGTACGACTACATCAACCGCATTGTTCAAACGCTTCCTCTTTCGGTCTATGAGGGTACGTGGACAACACTCTTCCCTCTCGTTGCTATAGATCACCATGATCTTGCGTGTGCGTAAGAATTTTTTTGAAATTACTACGTTCCCAACAACTAAGATGTTCTTCAACAGGGACTCCCGATGATAGTTGTGCCTCATTGGATCGAGCCTAAAGGTTGCATGGCAATGGTTAGCTTACGGCCAAGACATCCTACATTGCACATGAGTGCATTCAGGATTTCTAAAAGCAAGCAAGTCTTAATAGTCAAAGACTGGAGCAAAATTGTGATGGATCGCAGAGAAATACTAGGGGGGCAGCAATCAGAAGTGCAGCCCACAATTAGGAGATAGGTTCATCTGCATGCTCCAATATGATGAATCAGGAGTGCTACACATGTTCTATGCTATTTTACCTGAGAGAGAGCGGCAGGAGTGATTAGGTAGCTAGAATGAGTTTGAAGATGAGGATTAAATAGCTACACTATGGCCGTGATGATTAAATAGCTAGTGTTGGTGGTAATGACTATGATGATTATTATTAGCTAGTGTTTGTGGTGATTAGATAGCTACACTATGACTATGATGATTAAATAGTGTTGGTGGTAATGACTATGATGATTATTAGCTAGTGTTGTTGGTGATGATATGACGCAAGAGTTTTTATATTAATATGATGATGATGATGATGATGATGATGATGATGAGTTACTATATCATTGGGTGAAAGAACCGTGGATTAGTTTCAAGTGGATGGATCCTAAGTGACCAAGTCATGGATTATCATCCATCCACTTGAAACTAATCCGCGGTTCTTTCACCTAGTGATGTAATAACTCATTATGATGTAAAAACAATCTCTAAATTGCTACTATATGAAAACTTGTATAAAGGTGTATGAATCCAACATCAAATAAAAAAGAAATAGAATACGGAATAATAGTAGTAGTGCGGACTACGAGAAGCGCTACTAGTAATTACCAGTAGCGCCCTTTCCAGGAAGCGCTACTACTAAGTGGTTATAGCAGTAGCGTGTGTTGGCCAGCGCTACTGCTAACCTTTAGCTGTAGCGCCTTATCAGTAGCGCGGCACCCCGCGCTACTGCTAGGCCAAAAACCCGCGCTACTGCTAGGCTTTTCCCTAGTAGTGTCCACTAGTAGAAAACAGGGCTTTGGTTCTGGCCAGATCAGAGCAATAGTCCCAGTCGTGTTACGAACTGGGACTAATGCGAGCATCAGTCCCGATTCGAGTGGCCAGGACGTGGCCACGCCTCAACAGGCATAAGTCCCGGTTCGACTGGGACCTTTAGTCCCGGTTCCAGACACGGAACCGGGACTAAAGGGCCTCGCTCCTGGTGCAACCCCTTTAGTCCCGGTTGGTGTCTGGAACTGGGACTAAAGGTTACTCTTAAGTGTCGGTTCTAGACACCAATCGGGACTAAAAAATGCCTATACATATCCTCGCCCCTGCCCGCCCTCCCCTTTGTTTTTTGGCCGTAGAAGGTGGGAGGTGTGTGTGATGCTCTGTTCTACTTTCCTATGCACATGAGGTGTTCGATGAAATGCCCGAGCCACACTTAAGCTTTCTCCTCTGTTCTTCCTCCAAGTTCGACTCCAAGCTCCATTTTCCCCAAGATTTGTCTAGATTTGGCGGTGCACCAACTATCCAAGTGTTCTAAAAGGTTAGCAACTTCATACTTTTGTCTCTCACTGCTAGTTTAGCTCATTTCATATGCTCTAGAAGTAGAATGGTTTGTGGGTTTTAGTGGAGGACTATATGTGGGAGTTTATTTCATTTAGATGCACAATTTTTTAGCTCAAATTAACTTCTTAGTTTGCACATGTGTAGGGTGTCGTCCCGTCACCGTCCTCACCGCTGTCGATCGCCCGCGCTGATCTCGTCGCCGGCACCACCGTGGTGAGCCTATTATTCTTATCTTCTTTTTAAAAGAAAAAAATTCTTACTTGTATGATTTAGATAGCTACTTGTATAATTTTCTTACTTGTATTATTGCTTGTTATTATATAGTGACATGGTTTTGGTATCTGCCCCCGTCGACTCTTGTCCGGCCTATGATTCAGATGTGGTATATCATCTTTTATAACTATTTGTTTCATTTAGTGTTTATGACAATTATGCCGACCAACTTGACATAGATGTCTTTATCTAGGAGGTATGTGAACCAGAAATTCCAACCGATCCTCTTGTCGAGAGGTTAAATTTAGTTGAAAAAAACAATTATTTGAAAGAAAAATTGAAAAGAATTGAAGAAGAGAAGATGGAATTGGAGTTGCATGTTGCCAATGTCGTCGATCTAAATATGTCATTTTGCTTTAAACTTGCATGATAATTTCTTAAGATCATCTCTATCCTTGCAAGCAAGAAATTCTCTAGCTACCTCTCCATCCATAACATAACCCTCATGGATCTCAGGCATTTCAATTCTAGGACAGTGATGTCTACTACACAACCTTCTTCTTGTAGACTCGTGTTGGGCCTCCAAGCGCAGAGTTTTGTAGGGCAGTAGCAAATTTCCCTGAAGTGGATGACTTAAGGTTCATCAATCTGTGGGAGGCGTAGGATGAAGATGGTCTCTCTCAAACAACCCTGCAACCAAAGAACAAAGAGTCTCTTGTGTCCCCAACACACCCAATACAATGGTATATTGTATAGGTGCACTAGTTCGGCGAAGAGATGGTGATACAAGTGTAATATGGATGGTAGATATAGGTTTTTGTAACCTAGAAAATATAAAAATAGCAAGGTAGCACGTGGTAAAAGTGAGCGAAAACAGTATTGCAATGCTTGAAAACAAGGCATAGGGTTCATACTTTCACTAGTGCAAGTTCTCTCAACAATGATAACATAATTAGATCATATGGAAATACCTCAACGTGCGACAAAAGTCACTCCAAAGTTCCTATGGTGGAGAACATAAGATAAAATTGCTTGTAGGGTACGAAACCACCTCAAAGTTATTCTTTCCGATCAATCCATTGAGCTATTCCTATAAGTGTCACAAACAGCCCTAGAGTTTGTAGTAAAATAACACCATATGACACACATCAATCAACCCTAATGTCACCTAGATACTCCAATGTCACCACAAGTATCAGTGGGTCAATTATACGATATGCATCAAACAATTTCAGATTCATAATATTCAATCCAACACAAAGAACCTCAAAGAGTGCCCCAAGATTTCTACCAGAGAATCAAGGACGAAAACGTGCATCAACCCCTATGCATAGATTACCCCAATGTCACCTCCGGAATCCACAAGTTGAGTGCCAACACATACATCAAGTGAATCAATAGAACACCCCATTGTCACCATGGGTATCCCACGCAAGACATACATCAAGTGTTCTCAAATCCATAGTAGTATTCAATATGATAATAGTGAAACCTTAAAGGTAAAACTCAATTCATCACAATAAGGTGGAGGGGGAGAAACACCATATGATTCAGCTATAATAACAAAGCTCGCGGTACATCAAGATTGTGCCACATCAAGAACACGAGAGAGAGAGAGAGAGAGAGAGAGAGAGAGAGATCAAACACATAGCTACTGGTACATACCCTCAGCCTCGAGAGTGAACTACTCCCTCCTCGTCACGGAGAGAACCAGGATGATGAAGATGGCCACCGGTGATGGTTTCCCCCTCCGGCAGGTTGCCGAAATGGGCTCCCGATTGGTTTTTCGTTGCTACAGAGGCTTGCGGCGGCGGAACTCCCGATCTAGGTTTCTTTTTCGAGTTTTCTCTATTTATAGGAGTTTTTGGCGTCAGTGACAAGTCAAGGGGGTCCACGAGGCGGCGGCAAGGCAGGGGGTGCGCCCTAGGGGAGGGGTGCCCCCCACCCTTGTGGTTTCGTCGGGACTCCTCTCTGGTATCTTTTTGCTCCAGTATTTTTTATATTTTTCAAAAATATTCTCTGTAAATTTTCAGCCCATTCCGAGAACTTTTATTTTTGCAGAAAAAACGGCACCATGGTAGTTCTGCTGAAAATAGGGTCGGTCTAGGTTAGTTCTAATCAAATCATACCAAAATCGTATAGCATTATTGTAAACATGGCATGAATACTTCATAAATTATAGATACGTTGGGGAATTATAGAGGGGGGTAGCGCGCCCTGGTG
>LT934116.1:34521038-34533616 GCA_900231445.1 Triticum turgidum subsp. durum | reverse complement strand
CCCCCCAATGTGTCTTGGTTCCATAAATTATTGAATATTCCAAAATAATTCTTCAAAAAGTTTCGTCCAATTTCGAGAAATTTTATTTCTGCACAAAAACAACACCATGGTAGTTCTGCTGAAAACAGCGTCAGTCCAGGTTAGTTTCATTCAAATCATGCAAATTAGAGTGCAAAACAAGAGCAAAAGCGTTAGGAAAAGTAGATACGTTGGATTCGTATCAATGGCAGGCGCGAGAATTGAGGAGGCATAATAACTTTTGGAGCCAGGGGTGCCTTGATTTTCAGTATTAAATAATATTCAAAGATTCGTTGTGATGTGAGTATATGGTTTCCTGGATTTTCGGCGGATGATGTCATCAATAGGAGAACAAGAAAAATAACAAGTCTGGAGATATCCTAAGCCGGCATTTTATGACCCGGGTAGATGCAGGTTTGACTAGAAGGCAAGCCGCTAGGTTATAAGGACGGAGATTGACATGAATGAATTCGAATCAATGTGGGGGCTAATGTTGGGGATATAACCCCACGATATGACCCGCCATATTGGGTCGGATCATCCGGGTGGCGGCTGGAGAGCAAGACTCAAGACGGGCAGAGGCGCCTAGGTGCAAGACCGATCGGGCGGCTCACAGAGTGGGCCGGCTCAGGGCCCGGCATCCGAAGACGGCGGCTCATAGTCCTGAAGTACAAGTCGCCAGGAGTTTTCCTTACTTAGGGAAGAAGATCAGATAGAAACATACTAAGTCACGAGTCATGATACGACCCGGACTCTTGTAAGCCCAGGGCCTCGACCTGTATATAAAGGTGAGTCCCTGAGGCAGAAAGACTTAAGTTTCGATTGGTCAATAGCTAGGTCAAGCGAATCCGCTCCCTTGCATTTGATCACCTAGCAATAGACTATTACCTCAATCGTGAGGGGCCGAACCTGGGTAAATCCGTGTCTCTCGATTCCGATCAACCCCGACAAGCTAATCACCTAGTTGCGATGGCCTCACGTCTAAGTCCTCACACTAGGACATCTGCCGTGACAAAACCATGACAGACGTATTGCTTAATTCCCCCTGGAGGTAGCAAGTTGGGTTGTCTAGGATCCTGTGCGGGGGCAGGATGCCGGCAGAACATTCGTTCTTAATCGTTGATCTGATTTGAAGATGTTTGATGTAACATGAGCGCTTGGATGTTATTAAGTGGGTTTGATCGGACGTGGGTTGTTATCCCTGTGTACTTTGTGGGGTAGCTATAGGGGAATTCATGTTTGCTCTTTTAATAGTAGTGTAGATGTAGATAGTCCAGTGCCCACAAACTTCCCTATATGGGTCTCCAGCCTCATTCCCTGTCCAGAGGGGGTACCCATCGTTGGGAGGTGCTCGAGCCTCCCATCATAAAAAAAAACATGATCTTTTTCATTTTTATGATTGATCTGAATTCATGTTTTTTTAAACCATGATCATTTTTTAAAAATTGTGAACTTCTTGAAAATTCATGGTATTTAAAAAAAATGTGAATATTTATTCCAAATTGGTGAATCTTTTAAAATTATATGAAGTTTTCTAAATTCATGAACTTTCTCCGCGAACATTTTTCAGATCCATAATCTTGTATCGTTTAGTTATTAATTATGACGCTGACTAGTATTCAGGATGTGATACCATTATCATGTTGAGTACCAGAAACTGTTAGTAGATAGTGTATTTGTGTTAAAATTATATTATTTGATAAATGATGTTTATAACACAAAATATAGAAGAGTGGGATGTATATTAAGTAGTCAAATGAAAAACAAATGATACAAATTTGGGAGACGATCCCCATAGGAGGGCATTTCCTAGTTGGCGCCAAAAACAGTAGCTTTTCATACACAACCAGTGAACATAAATGGGCAGGCCCAGAACCAACTCCCTTTAGAAACTGGTTTTGCGAAGCTCTCAGAAGCGTCCTTTGTTTTTTCTTCCTTTTTCATTTCTCTATTTTCTTTCCAATTTATTCATATTTTTAAGGTTTTTCAGTTTGTTTATTTTTCGTATTTTCCTTCTTAAAAAAATAAATCATAACTTCTTATTTGAAGTTTGTTTTATAATTGTTTTCTAAGAATAGGTTTTTTTAATTCATAACGTTTTCGAAATAATTAACTCTAATGATGAACATTTTAAACCAGTGATATTTTTTAAACAATTATGAACTATTTTTAAGTCCACGAAATTTTTTACATCCACGAACATTTTCCCAGATTCATGAATATTTTTTAAAATTTATGAAAAAAATAAAAAATCTGTTATTTTTTTAATTTATAAGACAGTATTTTTTTGCATGAGAGAGTAGATAACTAGCACTAAAGCGGCCGGAAAAACCAACGAACGAGAGAAGTTAGCGGCCGAGCAAGCAAACACGCTAATAGAGGCCGCAGCCTGCCGAGCGTTTCGTGAGAGCCTCCACACGGCTGGGCGGCGTCTGAAGCGTCGAAATCACTAATTATAGGGTACTCTTTGTAATGGTCATTTCCCACCTTTCTTGTGATAACAAGTGGCACACTACCTATGCGACACTTGTCCTAACACATAAATTTTGACTTTTTCGTAGACTTGTCTTTGCAAATTGTTTTATCTCTTGAACCATGCATTCAAATCATGAACCGTTTTTACCGTTGTGTTTCTTGCATCAAGATCTTCGAAAATAGGTCACATATTAATAGATTTGAGATTTTTTTTATTAAAAACCCCAAAACTAAAAAGAGCAAAAAAAACCAAAAACCCGAAGCACAACTATGCTTCTTTCGCTTTATTCAAAGGAATTGTTGTTCTGTTGCCCTTTTTCATGAAGCATACTTGTAATTCACATGAAAGCACAACTGTGTGTTTTATTTATTTATTGAGTTGACGATATTCACTTTTTTGAAGAAAAAAAAAAGCACAGTTCTGCTTCACGACGATCACAGATGCCCGACTGTGCTTTTCATATATGCTTCACCGTGTTTTGTCGCATGATGTGCTTCACACAGGAAAGATAAGATAACTTTTTTGTCAGGTTCCCGACAGGTTCGTCTAATGCGCGCCGCGAAGAAACAAACCGTTTGCAAACAAAAAAAAAACATGTTCCCGACAGGTTCGTCTAATGCGCGCGCATCCTGTAAAAAAAATTAAGGGGTACCCGCTCAATAGTTTTTTTTTTTTGAGGCAAAGCTTTTTTTTTCATCTGAGCTCAATAGTTTAGTAAGTGAGTGAGTGGGAGGCCGAGCCCAAGGCCCGAAAGCTCTCCAGCCCAGTTGGAGACCGAAGCGATTCGGTGTCTAAAGAGGGGGAATCGATGTGTGGAGGAAATCATTTCGCGTCGGTGAGGGAGAGAAGGAAACCCTAGCCGCCGGCCTCCATTTTGTGCTCGTCCAGATCTGCTTGCTTGGTTGTGGCATGACGATAGTGGCGATGCGCACGATGGCCGCGAACCTGAAGCAGAAGCTCCCCGTCGCCGTCCAGCGGGTGTTCGCGTCTTCTCGGGCTCCGGTTCGTTCCCCATCTCGATCTTCTACCACCGTCTTATCTTAGTCTTTAGTTGATCTAATCGGCCGATTCACCGTGCTACGCTGCGCGATTGGTACCGCATAAGCCGATCTATCATTCTCTTCGCCCGCCGCCGCGAATTTGTATGCATGATCTTGGTAGTCGCTGCCTACTTTGTTGGTTAAAGTTTCGGAATTCAGCTTCGATTTTTTACCTGAAAGCAAAAAACCTTACCGATAATCGCCGCTGGTCGGACCAGGCTCTAGGACATGTGTCCTCCAGGATCTGTCTGTTACTAGAGACAACCGAAAGACTGTCTAGATGTCCCTGTAGACTTACTAGAGATTGATACAATGATGGACATTGGGGGTGCATAGTTCCTGCTTATGTTGGTTGAATTTTTAACATCAACTGACAATTTTGCAACTGTTGAAAACCAAAATTTTACCAATAAACACCACTCATCCAGAAACATGATGTCATACTTGTTTTTGGTATCACCATCTCTTGTCCAGGATCCCTCTTTTACTAGAGGCAACAGTAAATATTGCCTTGATTGGCCTATTTGCAATATAGGTTTTTAGACAAACCTAGAAATATTGTTTCAGTTACTAGGTTGCTGGTTAATTCCGTACCCTAACCTTCAGCATACAATAGTTACCATCCCGTCTCTAACTATGTGTACTGAATTGCTTGTAGGGAACCTCCAGCAATACTGCTGCCGCCATCGACAGCCTTGATCCAGAATTACGGTAAGACACTATACAAGATAGATTGATTCATTCATTATACTATTGGTCCTAACCCTCTGTCCTTTTCCTCTTTGGAAGCCGCCGGGTGCTCAATGATGTTGATAAGCTCATCAGGAGGAACCGCAGGAACGACCTCTTGGTCGCTGGTGCTGGCTTAAGTTTTGGAGGGATTGTCATGTCATATTTGGCTCATCGACTCACCAGTCGAAGTGATGACTGGCTCACCAAGTGAAATGATGAATGTAAATCTATCCTGCACTGCAAGTTTAACTATCTATCCTGCACTGCATCTTTAACTGGCCAGTTGTATGATTCCTGGCTTGTCTTGTGTGAGAGCACTCTATATGTGATGAGGGTTCTATGTTCTGTGGAATCTACTAGTGATGAGAGATCTAAGTTCTGTGATGGCATGTGAGATGTAAGAGCACTCGTATATTTATATGGATCCTATATATAAGCGGGTGATTTATCTATTGTGTTCTGCAATTGCCATTTGTTCCTGTGTGGTGTTGATAATTTTTTGTTGTTGTTGTTGAACTGGCCTATAACTTTTCATCCTGGGGTTTACTCACATTATGTTTTATGCTTCATATTTTCAATGGATTTAAGTCAAGGCAGTGGGCAATGCTTGTTTGCATGGTCTGAAGGATGGCCACCTGAAAAAAATATGGCTACCACACCTGTGGCTGAATGGCTAATACTGTTCTACATATTATGTGGTGTGCTTGGCTGCTGTAGTAATCTGTTGGCTGAAATCTGGACGGCACGGTTTTATGGAGATTCTTTCTCCTGGCTGTACATGTCGAGGGCATTTTATTGAACAGTATCATGCCTTTACTGCGTCAGGTGTGGGTTCTCAAAATTCCACAGCCCATTTTGTTAGCGTAGCTGTCCAACTGAAGGCTATTGACACTGTCTTACTGTTCATCTTTTTGGACTAACTGCCTTTCTTAAAATTCAGTTGTTTTTCTTACTGTTCATTATTAGTAATTCTATACAAGATGGCTATGGAAAATTCAATAGCCGATCGTTTCATTCATATATCCCTCACCCTCTCCTGCATTCTGGTACTTCTGATCAACAAATCGCTTCTCCCTTGCTCACCAAGCGCATGCACCTCGCTCTTGACACGGCACGACGTCTACCCTCTCTAAATTCCTTGCACGGTTCATCTGTTAATCCATCATGAGCTCTCGCTTCATTTTGTAACCCGTAGCATCATGGCTGCGACGTGTCCAACTCGGGTATTTCTGACGACCCCGAGGTCGCTGTGAGGTGTTAAATCTGATGGAGGCCATGATCAAGGGAATGAAGCGGCTAGTGCTCCGTCCTGTTCAGACTTCAGACCAAGACCCACGGCCATCCACTTCCAGAGGCTCCGTGAAGCACGCGGGTTCACTGTCACGGCAATGTCCTTGCCGCAGTCTAGGCCATGGATTGTGGACGAGATTGCGTGAGGAAGGAGACGAGGAGGAAAAGAGCACATAACAGAGGAGGAGCCGAGTAGCGATGCTGACAGTTCTCTCCCCTTGAGATCCAGATTGCCACTAAGCTGGAGCCATTAGAGTATCTACAGCCACGGACAGCAAATCCGGTCCTTCAAACGCCCGCGGGCATTAATCGAGCACCTCTAAAATAATGACTTCCACATGCAAACACCTCAATTATCATATCAAATCCATGCAAACGCATGCAACTACGTCGATGCACACGCACCGTCCGGCTACTCCATCACTACTAACTAAACATGCCATAGGACTACCAAACTTTGGCATGTTCAGCTATGGTGGAGATCATCCACGACTGCCCTTACCCTTCCCCGCGCCCTTTTCGTCCTTTTCGCGGAAGTACTGGTCGAAGACGCGGTACGGATCGATCAAGATCTGCTCGTCGCCGGAGCTATCCTCGCTGTCATCCTTCTCCTCCTTTGGTGGCAGTCCGGACATGCAACACGAACCGCCCAATTCTGCTCTCAGGCGAGGGCGCATGTGTTCCTCCGATGTCGTTTCTTCACAATGTGGGCGCGGATGGCTTCTTCCTCTAACGCCGCATCAGCCGCCTCCGCCGTCGACATATCCGCCGCGCTACGGGCCTCACCAACCCTTATCGTCTCCTTCCCACGGCGGGACGCCCATTCCCGGTGGGACTCATACTCTGCCCGGCCGATGATGGGGAAGGAGAGGTTATCCGGCTGCCGGGACCGCAATGATCCAGCCACGGAGGACCCTAGCACCCGTTGAACCGATAGTATGGAGTGGCGGCAGACAGATCCGCCCGTTGGCCGGGCGCTGTCCTCTTGGGAGCGGTGGAGTGCAATGCGAACCACCATTGCCTCCTCCAACCCGCACGGGATGACACCCCAGTCGACGGATCCGGACTGGTCGGAGTCAGATCCGCTGCCCGCCATCTCGGAGACGGCAGGAGCCCGCCGGAGATGAGCTCTGGTGGCGGATGGGAGGGGAAAGGGAGGGAGTGGAGTGAAGTGGCTAGGGTTTGGTCCGGCAAGCGGATGGGAAGGAATATATGTGTGGTCGGTTGGGCCAGCGTGGGTTGGGTCCGACGTGGCGGGTGTGCCCGGGCGTTTGAGAGAGGTCAAAAAATCGCGACCGGGCAGTGACCAGGCGACCCGCTCGGACATATGAAGCGGGTTTGTGAGGTCGAGTTGTAGATGCTCTTAGCACATTATTGCTACCAACATGGAACATTATTTTATCTTCATTATAGTACTGAAATATTCTGACACCGTATGGAGTGCAAATATTTTGCTACCAACCTTCAAGTCGACAAAAATTACAACCAAACCATATTAATCAATGACGAGTCTAGTGTGTGCGCGAAACAAAGCACCTGGTCCACCTCATCCACAAAAGGAATGTGGCAATCCCAGTTCAGATCTCAACTTATTTTAAGCCATAACTTTCAAACCAAACATCAAAATTAAGTTTCACTTTGACGAATCCTCGCGACATGCTTTAGAAACTAGATCCCGCATGGGTGTGTTCCGATAAACTTTGTGTGTGTGCAATTAGTCTTCGCTTGGTACAACTAACTATCAGTTGATGTGCAACTTTCTCGCTATTTGTGGACATAAAATTTTCAATTATGTGAATAGATGTGAACACATTTAATTTGAGTTTTCATTTAAAAAATGTCACAAATTTTGGACCGCACATAATTAAGATCCGTTTTCACCGTCAGAACCCTCACGGCGTGCTCTTTTAAATAAATCCCACATAGGTATGTTTCGGTGAATTTTTGTGTGTGCAATACAAAGGGTAATTAGTTCCCTCTGAAAAGTTGGCATGCCAATATTTGGCAAATGCAAATTTTGGTTAGTGATGGGTTAGCTACCAACTTTTCTTGTCATTCTCACAAAAAGTTGTCAAATTTGAGCAACTTTTGATTTTGCCAAATATTGGCAATGCCGAATGTTGGCATCAAACCAATTATGCACATACACTAGTAGAAAAAGGGTCATTTGTCCCGGTTAGTAGGGCCCATTTGTCCCGGTTGGGGAACCGGGACTAAAGGGTCGGTACTAAAACCCTATACCTTTAGTCCCGGTTCTTACACCAACTGGGACAGATGGGCCTCCACGTGGCCGCTGTGGCGAGCCCAGGCAGGAGGGCCTTTGGTCCCGGTTGGTAGCACCAACCGGGACCAAAAGGCATCCACGCGTCAGCAGCTGGCAGGGGCTGAGGTTTTTTTTAAAGAGGGTGGTTTAGGGGATTTTGGGCGGTTAATTTAGGGTGTTAGCTAGCTAATAGAGAGAAGTGTCATCTCTTATCTCCGTGCTTGGTTTACCAATGCTACTGCTATGCCTAAACATGGCTTAGATTGAAGTGAAGGCAACATGTGGTGCATGTCGAAAGTAATACTAATCCTAACTTGATCAAGTTTGGATTAGTACTACTTTCGACATGCACCACATGTTGCCTTCAATTCAATCCAATCCATGTTCATTTCACCCACTGATATATAAAAACTCTTCATGCTCACATCATGCATCATCGTAATAACAAGTCCTACTAATCATCATCATACAACTTCTACTTGTTATTAATAACAAGTTATACGATCATCATCCTCATAGTCATCGAACCAACCCAACTTAATTGTTCTTAGCACGTGATCATCAGTATTAGGTAGGACCTAAATACCCTCTTTAAGGTAACATAGCATAAAACAATATAGGCCCTGACTCTCCGTTATGGAGAAAGGAGATCATCCTGTCTCCAATTCTTGCGCTTCACTTCCTTTTGCTTCCGAGAACCTCCTTACGACTGTCCATACATTTTTTCCATTCTTTGATTAGCATGTGTTCACCGGTTAATCCGGTATGGACAGATGAGATTCGTAGGATGACCTGACTCTATGTTCAAAACATCAAGGAGACCATTCTGATACATCAAATGAGGCACACAATCCATCGGGATTTTCTGTTAAAAAACATAGTAATAACTTCGTAGTTAGCAATGATGTACTAGTTTTAAAAGTATGCAAAAGATGCACGGATGTCATAATAGTAAAAAAATCTTATTAGGGTATCTCCATAGAAGTTACCGTGGTTCAACACGTGCACTAGTGGCACGTATTGACCATAATTTGGAGGAGTATCATAATAGGTATTGTAATTCTCATGGTCAGTACAAAATGCGATCAGATGATTTTTCTCCTGATAAGTTAATTCGGAGCCATCGGTGTAGTGCGTATTGTCTACCATCTTCCGCACATTGTTTGAAGAATGAAAATAAGCTGTTAACTATTTTGAAATAAACAATATAAATTAGCTAATAACTACTCCCTCCGTTCCAAAATAGATGACCCAACTTTATACTAAGTTTAGTACAAAGCTGAGTCATCTATTTTGGAACGGAGGGAGTATGTTTGAGAAACTCACATAGAGATAGAATTGGAAGCGTATCAACAAGGACCCAAATATCCATATTGTCTTGCTCGATGTCAGGATCACCAAGATCCATGGTGACAAGCATATCCTCAGAAAAACCATACATCTTGCAAAGTGATTCCCAATTTGGGCAACCAAAATGGGTTACGCTCTGAGAATTGTACAGATTTACTTCAAAATCCATACCATGATGGGTCCTTAGGTGAATTTTCTTTGTTTCAAAACTTTCATGGTCTTCAAAACCCATCCTCTCCAAGACATAGCGTCTTGAATGGCATGGGATAAGCTAGTCGAATTGTAAAAGTTGAAAATTACACGTTCAAATAGTTGAAGTCGTGCTTAATTACGAAAAAACACTTGTCGTCGTTGCGTACGGTTTCAACATCGAAGGTCTCCTGGAGCTTAATGTTGAAGCGCCGATCTTCGTCCAGGTGAGGGCACCTGTCGCACAGACCTCGGTCATCGTTGCACCAGGAGCACTCCCCTGGAAGAGTTTCGTCGTCCGAGTACGACATTTCCTATGTTCATAATTAAAGATTAAACTTATACAATTAAATATATGTACTACAAAAACAAAATTAGAACATTATTATTCATCAGGGTTGACTATCGGTCTATCGAGTCTTTTCTTGAAAACTCTCAGCTCACGTGGTGTATATATTCAACCGTCGGTGATGGTAGCTCCTCCTTTTGTTCCAGAGTGCGTTACACCAAATTGTCTAGCACACGGGAACGAAGGAGAAGCTACCCCCACGATAATAGTCGGGATTCTTCGTCCTCTCATATATGGTGGAGACTCTCCCTCACTGATTCCTCTCTGACATTTGCGACCGTCGGTGATGGTAGCTCCTCCTTTCGTTCCCGAGTGCATTACACCAAATTTTCTAGCACACGGGAACGAAGGAGAAGCTACCCCCACGACAACAGTCGGGATTCTTCGTCCTCTCATATATGGTGGAGACTCGGCAGACTTAAAAGTCAACCCGAAATATCGTTTAATTATATTTCTAAAAAAGGACATATCAAGCGCCTTAAATTTGCCGGAACGGAAATATACATGTTTTTATCTACATCATATGAACATTCAAACTTGATGGCAATTACATTTCAATGGTTGAAAATATGAGCAAAAACATTTCAAAATATCTTATAGGACTCATATTGACATGGAGATTCGGCTGGTCTCACCTCGAGGTCGGAGGGGGGTCAGTGACGAGGACGACGGCGGGGATGATGAAGGGGGCTCCTAGATTTCTGCAAAAACAAAAACCGTATAAGCTATCAACTAATCAAATGCATACCCTTGCATAGTGCTCTCCAATTTTAGCATTCAAAGTAGGAGTAGTTTTCCACTTTGAGCATTGATAACCCGCAAGTATACGGGATAGTTGTAGCCTCTTTCGATAAGTAAGAGTGTCGAACCCAACGAGGAGCTAAAGGTCAAACAAATACTCTCTCAAGTCCTATCAGCGACTGATACGACTCTGCGCATGCTTGACGTTCGCTTCACCTAGAACAAGTATGAAACTAGAAGTACTTTGTAGGAGTTGTTGGATAGGTTTGCAAGATAATAAAGAGCACGTAAATAAAAGCTAGGGGCTGTTTAAATAAATAAGCAATAAAGTAAGTATTAGTAGAGAGCTTTTTGTTATGAGAAAGTTATTTGTCCAAGGCAATCGATAACTAGACCGGTAATCACTATTGCAATTCTATTTGAGGGAGAGGCATAAGCTAACATACTTTCTCTACTTGGATCATATGCACTTGAACTCTAGCAAGCGTCCGCAACTACTAAAGATTCATTAAGGTAAAACCCAACCATAGCATTAAATCATCAAGTCCCCTTTTATCCCATACGCAACAATCCCCTTACTCAAGTTTGTGTTTCAGTCACTCACGCAACCCACTATAAGCGAATCATGAACGCATTGCAACACCCTACAGCGGGAATCCCTCATGCTTGCGCGACACGGAGGGCACCATAGGACAGCACCAATAATAAAACATGCAACTCAAACCAATCACGATCATCAGTTAACCCATAGGACAAAACGGATCTACTCAAACATCATAAGATAGTCATACATCATTGGGAAATAATATAGAGCGTTGAGCACCATGTTTAAGTAGAGATTACAGCGGGTAAGAGAGAGGTTACACCGCTGCATAGAGGGAGGAAGAGTTGGTGATGAAGGCGGTGAAGTTGTTGGTGAAGATCGCGGTGATGATGATGGCCCCCGGCAGCGTTCCGGCGCCACCGGAAGCAAGGGGGAGAGGGGCCCCCTACTTCTTCTTCTTCCTTGATCTCCTCCCTAGATGGGAGAAGGGTTTCCCCTCTGTTCCTTGGCTCCCATGGTGTGGGAGGGGCGAGAGCCCCTCCGAGATTGGATATATCTCTCTGTTTCTGCGTTCCCAGATTCTACCCCTTCACCGTTTCCTTTATATCTGGAGATCCCTAACTCCGATTGGGGTGAATCTTTCACCCAGATCTTTCTAATAAAATTAGCTTTCTTGCGCCAAAAGAAGAGCGTCAACCGCCTTACGGATGGCCCACGAGAGCCCAGGCCGTGCCCAGGGGGGGAGGGCGCGCCCCCTGTCTCGTGCCCACCCAGGACACCGTTTCACGTTGATTTTACTTCCCAAAAATCATAAATATTCCAAAAAAATCTCCGTCCGTTTTTACCCGTTTGGACTTCGTTTGATATTGGGTTTCTGCGAAACAAAAAACATGCAACAGACAAGAACTGGCACTGGGCACTGGATCAATATGTTAGTCCCAAAAAATAGTATAAAAAGTTGTCAAAAGTATATAAAAGTTGAATAATATTGGCATGAAACAATAAAAAATTATAGATACGACGGAGACGTATCAAGCATTCAATAAGCAAAACCAAATCTTAAAATAAATTAGTATTCAAATTAGCATGCATTCAATAAGCAAAACTACAGCATCTCTTGCATCCGTACATCGTCGAATATTATCACTAATACACCTCGAATAGTATCATACATATAGCATCGCTAATACAGCTAGAACCGTAGCACCCGACGGGTATCGACGCGAGCGGTGGACATCCAAAGAGAATGAACCATCACAGGATCATAGCTCCAGTGAGATCCCTGAAGAACCTGCCAGGTAGTGTCGAACGTCCCTCCAACGCAACCATGTAGCGACGGATGTGGTCGTCCTTCTCGCTGACACGGCGGCGTACCACCTCCGCGGTCTTCGGAAGCCTCGGCACCGTCACTACTAAGCACTTACTATAAATAAAATAAAGTAGTACTTACTAAAAACAAACTACTTCTATAGTAAAATAAAGTAGTTTTATTAAATCAACTAGTTCAACTACTAAGCACTTACTATAAATAAAATAAAGTAGTACTTACTAAAAATAAACTAGTTTAACTAGTTCTATTATTTATC
>LT934116.1:34503508-34520813 GCA_900231445.1 Triticum turgidum subsp. durum | reverse complement strand
AACAACGACATACCTAATAAAAAATAAGAAGAGGAAGAAGAAGAAAAAAAAGAGGAGAAGAAGAAAGAAACAGAGGAAAAGATCGAAGAAAAAAAAGAAAAAAAAGGAGGAGAAGAAAGGAATAGAGGAGAAGAAGAAAAAAATAGAATGATCATTCTATTTTTTTCTTCTTCTCCTCTATTCCTTTCTTCTTCTCCTCTTTTTTTTCTTTTTTTTTCTCTTCTTATTTATTTCTCCTCTTCTTCCTCTCCTCTTCTTGTCCTTCTTCTCCTCCTTCTTCCTCTTCTTATATCCATACATACATAGATAGCCACATGCATCCATACATATATGAACAAAATTAATATCTACTAATTAACAACCTAAATAAAAAAATTAATACATATATGAACATTCTATCCATACATACATAGCCAAATCCACACATACATATATCCGCATACATATATACATTATATATATGAACAAAAAACTATCATCACAAAAGATATCATCACAAAATTTGACAAGTGCGGCGGCTCACAGCGGGGGCGCACGGCGACGGTGACGGCGGGGGCGGCGAGGGTAGAGCGAGGGCGACGGCGAGGGCACGGCGACGGCGACGGTGGGGGCTGGCCAGGGCCGGGGCGCGACCGGCCAACGCGCTCAGGGGCGGGGCGGGCCGAGGCTGGGGCGCGCGGGGTCGGGGACAACGTCAGCGACGGCGAGGACGATGCACGAGCGACGGCAGGGGCGGCGGACAGCGTCGGGGCAGCCTGGCAGCGTCGATGTTGTCGGCGTCGTCGGGGGAGGAACTGAATGAAAATTTTGACAAGTGATGTATATATAGCCAGAGCTTTGGTCCCGGTTCGTGGAACCAACCTGGACCAATGCCCCCCTTTGGTCCCGGTTCGTGCCACCAACCGGGACCAAAGGTCTCTTTTCATCAGCCCAAAGGAAGGGAAACAGAGACCTTTGGTCCCGGCTTGTGTCACCAACCGGGACCAAAGGGAGACATTGGTCCCGGCACCAACCGGGACCAAAGGGGGGCATTGGTCCCGGTTGGTGCAAACCGGGACCAAAGGGGAGCATTGGTCCCGGTTGGTGCCACCAACCGGGACCAAAGGGTGGCACAGTGGTGGTGTGATGAAAGTTTAGTCCCACCTCGCTAGCTGAGAGAGTTCAACACCTATTTATAAGCTGCGTTGCGGCTCAGGTGCTGAGCTCCTCTCTAATATGCAGGTAGTACTTGCCTACCATTGTCACTGCCATGTTGGCCTATTGGGCCTGCGGGCCTGCATCCTGGCCCATGTACAGATGAGTTTCTAGTCGTATACCGGCCGTGTGGCCCAGTTGGCAGCATTTTTTTATTTTTTCAGTATTTTTGTTCTCTTTTTCGAATTATTTATTTTCTTTTGTTTTTTCTTTATTTTTTTTAATTCTTTTTGCTTTTAGGTGAGAATAATTATAAACTTTCTGTTAGTGCAATTAGTTTCCAAATTTGAATAGTTTAAAATTGAATTCTTTGAAATTTGTGTGAATCACTAGTTAGTGAATAACTTCACTATAAAAATATATTTTAAGTGATTCTTTTCGAGCCAGGCGTTTTGGCGGACGAGCTGCATGGAGGCCGCTATCTGTATCGGTCCTTTTGGCATCATGATGCGTGGTCTATGCCTTTTTTACTATATACGAGATCTATTTAATATATATACAGCGGTGCCGTGTACTCGTCTTCGAGATTTGTACGTGGGCCTACGATTCTGGTGCTGCCTCTTGCGAACAGGATGTTCTGTCTGGACTCTGGACGGCTTTGAATTTGGTCCACTGGGAGGGCTGGCGCAGGTAGTTGGTTGAGAAATAAATGTATCTGCTGGGCGCATACAGGTGACCATTAAGCGGAGTGTGGTCGTGTTTGGGCAGTCGGCCGCTAAGTGGATCATACCGGAGCAGTTGAAGCTTTCTCGCCATGGATGACATGGAGTTCTTAAAAACACTCTGTCTGGTCCCTGGTCAATCCGGTGCCAAATCAAAAAATTTCAAACAAAGATCAGTGACTTCAGATGATGTAGAGACATTAATTTTCGTCTGGATCAAATTGTGCAGATGGAGAAATACTTACACTGTCGATCGGGCACTTGTAGAAACGCTTCCCAAGATTCGGCCCTTCTTGACCGCTGATGTTTGTCTCCACACTGACCTCGCCACAATTCGGGCACGTAATGAGCAGGAGGTGTTGCCGTCTATCTCTGGAGCGAACTGAGGAGGAAGGACGCAATGACTACAGTTCTGTGCTTTGGTAATTTGGCTGTGGGGAGAGATTCAGAAGAATTGAAGGCTTTGGCTGTGCTGAAATGGACACGGCTATTGCTATTCTTGTGCCGTATACGTAGAGGATTTCCAAACGGTCTGATCATTAACCTCGACGTTCGGATCCTAGATGGCTTGCTCCAATGACTCGAGAGCATGCGCGTGCACATGTTCATCAGTGTGTGCGAGTGCTGCTAGCACTGCAGCAGAGACATGATGGGTGAATCGATCGCACGTCTGACCACCCTGTCAGCGAGGCGTGGACGACATGGGATGCTACTGTATCTAAATACAGAATACGGTGTGGGGTCTATGCCTGTGAGCTCAAATACATGACATTAATGCTACGCTGCAGCAGCTCGATATGATTACTGGCGACCAGGATAGCGAGCTGCATGGAGCTCGGCCTCCAAACCGCATTTTCGATTCTTTTCCTGCTATTTAATATTACTGCGTTTTATCATTATATTCAAAAATAGATTTTTGTTATTTTAGTTTCCATCAAAAAAATTCTTTATGAAAATTCATTTTGCTATTAAGGTTTCTAACAAAAAATTCTTTATGGTAGTTCTTTCTGCTTTTCATGTTTTGAATAGAAAATACTTTGATAATTTTAGTTGCATAATATATAATTTTAGTTTAAAAAATACTAGAGGTTTATAAAACCTTTTTAGTTGATTCCTTTTGCTATTAGAGTTCATTCTTTTTTATAATTTTAGATTTATATAATTTTATATTATTTTCAGTTCATTCTTTTAGCTATTAGTTCATTTTTTTTTGCTATTACTTCATTCTTTTTTATATTAGTTCATTCTTTGAGCTAAATGACCCTGAAATTGAAAAGCACTACAAATGAAATTTGAAAAGGTTGAAAGTTGGCATGGTATCATCATTTCACCCACGTAGCATGTGCTAAAAAGTTGACAGGATTACAGGAAAAACTAGATGCACTTCGTGTACAAAATGGACAATCTCTTTCGAAATATCAGGGTTTCGGACGAAAACTCATCTGTTACAAAGGGATTTCATTTTTTTGAACTTATTTGAACTCAAGACTTTTTGTGTGTTCAAAATGCACCATTCCAAGCCACATCATCAATTTTCAACCATTTCTGACTTCATTTGTTATTTTTCATGCATTTACTGATTTTTTTAGCTAAATGACCCTGAAATTGAAAAGCACTACTCTCCGTTCCCAAATATAAGTCTTTCTAGAGATTACAACAAGTGACTACATACGAAGCAAAATGAGTGAATGTACACTCTAAAATATGTCTACATACATCCGTATCTTGTAGTCCATTTGAAATGTCTAAAAAGACTTATATTTAGGAACGGAGGGAGTACAAATGAACTCTGAAAAGGTTGAAAGCTGGCATGGTATCATCGTTTCACCCAAATAGCATGTACAAAAAAGTTGAGAGGGTTACGGCAAAAACTAGATGCACTTCATGTACAAAACGGACAATCTCTTTTGAAGCATCATGGTTTCATATAGAAACTCGTCTATTACATGGATATTCTAGATCAAAGGCATCATCATAATAGTTGTTGAGAGAAAGTCTTCACTTTTTCTTCGCTTGTGTCCTTTGCTTATTGCGACGTAACCATGGATAATCTTCATCATTTAATAGGGTGCTTGGGTCAGCCTTGACTTTGAAGGGAGGACTTTCATGAAACTTTTCATAATTTTCACACATGTCTGTCTTGTCCTTCACTCCCACGATGTCCCTTTTTCCTGAAAGAACTATGTGGCGCTTTGGATCATCGTATGATGTATTCGCTTCCTTATGTTTTCTTTTTCTCGGTTTGGACATGTCCTTCACATAGAAAACCTGCGCCACATCATTGGCTAGGACAAACGGTTCATCAGTGTACCCAAAATTGTTCAGATCCACTGTTGTCATTCCGTACTGTGGGTCTACCTGTACCCCGCCTCCTGACAGATTGACCCATTTGCACTTAAACAAAGGAACCTTAAAATCATGTCCGTAGTCAAGTTCCCATATGTCCACTATGTAACCATAATATGTGTCCTTTCCCCTCTTGGTTGCTGAATCAAAGCGGACACCGCTGTTTTGGTTGGTGCTCTTTTGATCTTGGGCGATCGTGTAAAATATATTCCCATTTATCTCGTATCCTTTGTAAGTCAATACAGTCGAATAAGGTCCCCTGGACAACGAATACAACTCATCACAAACAGTGTTGTCACCTTCGAGACGTGTTTCCAACCAACTGCTAAAAGTCCTGATGTGTTCACATGTAATCCAGTCGTCACACTGCTCCAGTGTTTGGAGTGCAGACTGTTCTTGTGTTCATCAACATACGGGGTCACCAAGGTAGAGTTCTGTAGAACTGTGTAGTGTGCTTGAGACCAAGAATGCCCGTCCCTGCATATTATTGAGTCCCCTACAAGCGTGCCTTTTCCAGTCAGTCTCCCCTCATACTGCGATATAGGGAGACCTATCTTCTTAAGGCCAGGACTGAAGTCAACACAAAACCCAATGACATCCTCTGTTTGATGGCCCATGGAGATGCTTCCTTCTGGCCTAGCGCGGTTACGGACATATTTTTCTTTAGGACTCCCATGAACCTCTCAAAGAGGAAGATCTAGAAATCATACAGGAGGAACATCTTCAGGCGCCACATCACTCCTTAGCCTTGGTATGATTTCTAGATCGATCACCTTCTGAGAGATTGCATTGAGGAATGCACATAGCTTCACCATGGCTAATCGGACGTTTTCCGGTAGAAGCCCCCTCAATGCAACCGGAAGCAGTTGCGTCATAATCACGTGGCAGTCATGAGACTTTAGGTTCTGGAACTTTTTCTCTGGCATTTTTATTATTCCCTTTATATTCGACGAGAAGCCAGACAGGACCTTCATACTGAGCAGGCATTCAAAGAAGATTTCCTTCTCTTCTTTGGTAAGAGCGTAGCTGGCAGGACCTTCATACTGCTTTGGAGGCATACCGTCTTTTTCGTGCAAACGTTGCAGGTCCTCCCGTGCCTCCGGTGTATCTTTTGTCTTCCCATACACGCCCAAGAAGCCTAGTAGGTTCACGCAAAGGTTCTTCGTCACGTGCATCACGTCGATTGAAGAGCAGACCTCTAGGTATTTCCAGTAGGGTAGGTCCCAAAATATAGATTTCTTCTTCCACATGGGTGCGCATCCCTTAGCGTCATTCGGAACAGATAGTCCGCCGGGACCCTTTTCAAAGATTACGTGTAAATCATTGACAATAGAAAGTACGTCATCACAAGTACGCATGGCGGGCTTCTTCTGGTGATCTGCCTCGCTTTTGAAATGCTTGCCTTTCTTTCGACATTGATGGTTGGTCGGAAAAAATCAACGATGGCCCAGGTACACATTCTTCCTGCATTTGTCCAGGTATATACTTTCGGTGTCAGCTAAACAGTGCGTGCATGCGTGGTATCCCTTGTTTGTCTGTCCTGAAAGGTCACTAAGAGCGGGCCAATCATTGATGGTTACAAACAGCAACGCGTGCAGGTTAAATTCCTCCTGTTTGTGCTCATCCCACACACGTACACCGTTTCCATTTCACAGCTGTAAAAGTTCTTCAACTAATGGCCTTAGGTACATATCAATGTCGTTGCAGGGTTGCTTAGGGCCTTGGATGAGAACTAGCATCATAATGAACTTCCGCTTCATGTACATCCAAGGAGAAAGGTTATACATACATAGAGTCACGGGCCAGGTGCTGTGATTGCCGCTCTGCTCCCCGAAAGGATTAATGCCATTCGCGCTTAAACCAAACCATACATTCCTTGGGTCACCTACAAACTCAACCCAGTACTTTTTCTCGATTTTTCTCCACTGCGACCCGTCAGCGGGTGCTCTCAACTTCCCGTCTTTCTTACGGTCCTCTCTGTGCCATCGCGTCAACTTGGCATGCTCTTCGTTTCTGAACAGACGTTTCAACCGTGGTATTGTAGGAGCATACCACATCACCTTCGCAGGAACCCACTTCTTGGGGGGCTTGCCGTCATCATCACCAGGGTTATCTCGTGTGATCTTATACCGCAATGCACCGCATACCGAGCATGCGTTCAAATCCTCGTATGCACCGCGGTAGAGGATGCAGTCATTAGGGCATGCATGTATCTTCTGCACCTCCAATCCTAGAGGGCATACGACCTTCTTTGTTGCGTACGTACTGTCGGGCAATTCGTTATCGTTTGGAAGCTTCTTCTTCAATATTTTTAGTGGCTTCTCAAATCCTTTGTCAGGCACAACATTCTCCGCCTTCCACTGCAGCAATTCTAGTACGGTACCAAGCTTTGTGTTTCCATCTTCGCAATTGGGGTACAACCCTTTTTGTGATCCTCTAACATGCAATCGAACTTCAGCTTCTCCTTTTAACTTTCGCACTGTGTCCTTGCATCAACAATGACCAGGCGGAGATCATCATCATCGAGCACATCGTCTGGTTCCTCTTGATCTTCAGCAGCTTCCCCTGTTGCAGCATCACCGTATTTAGGGGGCACATAGTTCTCATCGTCCTCTTCTTCTTCGTTGTCTTCCATCATAACCCATATTTCTCTATGCTTCGTCCAAACATTATAGTGTGGCATGAAACCCTTATAAAGCAGGTGGGTGTGAAGGATTTTCCGGTCAGAGTAAGACTTCGTATTCCCACAATTAGGGCATGGACAACACATAAAACCATTCTGCTTGTTTGCCTCAGCCACTTCGAGAAAATTATGCAGGCCCTTAATGTACTCGGAGGTGTGTCTGTCACCGTACATCCATTGTCGGTTCATTTGCGTGCATTATATATAATTATGTGTGTCAATCATTACAGATTCACATGAATAGATAAGTGACCAAATTAATAGAAGTTCATCATCACGTTAAAACCAAAGTACATACATAGTTCTCGTTGAACAACATATAGCTCTCTAGAGCATCTAGTTAAACCATACATTGAAACTATGTAAACCTTTCAATGCAACAACAAATGCGATCATAATCACAACCAAGGTAACAATTGATCCAACGGCATAATGATACCAAGCCATCGGTATGAATGGCATATTTTATGATCTTTCTAATCTTCAACCACATTGCATCCATCTTGATCTTGTGATCATCGATGACATCCGCAACATGCAACTCCAATATCATCTTCTCCTCCTCAAATTTTTTTATTTTTTCCTTCAAGTAATTGTTTTCTTTTTCAACTAAATTTAACCTCTCGACAATAGGGTCGGTTGGAATTTCCGGTTCAACTACCTCCTAGATAAATAAAATCTATGTCATGTTGGTCGGCATAATTTTCATAAACAATAAATGAACCAAATAGTTATAAAAAGATAATACATGCTGCATCCGAATCATAGACAGGACGAGGGTCGACTGGGGCGGATACCAAAACCATCGCACTATATAATAACAAGCAATAATAAAAGTAAGAAAATTAGACAAGTATCTAAATAAAGTAAGATTTTTTTTCTTTTGAAAAGAAGATAAGAACAAGAGGCTCACCACGGTGGTGCCGGCGACGAGATCAGCGCGAGCGATCGACGGCAGTGAAGACGGGGATGGGACGTGGCAGACCGCTAAACCTAGACAAATCTCGGGGAAAATGGAGCTCGGAGGTCGAGTTTCGAGAGGAGAAAGCTTCACTAGTGTGGCTCGGGCATTTCATCGAACACCTCATGTGCATAGGAGGTGAGCTAGAGCACCACAAAGCTCTCCCCTCGCCGGCCAGAAAAACAGAGCAGTGGAGTGCTCTGCTCGCGGGCGAGGGGTATATATAGCCACATCATTGGTCCCGGTTCATGGCTGGAACCGGGACTAAAGGCCCCCCTTATATCCCGGTTCTAGGCACGAACCGGGATAAATGGCTATGGGCCAGGAGCGAGGACCATTGGTCCCGGTTCGTGCCTAGAACCAGGACAAATGGGTCCACATGAACCGGGACAAATGCCTCCCGAGGCCCGGTCGGCCTCCTGGGCGCATGAACCGGGACGTATGCCCCCCATGGGTCCCGGTTCGTTACAGAACCGGGACTAATGGGCTGGCCAAGCCCCAACCAAAGCCCTATTTTCTACTAGTGATATAGTCCCCATTAGGTGCAATTGTCTAGTAGTCGATGTCCAACTACCCCTCCTAGTGAGATGTATAACTTTGTCTGTTACCCCGGCCAACTACCTAGCAGACAATATTGAACTTCATCAGTTGCTCAGCAAACTGAAGTTACACATCCACAACTAGAGAGGGGAAAGGAGTTGCACATCAACTACTAGGCAGTTGGCTGCAACAATAGACTAAGTCGCACATATCGCGATAGGGTAGGTGGGACAGGGTGTGCTAGTTGTGAAAAACTACACATCCACGAGTAGGCAGGAGGGTTGCACATTGACTACTAGATAGTTGGCTAGACTAGTTGCACATCATGTTATCATGGTTGTTACGTTACAACCTCATAGGAAGTTAAATTAGTTTTGAAGAAAGTTGCACCATTGTAGTACTAAAGTTGCACCATGTAACACCAAAGTTGGTACTAAAAAATTCCTCAAAACATGACCGTGCGGGATCTGCTTTCAAAGGGCATGTCACAAGTATCTTCTCAAAGTTGGGTCCGTTGTAAGGGGGCGAGCCCGACTGGGGTTGACTCCCAGTCTTCGGACGCCAAACTCCCGTTAGGGCTCAAAGCCAGATCCGCGGTGAGGAGGGAAGGTCCGGACGGGGTTGATTCCCGGTCTTCGGACATAAGGGTTCATCTGAGCTCGAAGCCGGTCGTGCGGTAGGGGCTGATCCAGAGATTGGATCGGGTAGAGGCCCCAAAGTTGATGCTTCGGAGACCGTGGGCATCCCAGGTAAGGCTGAGAAGCCAATGAAGATCAGATCGCCCCGAGCGTTAGTGACATACTCGAAGTTACCAAACCTGATTTGATGCTCAAGGGAAAAATTGTCAACCTAGTTGAGATGAGTGGTCGAGTCGGCATGTAGAACGATGTCGCCGAACGCAAAAAGTTGCCCGGGGACGAAGATTTCCCCGGTGTTGATGCTGTCTCCGATGATCGGACGAGCCATCGATCCTTCGGCGATCCAACAACGAAACTCTCAATGAAAGCACCAATGTCGGTGTCAGAACCGGTAGATTTCGGGTAGGGGGTCCTGAGTTGTGGATCTTGAATCAATGGGGAACAAGGGACTAGGGACACGATGTTTACCCATGTTCAGGTCCTCTCTAAGAGGTAAAACCCTACGTCCTGCTTGATTATATTCCTTATGTATATGAGGATTACAGAGTCGATCTACCACGAGATCAGATGAACTAAACCCTAAACTAGTAGGATGATGGTTGTTGTTCTCGCCTCTACGGACTAAACCCTCTGGTTTATATAGACACTAGGGGTACTCAGGTTACACATGGTCGGTTACAAGGAAAGGATAAACATGTTGATTCTTCTCATCTTGACTTGGAGGACACACCAAGGCACCATAAAGCCTCCTGTTCGGATATGGGGTCTCCACATAGATCGACTTCCTAGTATTGGCCTGATGAAGTCATGTACCTAGGGTAGGGTCATGGACCTGTCTAAAGTACCCTACCCAAGGAGATCTTTAGAAGAAGCCGCCTTCCAGTCGACCAAGAGGGACTCCACTCGACGAACTCAAGGACACTTGACCATGAAGATTCACTCGACCACTAGGAGATCAAGAGCCACTCTGTATCCAAACGGTCTGTGATTAAGTAGCCTTTATAGTCATAATGACACTTTATGTAAGGCGTTACAGGTAACGCCTGGCCTTAATGTACTTTAAACCCTCTGCTGCGTGGGCTGGCTGGGGTCCTGGCAGACACTATATAAGCCACGCCCCTCCACTGGTAGAAGGGTTCGCACCCCTGTAACACATACACTCATAATCCAGTCGACCGCCTCCGGGCTCCGAGACGTAGGGTTGTTACTTCCTCCGAGAAGGGCCTGAACACATAAATCTCTTGCGTGTATGACTCCTCCATAGCTAGGATCTTGCCTCTCCATACCTACCCCCCATTCTACTGTCAGTCTTAGTACCACGACAGTTGGCGCCCACCGTGGGGCAGGTGTCTTAGCGGCTTATTGGAGAAGTTGCAATTGTTCTGATCGCCTTCATCATGGTTTCTGGCGGAGTTCTGGTCGAGGGCCGCAAGATCCGTCTCAGCGCGCTCACGTTCATCGCCGACGACTCCGCTTGGCTCCAGGAGGGTCCACTCGACATTGACGCGCTTCCCGTCCGTGGGGCAACACACTTTCGCGTGTGTGTCCGCGGCGTCCTGCTGCGGCAACCGTCGGCCCCATATCGGTCGACTCATGCATCGTCCTCACTCCCTGTCTCCCGCCAGCGCAAGCGTTCTGGTAGGTCGAGGCTTCAGCGGTGGCTGAGACATGCAGTGGCTCGCCAATCGTCAACCACCCAAGTCGCGGCGATCGAGCCCGACGAATCTCTCTACGGCCTGTTCGATCTTTCGACTAGCTCCGTAGAGACCGCATCCGAATGCGATAGCAGTGACCTAGCGGCGGAGGTCCTGATGGTCAATGGGCCTCGTAGTCCTCCCGGCTTCCCCCGCAACGATGGAGCGGACGGTGGAGGCGACCCCGAACAAGTCCACGAGGAATATCAACCTGGGCCACTTACTTCTCTGCAAAGAGAAGAGCTTCGCCGTTGGAATATGGATGCTCTGCATACTCCCATCGTAGGAGAAACCCCCGAGGCTCGTGCCTTGGAGGATGCGCGTTTAGCCAACTTGGCTGAGCGCACTCGACTGGAGAACCTCCAGCGAGCTCTCGACGAGCGCGCGCGGCAACGAGTTCCAGACTCCAGTCGATGTCAACTTTTTCCGCCGAGGACTCAAGTATACCGAACCCCAATTCAGAATTTAGCAGCTGCGGCCCGGATAGCGGAGTCAATTCAGCCCTCTCAATCAGAGGCTGTCAGAGGCTTGATGCAAATCAGGGATTTGCTCCGGGCAGCAGGACATCAGAATTCAGCCGTATCACAGTCGCGCAATAGGATTCACAGTCGATCCGTCGCTGCGAATACTATTCAGTCGGCTCACAACCCCAGATCGCCTCCGCGGCGTGAGGGACGTGGGGGTCGACGTGATCCATATGATGACCGATTCGATCGCGATGATCAGCATCGAGTGCCCACCCCTCCCCCAAGAAGTGGGTCTTACGTCCCTCGACAACAAGATGACAGACGCCAGCACAGTGTTTGCCGAAGAGCTCCGGTCGACCCCAGGGAACCAGGCTTTGATGCGAGATCCATTATCGTGCAAGGTCTGATCGACCGGAACAGAGCTCACCGTGAAGGCCATGACAGAGACGCGCCTACCAGCAGCAGGGTTCATGTTTCTGGACCAGAGTGTTTTAGCAGAGCCATCAGAGCCGCAGTGATCCCTCCCAACTTCAGGTTGGCGACTGGGGTGAGTAAGTTCACCGGTGAGTCCAAGCCCGATACTTGGCTTGAGGACTACCGTGTGGCTATTCAGATTGGCGGTGGCAATGATGAGGTGGCCATGAAACACCTACCGCTCATGCTGGAGGGCTCGGCCAGAACCTGGCTGAATCAACTGGCGCCTAGCAGCATTTACACTTGGGAAGATCTTGCCCGAGTGTTTGTGAGGACATTCGAAGGAACTTGCAAACGACCAGCGGGATTGACCGAGCTGCAAGTTTGCGTGAAAAAGTCGAATGAGACCTTGAGAGACTACATCCAGAGGTGGATCACGTTGCATCATACAGTGGAAAATGTATCTGATCACCAAGCAGTATGTGCCTTCAAGGAAGGCGTTAAGAATAGAGAGTTGAGTTTGAAGTTTGGTCGGACCGGAGACATGACCCTGAGTCGTATGATGGAGATCGCCACCAAATATGCCAATGGTGAAGAAGAGGATCGACTCTGGAGTGGTAAATACAAGCCAAGCCAGTTGGAAAAAGGAAATTCCAGTTGGAAGCAGAAGCGGAAAGCCGAACCCGCTGCTCCTGGAGAAGCCTTGGCCATGACTCAGGGTAAGTTCAAAGGGAAACCCAAAGGATCTTGGAACCCCAAGAAGGTGAAAGACAAGGAAGGGAAACGACGTGATGGATTTGCCATGCCATATCCACACGAAAAAAAGATGAAGAGGGTAACTTCATCTACCCAAAACATACCACTCGTCAGTGCCGGCTCTTAATCCAGCAGTTTCAAGGAAAACAGTCCAAGGATAAGGAGAAGGAGTCGGACAAGGCCGAGGACAAAGAGGGTAGTGATGAAGAATATCCCCATGTCAATTCCACTCTGATGATTTTTGCTGATATTGAGAGCAAAAGTTGGCTGAAAGTTATCAACCGTGAGGTGAATATGGTTGCTCCGGCAACGCCCAGTTATCTGAAATGGTCTCAGACTGCCATCACATTCGACCAATCCGATCATCCGACGCACATAGCCACCCCTGGGAGGCAAGCTTTGGTGGTCGATCCTGTCGTCGAAGGCACTCGGCTGACTAAGGTACTGATGGATGGCGGCAGCGGATTGAATATACTGTATGCGGAGACGCTAAAGGGAATGGGCATTCCGATGTACAGACTCAGTTCCAGCAACATGAGTTTCCATGGAGTCATACCTGGGAAGAAGGCTGAGTCACTCGGCCAAATAGCCCTCAATGTGGTCTTCGGCGATTCGAAGCATTTCCGCAAAGAAAAGTTAACATTTGAAGTTGTGGATTTCAAGAGTGCTTATCACGCCATTTTAGGCAGACTAGCCTACGCATGATTCATGGCTCGACCATGTTACGTGTACCTCAAATTGAAGATGCCTGGTCCCAAAGGGGTGATCACCATCACTGGCAATCGGAAAAAGGCAGAAGAGTGCTTTCAGAAAGGCTCAAAGATCGCTGATGCTCACATGGTGGTAGTAGAACTACAGGAATATCAGAAAACCGCAGATCCGAGTGATTTGTTACGAGCCAAGAAGCCTGCTACTGAATCAGCGTTCCAGTCGTCTGGTGAGACCAAGCCGGTTCACATCCACCCGACCGACCCCAATGCTGCTCCGACTCATATCTCCACAACACTCGACTCCAAATAGGAAGAAGCGCTCATCCAGTTCCTCCGTGAGAACTGGGACATGTTCGCATGGAAGCCTGCTGACATGCCGGGTGTTCCCAGGGGGCTGGATGAGCACCACCTACGAGTCAACCCAAAGATAAAACCTGTGAAGGAACATCTTCGACAGTTCGCCATCCAGAAGAGAAAGGCCATTGGCGAATAAGTAGCTCGGCTCCTGGCAACAGAGTTTATCCGAGAGATTTACCACTCGAGTGGCTCGCCAATGTTGTCATGGTCCCCAAGAAGGATAAGTCACTTCGCATGTGCATTGATTTCAAACATATTAATCGGGCCTGCCCGAAAGATCATTTTCCTCTCCCTCGCATCGACCAAATTGTCGACTCGACTGCGGGATGTGAGAGATTGTCTTTTTTAGACGCCTATTCCGGGTACCATCAGATCCGTCTGTATGGACCTGATGAGATCAAAACAGCTTTCATCACTCCATTCGGGTGCTTCTGCTATGTCACCATGGCATTCGGCCTCAAGAATGCAGGAGCCATGTTCATGAGGATGATTCAGAAGTGTTTACTCACTCAAATCAGTCGGAATGTGGAAGCATACATGGATGATATTGTGGTCAAATCACGGAAGGGTTCCGACCTGTTGACTGACCTCGCTGAAACATTTGCCAATCTCAGGAGGTATGATATCAAGCTTAATCCATCAAAGTGCACATTCAGAGTTTCTGGCGGAAAGTTACTCGGTTTTCTCATTTCCGAACGAGGAATCGACGCCAACCCATAAAAAGTTGGCACTATACTCCGAATGAAACGCCCTGTGCATGTGCACGATGTCCAGAAACTTACTGGATGCTTGGCCGCTTTAAGTCGATTCATCTCTCGACTCGGTGAAAAGGCATTGCCTCTTTACCGATTGATGAAGAAGTCAGACAAGTTCGAGTGGACTCCAGAAGCTGATGCAGCGTTTGCCGAGCTAAAAGCTCTGCTCTCCACCCAGCCGGTGCTTGCTGCCTCAATCAGCAAAGAGCCTTTGATGCTTTACATTGCAGCCACGGGACAAGTCGTTAATACAGTACTTACGGTCGAGCGGGAAGAAGAAGGAAAAGCCTTCAAAGTTCAGCGCCCAGTGTATTATCTTTCCGAAGTTCTGACCCCATCGAAGCAAAGATACCCTCATTATCAAAAGCTTGTGTATGGGATCTACATGACCACGAAGAAGGTTGCTCATTATTTCTCTGGCCATTCCATCACAGTCGTCAGCGACGCCCCACTGTCAGAGATTCTGCACAACAGAGATGCAACTGGTCGAGTGGCGAAATGGGCGATTGAACTCCTTCCCCTTGATATCAAGTTTGAGGCAAAGAAAGCCATTAAGTCCCAAGCAATAGCAGATTTCCTTGCCGAATGGATTGAACAGCAACAACCGACTCAAGTTCACTAGGAACATTGGACCATGGTCTTTGATGGCTCTAAAATGTTAAATGGTTCCGGTGCTGGGGTAGTATTGGTTTCCCCTCGAGGAGACAAGCTCAGATATGTGCTCCAGATCCACTTTCATTCCTCCAATAACGAAGCAGAATATGAGGCACTTTTATATGGGTTGCGCATGTCCATTTCACTCGGCGTCCGGCGCCTGATGGTTTATGGCGACTCAGATTTGGTGGTCAATCAGGTGATGAAGGAGTGGGACGTTAGAAGCCCAGCCATGACTGGATACTGCAACGCAGCGAGAAAGCTTGAGAAGAAATTTGAGGGGTTAGAGCTCCATCATATACCCCGACTGAAGAATCAAGCGGCTGATGATTTGGCGAAGATAGGCTCCAAGAGAGAAGCTATTCTGAGTGACATGTTCTTGGAGCATATCCACACTCCATCAGTTAAAGAAGATCCTTTTACCGAAGAAGCTCCGCAACCTAAGAGTGCCACGGATCCGACTGTAGTTGAAGTTCCGGCAGTGCTCGACCTGATCATGGAAGTGTTGGTGATCGCTCCCGATTGGACAGTGCCGTATATCGCGTATATCTTAAGGAAAGAGCTCCCAGAAGATGAAGAAGAGGCTCGACAGATCGTCCGCCGATCTAAAGCCTTTACCGTGATAAGGGGACAGTTGTACAGGGAAAGCGCGACTGGAGTTGGTCAGAAATGCATAACGCCGGAAGAAGGTCGAATAATCCTTGACGACATCCACTCGGGGACCTGTGGCCATCATGCGTCCTCTCGGACCATTGTAGCCAAAGCATACCAAGCCGGATTTTACTGGCCAAGAGCAAATGAAATGGCAAAGGAGATAGTCGACAAGTGCGAGGGATGTCAATTTTACTCCAATATGTCACACAAGCCCGCCTCAGCTTTAAAGACCATACCACTCGTCTGGCCCTTCGCTCTATGGGGATTGGATATGGTTGGACCCCTGAGAACAGGCAGAAGCGGTTACACCCATGTGCTGGTAGCAGTCGACAAGTTCACCAAGTGGATTGAGGCTAAACCCATCAAGAACCTTGATGCCGGCACTGCTGTCAGCTTCATCAGAGAGTTGATATTCATATACGGAGTCCCACACAGCATCATCACTGACAACGGGTCAAACTTTGATTCCAAGGAATTCAGAGTGTTTTGCACATCTCATGGCACACGAGTCGACTATGCTTCAGTCGCTCATCCTCAGTCGAATGGACAGGCAGAACGAGCAAATGGCTTGATTCTCAAAGGGTTGAAACCCCGATTAATGTGTGATCTCAAGCACGCAGCTGGTGCATGGGTCGACGAGCTTTCATCAGTGCTTTGGGAGTTAAGGACCACGCCTAACCGGTCGACTGGGAGGACTCCGTTCTTCTTAGTCTATGGAGCTGAATCGGTTTTGCCGAGTGACCTACTTCACAACGCTCCCCGAGTCGAGCTCTAAACTGAGTCTGAAGCAGAACAAGCCCGGCAGGACTCAGTCGACCTTCTAGAGGAAGAAAGGGAGATGGCTTTGACCATTTACCAACAGGACTTGCGTCGCTTCCACGCCAAAAACGTGAGGAGTCGAGCCTTCCAGGAAGAAGATTTGGTTCTCCGAGTGGATCAGCAGAAACCACACAAGCTCGCTCCTTCTTGGGAAGGCCCCTTCATTGTCACCAAGGTTCTCCACAATGGAGCATGCCGTCTTTACAATGTCGAGCAACAGATCGACGAGCCCCGAGCTTGGAACGCGGAGCTTCTCCGCCCCTTTTATACTTAAGTATTCACTCGGATGAGTTGTAATAAAAGTACTCCTGTAGTTTATTTATCAAAGACAAGAGCTTTATAATTTTCCCAGTGATTGTCGTTATTGTTGTCCGCATAAAGCAGTCCCCCAGTGGGTGGCTTAGCTGCGAATCCGTTTCGCCTTAGTCTGTAAAAAATCCTTACCGAGTGGTGAGCCAACCTCCCACTCGGGGGCTTAGCTGCGAATCTGTTTCGCCTAAGTTAAACAAAATCCTACCGAGTGGTAAGCCAACCTTCCACTCGAAGGCTTAGCTCCAGTCCAAGAACTCGCCTAAGTTTAAACAAAATCCTACCGAGTGGTAAGCCAACCTTCCACTCGGAGGCTTAGCTGCAGTCCAAGAACTCGCCTAAGTTTAAACAAAATCCTACCGAGTGGTAAGCCAGCCTTCCACTCGGAGGCTTAGCTGCAGTCCAAGTACTCGCCTAAGTTAAACAAAATCCTACCGAGTGGTAAGTCAGCCTTCCACTCGGAGGCTTAGCTGCAGTCCAAGTACTCTCCTATGTTCAAACGCAACATGCGCTTCGCAAGGAGGACGAGGTGCAGGTCGACTGCTACCCTCTACTTCCGAGCTACGCCACAAATACAACGTGCGCTCCGCAAGGAGGAAGAGGTGCAGGTCGACTGCTACCCTCTCCTTCCGAGCTACGCCACAAATACAACGTGCGCTCCGCAAGGAGGACGAGGTGCAGGTCGACTACTA
>LT934116.1:34493438-34503463 GCA_900231445.1 Triticum turgidum subsp. durum | reverse complement strand
TACCCTCTCCTTCCGAGCTATGCCACAAATACAACATGCGCTCCGCAAGGAGGACGAGATGCAGGTCGACTGCTACCCTCTCCTTCCGAGCTACGCCACAAACACAACGTGTGACCCGCAAGGAGGACGAGGTGCAGGTCGACTGTTACCTTCTTCTTCGAGGTACGCCACGGAAATCCTACCGAGTGGAGAGCAGACCTCCCACTCGGGGGCTTAGCTGCAGCCCAGTGCCCGCCTAAGTTTTTGAAAATCCTACCGAGTGGAGAGCAGACCTCCCACTCGGGGGCTTAGCTGCAGCCCAGTGCTCGCCTAAGTTTTTGAAAATCCTACCGAGTGGAGAGCAGACCTCCCACTCGGGGGCTTAGCTGCAGCCTAGTGCTCCCCTAAGTTTTTGAAAATCCTACCGAGTGGAGAGCAGACCTCCCACTCGGGGGCTTAGCTGCAGCCCAGTGCTCGCCTAAGTTTTTGAAAATCCTACTGAGTGGAGAGCAGTCCTCCCACTCGGGGGCTTAGCTGCAGCCCAATGCTCGCCTAAGTATGACGAAGTACGAGTCGATTGCAATCTGTGCTTCATCCTTACCTGCAAAAAAGCATTTCAAACAACAGCATATAGACCGAGCGAAAGGCAATGTTCATTCGGAGGCAGATGCAAATGCATTCAACGTCAAATCCAAGTTCAGATAACTTCTTACGGAACCAGAAGTGCTCAGGCGCTAAGCCTGTTAAAGTTTATCGGTTACAAAAACCACTCAGCATACCGAGGCAAATTTAAAGCATCAAGCATAGAAGTTTTTTACCCCTCCTGTGGAGGGCTGGAAGGCGCAACGAACTCGTCCAGGTCAATTCCATCAGCGATCCGAGTGGCAGCAGCGATGAAGGTCTCCATGAAGGATCGGAAGTCATGCTTCTTGGTATTGGCCATCTTGAGAGCTGCCAGTTTGTCCTCTCGCGCATCCTTGCAGTGAACACGGGCCAGAGATAGAGCAACGTCAGCACCGCACCTGGCAGAAGACTTCTTCCATTCTTGCACTCGACTTGGAACTTCATTCAGTCGAGTCATCAGAGACTCGAGGTCGTTCTGAAGTGCTTCTCTCGGCCAGAGTACCGTGTCGATGCGCGACGTTGCAACCTTCAGCCTTGCAACATAGTCGACCACAGCGGCAACGCGAGATTCGAGTCGGAGCACGTTCATGGCGGCTTCATCCTTCATAGGAGAGTTGATGGGATCCAAGCCAGTCTCCACTCGACTAGTCTCCTCTTCAAAGCTTTGGTAGAATTCTACGGATACGATCCAAGGATAAGTCAACATTTCTACAATCAGTCAGTGTTACCAGTCGGATATAAAGGGTTACCTTTGAGCATGAGGAACAACTTCTTGGCGAGCCCTCCCAGATAAATCTCTAAGTCATTCTTCTTTCCAGCCAGCTCACTAGCCTTATCACTCAAGGCCAACTTGTCACTCTTAAGTCGACTGGCATACTTGTTAGCCATGTCGAGAGCAGCTTTCAGATTGGTATTCTCCTCTTCAAGTTTGCTGACAGAAGCCAAGTTTTCTTCTGCGAGTTTGGTCTTTTCCGAAGCTGCTTTCTGTGCCTCAGCGAGTTCAAGATCCTTCTTCTTCAGAGAGTCCCTTAGTTTGTCTGCAAAATAACAGTGAGATCAAGCTCGGGAGCGTTCAGGGAACAAAGGCAGTCGTCGAAGTTCTCACCAAACATACATTTTGCCTCCTCCTTCGCCTTCGTGAAGTTCTCTTGGACAAGCTTCAGATCAAGTTCAAGCTGGATATGCTTGTTCTCCAATTCAGTATAACGAGCTGCAAGCTTACAAGATTTCTGCGAAGGATCAATCGACAAACATCAAAAATAGATCACTTCCGAGTGACGAAGAGAAAAGGCGTAGTATTTCTAAGACTGCAGCCGAATCTAAACATTCAATTGTAGTCTCGGGGACTACACCCAGTGGGTGCACTCAACGTGCCCCCACTGGTTCTGTCGGCTAGAGTCGATCAGTCGACCGAAAAAGACAGAAAGGCTAACCACCAACAGTTAGTCACAGTTCAAAAAAACAGAGAATGTTCTTCAGACCGTAGTCGCCTGCCAGCAGTCGACCACAGTCTTGGGGACTACACCCAGTGGGTGCACTCAGCGTGCCCCCACCGGTTTATGATTCCAATCGATCAGATCGAGTAAAACAAGCAATGAGAAAAAGTTCAAGGCATCAAGACTATGGTCGACTGCCAGCAGTCCACCATAGCCTTGGGGACTACATCCAATGGGTGCACTCAGCGTGCCCCCACCAATCCAGATATTCAACTGACACACCCAGTGGGCGTACACCAGATACTAAGATTTTCAGAAAGAAAAGTTTTCAGGTCTCATATCCTAACAAAACAGGCGGTGATCGACCAACCTGAACATTGCTCTGAAGGGCTGAACTGGCGTCATAAGCCGCTTGACTGGCGTCTCGGATCGCCTTCACTTGCTCCATCATAACCCCCGCCCGGTGTATGGCTTCTCTAGCAGCGCTTGCTTGGTCTTCTGGTACGTGGTGGGTAGAGAAAAGTAAAGGCTGATCAGCACTCGACGATGGAGGGCGAGCACTCGTCAGCGGCACCGCAAAGGATACGGTCGGCCGAGTGACGTTGTCCCCCTCTGCAATCAATGTCTCAGGTGTTGATGCGACCTGAGCTGTCTTGTCAGCAGACGCTCTCCTATCCCTCCTCTGCCTCAGTGGTTCCTCGTCATCATCATCAGGAAGATCAATGACGATACTAGGTGGAGCTATAGAAAAGATTCGAAGTTAAAAATGAAGATCGTGTCGACTGAAAACGAAACTACAGAGATCATACCAGGGTTGGAAGTAACAGCATCCTCCATCTCTTGATCTTCAGGTTTGGTCAAGGTCTCAGAAGTTGCAGCACTACAGTTCCAGAAATCAGTCAGTCAACGAACAAATCGACCAAGAGTAAATTCATGATAAACAAGAAGACACAAGTTACGTCATTACCCAGAAATAGTGGGAATCGCCATCTTCATCTTCGGCAAGGCCTTCGTCGGCTTCGACGGCGCCACTCGAGATTGCTTCGACGCTTTCTCAGTCGGAGCCGGAGAGGTCGCCCGAGGACGCTTGGTCGACTGTACAACAGGTGCGGTCCCCTTGCCACGTTCGACTGCAGGGTCATGGGCAAGCTTAGATCTCCTTTCAGAACGAGGAGGCACGACTTCCTCCTCCTCTTCCTCCTCCTCTTCCTCATCGGAATCACCATCTTCATCACCCTCATCGCCATCCGATTCCCACTCCTCTTGGCTTTCACCTCCGCTTCCTTCCTCTTCCTCAGTCGGTGCATGCGCCCCATTGGGCATTGAGTACAACTCAGTGGTGGCCTGACAAACAACGAAACAAGACAAAGATTAATCGACTGATTGGCAATGAAACAAAGTGAATGAAACAGGATCACCACCGGGAGTAAATAGTCATACCATGTCTGGTTGATAAGACTGGTCGAGTGGTGGGATCCTCCTAGCCCCACGAGGGTTATCTTTGTTCCCCGTGATGGCAGTCATCCACCTCTCCAGTGTGGTGTCGTCAACCTCCTCTGGGTGGATCCGAGTGGTATCCTCGGTTCCAGAGTACAACCACATCGGGTGACCTCGGTACTGGAGCGGCTGAATGCGCCGTCGAAGAAAAACCTCCAAAATATCCATGCCAGTGACACCGTCACGAATGAGTTGAACCACACGCTCCACCAACATTTTAACCTGAGCCTTTTCCTCCGGAAGTACCTTCAGGGAAGATGGCTTGTTCACTCGGTCCATGGAGAACGGAGGGAGACCAGTCGACTGCCCCGGCATCGACTGGTCTTGGCAGTAGAACCAGGTCGACTGCCACCCTCTAACCGACTCGGGAAGGGTCATGGCTGGAAAAGCACTCTTACTCCTCATTTGGATCCCAAGCCCCCCACACATCTGGATAATCTTGGTCCTCTCATCATCCGGAGTCGCCTTTTTCACCTTCTAAGAGCGACAAGTGAATATGTGCTTAAAGAGACCCCAGTGCGGCCGACAACCCAGGAAGTTTTCGCACAGAGACACGAAATCGGCGAGGTAGGCAATGGAATTGGGAGTGAAATGGTGGAGTTGTGCTCCAAAGAAGTTCAGAAACCCTCGGAAGAAAATATTCGGTGGCAGAGAGAATCCGCGATCTACATGAGTGGCCAAGAGAACACACTCACCCTCCAGCGGCTGCGGTTGCCACTCGGTCCCCAGAAGTCTTGCTGATCCGTGAGGGATCAGTCCCTCATTGGCCAGATCGTCGAGGTCCTTCTGGGTTATGGTCGAGCGAATCCAATCTCCTTGGACCCAACCTTGCGGCAGGCGGGACCACGATGAAGATCCACCCCGACCGGTCGCTCTCCCCTTTGCTTTCGCTGTCGCCGTAGCCTTCTTCGCTCGCTCCAAGGCCGCTGTCTTCTCCTTCACCATCATCGCCGGCGAGGCGTGCGGGGAGTGGATGGGCGGAGAAAAGAGCGGGCGCAGCAGGCGTGGTAGAGGAAAGTGGAGAGGAGAATGGAGACGCACTGTTCAAAAAACCCCGTCCGGCACCTTATATAAAGACACTTCCGAGTGGCTGACAGGTAGGCCCGGGCGATCCTGTCAAATCCCGAAACAGTCGCGCGCGCGATATGTGGCGAAAAAATCGGCACGGAAATCGAGGCGTCTTCGCCTTATCCCATCCGAGTACCGCGGTCCTCTCTGCTTCGTGTGCTTCCTAAAATTCGGATCCCACTAAATCCGCTAACAGTAGAGCAACCTGTCAGGCGGCAGATTCCCTACGATCCGTCGCTCGGAAATCCACCAAGTTCAAAAAGTTCACTCGACAGAGGAAAAGAATGGATCAAGGCGACTGAAAGAAAAGTTGATTCCATCGCTAAAAAAGGTCATTGATCCAGAATATGACATACTCAGAACACGGAAAACAGGTCAGAAAAATTATCAACTCCTTCCTCACTCAAACCTCGATCCATTCGGGGACTAATAATGAAGTCATGTACCTAGGGTAGGGTCATGGACCTGTCTAAAGTACCCTACCCAAGGACATCTTTAGAAGAAGCTGCCTTCCAGTCGACCAAGAGGGACTCCACTCGATGAACTCAAGGACACTCGACCATGAAGATTCACTCGACCACTAGGAGATCAAGAGCCACTCTGTATCCAAACGGTTTGTGCTTAAGTAGCCTTTATAGTCATAATGACACTTTATGTAAGGCGTTACAGGTAACGCCTGGCCTTAATGTACTTTAAACCCTCTGCTGCGTGGGCTAGCTGGGGTCCTGGCAGACACTATATAAGCCACCCCCCTCCACTGGTAGAAGGGTTCGCACTCCTGTAACACATACACTCATAATCCAGTCGACCGCCTCCGGGCTCCGAGACGTAGGGCTGTTACTTCCTCCGAGAAGGGCCTGAACTCGTAAATCTCTTGCGTGTACGACTCCTCCATAGCTAGGATCTTGCCTCTCCATACCTACCCCCCATTCTACTGTCAGTCTTAGTACCACGACAGGGCCCAATAGTCTGGTCCTAAGGGATAGTCCGGTAGGCCAAAGACCCCCTAATCCAGGACTCCCTCACCAACTCTCATCTTTCAAGCGGTGGTGTATATGGTGGGCAGTCTCTGACTGATATTTCGACCGTCGGTGATGGTGGCTTCTCCTCCATCCCCTAGTGCATTACCAGATGGTCTAGCACAAGGATAAGAAGGAGAAGCGACCCCCACGACAACAGTCGGGATCCTTCCCTCGAGAACATCGATCTACAATAGCTAATACTAATAATGTTGGTGTATATGGTGGACACTCCCTCACAGATATTTCGACCGTCAGTGATGGTCGCATCCCCTTCTTCCCCTAGTGCATTACCAAGGTCTAGCACAAGGAGAATAACAGAATGCGACCCCCACGACAACAATTGGGATCCTTCCCACAAGAAAGTCGATCTATCAAACAGGGAGCCCCATCAAACTAAAAAATTGGGACAATGTCTACTTTTTTATTATGGCAAAATGGTTAGTGTATTTGCCATGGGAAATTCACCTTATTGCACATGGAAAGTTTCTTTTTTTTATGATAATGTCAAAAAAATACAACCCATGGCAAATCTAGTTAAATGGAATAGATTTGCCATATTATATGGCATTTTTCCCCCTAGAACATGGCAATTCTATTTTTACGAAGCATGGCAAATGTAGTTAAATGGATATTTTCTACAGCTGAGTTCAAACTTGTCATATCACATGCATTTGATTTGCTACATGGCAATTTTTTCCCTCCACCATGGCAATTCTATTTCACAAAGCATGGCAGATTTAGTAAAATAGAATAGATTTGCCATATTTCATGGCATTTTTACCCAAACAATGGTAATTGTTTTGTTAAACCATGGGAAATTTAGTTAAATGGGTCATGGCAAATATGTTGCATTTTTTGTTATTACGTGTTCAGCAAATGGTATAGTGCATGCAATAGATTTGCCATGCCGATTTCTTACTTCTTTATTTTTTCCATGACAAACTTACGTTTTTTTATTGCCATACCAAATTTACATTCATCGCAGTGGCAATTTTATTTTCACATACACGGAAATTTTTGCCTCCATCGCTCACCACAAATGTACATTTCTGTAGCATGGCAAGTTGTAGTAAGGCAACTTAGTATGTATGTGCGTTTCCCACTTTTGTTTTGTCATGCCAAATTGTTTTCACTATATAGTTGCCACAACAGCTTTGTTTTTAGTAAATAGTTTGTCATGTCTTCTTCTTTTTTTGCCATGGTAATTTTTAGTTCTAATGTAATTGGTTGTTCAATTCACACAACATGTTGGCAAGTTCTGTCCATTCTAATGTACTCCCTCCGTCCCATAATATAAGAGCATTTTTTACACTACATGTGTCAAAAACGCTCTTATATTATGGGACGGAGGGAGTAATTGGCAAATGTGCCATGATCTAAAATCTGTTTTTGTTCAAATTGTGTAACACGGCATGGCAGATTATTCTTTTCAAAATAGCATGGCAAAGGTCTTCTACTTGTAAATCATGGCATATTTTTATAGTTTGCAACATGGCAAAAAAAGGGTTTATTATGGGACCATGTTGAGGTGCAAATTTACAAACTTCGAAATTTTGGGATTTTTTTGGTTTGCCACCATGTTCAGGTGCAAATTGCCTTGATCTTTTTTCATTTTTGGCGTCCTTTGAGAAAATGTTATAGATGTACTTGTATGATTTCGATTTTAAACGACTATTTACGGTGTAAAATTATTTAGACCACCCATCGATTCTTTCTGACAGAAATACGCTAATCATGTACTATTTTCCTGCGCCGGGTTTGTGAAATATAAAAGGTGGACCGGTGGGGTACACTGTTTGTCCGATTAACTTTCGCTTTGTTAACATTTTTCTTACTGTATAATTATTCTGGTGTATATGTTACTTAGATGGTCACGGATTTTGTTGACTGTGATAGGAATTGTAACGGCAAGCATTGCTAGCCCATTCTGTATTGCTAAAATATACTTCCAGGACTCCCGGTTGCGACTAACAAAATAACGATGGAGAACGGATGCTACACGAAGAGATGGTATTAGTATTTCATTGTTTGATTGAAAGTATGTCGTCCTATTGGCCCGGCAATGGATCTTCTCTTCTTTGTGCTCATCACAAGACTGATTTCACACTAATAGTGCCCGTGTTACCGCCACGGCTCCCACATTTGCTTCCTCCGTCGCTGCCGGAAAAAGCATACGGGCAAAGCCCGCTTGACGGCGGCGGGCCGCTTCCCCTTGCAACTTGCAAGGCGGAGGCGTAACTGCCCCTAGACAAGATTCTTAAAAAAAATGCCCTAGATGAGGTGGTGCGGCTCAGACCTCAACCGGGCGGCGTCCCTCCTCCTTCAGCTATGAAGGAGGGCGGGGTGTTGCTTCTCCGACTCGGTGCAAATCTGCCCCTACTCATTTATCCCGCCCCCTGCAAATGTGGGGTGACAAATGCTCATTGTGTGGCGGCATGGAAGTTTGGGTGGCGGTCCTAGGACGGCTCACAATGACGGTCTTCTCATAGCAGCATATAGGTGATCGGCCATGTCCGATAGTTGTTGTGCGTGCGGTGATGGGGTGGCGGCGCCATTCGCGGCAACGAGCCCCGTGCGTCTAACTCTAGGACTAGGGCGGCAACGCCTGGCCTTGCAACGGTGGCGAGCACATAGGTGGCGCTGGACATATGGCACGCGACAGCAAGGGGTGGATCTGGCCAAGTTCCAGGATCGGGGTATATCATCAAAACTGTGTGTTAAAAGTAAATGTAATAGCATGAAAAAGATACTACCACAGTCACACTAACGCCTTGTGAGTAGGGCTTTTAAGGACTAACGTAGCATCACCTATTTAGGAATCACGCTGGGTTGATTCCAGGGGTTTGATGAGGAAGGTACACATGTTTAATGTCCATAGGTAATTTTCCATCAGCCTTGCATTGCATAATAAAAATACTAAGTATGACTACCGAATCATCCTAATTATCAACAGAGAGGTACTGGATGCACGGCGTCAGCTACACACGAACATCGCCACTAATAGGAAGACATGTGAAATCCAAAACTCGGAACCAAAAACTAGGCAAATGTGTCGCAGCACCCGAATTCAAAATATGATCGAGATTATGGTTCTCTGGTAAACTATCGCCCTTACCCAATATGACTCAATGTATTGTGATGCCGACTGCCAAAATCACTTGTACCCAATATGACTCAATGTATTGTGATGCCGACTGCCAAAATCGCTTCCCCATGGCAAGTCTTGATGCCCAGTTCTAATCGTAGAGGTTGAAGATGGTTAATTGCTCATCAATCTTCCTCGCCTTCTCGACTTCAGCTTTCTTCTTGGCCACCAACTCCTCTTCCTTCTCCTTGGTCTCCTTCTCCTTGTCGACGCTAGACAATCACAGCATGGAGAGGGTTAGTATTATCATACAGCACAAGACATGAGGTTCAATGGAACATCAAAAGGAGCAACTTACACAGGCTTCGGGCGAGACTTGAAGAACATCTTTTTAATCAACCATCGGAGCCCAATCTCCTCTTCAACTTGCACCACAGCCATGCTAAGGTATTCCTTAGCTTTTTCTTTTGTCATATTTGCTTCAGCAAGTCGGTAGAAAGTCTGCACAATCTGCTCGTCCAATTGCTGCCGGGCGAAATGTAATCCATAAAAGAAGCCGGGCACGAACAGCCCTACGCTCCCCACGAAGCACCAACCAAGAAAGGCTTTGAATTTTTGGGCTATCCCATGCACTTTGGTACTGTACGATCCATGGGCGTTCATCAGTGACTCAACCAAGAACAGTAACCAGAAGAGAGGGGTGGGGGGAAACTCACCCCGTAGCCTGCGTGATCTCCTTAATTGAATCCTCCATGAGATTCTTCAGGAACATCTGCTGTCCTGCGAAGCCCCTGAAGAGAAGAGCTCTCTGGGCAGCCAAGTGCCGCGCCATGGTGTGACGGCGTCGTGGGAGGCGAGGACCTGCAGCAGAGCCGAGCGGGTGGCTGTTCGTGCCTGCACTCGCCGCGACCTGCTCCGCGGCCTTGAACGTCTTGGTGGCAGTCGACGCGGCCAGCTCCGCCGCCTTGAACGTCTTGGAGGCAGCCGCCGCGGCCTGCTCTGCCGCCCTGAGCGCCTTGGCGGCAGTGGCCGCGGCCTTCTCTGCCGCAATGAGAGCCTCCTGCTCGGTGGCAGTCCCCGCGAGCTTCTCCGCCGCCTCGAGGGCGCCGGGCTTGGCGGCAGTGGGCGTGCCCTTGTCCGGTGCGTTGACCTCCGCGGCAGTCGACGGGACCTTCTCCGGCGCCTTGAGGGAGTTCATGTCGGCGGCCGCGGTCGGCGTGGTCTTGTCCGGCGCTTTAAGGGAGTTCATGTCGGCGGCCGCGGTCGGCGTGGTCTTGTCCGGCGCCTTGAGGGAGTTCATGTCGGCGGCCGCGG
>LT934116.1:34392673-34467352 GCA_900231445.1 Triticum turgidum subsp. durum | reverse complement strand
TATTTTCTCTCCTGTAACAGAAAAATTGTTGTTGTTGTTGTTATATTGTAGAAATGTGATAAGTTGATCATTAATGTATTTTAGAAATGGGATAAGTTATTTACCTGCTGCCCCATGTTGTAAACCATGCTTCTAGGTACAATTGTTGGATCCTGAATAGGGTTTGCTTCGTGGGGCATTATGTTCTGCACATATTGTTGCCTTTGCCATTCGCAAACAGGTGATGCAAGGTTCATCGAAATTTATGCAAGAAATACATACCTGTGGAATTGATGAATCTTCTTCTTCCTTGTATGAAATTTCTCGATTTTAGCTAGATTCTGGATATGTACTTGGTGTGCCTTTTTTGTTGTGGATGTGGCCTACCACACATGAAAAAAAAAGTGCGATCCTCTTGCATCTAGAATGTAAATGTTTAAAGAGCAAAATGATAAGGACAACATGCTATCATTTAAAAACAAACTGATAAGGAGTACAAGCTATCACATAAAAACAAACGACATGAAAACATATGCTATCACATAAAAACAAATGATAAGGAACATATGCTATGATATGCAAACAAACTGATGAGGAGTAGATGCTATCACATGAAAACAAACTGATAAGAACCATACACTATCACATAAAAGCATGTGATAAGGAGCAATGCTATCATATAAAAACAAACTGATACGGAGCTCATCTTATCAAACGTAACAACCACAAACCTGTTTGAAAATTCGCAGGACACGCAGGTGAGGGGACACACACCTATGCAGCCATGCTCGGCCGCCCGACTGCTTCACGATTCACAAAGTAGTTGGATCACGCACGGGCATGCCCCCACACATAGTAAATTGAAGTTTTAATATTTAAAATTACGATATTGCATATGAAACTTGCGATTTTCTCGCTCGCAAGTACCATGTTTCAGATAAACCTTTAAGCGGTTTTCTTCAGTCGTTGGCACAAAAGTCATTATTTTATCTATCGCTCGTACTAAGTTTCAAAAGTTCAAATTTAACATATTTTTATAAAGTTGTCAAAATACATTCATAATAAATCTTCTTTGAAAGTGTTCGCCATGAGAAATACGAATATAAAAGCAAAACTTCATTTGAAATTTTTGTTTAAAAGACATAAAGTTGAAAATCGGAAGCCGATAAAAAAGCACGCGCGAGGGACTGGGTGCCCCCGTGCGTGTAAACAAGTCCTCTCCCCAAACCTGTTAAACACTTCACACATGTTCAGGAAATTGTCACATTTTCAGAAGTCGTTGAAGCATACTTTAATCCAATAACTAAGGGGCGTATTCCTCGGTCCATTTGAAAGCCTCGAAACTGCCATCTTTCAACGTGCGCGGGCATGGTCATGTATATTATGGTGTGCATGTTTGATAGTACTCTCCTAGAACCCAAGTGAAGAAAATAATTCCATTGAATTCCCAAGAAGCAAAGGAAAAGAATAACCATAGCGACGACACTGTAGAGGCTTTCTTTGTTTCCACACGATAAAAAAGAGAAACATTTCTTCGTTGCAGAAAAAATGGTAATCGTACGCAGGCACATGTAGAGGTCGTTCGTGCCTGTGCCGCCACCGTCCTTGCACAGGGCTAGACCCAGACGGATCGAGTGACCGGCTCGGCGGCAAACGCGCCCGCACGTCGCTCCCAAGTCCCAATTCTACGCATCACCAGGATCGGCGACACCCGCGTACAACCCACGCTACCATTGTGGTACTGACCGCGGAGGTACGTACGCACGTCATGGCGTGGGGGCGGCCTTTGCTTTTGCTGCTACATACAGTAGTATTTTTCCCTGGCCGGCGCAGCGGGCAGCGGGCAGGGGCCTGAGCAGCAGCAGTTGGACGCATATGAAGACCAGGCGGCATGGGTATGCATGTTCCCCGGCCTACCCACACGCAGCTCTCCCTCTCTCTCTCCTAGTCACCCCGCGTACAACCCACGCCTCTCACTCTCATTTCTTTGTCTCGGCAGCTGCCCTCTCGAAACTATGCCATCCATGCAACTAGCTAGATCAACATGTAGCAACATATAACGACACCGGACATAGCATAAAGTTTGTACAAAAAGATCAAGTTCATCGCCGGACAAATGCTAGATAGAAACTAGACCAAAAGATCAAGTTCATCACCGGACAACTACTAGATAGAAACAAAGATAACGGAGTGGGGGCGCCGGACATCACCACTTCCACGCTGGTCCTTTGCATGCCCTTACGGTCGCCGGTGCGGCTCTGTACCCATCCATGTAGCCGTTCATGGCGGGAGGGGCGTTGTCTGAGTCGTCGGAGCCGTCGGAGGAGGAGATGATGTCGTCCAGCCGAGGGACCATGCACGCCGCTCCTTCGCCAGCCGGGAGGCCGCTGCCTCACGCTTTTTACCGCTTGATGGCGAGCCAGAGGGCCTTGGCATTCTTGCAATGGAGCCACCGTGGTGAGCGAGCGGCAGACGACCACGTCAGTAGCTGGTCACCCGGATCGACCGGTGTGCGCACACAAGGCCCTCGGGAGGGCATCGGCGGTGGGGAGCGCCGACGCCCTCTCCCTCGCTCGCTGCCTCTCGCAGTGTGCGGGGTGTGCCTCGGATTCGAGTGTCCACGTCCGTGGCGTCGTCATCACAAGCACGAGGCCCAACGGTGGCTAGGGACGACAACATGAGCAAGGAGGGGAGGGGTCGGAGAGGGGCGCACGGGGTGGCGGACCAGGGGCACGAATTGCCCAGAGTTGCACGGTCACGACGAGCCAACACCGTCGTCCTCAATGTGTCGCCGGGCGATGAGGGGCGATGCAGAGCGAGAGCTTCCGTCCCTGTCCACCCGCGACAGGTGTAGCGCAATGCGGATGACGAGAAGACGGAAAGACCATGTGGTTCCTTGATTTTGAAGAACGACAGTAACTGTTTTCCAGACCTCTCGATTCAGTATTTTTCAGTGGCTTTGCAATCATAGACATCTCCTAGGAGGGACACGATTCAGATGTCACTGATGTATATGGAGAAAGACATTAACATCTACAATAGCTGCCATATGCCGAGTTGATACACCTCCGTTGAAGTGGGACTCAGTTTAAGATCAACCCCAGCTGCCTGAACCTCATCTTCTACAACTGCACGTAGACAGTGGCACATCGGAACATGGCAGGGCACTGCTGAGGATTCGATGCTTGACCGCGATCAACATGTTGGTCACAGGATGAGACGAAACGTCGGGCGCTACAGGTTAAGATGTTGACTCAAGAGGGCATCGGCAAAATACATATTGATCCCTCATAATCATCACACGAAGGTTCACACCGTGAAAAATGCCACAACATAAAACAATTATAACACGGTTATATATAGAGTCCGCATAACAACAGTTGTACATAATAGCGGCGCACTGGTTGGGATGAGATACGTGAACGTGTTTGTTCGCACGATGAGACGAAATGTTACTCCGGAAAGAAGATGACAAGAGGGTGTCAGATTTGCTAAACCCTGATGATCAATTCAGGACCTAGTGGATCCTAGCTCCTACGTCTGCTTCTCAAACTGAATTTAGTTCAGCGACTAATGGTGTTGACGCTCCCTTGATGTAGTTCAAAATGAAATCACTCACCACAAGCCGACTCCCTGAGTGAAAGCTTCCCGGAAGGGAAGGGCAATGTTGTACTCTGTCATGGAAGACGGATCAATACGAGCAGCTAGGATCCTTGTCTGATATAGACAGATCAAGCAGAATTAAGAAGTACCCTCAGCCCAGACAAAACAAACAGCAAAAATACCATATTGATCCCTCGTAATCATCACTCGAAGGTTCGCACAGCGAAAATGCCACAACAGAACAGATTTATAACACAGCTATATATAGATTCCTCATAACAACAGATATATACCCCTCATATAACCACGGAAATTAGATCCCATAGAACCTGCATCCCATCAGATATACAGTAGTGGTCTTACGTAAGACAATCCAGGAATTACAGAGTGCACTGGCTAGTTATAAACATACATGGTATAGTAGTAGATAGACTTGGGGTGTAGAATAGATATCCCGGTCATTGATCCCTTCACTAGCCCCATCAACTGAGGCGACTGACCCCGAACAAAAAGGTGAGTACTCCAAGACTTCCGCCAGCAGCAAAGGCCAAGGCCTCATCCCTGCGCCTCTTCTCGTGTTGCTCTACAATCTTCTCCAGTATCCGGCTTCGAAAGAGGAAAGAAAATGCATGTTAGGATATATTGCACAATGAATGAGCCAATCAGATGACGATCTTGCATGTATAGTGCCTTACCGAAACTCTGGGCCCAGGCGGTCGAGGTCAGCATCAACCGGTGCCTACATGCAGTTTAGTTTGAATCGTTAAGAATGGGATGGCAGCTAACGTAGGCTGAAAGTAAAATGACATCGATAAGTTCTAATCTAAAAAGATATATATTACGTCTGCCAATTTTCTCTGGTAACAGAGATATTCTGGATGGCACATGATGATTTCCAAAAACAGATGCTTCATTTTGTTTGCATGAGTGGTGTTCATTGGTGAAGTTTGGTATTTTTTTTCTGGACTGCAGAAGAAGAAGCTAGTGGAGGCAAATGCATGGTTAATTGGAGAAGGATTTGTTCGCCAAAAGAGTTTGGGGGGCTCGGCATAAAAAATCTGGAATGCTTTGGTCGGGCTCTACGCCTACGGTGGCTCTGGTTTAGAACTTTAGATGGAATGATAACGACAGGCCTTGGAAGGGATCGGCAACACCTTGTGTAGGTTCAGACCTTGCTCTATTTGAAGCTTGCACCAAAATCTCCGTTGGCGATGGTACAGAAACTTTGTTCTGGAAGGACAACTGGTTAAATGGCTCGGCGCCGGCCAAGATTGCTCCGTCTATCTTCAAGAGGTCAAGATGCAAATCCATATCCATCAAGGATGGATTCCAGGAGGGAAGATGGATGAGGGGTCTGTTTAGACTGAATTCTGAAGAAGAACTGCAGCAGTTCCTTTCTCTTTGGGAGGTCATTCAAAACGGGAAACTTTCTACTACGGCTGATTCCATCTCCTGGGGCTTGACTGCTAACGGTGAGTATTTGGCAAGTTCTGCATACAATGCTCAATTCATCGGGAGGATTCGGGAACCAGCTTTGAACAAAGTTTGGAAGCTGAAAACTGAGGGAAAGGTGCGTTTTTACTTCTGGCTTCTGCTCCAAAATAAGAATTGGACTGCAGACAGGTTGCTGAGAAGGGAATGGCCACATAACCCACGATGCAAGTTCTGTGATATGCAAGCTGCGTCAGCGGTGCATCTTTTGCTATTCTGCCCATTCGCTAGGCAAATTTGGGCTGATCTTTCTGTTTCCGACCCGGAAGTCTCGCTCATTGGATCATCCTCTTTCTCGGTATCCTCTTGGTGGCATAAGCTCAATAGCATCACACCAAAGCGGCGAAGAATGGAGTGCCTGTCAGTCGCCTCCTACATGGGTTGGCACATATAGAAAGAGAGAAACCGCGGGGTATTTCAAAATTCAAGCCTCTCTGCTCGAGTGGTTTGCCATCTTGCAAAAGCTGAGCTCAGCCTCCTTCAGGAGGCGCGGGAGTAGTCCCCCTTTTGTAATAGGCTGACTTATGAGCCTGAGGATCCCTTCTTTGGTTAAGCCATTTGGCTACTCTGTAAGCTTGAAACAGCCGATGTACAGTTTTCCCCCCTTCTAAATGCAATAGCAGAACTCCTGTTGACTTCGGTCAAAAAAAAGTTTGGTATTTTCAGTTGAAACCCTGAAACTAAATATAGACTTTGGCAGTGACTATCTTTCCCAAAACTCAAAATCAAGACTCTAGAATAACATTCAAGAGATTCTAGCAATTGAAACTATACTGCTAATTTTAGTAAGAAACGATTATATTGCTAAAAATAATAGGAGAATCAAAGCCATCCGGGTGGTGTCTCTATGCTAACAGAAAGATGATGGATTGCACACGTTGATTCCGATTGCTAGTACTCAGGTAGGCATCCAACTTTCATTGTAGCTGCACATTTATTAGCATAGGCATCCAACAGAAAGATCATGGGCATCCAACAGAAAGATCATGGGAGTATCAAAATTTAACCCAACCGCGTAGGTAGGCAGGGCCTATCCATAGGCCTATCCCCGCCTCCATCGCTACAAGAAGATGCAACAAACTCCCCGTAGGAGGGGAGGGAGATGAACAGATCCAACTAATCGCGCAATGCAGCATGGCTAATAAGTCGATTGCATCAATCAAAGGCTAAAGACTGCGGTGGAAAGTCGAGACGGGGAACGAACCGGAGCAGGACGAGAGGCGAAAACCCGCTGGACAGCGGCGGGGACCTTCTGCTTCAGGTTGGCGGCCATGGTGCGCAGCGCCATAGCCATACCTCCACCAACCAAGCGGATCTGGACGAGCAAGACAGACGGCGGCGAGGGTTTCCTTCTCCCAATCTCGAACACGCGACGATCCTCCTCTTTTCTTTTCTTTTCTTTTTTTCCTTTTCTCTACTACAGTTTACACGGATCCTCCTCTTAAGCCAGCGAACCGTCTCGGGCTTGGGCTTCCTCTCCCCATGGTCGTTGTTGGGCCCGATGGTAGCTGATATCAAGTCTCCCGCGGTTGGCCTTCATAGCTATATTTTCAAATTCTTCTTCTAAGAAAAAAACTATATTTTCGATTTTTTCTAAAAAAAAGCTATATTTTCAAATGTACATCCTACTTTCATTGTAGCTGCACATTTATTAGATTGTAGTTTCTGTCTGTAATATTTCTGTTGATTTAATCCCATAGTGTATCCAAGTAGTAACCTATAATTATGTCACATAATAAAAAAATTGGGACAAATGTCACATAATAAAAAACAATTGAGGAGTAAAAGCCAAGTTTATTCATCAAAGTCCACATGGTGTGGGATACAACTCTGGTCATGTGGCTCACCAAACCAAACGTAGCGACCGGGACCTCTAGAAAGAGAAAACTTAGCTAATCTATGGGCTTCATAATTAACAGCATGACTCCCAAAAGTAAAATCACATTGAAAGGTAGAAGCTTAAAATTGATCTCACTTATGATTGCTCTGTATCTCCCGCGTGCCATTCTGTTGATATCTGAAACAACTTGCTGAAAATCTGAAGCAATGATGATGTTCTGGATATTCAAATCTTAAGCAAGAGAAAGGGCCTTACCACGCTACAACTTCCAATGTGGCTGGATCGAGGACTCCTTCAACAACTAAAGCTGAACTCAGCATATAGTTACCCACTTCGTCCCTGCACACGGCTGCTGCTGAACCTTCTTTGCCAGCTAGAACCCTTGCGTCAACACGGATTTTACCGTATCACCTAGGTGGCTTCTTTTGTTTCGGTTGCGGCACATGTGAGATGGCAACCCTTCGATTGGTGCATTGGTGTTTGTCTCTGATGATGCCAAGATCATTGATGAACCTTTTAATGAAAACATATGTCGCTTGAGGGCTATGAAAAATTGCCTCACGGATGGCCTTGCGTCGAGCATGCCTATAGACCGTAACTGCCATGAGGACAAACTTGTCGTGGAGTAGCAGTTCCATTAATGTGACAACCATTGTTTGGCGTTTGGCTCCGTTGTTGCTATGATTTTATGTGTTAGATCCTCATCAGACAAAAGCCCACACACTCCTCGACAATGTGCACTCCAACAGGGAGTGGCGCCAAGAATCTTGGACCCCGCATAGTCCGCATTGACTGGAATCAGCCATATGACGGTGCACCCTTACATCATTTGTTGGCAGTGATTGTTTGGAAAGCCTCCATAGAAACATACGAACCTTGCCCGGGATGCCTGTTTTCCAAAGTGATTTCCAGGCTCCCTCCTCCGCATTTGAACTAAGATGGGCCTACGGTGCCCTCTAGCCATGCCTCCCTTCACTGTCTAGTAGCAACAAGCATCTTATATGCTGACTTGACCAAGAAAGTGCCATGATTTTCATAATGCCACGCCCAAAAGTTACATAATAAATAAAGTGTTGTCATTCTCTTAAAAGATAAACCACACACTGGGTCGTAGACTGCGCTGGTGATTTTCATGTTTACAAACGGGTTGTCAGCCAAATTCTTATATATTTTTCATGGGTATTTATTAAAATATTTCTGATTTTCTAAAAACATTACAAATTTCATTTTTAGTGAAATTAAAAATATTCGCGAATTTTTAAAAAATGCTCAGACATTTTTGAAACATTCATAAATTAAAAAATTCACATATTTTAAAAATATTCACAAACTAAGTAAATGTTCTTTGATTTTGAAAGCTATCCATGAACTTATGAAGTTCGTGAATTTGAAAAATGCCCAAAATTCTAAAAATGTTCATGAATTTTAAAAATTTCAAGAATTTATAAAATGTTCAGAATTTTTTGAAATGAATTAAAAAATGTGCATATATTTGAAAAAAATGCAAAATTTTAAAATAAACATGCCCCTAGGTGACTTCGTCATGTATCAATATGCCCATGAAAAATCTCTTGGTCGCTTGAACTGGTCGGTTATGGAAACCTTCAACACTTGGATCCAGGAGCATGGTTTGGATGATATTTGCATTGATAACTGAAAGTTTACCTGGTTGAATAAAATGAAAGCCCCAACATTGGTTCAACTTGACAAAATTCTTACCAATGCTGAATGGAATATAGCCTTTCTTCAAACAACTTCGATTGTTGTTCCAACAACCACATTGGAGCATGCACCAATTCTTGTGAAATTTAATCGGGAAACACCCCGGTGCAAATTATTCAGGTTTAATAACTACTAGCTGGAGATGGCCGAAGTCAGAAAAATATTGGATGACGGATGGAAGAAGGGTCTTGAGTTTTTTACTCTTCTGCATCTTGGATCAGTTTAAGATGAGGCGGACTAGGGCTGCCATTGAGTTTTTTTTTTTACTATTTGCATTTGGCTAAGAAAAAGGCTGGGCTGCAGCTGCTCATTGACAACAACAAGCAAGTATGTAGTGGAATATATCAATGCCATTGGGGAAAGGAAGGCTCTCTCTTCCCTGGAATTCACCCTCGGGAAATTGGCTTTGCTTAAAGCTCAGGAACTAATTTGATGGCAGAGGGCAGACTATGATGTGGTGGAAGCAGCGGGCAAAAATCAATTGGTGCAATTTGGAAGATGAAAATTCACATTTCTTTCATGCTGCAACTAACTTCCAGGCTCAAAGAAATAAGATCAGGCTTTTGGTTAGTGATGGAGTGGAGCATTATGACATCAGGGATTAACTACATATTGCCACAAATTATCACAAGGATATTCTAGGTGTCCCTTCTCCATGTCTCTTAGACTCTTACAGCTCCACGACATTTATGATATGACCGATCTTAGCAGCATGTCTGAACCTCTTACCCGGGCTGAAATTGTTTCTGTTATCAATTCATCTCCAAACAATAGGAGCCCATGACCAGATGGTTACACAAAATAAGTTATATAAGTTCTTCAAGGAAGTGCTCAAGGATGATTTGCTACACTATTTTCAAGATTTTTCTCAAAAATATTGACTTGTCTGGCATCAACACAACGTTCATTACGCACCTGCCAAAAGTGGAAGTACCTCTGGATATCAAGGATTATAGGCATATCTCTCTGGTACGTAGTGTTCCGAAGCAAAAAAATACCAAGGTTTTTTTTTACAACTGCAAAATACCAAGGTTTTATCAATTTGGCTACATCAACTTCTTTTTATCTAACGCATGCACTCCAATCTGGCTTTCTAAAAGGCAGGTCCATTGTTGAAAATTTTGCTCCTGTGTCGGAATTAGTCCAGTGTGCTAAAAAGAGGAAACTGCCGATGATGATGCTCAAATTAGACTTTCACAAAGCTTTTGGCAGTGTTAACTAGGATCAGGATGCTCTCTCTTGGCCACCTTGACAACTAGAGGCTTTGATCATCGATGGGGATCCTGGACTACTGAAAAAGGGTTTCCCCGCTTTGTATACAAAGCAACCAACCGAACCATACAGGAATAGGTGCTGGGGCGTAAGCAGCACAGACACGCCCAAAAGAAATGGCAGAGAAAGCGCAAAAGAAACAAATGCCGACAACGGCGGATCAACAAAAACGAAGAAGCCTCGCGATCGCTGCGCCCACCGGGCTCTACCACTAGGCTCCAAGACTCCGAAGCGCCAGCACCAATCAACACCTCCAAGAAGGATCGCGACGATGACGACGCTGCTGCCAAGGGTTTCCCTCGGTACACGACGAGGCGAGAGGAAGGGTAGCCCCCGACGCCCTCCCGGAAGGTCAGGTGGTACCCACAGGCGCCACCGCGCCGGAGTCGGCCATGCCGATAGGAGTTTCCCCCGATCCCAACCCGCACCTCGGGCGCTCCGGATCCAGCCAGCAATCCAACCACCACCCTGCGCCAACGTGGTCATGAGGCCCCCACGCCGTCTCACCACGGCACCGCGAGGTGAGGACAGCGCAACGAAGAATCAGAGCCGGGACTAGGGCATCAGCACCATCGGCACGCGGGAGGGCCCCACCTCTACCGTCACCAGCGGTAGCCGTCCGGACGCAATAGCAGGAGCACACCAGGCCCGTAGGCCCACAGGCCTGGCCGAGCCCTCGTGGGCTCGTAAAGCTCCCGCCTTCACGCTGCTGCCGGCACGCCATCGGCGCCGACGCCCCATGTCCGAGCCGCTCCTCCTCCTCACCGCGCCGCAGACAACGAGACCACGCCGAGGGGCCGGCCCGCTAGGGCCCAGATGGGGCCCGTCGGCCCCAGATCTGGGCCGGGGGCGCGTCGACGACCACCCAACACCATCACGCCGCCCCGCCGCCAAGGAGAGGCGCCGTCACCACGCCTGCCGCCGGCCGCCGCCGTAGGGCAACCGGACCGCAGCCGAGCCGGGCTGCACCGCCGCCGCCTCCCTGCCCAAGGAAGGGAGGACACGCGCGCGGGGACGAGAAGGCCCCCGCTACCGGCATCACCCGGGCCAGCGCCGGGGGCGCCCGCCGGCGGCGGCAGGGAAAGACGGGGGAGGAGGGGCCCCGCGGGAGAGGAGCGCGAGCTCCGCCCAGGCCACCTCCTGGGGAGGCGGCGCGAGGCGGACCTGGACGGCGAAGGGGGAGGGCGGAAGGGGGGCGGAGGTGGGGCGTGAGGCGGGCGGCCGGCGGCGGCGGGAGGGCTGGCGGCGACGGGAGGGGACGAGGGGAACCCTAGCACCCGCCTAGTCGCGGGAGCGGGGGAGCGGGCGGGCCTCCACTGTTTTCCTCCAGGGATCGCGAACTCTGGGGATCCTGGATTGGCAAATTGCTAAGAGAGTATTTAACAAAAAACTACCACATTTCATGAAAACGTGCCTACAAACTATCACTTTACAAATTTGTGCTTAAAACTACCACTTTCTCATTAATCCTTGACTAAAAACTACCATGTTTGAAAAGAGTCTGATTTGCCTCTTTTAAACGCGTTTCTGACTGGTTCGGCCCACACGTAAGTGCTGACATGGGGATGGCCGCGAACACCAACGGCGAGTCGGTGGCATTGGGCGGACTGGAGAGCGAGGACGAGATGGAGCACGCGTGCTTTAGCGGCGGGAGGCGGGCCACACAGCCCCGGGTTGCCCTCATACGCCGCCGCCGGCTGCACGTCGAAGAGCACGGCGAAGAGCCTGGCGAAGAGCATGGCAGCGCACCGGTGAGGCTGTTGGACGAGACATTCAGGAACTTGAGTTGCGCCCCGCCGAAGTTCGCCAGGAGTTGCCCCCTGAAGTAGTTGCTGCTCAGGTCGACGACTTGCAGCCCGCCAAGCCCGCCAACGGGGAGCTCGCCGGCGAGGTAGTTGTTGGCGAGGCCCAGCACGGCGAGCCCGGGCACCCTGAGGAGCGCGGCGGGGAGCCAGCCCGCGAGCGCGTTATCACAAAGGTTGAGCTCCTCGAGCGCCCGCGCGTAGAACGCGTCCGGGAGCGCGCCAGAGAGGTCATTGCCGGCGAGCGAGAGCACGTGCAGCTCGGTGGCGTTGAGCAGCTGTGCGGCGGGGAGGGTGTCGTTGAGGCCGTTCCCAGATAGGTCGAGGTGGCGCAGGTGCTCGACGCGGGCTAGCTCGGCGGGGAGCGACCCGGACAGCTGCGCGCCGGGGAGAACGAGGCCGATGACGCGGGACACCGTAGCCACCACCATGGATACGTTGAGGCCGAGCAGCGTGATGTTCGCCTGGCCGCCGGCGAGCGTGCTGAAGTTCCAGTTCCCGCTGCCGTCGGTGGAGGCAGAGGTGAGGTTTACCGTGGAGGCCTGCTGCGGCTACCGCTGGGGCTGCGGGAAGCCGTTGCAGACGATATCGTTCCAAACGCAGGCGTCATCGGAGTAACTCCAGCTGCGGAGCGCGCCGAGCGGGTCCGCGGTGACCACGTGCCGGAAGGCCATGAGCAGCTCCCTGTCCGCGTCCAGCCCGCTTATGTGTGGGCCCAACTAGTCAGAAACACAATTTTTTTGTGGGGGAGTCAGGAACGCTTTTAAAAGAGCCAAATCGGCTTTTTCAGACAGGGTAGTTTTTATTCAAGGATTAGTGAGAAAACAGTAGTTTTCGGCACAAATTTATAAAGTGGTAGTTTGTAGGCACATTTTCACAAAATGTGGTAGTTTTTTGTTAAATACTCTTGCTAAGAACGAGCAGAGCCCGCATTCTAATTAATAGGGGAACAGTTTCAGTCCCAATGTGGAGTTAGACAGGGAGATTCGCTATCTCCATATCTCTTTATCCTGGTTGCAAATTTGCTTCCATGGTTATGCTGCAAGGAATATGAAGGGGTTTATCCTAAGCGCCCTCTAGTGCTGACGATACTTTGTTGCTCCTAAAAGGCGGTGTAGGCCAAGCTCGGTTTATCCAGCGAGTGCTCAACATGCTCTCTGATTACACTAATTTGCACATCAATTTCAATAAGAGCGCTTTAGATCGCGGTCGAATCCGATCTAAACACCGAACAACGGTGCCTCCGCGTTCAACACACGTGTAGCCCGGTGACGTCTCCCACGCCTTGATCCAGCAAGGAGGAGGGAGAGGTTGAGGAAGAAGGCTCCAACAGCAGCACGATGGTGTGGTGGTGATGGAGTGGCAGTTCTCCGACAGGGCTTTACCAAGCTCTTGCGGAGGAGGAGAGGTGTTGGGAAGGGGAGGGGCTGCGCCTTAGATGTGGTGTTGCAGCCCTTCCCTCACCCCTCTATTTATAGGGAGAAGGGGGAAGGGGGTCGGCCCCCTCTAGATGAGATCTAGAGGGAGGCGGCGGCCAAGGGGAGGAGGCTTGCCCCCCAAGCAAGGGGGGCACCCCCTTTAGGGTTTCCCCCCAAACCCTAGGCGCATGGGCCCTAGGGGGTGGCGCCCAGCCCTCTTAGGGGCTGGTTCCCTTCCACCTACAGCCCATGACACTACTAGGAAAAGGGCTATAGACAAAGTGGACACTAATAGCGCACCAAACATGTGGTGCGCCACTACTACTCTTTCGAATGCACCCCCAATTAGTTGGTGCACCATGAGTATATACTAATGGCGCACCATGTATTGGTGCGCCATTAGTGTCCAAATACTAATGGCGCATCAGGGTAACATTTTTTTTTTCAAAACTAGTAATGGCGCACCGCACCACATCCACGGTGCGCCATTAGTAAAAAAAATTCAAATTTTTTTCAATTTTTTTTTACTTTTTTTCAAAATTAGTAATGGCGCACAAGGGGATAGTGCGCCACTAGTAAATTTTTTTCAAATTTTTTTTCAAGTTTTTTTTTCAAAACTAGTAGTGGTGCATCGTGGGAGTGGTGCGCCATTACACTAGTAATGGCGCACCACTCCCACGGTGCGCCATTACTAACTTGGCCCCAAAATTCCACCGAATGCACCCCCCTGGATCGCCTTTTCAGTTTTTAGAAAATAAAAGAAACTGAGTTTCCCATGTGATATGTGGTCTAGTTGTTGGGAAAATTTACAAATATGAATTTCGACTTTATTTGCAAAATCTCTCTGAAAATTTGTAAAATGGGCATAACTTTTGCATACGAACTCGGATTAAAATGTTTTTTATATGAAAAAACATCTACTCGAAAACTTGCATCCGAATTTATCTGAGGAAACCCCGTTAACATTTTCAAAATCCCAAAATCCTAACAGAAAAAAAGTTACGGGGCTTTCAAGATCTAGAGGCAAAAAACATCCAAAAAAATTCAAACTTACTAGTGGCGCACCGTGGATGTGGGGCGCCACTAGTAACAGAAAAAAAAATTGGTTTTGAATTATTTTTCAAAATTTCATCATAGTCATGAACATGAACAAAGTCCTAGACATCAACAAGGTATAATAGGATTGATATGCTAGATATATCAACAAGTGCCTGTGAAGTGAGTTGTTGTTGAGGTTGGATAGAACTCTGAAGTTAAGCGTGCTTGGGCTGGAGTAGTGTGAGGATGGGTGATCTTTTGGGAAGTTTGACCACGGAGTGTGATTTGACCTAAGATTAAGCATATTGACTCGAGATTAAGCCATAGTGACCTGAGACTAAGAAAAAAACGAAAAAGAAAATTTAAAAAAAATTCTGATTTTTTTTAAAAAGTTACTAATGGCGCACTTCTATGTGGTGCGCCATTAGTATACCAGATACTAATGGCGCACCAAAAAAAATCTAATGGCGTGGTGCTAGTGGCGCACCTGTAGTGCGCCATTAGTAGCGAAAACAGGTGCGCCACTAGCAGCCCTTTTTGTAGTAGTGTGAGGCCCTCCGGGACAGGTGGCCCCTTCCGGTGGACCCCCGGAACCCCTCCGGTGGTCCCGGTACAATACCGGTATACCCCCGAATATTTCTGGTGACCATATGACAACTTCCCATATATAAATCTTCACCTCCGGACCATTCCGGAACTCCTCGTGACGTCCGAGATCTCATCCGGGACTCCGAACAACATTCGGTAATCACATACAAATCTTCCTTATAACCCTAGCGTCATCGAACCTTAAGTGTGTAGACCCTACGGGTTCGGTAATCACGCAGACATGCCCGAGATAACTCTCCGGCCAATAACCAACAGCAGGATCTGGATACCCATGTTGGCTCCCACATGTTCCACGATGATCTCATCGGATGAACCACGATGTCGAGGATTCAAGTAATCCCGTATACAACTCCCTTTGTCAATCGGTACATTACTTGCCCAAGATTCGATCGTCGGTATCCCAATACCTCGTTCAATCTCGTTATCGGCAAGTCAATTTACTCGTTCCGTAATGCATGATCCCGTGACCAACCACTTGGTCACATTGAGCTCATTATGATGATGCATTACCGAGTGGGTCCAGAGATACCTCTCTGTCATGTGGAGTGACAAATCCCAGTCTCGATTCATGCCAACCCAACATACACTTTCGGAGATACCTGTAGAGCACCTTTATAGTCACCAAGTTACGTTGTGACGTTTGGTACACCGAAAGCACTCCTACGATATCCGGGAGTTACACAATCTCATGGTCCAAGGAAATGATACTTGACATTAGAAAAGCTCTAGCAAACGAACTACACGATCTTGTGCTATGCTTAGGATTGGGTCTTGTCCATCACATCATTCTACTAATGATGTGATCCCATTATCAATGACATCCAATGTCCATAGTCAGGAAACCATGACCATCTGTTGATCAGCGAGCTAGTCAACTAGAGGCTCACTAGGGACATTGTGTGGTCTATGTATTCACACATGTATTACAGTTTCCGATCAATACAATTATAGCATGAACAATAGACAATTATCATGAACAAGGAAATATAATAATAATAACCATTTTATTATTGCCTCTAGGGCATATTTCAACAGTCTCCCACTTGCACTAGAGTCAATAATCTAGTTACATTGTGATGAATCGAACACCCATATAGTTCTGGTGTTGATCATGTTTTGCTCACGGAAGAGGTTTAGTCAATGGATCTACGACATTTAGATCCGTATGCACTTTACAAATATCTATATCTCCATCTTGAACATTTTCACGAATGGAGTTGAAGCGACGCTTGATGTGTCTGGTCTTCTTGTGAAACCTGGGCTCCTTGGCAAGGGCAATAGCTCCAGTATTGTCAGAGAAGAGAGTCATCGGGCCCGACGCATTGGGAATAACTCCTAGGTCGATAATGAACTCCTTCATCCAGATTGCTTCATGTGCTACCTCCGAGGCTGCCACGTACTCCGCTTCACATGTAGATCCCGCCACGACGATTTGCTTGCAACTGCACCAGCTTACTGCCCCACCATTCAAAATGTACACGTACCCGGTTTGTGACTTGGAGTCATCCAGATCTGTGTCGAAGCTAGCATCGACGTAACCCTTTACGATGATCTCTTCGTCACCTCCATAAACGAGAAACATATCCTTAGTCCTTTTCAGGTACTTCAGGATATTCTTGACCGCTGTCCAGTGTTCCATGCGGGGATTACATTGGTACCTTCCTACCAAACTTACGGCAAGGTTTACATCAGGTCTGGTACACAGCATGGCATACATAATAGACCCTATGGCTGAGGCATAGGGGATGACACTCATCTTTTCTCTATCTTATGCCATGGTCGGGCTTTGAGCTGAGCTCAATTTCACACCTTGCAATACAGGCAAGAACCCTTTCTTGGACTGATCCATATTGAACTTCTTCAATATCTTATCAAGGTATGTGCTTTGTGAAAGACCTATGAGGCGTCTCGATCTATCTCTATAGATCTTGATGCCTAATATGTAAGCAGCTTCTCCAAGGTCCTTCATTGAAAAACACTTATTCAGGTAGGCCTTTATGCTTTCCAAGATTCTATATCATTTCCCATCAACAGTATGTCATCCACATATAATATGAGAAATGCTACAGAGCTCCCACTCACTTTCTTGTAAACGCAGGCTTCTCCATAAGTCTGCATAAACCCAAACGCTTTGATCATTTCATCAAAGCGAATGTTCCAACTCCGAGATGCTTGCACCAGCCCATAGATGGAACGCTGGAGCTTGCATACCTTGTTAGCATTCTTAGGATCGACAAAACCTTCCGGCTGCATCATATACAATTCTTCCTTAAGGAAGCTGTTAAGGAATGCCGTTTTGACGTCCATTTGCCATATCTCATAATCGTAGAATGCGGCAATTGCTAACATGATTCGGACAGACTTTAGCTTCGCTACGGGTGAGAAGGTCTCATCGTAGTCAACCCCTTGAACTTGTTGATAACCCTTAGCGACAAGTCGAGCTTTATAGATGGTAACATTACCATCTGCGTTCGTCTTCTTCTTAAAGATCCATTTATTTTCTATCGCTTGCCGATCATCGGGCAAGTCTGTCAAAGTCCATACTTTGTTTTCATACATGGATCCTATCTCGGATTGCATGGCTTCAAGCCATTTGTTGGAATCTGGGCCCGCCATCGCTTCTTCATAGTTCGAAGGTTCACCGTTGTCTAACAACATGATTTCCAGGACAGGGTTGCCATACCATTCTGGTGTGGAACGTGTCCTCGTGGACCTACGAAGTTTAGTAGCACCTTGATCCGAAGCACCTTGATCATCATCATTAACCTCCTCTCTAGCCGGTGCTGGCACCATAGAAACATCTTCCTGTGCTGCGCTACTTTCTGCTTCAAGAGGCAGTACTTCATCAAGTTCTACTTTCCTCCCACTTACTTCTTTCGAGAGAAACTCTTTCTCTAGAAAGGACCCGTTCTTGGCAACAAAGATCTTGCCTTTGGATCTGAGGTAGAAGGTATACCCAATCATTTCCTTAGGGTATCCTATGAAGACGCATTTTTTTGACTTGGGTTCAAGCTTTTCAGGTTGAAGTTTCTTGACATAAGCATCGCATCCCCAAACTTTTAGAAACGATAGCTTAGGTTTCTTCCCAAACCATAATTTATACGGTGTCGTCTCAACGGATTTCGACGGAGCCCTATTTAAAGTGAATACTGCAGTCTCTAAAGCATAGCCCCAAAATGAGAGCGGTAGATTGGTAAGAGACATCATAGATCGCACCATATCCAATAGAGTGCGATTATGATGTTCGGACACACCATTACGCTGAGGTGATCTAGGCGGCGTGAGTTGTGAAACGATTCCACATTTCCTTAAGTGTGTGCAAAATTCGTGACTCAAATATTCCCCTCCACGATCTGGTCGTAAGAACTTTATTTTCTTGTCACTTTGATTTTCAACCTCACTCTGAAATTCCTTGAACTTTTCAAAGGTCTCAGACTTGTGTTTCATTAAGTAGACATACCCATATCTACTTAAGTCATCAGTGAGGGTGAGAACATAACGATAGCCACCGCGAGCCTCAACGCTCATTGGACCGCACACATGAGTATGTATGATTTCTAATAAGTTGGTTGCTCGCTCCATTGTTTCGGAGAATGGAGTCTTGGTCATTTTGCCCATGAGGAATGGTTCGCACGTGTCAAATGATTCATAATCGAGAGACTCCATAAGTCCATCTGCATGGAGCTTCTTCATGCGTTTGACACCAATGTGACCAAGACGGCAGTGCCACAAGTATGTGGGACTATCATTATCAACCTTACATCTTTTGGTATTCACACTATGAATATGTGTAACATTACGTTCGAGATTCATTAAGAATAAACCATTGACCAGCGGGGCATGACCATAAAACATATCTCTCATATAAATAGAACAACCATTATTCTCGGATTTAAATGAGTAGCCATCTCATATTAAACGAGATCCAGATACAATGTTCACGCTCAAAGCTAACACTAAATAACAATTATTGAGGTTTAAAACTAATCCCATAGGTAAATGTAGAGGTAGCGTGCCGACGGCGATCACATCGACCTTGGAACCATTCCCGATGCGCATCGTCACCTCGTCCTTTGCCAGTCTCCGCTTATTCCGCAGCTCCTGTTTTGAGTTACAAATATGAGCAACCGCATCGGTATCAAATACCCAGGAGCTACTACGAGTACTGGTAAGGTACACATCAATAACATGTATATCACATATACCTTTGGTGTTGCCGGCCTTCTTGTTCGCTAAGTACTTGGGGCAGTTCCGCTTCCAGTGACCATTTCCCTTGCAATAAAAACACTCAGTCTCAGGCTTGGGTCCATTCTTTGGCTTCTTCCCGGTAGCTTGCTTACCAGGCGCGGCAACTCCCTTGTCGTCTTTATTGAAGCCCTTTTTACCCTTGCCTTTGTTGAACTTAGTGGTTTTATTCACCATCAACACTTGATGTTCCTTTTTGATTTCCACCTCCGCTGATTTCAGCATCGAATATACCTCAGGAATGGTTTTCTCCATCCCTTGCATATTGAAGTTCATCACAAAGCTCTTGTAGCTCATTGGGAGCGACTGAAGGATTCTGTCAACGACCACGTCATCCAGGAGATTAACTCCCAGCTGGGACAAGCGGTTGTGCAACCCAGACATTTTGAGTATGTGTTCGTTGACGGAACTATTCTCCTCCATCTTACAACTGTAGAACTTGTCGGAGACTTCGTATCTCTCGACCCGGGCATGAGCTTGGAAAACCGTTTTCAGCTCTTGGAACATCTCATATGCTCCGTGCTGCTCGATACGCTTTTGGAGCCCCGGTTCTAAGCTGTAAAGCATGCCACACTGAACTAGGGAGTAATCATCAACACGTGAATGCCAGGCGTTCATAACGTCTTGGTTCGCTGGGACACGGGTGCTTCACCTAGCGGTGCTTCAAGGACATATGCTTTCTTGGCAGCTATGAGGATGATCCTCAAGTTTCGGACCCAGTCCGTATAGTTGCTACCATCGTCTTTCAGCTTGGTTTTCTCTAGGAACGCGTTTAAGTTGAGGACAACATTAGCGTGGGCCATTTGATCTACAAGACATATTGTAAAGATTTTTAGACTAAGTTCATGATAATTAAGTTCGTCTAATCAAATTATTTAATGAACTCCCACTCAGATAGACATCCCTCTAGTGATCTAAGTGATACATGATCCAAGTCAACTAGGCCATGTCCGATCATCACATGAGATGGACTAGTCATCATCGCTGAACATCTTCATGTTGATCGTATCTTCTATACAACTCATGTTCGACCTTTCGGTCTCTTGTGTTCCGAGACCATGTCTGTACATGCTAGGCTCGTCAAGTCAACCTAAGTGTTTTTGCATACGTAAATTTGGCTTACACCCGTTTTATGTGAACGTTAGAATCTATCACACCCGATCATCACGTGGTGCTTCGAAACAACAAACTTTCGCAACGGCGCACAGTTAGGGGGAACACTTTCTTGAAATTATTATGAGGGATCATCTTATTTATGCTACCGTCGTTCTAAGCAAATAAGATGCAAAAACATGATAAACATCACATGCAATCAAATAGTGACATGATATGGCCAATATCATTTTGCTCCTTTTGATCTCCATCTTCGGGGCGCCATGATCATCATCGTCACCGGCATGACACCATGATCTCCATCATCATGATCTCCATCATCGTGTCTCCACGAAGTTGTCTCGCCAACTATAACTTCTACTACTATGGTTAACGGTTTAACAGTAAAGTAATTACATGGCGTTATTCAATGACACGCAGGTCATACAATAAATAAAGACAACTCCTATGGCTCCTGCCGGTTGTCATACTCATCGACATGCAAGTCGTGATTCCTATTATAAGAACATGATCAATCTCATACATCACATATATTTCATTCATCACATCCTTCATGGCCATATCACATCACACGGCATATGCTGCAAAAACAAGTTAGACGTCCTCTAATAGTTGTTACAAGTTTTTACGTGGCTGCTATAGGTTTCTAGCAAGAATGTTTCTTACCTACGCCAAAACCACAACGTGATATGCCAATTGCCATTTACCCTTCATAAGGACCCTTTTCATCAAATCCAATCCGACTAAAGTGGGAGAGACAGACACCCGCTAGCCACCTTATGCAACTAGTGCATGTCAGTCGGTGGAACCTGTCACACGTAAGCATATGTGTAAGGTCGGTCCGGGCCGCTTCATCCCACGATGCCGCCGAAACAAGATAAGACTAGTAGTGGCAAGTAAATTGACAAAATCGATGCCCACAACAAACTTGTGTTCTACTCGTGCATAGAAACTACGCATAAACCTAGCTCATGATGCCACTGTTGGGGATCATAGCAGAAATTAAAAAATTTCTAGGCATTACCAATATCAATCTATGGAGTAACTAGCAATGAGAGAGAAGGGAGTGCATCTTCGTACCCTTGAAGATCGCGAGTTGGAAGCGTTGCAAGAACACAGTTGGAGGAGTCGTACACGTAGCGGTTCAGATTGCGGCCGAATCCGATCTAAGCACCGAACAATGGTGCCTCCGCGCTCAACACACGTGCAGCCCAGTGACGTCTCCTGTGCCTTGATCCAGCAAGGAGGTGGGACAGGTTGAGGAGGAAGGCTCCAACAGCAGCACGACGACATGGTGGTGATGGAGTGGCAGTTCTCCGGCAGGGCTTCACCAAGCTCTTGCGGAGGAGGAGAGGTGTTGGGGAAGGCAGGGGATGCAACTTGGATGTGGCCTTGCAGCCCTCCCCTCACCCCTCTATTTATAGGGAGAAGGGGGAAGGGGGCCGGCCACCTCTAGATGAGATCTAGAGGGGGGCGGCGGCCAAGGGGAGGGGGCTTGCCCCCCAAACAAGGGGTGGCGCCCCCTTTAGGGTTTCCCCCCAAACCCTAGGCACATGGGCCCTAGGGGGGTGGCGCCCAGCCCTCTTAGGAGCTGGTTCCCTTCCACCTACAGCCCATGAGGCCCTTCGGGACAGGTGGTCCCTTCCGGTGGACCCTCGGAACCCCTCCGGTGGTCCCGGTACAATACCGGTATACCCCCGAATATTTCCGGTGACCATATGACAACTTCCCATATATAAATCTTCACCTCCGGACCATTCCGGAACTCCTCGTGACGTCCGGGATCTCATCCGGGACTCCGAACAACATTTGGTAATCACATACAAATCTTCCTTATAACCCTAGCGTCATCGAACCTTAAGTGTGTAGACCCTACGGGTTCGAGAATCACGCAGACATGACCGAGACAACTCTCCGGCCAATAACCAACAACAGGATCTGGATACCCAGGTTGGCTCCCACATGTTCCATGATGATCTCATCGGATGAACCACGATGTCGAGGATTCAAGTAATCCCGTATACAATTCCCTTTGTCAATCGGTACATTACTTGCCCGAGATTCGATCATCGGTATCCAATACCTTGTTCAATCTCGTTACCGGCAAGTCACTTTACTCATTCCGTAATGCATGTTCATGTGACTAACCACTTGGTCACATTGAGCTCATTATGATGATGCATTATCGAGTGGGCCTAGATATACCACTCTGTCATACGGAGTGACAAATCCCAGTCTCGATTCATGCCAACCCAATAGACACTTTCGGAGATACCTGTAGAGCACCTTTATAGTCACCCAGTTACATTGTGATGTTTGGTACACCCAAAGCACTCCTACGGTATCTGGGAGTTACACAATCTCATGGTCTAAGTAAATGATACTTGACATTAGAAAAGCTCTAGCAAACGAACTACACGATCTTGTGATATGCTTAGGATTGGGTCTTGTCCATCACATCATTCTCCTAATGATGTGATCCCGTTATCAATGACATCCAATGTCCATAGTCAGGAAACCATGACCATTTGTTGATCAACTAGCTAGTCAACTAGAGGCTCACTAGGGACATGGTGTGGTCTATGTATTCACACATGTATTATGGTTTCCGATCAATACAATTATAGCATGAACAATAGACAATTATCATGAACAAGGAAATATAATAATAATAACCATTTTATTATTGCCTCTAGGGCATATTTCCAACATCGCCTCTGCGTGCGGCTGCTGCATGTGGTGGCCTTTGCAGCGTGCTGCACTGTCCGCCATCCCGGTGACCATGGCGGGCAGCAGCGAGGCGGATGCGCTATGTGGTAGTCCATGTGTAGCAATGGCGCGGTTTCTGTGCAGGGGTGTGCGGGCCAGCGGAGGTGCAGGCCGACTTCGGTCGGCTGTGTGACAGTGTTCGTTAGGTCTACTCTGAGTGCAAGATTTGGCCGCCCGGCAATGGTGGCGCCTACAGGTGTCATTCCACTTCTTGAAGGCACCGCCGTGGAGTTCTTTGACCCGCTTCATCCTCGTATCTCATTCTTCAGGCGAAATCCTAGACCCATCTAGGTCGGGCAACGACATTGTCCCAACGATGTTTCCCCCTTGGGGGCATTGCTTTGAAGATCGGTGATCCTACCTCGCGCTTCCTTTGGGCTGGACGTGCATGACATCACGGTTGGCAGGTGCCCAACCGGCGATGCGAGTTGTTAGCCTTGCGACATGTGGTGACCATGATGATGGTGTGCGGAGCTGGGTCGCGACTTGTCTTTCTGAAGTCGACGGTCCGCTTCGCTAATGAGTGTGCCTACACTTGTTTATCACTGTGACAGAGAAGTCAGAGCTTTGTGTGGCGGGGCCCGTGCGGCAACGATGACTCCATGAGGGTGGTTTGAGTGGATGGTGCCTCCGGAGGTTGCGCTAGGTTAGGTTGGTGCGAGGCGTGCAACTTTCTCCTGTGAAGCGCATCAGCAAAATCAGAGCTACCGGTCCGATGACAATGCATGCAACCTTGATGGTGTCCTCTTCTCGGTGGTGTGTGTGGTGTTGTTGGTGCCAGGTCGGCAGGTGCCCTTTCTTGAGGGCATGTTGTAACGGTTTTCATCCGGCTTCCCATAAATTAACCAGACAACTCTATTCTACCTTTTTTAATGAATTGGGTCCTAAGGGACCGGCGTTTCGGAAAAACCATTTGTTCATGCATTGTATCTTCATGGTCTACTTAGAAATCAATAGTTTACAATTCTACTTGTCGAACAAAAACTATAACATGAGTTAAAGGCCGACATCAAAACATCTTGCATCAGATTCTCGAGCAGTCAGTTCACAATATATAGGAACACTAAGGTATTTAGGATAAGCAAGTAAGATATTTAGGGATGAATGTATTTTGAAAATTCTGCTATGAATATGGAAACATTGGGTTTTTGTTGAAGAAAGCATAGAATGAATTATATAATATATTATGGCCACATGAACATAGAGAAGCTCAGGAGCAATTTTTTATGTAGCAGCCTTTAAAAAAAATACTCCCTTTGTATCAAAATATAAGATGTTTTTTTTATACTCCCTTTGTATCAAGAACCTTCATTTTGATACAGAGGGAGTAGGTTATATCAATGTTGTGCCTGCAAAGAAAATTATTTCAAGGAATTGAAGGGTTGCAAACCTGTGACACTACATGTAAAGAAGGGTGGAAACTTATACGCCAATGCCGCACAAGACTTGGAGGGGCCTAACTTCCCCTGGTAAGAAAATAACAATGATGATTCTTAAATAAATCAAGACATGAATAGATAACTCCAAATTTACTACATACTATATAACTGGAGGAAAATGTTTGAAGGAAGACAAAATATGTAAGTTATAAATCTCCCATAGGGTGATTTCTCACTAGTGCAAAACCGTACTTTAGCACCGGTTCGTAAGGCCTTTTAATGGCGGTTCTGCAACCGGCACTAAAGTGTGGGGACTAAAGCCCCCCCCCATTTAGTACCGGTTCAACACGAACCAGCACTAAAGGGCCACCATGTGGCACGAGGCGCGCCGTGGTCTGGGGGACCTTTAGTCCTGGTTGGTAGCACCAATCGGGATTAAAGGATTTTTTTTGAAATAAAGCAAAAACAACACACCTACTAGGCCGACACGGCCTGCATACGACTAGAAACCCAGCCTCTAATTGGGCCAGGATGCAGGCCCATACGGCCCAGTAGGCCCCACAGGGCAGAAGACTTACAATAGGCCCACAAAGGCCTGCTTAGAGAGGAGCTCGACACGGCAGCCACGGCGGGGCTTATAAACCGGTGTGAGCTCCTCTCAACTAGCGAGGTGGGACTAAACATTGTGCACTGCGGGTGGCAGGGCGCCCCTTTAGTACCGGTTGGTGGCACGAACCCGTACTAAAGGGGGGGGGGTCTTTAGTACCGGTTGGAGCTACCAACCCGTACTAAAGGTGTAAGTGCATCTAGTGCCCCTTAGTGGTTTTGGTGTATTGAAGACTTATAGGTTAAGGGACTAATTTGTTTGTGAGTGTACACAGGCTCTATAAGTCAATGAGGAGTTTGATATTTACAGTGAAAGTCGACCCCTAAAAATGAATGTCTTCGACTGAAGACTTCGGTTCTCCTGAAGACATTGAAAGTGAAGAAATTGGTGTGACCGTGAAGACTCGATATTCATGCGAGGAATCTGAAGCGTGAAGATTTTTGTTTTTGTAGTTTCATTTTCTCTTTCTTGAGTCATAGGAAACACCGTACTATTAAAGGGGGTCGAGGTAATACTAAGGAAACAAATTTCCAAGTGATGCTCATCTCAAAATCCTACACCTACCCAATCCTTCGTGTTAAGCCATTGAAAATCTCATATGAGTTCAGTCAATTTCTTCAGTGACAGAGGCGAAGATCTTCTGGTCTCTGAGGAATTTGTTCTGACTAAGGAGTTAGGAATTCGCCAGTGCAGATTGCCTACACAGTGAGGAACATGATAGCCCTGAGGAATTCGAACCTCAAAATATCCGACCGTCACTGAGCCGCGCGCTAGCTGTTCCAAAATATCCTACCACCTAACATCATATCTGCCAAGGGCATTTATGTCTTATCATGTCGGGCTGCTCTCTATGCTATAAATAGCCGCCCCCTATAACCACTAGCTGGTTGGCTGCTCCGAGAGAAACTGACACTTGTCATTTGAGAGCATCCCATCCTCCGAGGACTTTGGGCGGAAATCATCAAGTGAGGAAAACCCAAATCCCAAACCCAAACCTACAAAACCCAAAGTGATTGAGCATCACTGAAGAGATTGTTCCTGTGTGGAACCGATGTTTGTTACCTTTGAGGACTGTGTGTCCTTCAGACGGTTAGGCGTCATGGTCTGAGCATCCAAGAGGAATTGTGGATTACCGAGTGACCAAGTCTGTGAAGGTTTGGAAGTCACCTCTGAAGACTTACCACTACTGTTGGGCGATGTCTGTGTGATCTTAGCTCAAGGAGAATACGATGAGGACTGTGTGTCCGGGACTGTGTGTCCTCAAGTTTAAATACTCAACCGCTCCAACCAGACGTACAACTGTCACAGCAGTTGGAACTGGTCTACCAAATCATTGTCTTCACCAAGCCAACTGGTTCTATTTCTTCAACCCTTTCATTTCCTCATTATGTGTTGATGTACCTGATCATTACTGCTTGAAGACATTGACAGAAGACATTCTCTATTTCCTCAATCCTAATTCTTCAGTCCGTTTGTCTTCATCCTGCTTATCCTATGTTTACGGTTTCTGTACTCTGTGTTTGTTTTTCATTTCATCATGATGACTATGTTGTTACTCTATTTTGCTTATACCTGAGTACTTATTCCGCTGCAAGTAGTTCTCTGCTTAGGAATTTCCTCACCCTGAAATTCCTCAGTGAAGATTTCATAAAAATCGCCTATTCACCCCCCCTCTAGTCGACGTAACGCACTTTTAATTGGGATCAGAGCAAGGTACTCCCTTGTTCTGTGTGATTTTGGTTTAACCTCCTGGAGTTTTAGTTATGTCGACTGCAGGTATGATCAAGGTCTCGGCTAGGTGTCCTACCTTTGACAGGACGGACTACCCCTACTGGAAAAAAAGATGCGTATGCATCTTGAGGCAATTGATAACGATCTCTGGTACGTTGTGGAAAATGGCGTTCCCTCGGTCACTCCGTCTCTGAATGCTACCGATGTGAAGAGATTCAAGCAACTCGATTCTCAATCTAAGAATATCATATGTGGACATCTGAGCAAAGGTCAGTACGGCAGAGTGAGTGCATTGGACACTGCTAAGCTGATTTGGGACAGGCTATCCAAGGTCAATGAAGGATCCTCAAATCAACGTGACTCCCGAGTTGATGTTCTTCACCATCTTTTCAACCGCTTCAAAAGACTCGACAGCGAAAATGTTTAGCAAACCTTCGATCGCCTCACTAACATCTCAAATGAGCTTCAAGCACTTGGTGCCACTGATATCAGCGATCATGAGGTGGTGAAGAAATTTCTGAGATCACTTGACACCTCATTTGATACCCTCGCACTGATGATTCAAGAACAAGCTGATTACAAGTCACTTGATCTCGCTGATATCCTCAAGAGGCTAAACACTCATGAGTTCTAGCTTGCTGAAAAGAGAGATCTCTATGGATCGAACTACGGAAGATCACGTGCACTGAAGGCCAAGGCAGTATCTGAGTTCGAAGCTGAGGATTCTGGTAGCAGCCTTGGTGATCCTGAAGAATTGAGCCAGGAGCTAGCAATGCTCGTGAGGAAATTCCAGAAGTTCTCTCGCCGTGGCCGTTATGGAAAGTCTTCAAGAATTGATGATTCCTCATCCCGTGACTACAAGAAGAGAACTTGCCACAAATGCAAGAAACCTGGTCACTACATGTCTGATTGTCCTCGGGAAAGGAATCAAAGAAGAAGAAGTACAAAGATGATGATTCTGACGATTCAAAGAAGAAGAAGAAATCCTCAAAGTCTTCATCTTCAAAATCCTCAAAGTCTTCATCTCACAAGAATAGCAGCTCCAAGAAGGCCCAGGCATTCATTGGCAAGGAAATGGACTCTGAAGCGGAATCTGAGTATAATGTGGAAGAGGAGGAATCTGAGGAATCTGACTCTTGTGTGGCTAGCCTAGCCCTCGCTACTGCGTACGTCAGCAAGTCCATCTTCAAAAATGAAGAAAATGACTTCTCCGACTCGGCTAACAAGGGCAACGATGACTATGCTCCCACCTATTGCTTCATGGCAAAAGGTGCCAAGATACTCAAGCATTCCCCGACTGACTCTAGTGAGGATGAATCTGATGACAATCTTAAGCCTAGCTATTCAAAACTTGCTAAAATTGTTGTTAAACAACAGAAGACTTTAGAAAAGATTCAAAATCAACTAGATAGAAGTGATGACCTGTTGGGTGAGGAATTGAATCGAACTAAGACTCTGACAGATAATCTCCAGAGACTTCAAACACAGTTTGACAACCTTCAAAATCATCATAACACTCTCTTAACTGATCACGAGACGCTTTCTTATCAATTTCTTTAGAGAAAGTAAGATCTTGAGACGTTAAAAGCGAGTTATGAAGATCTTCAGACGTAAAACGATTCATTGTTTCCTCAACAGATCAGTTCTGCTCGGGAAAAATTTATTCCACCATGTCTTAAATGCATTGAGTGTGAATCTGCTAATTCTTCACCTGAATGTTCAAATGCTTCTATTGCTGCAAATTCTTCAACTGTCTCTGTGGTCACAAATTCCTCATCTGCGGATATGATACGTCTCCAACGTATCTATAATTTTTGATTATTCCATGCTATTATATTACCTGTTTTGGATGTTTATGGGCTTTATTTTACACATCTATATCATTTTTGGGACTAACCTACTAACCGGAGGCCCAGCCCGTATTGCTGTTTTTTTGCCAATTTCAGTATTTCGAAGAAAAGGAATATCAAACGGAGTCCAAACAGAAGGAAACCTTCGGGGGCGTGATTTTTGGAATGAACATGATCCGGAGAACTTGGAGTGCAAGTCAACAAGCAAACGAGGCGGCCAGGAGATAGGAGGGCGCACCCCCTGTCTCCTGGGCCCCTCGAGCAGCCACCGACGTACTTCTTCCTCCTATATATACCTACGTACCCCGAAAACATCCATGGAGCCACCGAAGAAATATTTCTACCACCGTAACCTTCTGTATCCGTGAGATCCCATCTTGGAGCCTTTGTCGGCGCTCCGTCGGAGGGGGAATCGACCACGGAGGGCTTCTACATCAACACCATAGCCCTTCCGATGAGTTGTGAGTAGTTTACCACAGACCTTCAGGTCCATAGTTATTAGCTAGATGGCTTCATCTCTCTTTTTGGATCTCAATACAATGTTCTCCCCCTCTCTTGTGGAGATCTATTCGATGTAAACTCTTTTTGCGGTGTATTTGTTGAGATCCGATGAATTGTGGGTTTATGATCAAGTTTATCTATGAGAAATATCTGAATCTTCTCTGAATTCTTTTATGTATGATTGAGTTATCTTTGCAAGTCTCTTTGAATTATCGGTTTGGTTTGGCCTACTAGATTGATCTTTCTTGCCATGGGAGAAGTGCTTAGCTTTGGGTTCAATCTTGCGATGTCCTTACCCAGTGACAGAAAGGGTTGCAAGGCACGTATTGTATTGTTGCCATCGAGGATAAAAAGATGGGGTTTATATCATATTGCTTGATTTTATCCCTCTACATCATGTCATCTTTCTTAATGTGTTACTCTGTTCCTATGAACTTAATACTCTATGCATGCTGGATAGCGGTCGATGTGTGGAGTAATAGTAGTAGATGCAGGCAGGAGTCGGTCTACTTGTCATGGACGTGATGCCTATATACATGATCATGCCTAGATAATCTCATAAATATTCGCTTTTCTATCAATTGCTCGACAGTAATTTGTTCACCCACTGTAGTACTTATGCTATCTTGAGAGAAGCCTCTAGTGAAACCTATGGCCCCCGGGTCTATCTTTTATCATATAATCTTTCAATCTACTTTTATTTGCATCTTTAATTTTTGCATCTATATTGTAAAATACCAAAAATATATTTGTCTTATCATATTATCTCTATCAGGTCTCACTTTCGCAAGTGGCTGTGAAGGGATTGACAACCCCTTTATCGCGTTGGTTGCGAGTTCTTTGTTTGTTTGTATAGGTTCGTGGGACTTGTGAGGAGCCTCCTACTAGATTGATACCTTGGTTCTCAAAAACTGAGGGAAATACTTATGCTACTGTGCTGCATCACCCTTTCCTCTTCAAGGAAAACCAATGCAAGCTCAAGACGTAGCAAGAAGGTTTTCTAGCGCCGTTGCCGGGAAGGTCTTCGCTCAAGTCAAGACATACCAAGTACCCATCACAAACTCATCTCCCTCGCATTTACATTATTTTCCATTTTCCTCTCGTTTTCCTCTCCCCCACTTCACCCTTGCCGTTTTATTCTCCCTCTCTTTCCCAATCTCCTCTCATTTCTGCTTGCCTTCTTCTCCTTTCTTTTTTGCTTGCCTTTTTCTGTTTGCTTGTGTGTTAGATTACTTGTTGCCATGGCGCAAGATAATACCAAATTGTGTGATTTCTCCAATACCAATAATAATGGTTTCCTTAGTACTCCGATTGCTCCTCTTAATGGTGTTGAGTCTTGTGAAATCAATGCTGCTTCGCTAAATCTTGTTATGAGTGATCAATTCTCCGACCTTCCTAGTGAAGATGCCTCTACCCATCTAAACAACTTTGTTGATTTGTGAGAGATGCAAAAGAGAAAAGATACAGATAATGATAATGATATTGTTAAATTGAAGTTATTTCCGTTTTCACTTAGATATCGTGCTAAAGTTTGGTTTTCATCTTTGCCTAAAAATACTATTGATTCTTGGAACAAGTGCAAAGATGCTTTTATCTCTAAGTATTTTCCTCCCGCTAAGATCATCTCCCTTAGGAACGATATTATGAATTTTAACCAACTTGATCATGAGCATGTTGCCCAATCTTGGGAAAAGAATGAAATTAATGATTCGCAATTGCCCTATTAATGGTTTGAATTTATGGATGATCATACAAAAAATTTATGCCAGATTAAACTTTGCTTCTAGAAACCTTTTCGATTCGGCTGCCGGAGGCACGTTTATGGAAATCACTTTAGGAGATGCTACAAAACTTCTTGATAATATTATGGCTAATTATTCTCAATGGCACACCGAACGATCTACTAGTAAAAAAGTGCATGCTATAGAAGAAATTAATGTTTTGAGTGGAAAGATGGATGAGCTTATGAGATTGTATGCTACTAAGAGTTCTTCTATTGATCCCAATGATATGCCTTTATCTACCTTGATTGAGAATAATAATGAATCTATGGATGTAAATTTTGTTGGTAGGAATAATTTTGGAAACAATGCTTATAGAGGAAACTTTAATCCTAGACCGTTTCCTAGCAATTCCTCAAATAATTATGGAAATTCCTACAATAATTATTACGGTAATTTTAATAATATTCCCTCTGATTTTGAAAATAGTGTTAAATAATTTATGGTCTCTCAAAATAATTTTAATGCCTTGCTTGAAGAAAAATTGCTCAAAGTTGATGATTTGGCTAGGAACGTTAATAGACTTTCGCTTGATGTTGATTCTCTTAAACTTAGATCTTCTTATCCTAAGCATGATATCAATGAGTCTCTCAAAGCTATGAGAAGTTCCATTGACGAATGCAAAGAAAGAACTGCTAGATTGCGTGCTAAGAAAGATTGCTTTGTTAAAGCGTGTTCTTCTAGTTTCCATGAAAATAATGATGAAGATCTTAAAGTTTTTGATGTGTCCCCTATTAGATCTTTGTTTTGCAATATGAATCTTGATAATAATGGGACTGGAGATGAGTCAACTTTATTTAGAAGGCGTCCCAAGAATTTGGAGTTTTTAGATCTTGATGCTAAATTTGGTAAAAGTGGGATTGGAGAGGTCGTGACTTTAAATAGTATTGAAACCACTATCTCGGATTTCAACGAATTTGATTATGATAATTGTTCTTTAGAAAGTTGTATTTCCTTGTTGCAATCCGTTGTTAATTCTCCCCATGCTTATAGTCAAAATAAATCTTTTACCAAACATATTGTTGATGCCTTGATGCAATATTTTGATGAAAAAGTTAATTTGGAAGTTTCTATACCTAGAAAACTTAATGATGAGTGGGAACCTACTATAAATATTAAAATTAAAGATCATGAGTGTTTTGCTTTGTGTGATTTGGGTGCTAGTGTTTCCACGATTCCGAAAACTTTATGTGATATTCTATGTTTCCATGATCTTGATGATTGCTCTTTAAATTTGCACCTTGCGAATTCCACCATTAAAAACCCAATGGGAAGGATCAATGATGTTCTCATTGTTGCAAATAGAAATTTGGTGCCCGTAAATTTTATCGTTCTTGATATAGATTGCAATCTTTCTTGCCCTATTATTCTTGGTAGACCTTTCCTTAGAACGATTGATGCGATTATTGATATGAAGGAAGGGAATATTAGGTTCCAATTTCCATTAAAGAAAGGCATGGAGCACTTTCCAAGAAAGAAAGTTAAATTACCTTATGAATCTATCATGCGAGCTACCTATGAATCAAGTGCCAAAGATGGCACTACTTAGATCTATCTTCGCTTTTATGCCTAGCTAGGGGCGTTAAACGATAGCGCTAGTTGGGAGGCAACCCAATTTTCTTTGTGTTTTTTGTTTTTGTTCCTGTTTAGTAATAAATTTTGCATCTACCTTATGTTTAGATGTGTTTTTATGTTTTATTTAGTGTTTGTGCCAAGTAGAACCTATAGGATAACCTATGATGATAGTTGATTTGATTCTACTGAAAAACAGAAACTTTGCGCTGACGAGAAAAAATTCAATAAATCACAGAAACGAGCGTTTGCATTGATTCTTTTTGCTGCTGATCAATAGACAAATGGTTTAGGACTTCCTATTTTGTTAGGATTTTAAAGTTCCAGAAGTTTGCATTAGTTACAGATTGCTACAGACTATTCTGCTTTTGACAGATTCTGTTTTTCGTGTGTTGTTTGCTTATTTTGATGCATCTATGGCTAGTATTAAGTGGTATGAACCATAGAGAACTTGGAATACAGTAGGTTTAACACCAATTTAAATAAAGAATGACTTCATTACAGTATCTTATGTGGTGGTTTTGTTTTCTTTCACTAACGGAGCTTATGAGATTTCCTGTTGAGTTTTGTGTTGTAAAGTTTTCAATTTTGGGTAAAGATTTGATGGACTATGGAATAAGGAGTGGCAAAAGCCTAAGCTTGGGGATGCACATGGCACCCCAATATATTCAAGAATAGCCAAAAGCCTAAGCTTGGGGATGCCCAGGGAAGGCATCCCCTCTTTCGTCTTCGTTCATTGGTAACTTACTTGGAGCTATATTTTTATTTGCCACATGATATGTGTTTTGCTTGGAGCGTCGTGTATTATATTAGTCTTTGATTTTTAGTTTACCACAATCATCCTTGTTGTACACACCTTTTGGGAGAAGCCTACTTGATTGAAATTTATTAGAATACTATATGTGCTTCACTTATATCTTTTGTGCTAGATAGTTTTTGCTCTAGTGCTTCACTTATATCTTTTAGAGCACGACGGTGGATAAATTTTGAAGAAATTTTTGATCTCTCATGCTTCACTTATATTATTTTGAGAGTCTTTTAGAACAGCATGGTATTTGCTATGGTTATAAACTGGTCCTAGAATGATGAGCATCCAAGTTGGGTATAATAAAAACTAGCATAGGAAGTGAATTGGATGCTATGATCAATTTGATACTTGATAATTGTTTTGAGATATGCAGGTAGTGATATTAAAGTCATGCTAGTTGGGTGATTATGAATTTAAAGAATGCTTGTGTTGAAGTTAGCAAGTCTCATAGCATGCACGTATGGTTAAAGTTGTGTAACAAATTTGAAACATGAAGTGTACCTGGCTTGTGCATCCTTATGAGTGGCGGTCGGGGACGAGAGATGGTCTTTTCCTACCAATCTATCCCTCTAGGAGCATGCATGTAGTGCTTGGTTTTTGATGACTTCTAAATTTTTGCAATAAGTATATGAGTTCTTTTGACTAATGTTGATTATATGCACTTTTACCTTTCCACCATTGCTAGCCTCTTCGGTACCATGCATTGCCATTTCTCACCTTGAGAGTTGGTGCAAACTTCGCCGGTGCATCCAAACCCCGTGATATGATATGCTTATCAAACATAAACCTCCTTATATCGTCCTCAAATCATCCACAATACCTACCTATTATGTCATTTCCATAGCCATTCCGAGATATATTGCCATGCAACTTTCCACCGTTCCGTTCATCATCATCATGACATACATTACTTTTGTCATATTGCCATTTCATGATCATGTAGTTGACATCGTATTTGTGGCAAAGCCACCATGCATAATTTTTCATACATGTCACTCTTGATTCATTGCACCATCCCGGTACGCTGCCGGAGGCATTCATCTAGAGTCATATATTGTTCTAGTTTCGAGTTGTAATTCATGTGTTGTAATAAATAAAAGTGTGATGATCATCATTATTAGAGCATTGCCCGAAAGAAAAAAAGGCCAAAAAAAGGCCAAAGAAAAAAAGGGGCAATGTTACTATCTCTTTTTCCACACTTGTGCTTCAAAGTAGCACCATGTTCTTCATATAGTGAGTCTCATATATTGTGCTTCAAAGTAGCACCATGTTTTTAATATAGAGAGTTTCATATGTTGTCACTTTCATATACTAGTGGGAATTTTTCATTATAGAACTTGGCTTGTATATTCCTACGATGGGCTTCCTCAAATGCCCTAGGTATTCATGAGCAAGCAAGTTGGATGCACACCCACTAGTTTTCTTTTGTTGAGCTTTCATTCATTTATAGCTCTAGTGCATCCGTTGCATGGCAATCCCTACTCCTCATGTTGACATCAATTGATGGGTATCTCCATAGCCCGTTGATTATCCTCGTCAATGTGCGTCTTTCTCCTTTTTTGTCTTCTCCACACAATCCCCAATCATTATTCTATTCCACCCTTAGTGCTATATCCATGGCTCACGCTCATGTATTGCGTGAAGGTTGAAAAAGTTTGAGATTATTTAAGTACGAAACAATTTCTTGGCTTGTCATCGGGGGTGTAGAAGTTGGGAACATCTTTGTGTGACGAAAATGAAGCATAGCCTAACTATATGATTTTGTAGGGATGAACTTTCTTTAGCCATGTTATTTTGAGAAGACATGATTGCTTTTATTAGTATGCTTGAAGTATTACTATTTATTTTGTCAATATGAACTTTTATTTTGAATCATTTGGATCTGAACATTCATGCCACAATAAAGAGAAATACATTGAGAATTATGCTAGCTAGCATTCCACATCAAAAAGTCTGTTTTTATCATTTACCTACTCGAGGACGAGCAAGAATTAAGCTTGGGGATGCTTGATATGTCTCCAACGTATCTATAATTTTTGATTGTTCCATGCTATTATATTACTTGTTTTGGATGTTTATGGGCTTTATTTTACACATTTATATCATTTTTGGGACTAACCTACTAACCGGAGGCCCAGCCCGTATTGCTGTTTTTGCCTATTTCAGTATTTCGAAGAAAAGGAATATCAAACGGAGTCCAAACGGAATGAAACCTTCAGGAGCGTGAGTTTTGGAACGAACGTGATCCGGAGAACTTGGATTGCAAGTCAACAAGCAAACGAGGCGGCCAGGAGATAGGAGGGCGTGCCCACCCCTCCTGGGCGCGCCCCTGTCTCCTGGGCCCCTCGAGCGGCCACCGACATACTTTTTCCTCCTATATATACCTACGTACCCCGAAAACATCCAGGGAGCCACCGAAGAAATATTTCTGCCACCGTAACCTTCTGTATCTACGAGATCCCATCTTGGAGCCTTCGTCGGTGCTCCGCCGAAGGGGAATCGACCATGGAGGGCTTCTACATCAACACAATAGCCCTTTCGGTGAGTTGTGAGTAGTTTACCACATACCTTCGGGTCCATAGTTATTTGCTAGATGGATTCTTCTCTCTTTTTGGATCTCAATACAATGTTCTCCCCCTCTCTTGTGGAGATCTATTCGATGTAAACACTTTTTGCGGTGTCTTTGTCGAGATCCGATGAATTGTGGGTTTATGATCAAGTTTATCTATGAGAAATATCTGAATCTTCTCTGAATTATTTTATGTATGATTGAGTTATCTTTGCAAGTCTCTTCAAATTATCGGTTTGGCTTGGCCTACTAGATTGATCTTTCTTGCCATGGGAGAAGTGCTTAGCTTTGGGTTCAATCTTGCGGTGTCCTTACCCAGTGACAGAAAGGGTTGCAAGGCACGTATTGTATTTTTTCCATCGAGGATAAAAAGATGGGGTTTATATCATATTGCTTGAGTTTATCCCACTACATCATGTCATCTTTCTTAATGCGTTACTCTGTTCTTATGAACTTAATACTCTAGATGCATGCTGGATAGCGGTCGATGTGTGGAGTAATAGTAGTAAATGCATGTTGGATAGTGGTCGATGTGTGGAGTAATAGTAGTAGATGTAGGCAGGATTCGGTCTACTTTTCATGGACGTGATGCCTATATACATGATCATGCCTAGATAATCTCATAATTATTCGCTTTTCTATCAATTGCTCGACAGTAATTTGTTCACCCACCGTAATACTTATGCTATCTTGAGAGAAGCCTCTAGTGAAATCTATGGGCCCCGGGTCTATCTTTTATCATATAAGCTTTCAATCTACTTTTATTTGCATCTTTACTTTTTACATCTATATTATAAAATACCAAAAATATATTTATCTTATCATATTATCTCTATCAGATCTCACTTTCGCAAGTGGTCGTGAAGGGATTGACAATCCCTTTATCGTGTTGGTTGCGAGTTCTTTGTTTGTTTGTGTAGGTTCGTGGGACTTGTGAGGAGCCTCCTACTAGATTGATACCTTGGTTCTCAAAAACTGAGGGAAATACTTACGCTACTGTGCTGCATCACCCTTTCCTCTTCAAGGAAAACCAACGCAAGCTCGAGACGTAGCAGGATACCACATGTATCACTGACGATAATGCAGGGATGAAGGAATTGTATGTGACAGGAATTTACAAAAGCCTCAAAGGGCAGCAGACTCTTTGTGTTGTGCTCAAAAAGCAGATCTTGAACAGGAACCCTAGAAAAGAGGTTATTGCCTTTGAGAGGAAACTCAATGCTGATGGAACCTACTGGAAACCTGAGCAGTACCCCAAAACCTCATGGGTTGCTGCGAAAGGACCTCATGTAGATCCATGCAATTTATCTGGCTTTACCTCGGATTCTTCATATTCCTCTGATGAGTCATTTGACTCCAACTATAAACTGTTCAAGAATCAGAATGGTGAAGTATTTTCTTGATATGTTGGAACTAACTGCAGGAACGGTCCCCTATGAAGAAAATCTGGGTTCCTAAAAGTTGCCTTGAAAATCTTCAGGTGAATGTCATCATGACACCACCCATGAAGAATAGGAACCCCAGATCAAATTCTTCATACGAACCAATCATATGGATCGAAGTCCTCATATGGACCAAATTCTTCACGTGGATCAAATTCCTCACATGGATCAAAATCCTCATATGAACATCATCGTGCTAACACTTCTGTTTCGCAGGGAAAGTATAAGGGCCATGAATATGTGCATTATTCTTCAAACCATTATGTTCATAAGTCCTCGAAGAATTTCTCTGATTATTCATATGCTTATCCTAACCACTCTTCTGTGAAACGAAGTGCACTAGCTTCTATGCCATCATTTTCTTATGGATCTCGCAGAATGATGAACTCTTTGCCACCCCTCCAAATGTGGGTGGTGAAGAAAAAGAACTAATCTCTTATGCAGGGTCAGGTCTCCAGGCGAACTTGATCGTCTAAAAAATTTGCTGGAGACTGATAACCCACAAGTATAGGGGATCGCAACAGCTTTCGAGGGTAGAGTATTCAACCCAAATTTATTGATTCGACACAAGGGGAGCCAAAGAATATTCTTGAGTATTAGCAGTTGAGTTGTCAATTCAACCACACCTGGATAACTTAGTATCTGCAGCAAAGTATTTAGTACCAAAAGTGGTATGATAGTAATGGTAATAGTAGCAAATGTAAAGATAAATGTTTTGGGGTTTTTGTAGTAGTTGTAACAGTAGCAACAGAAAAGTAAATAAGCGAAGAACAATATATGAAAAGCTCATAGGCAATGGATCAGTGATGGATAATTATGCCGGATGCGATTCCTCATGTAATAGTTATAACATAGGGTGATATAGAACTAGCTCCAATACATCAATGTAATGTAGGCATGTATTCCGTAAATAGTCATACGTGCTTATGGAAAAGAACTTGCATGACATCTTTTGTCCTACCCTCCCGTGGCAGTGGGGTCCTAGCGGAAACTAAGGGATATTAAGGCCTCGTTTTAATAGAGAACCGGACCAAAGCATTAACACATGGTGAATACATGCACTCCTCAAACTATGGTCATCACCGAGAAGTATCCCGATTATTGTCACTTCGGGGTTGTCGGATCATAACACATAATAGGTGACTATAGACTTGCAAGATAGGATCAAGAACACACATATATTCATGAAAACATAATAGGTTCAGATCTGAAATCATGGCACTCGGGCCCTAGTGACAAGCATTAAGCATAGCAAAGTCATAGCAACATCAATCTCAGAACATAGTGGATACTAGGGATCAAACCCTAACAAAACTAACTTGATTACATGGTAAATCTCATCCAACCCATCACCGTCCAGCAAGCCTACGATGGAATTACTCACGCACGGCGGTGAGCATCATGAAATTGGTGATGGAGGATGGTTGATGATGACGACAGCGACGAATCCCCCTCTCCAGAGCCCCGAACGGACTCCAGATCAGCCCTCCCGAGAGAGATTAGGGCTTGGCGGCGGCTCCGTGTCGTAAAACACGATGAAACTTTCTCTCTGATTTTTTTCTCCGCGAGACGGAAGATATAGAGTTGGAGTTGAGGTTGGTGGAGGTCCAGGGGGCCCACGAGATAGGGGCGCACACCCTACAGGGGGGCGCCCCTGTCTCGTGGACAGGCCCTGGGCCCCCTGGTCTATTTCTTTCGCCCAGAAATTCTTATTAATTCCAAAAAGTGCCTCCGTGGATTTGCAGGTCATTCCGAGAACTTTTCTTTTCTACACATAAAACAACATCATGGCAGTTCTGCTGAAAACAGCGTCAGTCCTGGTTAGTTTCATTCAAATCATGCAAGTTGGAGTCCAAAACAAGGGCAAAAGTGTTTGGAAAAGTAGATACGTTGGAGACGTATCAACTCCCCCAAGCTTAAACCTTTGCTTGTCCTCAAGCAATTCAGTTGATAAACTGAAAGTGATAAAGAAAAACTTTTACAAACTCTGTTTGCTCTTGTTGTTGTAAACATGAAAAGCCAACATTCAAGTTTCAACAAATATTATGAACTAACCATACTCAAATAACACTTGGGTCTCACAATTACTCATATCAATAGCATATTCAGCTAGCGAGCAATAATAATAAAACTCGGATGACAACACTTTCTCAAAACAATCATAACATGATATAACAAAATGGTATCTCGCTAGCCCTTTCTGAGACCGCAAAACATAAATGCAGAGCACCTTTAAAGATCAAGGACTGACTAAACAATGTAATTCATGGTAAAAGAGATCCAGTCAAGTCATACACAGTCTGAACAAATAATAATGAACACAAATGACAGTGTGCTCTCCAGCGGGTGCTTTTAATAAGAAGGTGATGACTCAACATAAAAGTAAATAGATAGGCCCTTCGCAGAGGGAAGCAGGGATTTGTAGAGGTGCCAGACCTCGATTTTAAAATAGAGATTGAATAACATTTTGAGCGGCATAATTTCGCTGTCAACGCAACACCTATGAGATGGATGTATCTTCCATACTACATGCATTATAGGCAGTTCCCAAACAGAATGGTAAAGGTTTATACTCCCCCAACCACCAACAAGCATCAATCCATGGCTTGCTCGAAACAACGAGTGCCTCCAACATACAACAGCCCTGGGGGAGTTTTGTTTAATTATTTTGATTTGCTTTGATCTTTTAGATCATGGGACTAGGCATCCCGGCTACCGGCCCTTTCTCGTGAATGAGGAGCGGAGTCCACTCCTCTTGAGAATAACCCGCCTAGCATGGAAGATATAGGCAACCCTAGTTGTAACATGAGCTGCTCGAGCATACAAAACAGAATTTCATTTGAAGGTTTGGAGTTTGGCACATACAAATTTACTTGGAATGGCAGGTAGATACCGCATATAGGTAGGTAGAGTGGACTCATATGGAACAACTTTGGGGTTTAAGGAGTTTGGATGCACAAGCAGTATTCCCGCTTAGTACAGGTGAAGGCTAGCAAAAGACTGGGAAGCGACCAACTGAGAGAGCGACAACAGTGGTAAGCATGCATTAAAATTAATTCACACTGAGTATAAGCATGAGTAGGATATAATCAACCATGAACATAAATATCGTGAAGGCTATGTTGATTTGATTCAACTATATGCGTGAACATGTGCCAAGTCGAGTCACTCGATTCATTCAAAGGAGGATACCATCCCATCATACCACATCATAATCATTCTAATAGCATGTTGGCACGCAAGGTAAACCATTATAACTCATAGCTAATCAAGCATGGCACAAGTAACTATAATCTCTAAATGTCATTGCAAATATGTTTACTTCATAATAGCCGACTCAGGAACGATGAACTCATCATATTTACAAAAACAAGAGAGGTCGAGTTCATACCAGCTTTTCTCATCCCAATAAGTCCATCATATATCATCATTATTGCCTTTTACTCACACGACCGAACGATGTGTATAATAATAAGAGTGTACATGCATTGGACTAAGCTGGAATCTGCAAGCATTCAACTCAAGAGAGAAGACAAGTAATATGGGCTCTAAATTAAATAAACAATCATGCATATAAGAGCCACTAAGCATTTTCAATATGGTCTTCTCGACCCCCAAAGGAAAGAAAATAAAATAAAACTATTTACATGGGAAAGCTCCCAACAAGTAAAAGAAGAACGAGAAATCTTTTTGCGTTTTCATTTTAGTTTCTACTAGAAGCATGGAAACTAAACTAACTATTTTTTTGGTTTTTCTCAAGGTTTATCAAACACATAAGAAGAAAACTAGAAAAAGGAATTTAAACTAGCATGGATAATACAATGAAAGAGTATGAGCACCGACGACTAGTGTGTGAACATGAATGTAAAGTCGGTGAGAAATACATACTCCCCCAAGCTTAAGCTTTTGGCCTAAGTTGGTTTAATACCAAGGATCGCCGCTACTCTCCCCGGTGTAATGATAGGTGTAATCAGGATACCACTGGCTGGTCATCTCCGGATCCCATTGGACAGATGATGCACGATAAGGGTCCAGTTCAGGTTCCGGCTAATCAAGCATGGCACAAGTAACTATAATCTCTAAATGTCATTGCAAATATGTTTACTTCATAATAGCCGACTCAGGAACGATGAACTCATCATATTTACAAAAACAAGAGAGGTCGAGTTCATACCAGCTTTTCTCATCCCAATAAGTCCATCATATATCGTCATTATCGCCTTTCACTCGCACGACCGAACGATGTGTATAATAATAAGAGTGTACATGCGTTGGACTAAGTTGGAATCTGCAAGCATTCAACTCAAGAGAGAAGACAAGTAATATGGGCTCTAAATTAAATAAACAATCATGCATATAAGAGCCACTAAGCATTTTCAATATGGTCTTCTCGACCCCCAACGGAAAGAAAAAAAATAAAACTATTTACATGGGAAAGCTCCCAACAAGTAAAAGAAGAACGAGAAATCTTTTTGCGTTTTCATTTTAGTTTCTACTACAAGCATGGAAACTAAACTAACTATTTTTTTGGTTTTTCTCAAGGTTTATCAAACACATAAGAAGAAAACTAGAAAAAGGAATTTAAACTAGCATGGATAATACAATGAAAGAGTATGAGCACCGACGACTAGTGTGTGAACATGAATGTAAAGTCGGTGAGAAATACATACTCCCCCAAGCTTAGGCTTTTGGCCTAAGTTGGTTTAATACCAAGGATCACCGCTACTCTCCCCGGTGTAATGATAGGTGTAATCAGGATACCACTAGCTGGTCATCTCCGGATCCCATTGGACAGATGATGCACGATAAGGGTCCAGTTCAGGTTCCGGCTCAGGTTCAGGTTCTGGAGTAAAAGCCTGAGCTCGATGATTGTTCACCGCCTCCGGTGTAATGATAAATTTTTCTGCAAGCAAATCAAACAACAGAGGCGCGGGCAAAATAATAATCCCAAAGTGTTTCTTAATGAATCTAAGTTTATACAAGAGCATCATATCTTCGTTGTCAACAATAAACTTATGTGCTACCATGCTCTTATAATCTAGAATGTGAGGAGGCAATATTGTCTCCTTTTCCTCATGGTGCCTAATGGGTATCTGAAAATGTCTAGCAAGATGTGCAGCATAGATACCTCCAAATATGGGGCCTTTTGAACGATTAAGGGCTAGCCGTTTAGCAACGACGACACCCATATTAAAACTATTGTCTCCAAGCAAAGCATCTTGAAGAAATATAATATCAGGAACACTCAAGTTTCCACTATTCCGATGACCAATCAAGCATCTACTAGCGAATATGGCAAAGTAGCGTAAAACAGGAAAGTGTATGCTATAAACTTTCGCTTCAGAACCCTTCTTTGGCTCCTCTATAGCGATAATATTAACAAAGCCATCCACATCTTCACGATGGGGTTCCTCTAATTCTCCCTCATAAGGTATCCTACATATTGCGCAAAAATGACGTAAAGACATTTCTTTGAACTCGTCATATAAATGAAATGATACTGCAGGCGGTGACTTCTTAGGATAAAAATAAAAGTTTTTCACGAAAGTATTGGTGAGTAAGAGATACTGATCGATTCGGTCATTGATGAAACCGGTGAGGCCTACAGTCTCGATTAAAGCATAAAAGTCTTCATGAATTCCAGCCTCTCTCAAGAAATCATCACATGGCCATTCACACGGTCGTACTTCCGCTAAGCGAGGAAGATTATACTTGGCTTTTTCCTTCTCTTTAGCTTGTTTTTCCTGAGAGCTTTGGCTAGAAGAGCCCCTCAAAAGTTTCCTCAACATTTTTTGAAAGTTTCTGAAATTTTAGTAACTTCAAAATAAAAGTGCATAAAACCAAACAAGATTGATAGCAACTACTCCTACAAGTGCCTAGAGCCCATATCATGCATTAGAATTACTTGGAACCTCAAAAATTTAACATGCAAGATCAAGAACATGGTCACCTAAGCAGCAAAAATTTGCAATGAATAAAGCACTAGAACAAAAACTAATTGGACCAATGGAGGAGTCACATACCAAGCAACAATCTCCCAAAGCAGTTTTGTGAATGGAGCTTTGAGCTAAGAGATCGAAAATCGTAGAAAAACGAGCTAGAACTCGTGATTGAGCTGGATGGGGATTTTTCTGGGTAGAAGATGAAGTGTGTGGGTGCTGGCATAAGTGGAGGGGAGCCACCAGGGGGCCACTAGACAGGGGGGCGCGCCCTACAGGGGGGCGCCCTCCTCTCTCATGGCCTGGTGCTTGCCCCTCCTGCAGTGTTTTCAGTGCCTAAAATCCTCAAATATTCCAGAAAAAATCTTACTAAATTTTCAGGGCATTTGGAGCACTTTTATTTTCGGACTATTTTTTTCATGCACGGATAATTCAGAAAACAGACGGATAATACTATTTTTTCTTTATTTATTCTAAAAACCAGAAAGTAAAAAGAGGGTACAGAAGGTTGTGCCTTGTAGTTTCATCCATCTCGTGGTCATCAAAATGAATCCACTAACAAGGTTGATCAAGTCTTGTTAACAAACTCTTTCCGAATAACACGGAACCAGAGAAATTTTGAATAACACTAAGTTACCTCAACGGGGATATGAAAATCCCCAACAATAAGAATATCATACTTTTTCTTGACAGTAGGCAAGGGAAATTCAAAACCTCCAAAAATAATAGTTGGAACTTTTTCAATAGACTAGATGCTATGAACTTGAGATTGTTTCCTCGGAAAGTGTACTGTATGCTCATTGCCATTAACATGAAAAGTGTCATTGCCTTTGTTGCAATCAGTAATAGACCCTGTAGTATTAAGAAAAGGTCTACCAAGGATAATAGACATACTATCGTCCTCAGGAATATCAAGAATAACAAAGTCCGTTAAGATAGTGACATTTGCAACCACAACAGGCACATCCTCACAAATACCGACAGGTATAGCAGTTGATTTATCAGCCATTTGCAAAGATATTTCAGTAGGTGTCAACTTATTCAATTCAAGTCTACGATATAAAGAGAGAGGCATAACACTAACACTGGCTCCAAGATCACATAAAGCAGTTCTAACATAATTTCTTTTAATGGAGCATGGTATAGTTGGCACACCCGGGTCTCCAAGTTTCTTTGGTATTCCACCCTTAAAAGTGTAATTAGCAAGCATGGTGGAAATTTCAGCTTCCGGTATCTTTCTTTTATTTGTGATGATATCCTTCATATACTTAGCATAAGGATTTACTTTAAGCATACCAGTTAAGCGCATACGTAAGAAAATAGGTCTAATCATTTCAGCAAAGCGCTCAAAATCCTCATCATCCTTTGACTTGGATGGTTTAGGAGGAAAGGGCATGGGTTTCTGAACCCATGGTTCTCGTTCTTTACCGTGCTTCCTAGCAACAAAATCTCTCTTATCATAACGTTGATTCTTTGATTGTGGGTTATCAAGATCAACAACAGGTTCAATCTCTACATCATTGTTATTACTAGGTTGAGCATCGACATGAACATCATTATTAGCATTATCATCAGGTTCATGTTCATCTCCGAATTGTGTTTCAGCCTCAGAGATAGAAGTATCATTGGGATTCTCAAGTGTTTCTACATTAGGTTCACTACAAGTCTGCAAAGTCCTATCATTCTTCTTTTTCTTCTTCTTAGAAGAAATAGGAACATCTAGATTATTATTCTGAGAATCTTGTTCAATTCTTTTAGGGTGGCCTTCAGGATACAAAGGTTCCTAAGTCATTCTACCAGTTCTAGTAGCCACTCTAACGGCAAAGTCATTTTAATTATTCAATTGATCAAGCAAATCATTTTGAGCTTTGATTACTTGCTCAGCTTGAGTAGCAACCATAGAAGCATATTTGCTAACGCGGTGAATTTCATCTTTAACTCTAGCCAGATTATCACCTACGCGTCATATCTCGAAAGCATTATTCTTTAACTCTCTACCAACATAAAGCATTAAAACTTTCTTGTCTAGCCATAAAGTCATCAAATTCATCCAAGCATGGGCTATGAAATTTAGTAGAGGGTATTTCAACTTTATCATATCTATAGAGAGAATTTACCTTTACTACCTGTGTCGGGTTATCAAGACAATGTGGTCCTTTAGGCGGTAAATTAAGACCATGTATTTCTTCAATAGGTGGTAAATTCTTAACATCTTCAGCTTTAATACCTTTTTCTTTTATTGATTTCTTTGCCTCTTGCATATCTTACGGACTGAGAAATAAAACACCTCTCTTCTTCGGAGTGGGTTTAGGAATAGGCTCAAGAGTTGGCTCAATTGGTTCAGGAATTACTTCAGGAACTGGCTCGGGAAGAGTCCAATTATTTTCATTAGTCAACATATTATTCAATAATATTTCAGCTTCGTCGACTGTTCTTTCCCTGAAAACACAACCAGCACAACTATCCAAGTGGTCCTTGGAAGCATTGGTTAGTCCATTATAAAAGATATCAAGTATTTCATTTTTCTTAAGAGGATGATTAGGCAAAGCATTAAGTAACCGTTGAAGCCTCCCCCAAGCTTGTGGGATACTCTCTTATTTGATGTGCACAAAATTATATATTTCCCGCAAGGCAGCTTGTTTCTTATGAGCAGGGAAATATTTAGCAGAGAAGTAATAAATCATATCCTGGGGACTACGCACACAACCAGGAGCAAGAGAATTATACCAAGTCTTAGCATCACCCTTTAATGAGAACGGAAATATCTTAAGGATGTATAAATAGCAAGACTTCTCATCATGAGTAAACAGGGTGGCTATATCATTCAACTTGGTAAGATGTGCCACAACAGTTTCAGATTCAATGCCATAAAAAGGATCAGATTCAACTAAAGTAATAATATCATGATCAACAAAGAATTCATAATCCTTATCAGTAACACAGATAGGTGAAGTAGCAAAAGTAGGATCGGGTTTCATTCTAGCATTAAAAGACTGCTGCTTCCATTTAGCTAATAATTTCTTAAGATCATTTCTACCATTGCAAGCAAGAATTTCCATAGTAGCTGGTTCATTCATAACATAACCCTTAGGAACAACAGGTGATACATAATCATTGGGGGAACGTTCATCATAACTATCATCAATAATAGGTTCTTCAATATTTTCATTCCCCCTAACTCTAGCAAGTTGTTCATCTAGAAATTCACCTAATGGCAAGGTAGTATCACGCACAGAAGTAGTTTCATCATGCATAGCAGAAGTGGCATCATCAATAACATGCGACATATCAGAATTCATAGCAGTAGCAGGTTTAGGTGTCGCAAGCCTACTAATAACGGAAGAAGAATCTAGTGCAGAGCTAGATGGCAGTTCCTTACCTCCCCTCGTAGTTGAGGGCAAAATCTTGGTCTTAGCGTCTTTCAAGTTCTTCATAGTGATCAACAGATATAAATCCCAAGTGACTCAGAGAATAGAGCTATGCTCCCTCACAACGGCGCCAAAAATTAGTCTTGATAACCCACAAGTATAGCAGATCGCAATAGCTTTCGAGGGTAGAGTGCTCAACCCAAATTTATTGATTCGACACAAGGGGAGCGAAAGAATATTCTTGAGTATTAGCAGTTGAGTTGTCAATTCAACCACACCTGGATAACTTAGTATCTGCAGCAAAGTATTTAGTAGCAAAAGTGGTATGATAGTAATGGTAATAGTAGCAACGGTAAAGATAAATGTTTTTGGGTTTTTGTAGTAGTTGTAACAGTAGCAATGGAAAAGTAAATAAGCGAAGAACAATATATGAAAAGCTCGTAGGCAATGGATCAGTGATGGATAATTATGCCAGATGCGATTCCTCATGCAATAGTTATAACATAGGGTGATATAGAACTAGGTCCAATTCATCAATGTAATGTAGGCATGTATTCCGTAAATAGTCATACGTGCTTATGGAAAAGAACTTGCATGACATCTTTTGTCCTACCCTCCCATGGCAGCGGGGTCCTAGCGGAAACTAAGGGATATTAAGGCCTGCTTTTAATAGAGAACTGGACCAAAGCATTAACACATGGTGAATACATGAACTCCTCAAACTACGGTCATCACCGAGAAGTATCCCGATTATTGTCACTTCGGGGTTGTCGGATCATAACACATAATAGGTGACTATATACTTGCAAGATAGGATTAGGAACACACATATATTCATGAAAACATAATAGGTTCAGATCTGAAATCATGGCACTCGGGCCCTAGTGACAAGAATTAAGCATAGCAAAGTCATAGCAACATCAATCTCAGAACATAGTGGATACTAGGGATCAAACCCTAACAAAACTAACTTGATTACATGGTAAATCTCATCCAACCCATCACCGTCCAGCAAGCCTATGATGGAATTACTCACGCACGACGGTGAGCATCATGAAATTGGTGATGGAGGATGGTTGATGATGACGACAGCGACGGATCCCCCTCTCCGGAGCCCCGAACGGACTCCAGATCAGCCCTCTCGAGAGAGATTAGGGCTTGGTGGCGGCTCCGTGTCGTAAAACGCAATGAAACTTTCTCTATGATTTTTTTCTCTACGAGATGGAAGATATAGAGTTGGAGTTGAGGTTGGTGGAGGTCCAGGGGGCCCATGAGATAGGGGGGCGCGCCCTACAGGGGGGGCTATCTCGTGGATAGGCCTTGGGCCCCCTGGTGTATTTCTTTCGCCCAGAAATTCTTATTAATTCCAAAAAGTGCCTCCGTGGATTTGCATGTCATTGCGAGAACTTTTCTTTTCTACACATAAAACAACATCATGGCAGTTTTGCTGAAAACAGCGTTAGTCCGGGTTAGTTTCATTCAAATCATGCAAGTTAGAGTCCAAAACAAGGGGAAAAGTGTTTGGAAAAGTAGATATGTTGGAGACGTATCAGAGACCTGAATGTGCTTGAAAGGACGCAAGCTAATCATGAAAAAATGAATCATTCATTTCTCACGTCCTCATATTGCTATATCTATCATTGTTGATGAAATTGATATCATATTCTTCACTGATGAAGTATATGGGTTCGTAAGTTGCACTAATTCATCTGCAGGATGAACAACCCAAAGCTACTGAGTGGGTCCTCAACAGTGGATGTACAAATCACATGACTGGTGACAGGAGCTTGTTGATGGTCACTGTTTGTCACCATCTCATCTGAAGCATATCACCTACGCTGACAAAGGCAAAAGCAAGGTATTGGGTCTAGTTAAGGTTGCAATCTCAAAGGATAAACACATAGACAAAGTCATGCTTGTTGAGTCCTTAGGATTCAATCTTATGTCAGTCTCAATGCTTTGTGATCTTGATATGGTTGTTGTCTTCGGCAAATTTCGTTGCCTTGTGCTAATGGAATCTGACAACTCCAAAGTCTTCGAAGGCTTTAGGAAAGGAGACTTGTATATTGTCGATTTCTCTGCAGGACCACAACCTGCCACATGCCTACTCGCAAAAGCTTCAGAATGCTGGTTATGGCATCGACGACTTGGTCATGCTGGGATGAGGAACTTGCATACACTCGCGAAGAAGAAGCACGTCATTGGCATCGAGGGTGTCAAATTCCTCAAAGATCATCTTTGTGGGGCTTGTGAGGCTGGAAAGATCACCAGAGCCAAGCATCCCGCAAAGACTATCATGACCACTTCTCGTCCCTTTGAATTACTTCATATGGATCTATTTGGCCCTACTCATTATGCCACGTTCACTAGTTCTGCATCATTATATGGCTTTGTCATAGTTGATGACTATTCTCGTTACACATGGGTGCATATCATCACTTACAAAAATGAAGTACAGGAAGTCTTCAGACGATTTTCCTCAAGGGCTTCCACTAACTTCGGACTGAAGATCAAGCATATCAGGAGTGATAATGGAACCGAGCTCAAGAACAATGGCCTCGATGAATATCTCGATATGCTTGGTATTACTCACGAATTGTCTGCTCCTTATACTCCTCAGTAGAATGGCGTCATGGAGCGCAAGAACAGGACTCTTGTTGAGATGGCTTGCACTATGCTTGATGAATACAAGACACCTGAGCGCTTCTGGCCTAAAGCAATTGATACTGCGTGCCACATCATCAACATGGTATATCTTGACAAAATTCTTCAAAAAGACCTCATGTGAACTCCTCACTGACGAGAAACCCAATGTGAGTTATTTCAAAGTCTTTGGTGCTAAATGCTGGATTAGAGATCCTCACCATCACTCTAAATTTGCACCGAAAGCACATGAGGGTTTTATGCTTGGTTACGGAAAGGACTCGCACACCTACAGAGTCTTCAACATCAACCATCACAAGGTTGTTGAAACTGTAGATGTGCGGTTCGATGAAACTAATGTCTCGCAAAGAGAGCACCTACCTCCTGTGCTAGATGAAATGTCACCTGAGGAATCCATCAAGTTCAAAGCTACCGAGGTGTTATCCCTACCGAAGAAATTACTGAAGAAGTCATTCCTGATCGTGAAGAAAATCATGCTGGTGCTGCTGAAGAAACTGGTCCTGAAGAAACTGCTGGGCCTAAGTAAAGTAGTCAACCCGCACATCCTCGCATTGCAAATTAAGTGCAAGTCGAGAAGATCATCGATGACATTCGTGCACCAGGTCCCCTCACGTGCTCAAAAGCTTCACATTTATCTAACTCTTGTGGGAATTTTACATTTGTCTCTATCACAGAGCCTACTAAAGTAGATGAAGCATTCATGGAATCCGAGTGGATTCAAGCCATGCAAGATGAATTGCATCAATTCGAGCTCAATAGTGTGTGGGAGCTTGTCAAGCGACCAGACCCACGCAAGCACAACATCATCGGTACCAAATGGATCTACCGCAACAAACAAGACGAAAATGGCCTCGTGGTGAGGAATAAGGCTCGTCTTGTAGCTCAAGGCTACACACAGGTTGAAGGAATTGACTTCGATGAAACTTTTGCACCTGTTGCTAGACTTGACGCTATTCGCATATTGCTTGCTTATTCTAACCATCATAATATCGTCATACAACAAATGGATGTGAAAAGTGCATTCCTCAATGGTAATCTTGAGGAAGAAGTATATGTTGCTCAACCACCAGGTTTTGAGGATCCAAAATTTCCAGATCACGTCTACAGACTCAACAAGGCCCTCTATGGCCTTAAGCAAGCACCTCGGGCGTGGTATGACACACTGAAGGAATTCCTCATGAAGAAAGGCTTCAAACCCGGTTCACTTGACCCAACTCTTTTCACCAAATCATATGATGATGAATTATTCGTGTGCCAAATATATGTTGATGATATTATCTTTGGTTGTACTAACCAACGTTACAGTGATGAATTTGCCTATATGATGAGTGAAGAATGTCAAACGTCTATGGTGGGAGAATTGAAATTCTTCTTAGGTCTTCAGATTCGTCAACAATACAATGGCATATTCATATCTCAGGAGAAATACCTCAAGGATGTGTTGAGGAAGTTTGGCATGCAAGATTGCAGACGCGTCAAAATTCCTATGGCCACAAATGGCCATCTATGCACTGATGAAAATGGTAAAGACTTTGATCAAAAGGTATACCGCTTGATGATTCGCTCTTTATTGTACCTATGTGTATCTGGGCCGGATATTATGCTTAGTGTTTGCATTCAAGCTACACCGAAGGAATCACACCATAAGGTCGTGAAGCATATTCTTTGATATCTAGCTCACACACCAACACTTGGATTATGGTATCCCAAGGGCTCTTCCTTTGATCTCATTGGATGCTCAGACTCTGACTATGCTGGCGATCGGGTGGACCGCAAGTCAACGTCAGGCACATGTCATTTCCTCGGACGATCCTTGGTATGTTGGTCCTCGGAGAAGCAGAACTGCGTATCACTCTCCACTGCAGAAGCTGAGTACATTGCTACTGGATCTTGCTATGCTCAATTACTATGGATGAAGCAAACACTCAAGGACTATGGCATCAACATGAAGAATGTGCCTCTCTACTGCGACAATGAGAGGGCTATCAAGATTTCTCACCACCCAGTTGAGCACTCGAAGACAAAGCACATCCAGATTTGTCATCATTTTCTTCGTGACCATGTGTTGAAGGGCGACATCTCCATCGACTATGCAAATACTGAAGACCAGCTGGCCGATATCTTCACTAAGCCCTTGGATGAGAAGAGATTTAGCAAGTTGCGGTGTGAGCTAAATATCTTAGAATCTTCGAATGTTCTTTGAAAAGGACACACATCCTAACACTTATGCTAACTTGATGACTTAGATGTGCAACACACGAAGTAACGTTTTTCTTTAATCAGTGAAGACTAACCCTCTAAGTGTGAAGAAATTAATGAAGAAATTGATTCTCAGAACCCTACGAGAATTGTACGTGGTGTCTGAAATCAGCTTTCTTATACGCCACCAACCAAAGTTGAAAATCTTCAATTTGAGTTTTTCTTCATTTTTAAGTTCCGCAGTTTTTCAAATTCTTCAACGTTGCATTGTCTTCACTCTTTTCGTCATTGTTCTTCATTTGACCATATATATATATATATATGTGTGTGTGTGTGTGTGTGTGTGTTGATGTCCTCTACAGCATTCACTTATTGCTAATTCTTCAAGTTGATTTTTCTGCTAAGTGAATGTGATCGGACCCTTCCCCCTCTATGCTAAACTCAACTCAGTCTGTTCACAAATTCTTCATGTGTGTCCTATTTGAAACTCGTTCAAATTCTTCACTGTGTCCTTGTCAGCTGAAGAAATTGTGAACGACACTTTAAAATATTCTTATCTGAATTTTCTGCTTTTGCCGCTCAAACTATTACGCATTCCACGGTATAATTATCTATTCATCCATGATCTCACACAATCTCCACTTCTCAGTACGTGGGTGACACATGTCACGCGAATGAGAAGGGTCAGGGGCACGTTCGTCCAAATTCTTCGGGCGAACAGTTATTCATCTCCGCTATAAATACCCCCTCCCCTTCCTCATTTCACTTTTACTCCGCTCAAACTCACTCCATCGCTTGAGCTTCTCAAAACCTAGCGCCACCGCTACCTCCATTGTCGCCGGTGAGGAAGAGCTTCACTAAGTCGATCTCATCGCCATCGTACTCGCGCCAGCCGCGGAAATCTTCCCTCCGCCGCCGTCGTAGACGTCTTCCCCGCCAAGTTAGGGCGTGGAGGATCCGAGCCGACGAACTTCCAAATCTACACTTCTAGTTCGTCGTGTTCTTCATCAAGGGTAATTAAAAGTTACTTTTACTGCATTTATTCTACTGATGATTTTCATCAAATCTTCAAAAGGTGTTTATTCTTCAACCTCCACACTCTAAACACCTAGCACAAATCTTCAGTTCTTGATCTGTTTCTCTAAATGATGTTTCTCTTCATGATTCCTCAATTGTGTGAATGTCACGATCCGCACAACTCTGGAACCTAAGACAAAGAACACTTAGTGAAATTCTTCAAGACACATCGGGTCAAATTCCTCAAACTTCATCAAATTTTACAAAACCTTCTGAGAACGCATATGACCTCTCCAAATTCTTCGCACCTATACTCTATTCACAGATACACATGTCAGCTGCTGAATCACTAGGTTCTCATCAACTTAACTCATTTGCAGCATTCCTCGAAGAAAAGCTGCATACTTCTTCAGAGAACTCAATTGTGCAAATTTCTCAGCTGAAGAAAATGGCTGATGGTAAACGTCCTCAGAAAGGAGGAAAGAAGCTTGAAGTAAACACTACCTTTGAGATCCCTGCGGATATCTATGCAGGGTACTGCACGCCTGATGAGGCAAAACATGGCAAGGAAATGAAGATTGAGCGCAAAGTGCGCATTCATAGGATAGAAAGGAGATGGGCAAGAGAGTGGAGGGAGTACAGATATGTTACTCCCAAATACATGAAGAAATTCACTCTTAACCCTCCGTGCTCAAGACCTCCTCTGGCACCTGGCCAGCTAGCTAATTCAACAAGCCTTAAACATGGTGAGGATTATGCTGATGAATGGGCCAGGCGGCAAGCAAAATTGGCCAAGCAGACTAAAGAAGCAGTCAAGAAATTCAATGAGGATTCTGCTGTTGCCGCTGCCGCTGCTGAGGCTTCTTCAAGTAAGAAGGCTATGCCTAAGAAGCCAACCAAGAAACCACCTACCCCTGCAATTCCCTCACGGCCAAGTTCTTATGAAATGCCCTCACGACCAATTTCCTCAGTGCCACCGATGCAAATTCCTCAAGCTGCCCCAGTTCCTAAAACTGCACCAATTCCTCAGGCTTCAAAACCCTCAGCTCCTCCAGCAAAGTCCTCAGCACCCGTGCATCTCGCCACGTGCCAAAGGACCACTGGCATATCTATTGCCTCAGGAGCTTCAGTGAGTTCTTCAGATCATCCTTCAACTACAGGTCCCACTCTGCTGAAGACCAAGGCCACTACTGGACGAGGCACTAGAACAAGTCCTCACAAGAAGCAGGTGGTCTTTCAAATTCCATCTGATGATGAGGCTGATGATGATGAACTTGCCGATATCATCAAGGACAGACAGCAGCGGGCCGCTAGAGCCAAAGAAAGTGATGTGCCCCTACTTTTGGATCCAAAGAAGATCCTTGATTCCATCGATCTCTGGCACCAGGATCCCAATGCTCCAATGCCAGATTTGGGCCTCACTCATGGACAAAGTCACGTTGTGACGGCGTTCATCGCTGAAGAAAAATGGAAGTATGACCAAGCCAGGTCAGTGAAGAAAGCACGGTACAAGAAGCAGCGCCACCTAAAGGACAATGTCCTCGGTCTTTCGCCTGAGTAGCTCCTTGCACTGCAAGCTGAAATCAAAAAGCTCAGCAAAGAATTTGAAGCCTACAAGGCTGATTGGAAGGGCGCCAAAGTTAGATTCGTCAAGATGACGAAGAAATTCACTTCAAGTGCTGCTACTCCTGTGCACATTTAAGTCACTCCGGCTGAAGCATCTGCTCAAGCCACTGAAGGAATTGCCAGCACCCCTGATGAACTTTAGGCTGCTGATGGAACTGCAAGCACCAGGGCTGCTAAAGTAATTCCAGCCTCTGAAGAAACTGCCAGGGCAACCACTAGTGTTGCACCTGAAGATATTGCCAGGCCAGTTGAAGACTCTCTCGTTGCGCCTGAAGAAACTGCTCAAGATAGGCCAACTGCATCAGTTGTGTTTGAAGAAATTGATCCCACTGCCACTTCTCCTCCCGCACCAACACCAAGTCCAATTCTTCCTTCTGCTCTGGAAGTGAAGAAAACCAAAGTTGCAGAGCGTGCTGCTTTGAAGAAGAGGAAGGCATCAGCTGCCTCAGAATCTTTGGCCCCCAAGAAGTCAAAGATATTGACAAGTTCACTAGAGAATCCCATTGATGATGTTCCTCTCGCAAGCATGCCATCTAAGGAACTTGTTCCTCATGGCAAAGAATATCATATTCCTGATGAATCTGCAGAAGAAGATCCCTCTTCTGCTTCCACAGAGCAGATGGATGAAGAAATTGAAGTTGAAGCTTTCACTTCAACCCCTCCCGTATCATCGCCAACGCCTAAGTTTACTGCTTAAGAGGCCGGCGTTGAAGAAATGGAAGTGGATGAGGATGTGGACATTGACTGCACCACTCCCATGATGAATGATGATTTTTGGGAGAGTCAACACCCCAACTCTCCTCTGTTCACACCACTACAGCAAATTCCTCAGTCCCCAGCACCAACAGAAGTTCAGATGGGCTTTGAAGAAATACACACTGCCCCTTCCATTCATGAAGAAATTCCAACCACTAGCGTTGATGAAAACGCTGCTGAAGAAATGGAGGCCCAGGCTGCTACTGAAGCAGAAGCAGAAATTCCTTAGCCTGCGGCTCCTAACATTGACATTCCAGAAGTTATTCTTCAGATTACCGATACTCCTCAGCCACAGCCGAATAATCCATTCTCCAAGACTCCGAAGTTCAAGGTTGATGCCTTCTTCAATGATCATGTATTCTTCAGTGACTACAATCCATATGATTCTGCTCGTCTGAGGAGGAAGCGATTCTGGACTGCTAGCCAAGCTAATTTCTATTCTTCAGTGTTGTTCAACAAAGAGAAAGTCTTCAACCATGAGCATATTCCTCACTTGGATATGGAATCACTGCCTTGCTTTAACCCACAAGTGTAGGGTATCGCAACAGCTTTCGAGGGTAGAGTATTCAACCCAAATTTATTGATTCGACACAAGGGGAGCCAAAGAATATTCTTAAATATTAGCAGTTGAGTTGTCAATTCAACCACACCTAGATAACTTAGTATCTGCAGCAAAGTATTTAGTAGCAAAGTAGTTTGATAGTAATGGTAACAGTGACAAAAGTAAAGATAATAGTTTTATAGTAGTTGTAACAGTAGCAACGGAAAAGTAAATAAGTGAAGCACAATATGTGAAAAGTTCGTATGCATTGGATCAGTGATGGATAATTATGTCGGATGCGATTCCTCATGTAATAGCTATAACATAGGGTGACACAGAACTAGCTCCAATTCATCAATGTAATGTAGGCATGTATTCCGAATATAGTCATACGTGCTTATGGAAAAGAGCTTGCATGACATCTTTTGTCCTACACTCCTGTGGCAGCGGGGTCCAAGTGGAACCTAAGGGATATTAAGGCCTCTTTTTAATAGAGAACCGGAACAAAGCATTAGCACATAGTGAATACATTGAACTCCTCAAACTATGGTCATCACCGAGAAGTATCCCGATTATTGTCACTTCGGGGTTGTCGGATCATAACACATAATAGGTGACTATAGACTTGTAAGATAGGATGAAGAACACACATATATTCATGAAAACATAATAGGTTCAGATCTGAAATCATGGCACTCGGGCCCTAATGACAAGCATTAAGCATAGCAAAGTCATAGCAACATCAATCTCAGAACATAGTGGATACTAGGTATCAAACCCTAACAAAACTAACTTGATTACATGGTAAATCTCATCCAACCCATCACCGTCCAACAAGCCTACGATGGAATTACTCATGCACGACGGTGAGCATCATGAAATTGGTGATGGAGGATGGTTGATGATGACGACGACGATGAATCCCCCTCTCCGGAGCCCCGAACGGACTCCAGATCATCCCTCCCAAGACAGATTAGGGCTTGGCGGCAGCTCCATATCGTAAAACGCGATGAAACTTTTTCTCTGATTTTTTTCTCTATGAAACGGAATATATGGAGTTGCAGTTGAGGTCGGTGGAGCGTCAGGGGGCCCACGAGACAGGGGGGCACGCCCGGGGGGAGGGCGCGCCCCCCACCCTCGTGGACAGGGTGTGGGCCCCCTGGCCTTGATTCTTTCCCCAGTATTTTTTATATTTTCCAAAACTTATCTCCGTGGATTTTCAGGTCATTCTGAGAACTTATGTTTTCTGCACAATAAACAACATCATGGCAGTTCTGCTGAAAACAGATTCAGTACGGGTTAGTTTCATTCAAATCATGCAAGTTAGAGTCCAAAACAAGGGCAAAAGTGTTTGGAAAAGTAGATACTTTGGAGGCGTATCAACTCCCCCAAGCTTAAACCTTTGCTTGTCCTCAAGCAATTCAGTTGATAAACTGAAAGTGATAAAGAAAAAATTCTAGAAACTCTGTTTGCTCTTGTTGTTCTAAATATGTAAAGCCAGCATTCAGGTTTTAGCAAGTATTACGAACTAACCATACTCACAATAACACTTAGGTCTCACAATTACTCATATCAATGACATTATCAGCTAGCGAGCAATAATAATAAAACTCGGATGACAACACTTTCTCAAAACAATCATAATATAATATAACAAGATGGTATCTTGCTATCCTTTTCTGAGACCACAAAACATAAATGCAGAGCACCTTTAAAGATCAAGGACTGACTAAACATTGTAATTCATGGTAAAAGAGATCCAGTCAAGTCATACCCAATATAAACCAATAATGACGAATGCAAATGACAGTGTGCTCTCCAGCGGGTGCTTTCTAATAAGAAGGTGATGACTCAACATAAAAGTAAATAGATAGGCCCTTCGCAGAGGGAAGCAGGGATTTGTAGAGGTGCCAGAGATCGATTTTAAAATAGAGATGAATAACATTTTGGGCGGCATACTTTCACTGTCAATGCAACAACTATGAGATGGTGATATCTTCCATACTACATGCATTATAGGCGGTTCCCAAACATAATGGTAAAAGTTTATACCCCCCCCCAGCACCAACAAGCATCAATCTATGGCTTGCTCGAAACAACGAGTGCCTCCAACTAACAACAACCCTGGGGGGAGTTTTGTTTAATTATATTGATTTGCTTTGATCTTTTTGGATCATGGGACTGGGCATCCCGGTTACCGGCCCTTTCTCGTGAATGAGGAGCGGAGTCAACTCCTCTTGAGAATAACCCACCTAGCATGGAAGATACAGACAACCCTAGTTGAAACATGAGCTGCTCGAGCATACAAAACAGAATTTCATTTGAAGGGTTGCAGTTTGGCACATACAAATTTGCTTGGAACGGCAGGTAGATACCGCATATAGGAAGGTATGGTGGACTCATATGGAACAACTTTGGGGTTTAAGGATTTTGGATGCACAAGCAGTATTCCCGCTTAGTACAGGTGAAGGCTAGCAAAAGACTGGGAAGCGTCCAACTGAGAGAGCGACAACAGTCATGAACATGCATTAAAGTTAATTCACACCGAGTACAAGCATGAGTAGGATATAATCTACCATGAACATAAATATCATGAAGGCTATGTTGATTTACAACTACATGCGTGAACATGTGCCAAGTCGAGTCACTCAATTCATTCAAAGGAGGATACCATCCCATCATACCACATCATAATCATTTTAATAGCATGTTGGCACGCAAGGTAAACCATTATAACTCATAGCTAATCAAGCATGGCACAAGCAACTATAATCTCTAAATATCATTGCAAATATGTTTACTTCATAATAAGCTGAATCAGGAACGATGAACTCATTTACAAAAACAAGACAGGCCAAGTTCATACCAGCTTTTCTCATCTCAATCAGTCCATCATATATCGTCATTATTGCCTTTCACTTGCACAACCGAACGATGTGTATAATAATAATAGTGCATGTGCATTGGACTAAGCTAGAATCTGCAAGCATTCAACTCAAGAGAGAAGACAAAGTAATATGGGCTCCAAATTAAATCAACAATCATGCATATGAGAGCCACTAAACATTTTCAATATGGTCTTCTACTCTTAACCCCCAAAGAAAAGAAAATAAAATAAAACTATTTACACGGGAAAGCTCCCAACAAGTAAAAAGAAGAATGAGAAATCTTTTTGGGTTTTCATTTTAATTACTACTACAAGCATGGATATTAAACTAACTATTTTTTTGGTTTTTCTTAAGGTTTATCAAACACACAAGAAGAAAGCTAGAAAAAAAATAAACTAACATGGATAATACAATTAAAGAGTATGAGCACCGACGACTAGAATAGTGTGTGAACATGAATGTAAAGTCGGTGAGAAATACGTACTCCCCCAAGCTTAGGCTTTTGGCCTAAGTTGGTCTACTGCCAAGGACCGCGGCTACTCTGCCAGGTGTACTGAGAGGTGTAATCAAGATACCACTGGCTGGCCATCTCCTCCGGATCCGACTGGTAGGATGATGCACGATAAGGGTCCAGTGAAGGTTCCGGCTCAGGCTCAGACTCTGGAGTGCATGCTTGGCCTCGATGAGGTTACACCACTTCCAGCGTGACAAGATAATTAACTGCAGTCAAATCAAACAACAGAGGCAGGCAGAATAATAGTCTCATTGTGTTTCTTATTAAATCTCAGGTTATATAGAAGCATCTTATCTTCGTTGTCAACAATAAACTCGTGCGCTACCATGCTCCTGTAATCTAAAATGTAAGGAGGCAATATTGTCTCCTCTTTCTCATGGTGCCTAATAGGTATCTCAAAATATTTAGCAAGATGTGCATCATAGATACCTCCAAAGATGGGGCCTTTCGTACAATTCAGGCTTAACCGTTTAGCAATGACGGCACCCATACTAAAACTGTTATCACCAAACAAGGCATGGAGAAGAATAATAATATCAGGAACACTGAAGTTTCCACTATTTCCACGACCAATTAAGCATCTACTAGCAAATATGGCAAAGTAGCGTAAAACAGGAAAGTGTATGCTAGAGATTCTCGCATCGGAACCCTTCTTTGGATCCCCTACAGTGATGGTGTTAACAAAGCCATCCACATCTTTACAATGTGGTTCATCTAATTTACCCTCGAAGGGTATTTTACATACCATGCAAAAATTACGTAAAGACATTTCCTTGAACTCATCATATAAATGGAACAATACTGAAGGAGGTGATTTCTTAGGATAGTAATAAAAGTTTTGCACGAAAGTACTGGTGAGTAAGAGATACTGATCGAGCCGGTCGTGGAGGAAATCGGTGAGGCCTGCATTCTCGATCAAAGAATAAAAGTCTTCATAAATTCCAGCTTCTCTCAAGAAATTATCACAGCGCCATTCACACGGCCGTACTTCCGCTATGCGAGGAAGATTATACTTGGCCTTTTCCTTCTATTTAGCTTGTTTTTCCTGGGAGCCTTGGCTAGAAGATCCCCTCAAAAATCTCCTCAACATTTTCTGAAAATTTCTAAAATTTTAGTAACTTCAAAATAAAAGTGAATAAAACCAAACAAGATTGGTAGCAACTACTCCTACAAGTGCCTAGAGCCTATATCATGCATTAGAATTACATGGGACCTCATAAGTTTGACATGCAAGCTCACGAACAGGGTCACCAATGCAGCAAAAATTTGCAATGAATAAAGCACTAGAACAAAAACTAATTGGACCAGTGGAGGAGTCACATACCAAGCAACAACATCCCAAAGCAGTTTTGTGAATGGAGCTTTGCGCAAGCAGATCGAAAATCGCAACAAAATGAGCTAGAACTCGTGCTTGAGCTGGATGGGGATTTTTTGGGAAGAAGATGGAGTGTGTGGATGCAAGAATAAGTGGAGGGGGCCACCGTGGGCCCACGAGACAGGGGGGCGCGCCCAGGGGGTGTGGGCGCGCCCTCCACCCTCGTGGGCTGGTGCTTGCCCCTCCTGTAGTGTTTTCAGTGCCTAAAAGCATCAAATATTCCATAAAAAACATACTAAATTTGCAGGGCATTCGGAGCACTTTTATTTTCGGGATATTTTTTATTGCAGGGATAATTCAGAAAATAGACAAATAATACTATTTTTTTCTTTATTTATTTTAAATAACAAAAAGTAAAAAGAGGGTACAGAAGGTTGTGCCTTCTAGTTTCATCCATCTCATGATCATCAAAATGAATCCACTAACAAGGTTGATCAAGTCTTGTTATCAAACTCATTCCGAATAACACGGAACCGGAGAAATTTCGAATAACACTAGGTTACCTCAACGGGGATATGAACGTCCCCAACAGTAAGAATATCATTCTTTTTCTTGACAGTAGGAAGAGGAAATTCAAAACCTCCAATAATGATAGTTGGAACTTTTCCAATAGAATTGATGCTATGAACTTGAGATTGTTTCCTCGGAAAGTGTACTGTATGCTCATTACCATTAACATGAAAAGTGACATTGCCTTTGTTGCAATCAATAACAGCCCTTGCAGTATTCAAAAAGGGTCTACCAAGGATAATCAACATATTATCGTCCTCGGGAATATCAAGAATAACAAAGTCCGTTAAGATAGTGACATTTGCAACCACAACAGGCACATCCTCACAAATGCTAACAGATATAGCAGTTGATTTATCAGCCATTTGCAAAGATATTTCAGTAGGTGTCAACTTATTCAATTCAAGTCTACGATATAAAGAGAGAGGCATAACACTAACACCGGCTCCAAGATCACATAAAGCAGTTTTAACATAGTTTTTTTAATGGAGCATGGTATGGTTGGTACCCCTGGATCTTCAAGTTTCTTTCGTATTCCAACCTTAAAAGTATAATTAGCAAGCATGGTGGAAATTTTAGCTTCCGGTATCTTTCTTTTATTCGTAATGATATCCTTCATATACTTAGCATACAGATTTACTTTAAGCATATCAGTCAAGCGCATACGTAAGAAGATAGGTCTATTCATTTCATCAAAGCACTCAAAATCCTCATCATCCTTTGTCTTGGATGGTTTAGGAGGAAAGGGCCTGGGTTTCTGAACCCATGGTTCTCTTTCTCTACCGTGCTTCCTAGCAACAAAATCTCTCTTATCATAACGTTGATTCTTTGATTGTGGGTTATCAAGATCAATAGCAGGTTCAATCTCTACATCATTATTTTTGCTAGGTTGAGCATCAACATGAACATTATCATTAACATTATCACTAGGTTCATGTTCATCACCTAATTGTGTTTCAGCATCAGAAATAGAAATAACATTGGGGTTCTCAGGTGTGTCTACGACAGGTTCACTAGAAGCATGCAAAGTCCTATCGTTTTTCTTTTTCTTATTTTTAGGAGAACTAGGTGCTTCTAAATTATTTCTCTGAGAATCTTGCTCGATTCTCTTAGGGTGGCCTTCATGATACAAAGGTTCCTGAGTCATTCTACCAGTTCTAGTAGGCACTCTAACAGCAAAGTCATATTTATTATTTAATTCATCAAGCAAATCATTTTGAGCTTTAAGTACTTGCTCAGCATGAGTGGTAACCATAGAAGCATATTTGCTAATGAGTGGAAGTTCACCTTCAACTCTATCTATATAATCACTCAAGCGTCCTATCTCGAAAGCGTTATTCTTTAATTCTCCACCAACATAAGCATTAAAACTTTCTTGTCTAGCCATAAAGTCATCAAATTCATCTAAGCATGGGCTATGAAATTTAGTAGACGGAATTTCAGCTTTATCATATTTATAGAGAGAATTTACCTTTACTACGTGTGTCGGGTTATCAAGACAATGTGGTTCTTCGACAGGAGGTATATTAAGACCATGTATTTCTTCAATAGGTGGTAAATTCTTAACATCTTCAGCTTTAATACCTTTTTCTTTCATTGCTTTCTTTGCCGCTTGCATATCTTCAGGACTGAGAAATAGAACACCTCTCTTCTTAGGAGTGGGTTTAGGAATAGGCTCAGGAGTTGGCTCAATAGGCTCAGGAATTGCCTCAGGAATTGGCTCAGGGAGAGTCCAATTATTTTCATTAGTCAACATATTATTCAATAGTAATTCATCTTGGTCGACTGTTCTTTCCCTGAAAACACAACCAGCACAACTATCCAAGTAGTCCTTGGAAGCATCGGTTAGTCCATTATAAAAGATATCAAGTATTTCATTTTTCTTAAGAGGATGATCAGGCAAAGCATTATGTAATCGGAGAAGTCTCCCCCATGCTTGTGGGAGACTCTCTTCTTTGATTTGCACAACATTATAAATTTCCCGCAAGGCAGCTTGTTTCTTATGAGCAGGGAAATATTTCGCAGAGAAGTAATAAATCATATCCTGGGGACTACGCACACAACCAGGATCAAGAGAATTAAACCAAGTTTTAGCATCACCCTTTAATGAGAACGGAAATATCTTAAGGATATAATAATAGCGAGACTTCTCATCATTAGTACACAGGGTGGCTATATCATTTAACTTGGTATGTTGTGCTACAACAGTTTCAGATTCATAGCCATAAAAAGGATCAGATTCTACCAAAGTAATTTTTTCAGGATCAACAGAGAATTCATAATCGTTATCAGTAACACAGATAGGTGAAGTAGCAAAAGCAAGGTCAGGTTTCATTCTAGCATTAAGAGATTGGTACTTCCATTTAGCTAACAACTTCTTAAGATCATATCTATCTTTGCAAGCAAAAATAGCTCTAGCAGCTTCCTCATTCATAACATAACCCTCAGAAACAACATGTAATTCATAATCAGGGGGAACTTTCATCATCACTATCATCAATAATAGCATCTTCAATAATTTCATTCTCTCTAACCCTAGCAAGTTGTTCATCAAGAAATTCACCTAATGGCAAAGTAGTATCACGCACAGAAGTAGTTTCATCATAAGTATCATGCATAGCAGAAGTGGCATCATCAATAACATGCGACATACCAGAATTCATAGCAGTAGAAATTTTAGGTGTCGCAAGCTTACTAATAACAAAAGGAGAATCTAGTGCAGAGCTAGATGGCAGTTCCTTACCTCCCCTGGTAGTTGAGGGCAAAATCTTAGTTCTTTCGTCTTTCAAGTTCCTCATAGTGATCAACAGATATAAATCCCAAGTGCCTCAAAGAATAGAGCTATGTTCCCCAGCAACGGCGCCAGAAATTAGTCTTGATAACCCACAAGTGTAGGGGATCGCAACAGCTTTCGAGGGTAGAGTATTCAACCCAAATTTATTGATTCGACACAAGGGGAGCCAAAGAATATTCTTAAGTATTAGCAGTTGAGTTGTCAATTCAACCACACCTAGATAACTTAGTATCTACAGCAAAGTATTTAGTAGCAAAGTAGTATGATAGTAATGGTAACAGTGGCAAAAGTAAAGATAATAGTTTTATAGTAGTTGTAAAAGTAGCAACGGAAAAGTAAATAAGCGAAGCACAATATGTGAAAAGCTCGTAGGCATTGGATCAGTGATGGATAATTATGTCGGATGCGATTCCTCATGTAATAGCTATAATATAGGGTGACACAGAACTAGCTCCAATTCATCAATGTAATGTAGGAATGTATTCCGAATATAGTCATACGTGCTTATGGAAAAAAACTTGCATGACATCTTTTGTCCTACCCTCCCATGGCAGCGGGGTCCTAGTGTAAACTAAGGGATATTAAGGCCTCCTTTTAATAGAGAGCCAGAACAAAGCATTAGCACATATGAATACATGAACTCCTCAAACTATGGTCATCACCGAGAAGTATCCTGATTATTGTCACTTCGGGGTTGTCGGATCATAACACACAATAGGTGACTATAGACTTGCAAGATAGGATCAAGAACATACATATATTCATGAAAACATAATAGGTTCAGATCTGAAATCATGGCACTCGGGCCCTAGTGACAAGCATTAAGCATAGCAAAGTCATAGCAACATCAATCTCAGAACATAGTGGATACTAAGGATCAAACCCTAACAAAACTAACTTGATTACATGGTAAATCTCATCTGACCCATCATGGTCCAGCAAGCCTACGATGGAATTACTCACGCACGGCGGTGAGCATCATGAAATTGGTGATGGATGATGGTTGATGATGATGACGGCGATGAATCCCCCTCTCCGGAGCCCCGAACGGACTCCAGATCAGCCCTCCCAAGAGAGATTAGGGCTTGGAGGCAGCTCTGTATCATAAAACGCGATGAAACTTTTTCTCTAAGTTTTTTCTCCGCGAGACGGAATATATGGAGTTGGAGTTGAGGTCGGTGGAGCGTCAGGGGGCCCACGAGATAGGGGGGCGCGCCCAGGGGGGAGGGCGCGCCCCCGCCCTCTTGGACAGGGTGTAGGCCCCCTGGCCTTGATACTTTCGTGAGTATTTTTTATATTTTCCAAAACTTATCTCTGTGGATTTTCAGGTCATTCCGAGAACTTTTGTTTTCTGCGCAATAAACAACATCATGGCAGTTCTGCCGAAAACAGCGTCAGTACGGGTTAGTTTCATTCAAATCATGCAAGTTAGAGTACAAAACATGGGCAAAATTGTTTGGAAAAGTAGATACGTTGGAGACATATCACTTTATGCCAGTCCTTGCTGCCATTCATGATGCTTGCCTGCTCAATTTCTGCACTGACATATGTTCGTTAGGTCTACTCTGGGTGCAAGATTTGGCCGCTCGGCAATGGTGGCGCCTACAGGTGTCATTCCCCTTCTTGAAGGCACCGCCGTGGAGTTCTTCGACCCGCTTCATCCTCGTATCTCATTCTTCAGGCAAAATCCTAGACCCATCTAGGTCGGGCAATGACATTGTCCCAATGATGTTTCCCCCTTGGGGGCATTGCTTTGAAGATAGGTGATCCTACCTCACGCTTCCTTTGTGATGGACGTCCATGACATCACGGTTGGCAGGTGCCTAACCAGAGATGCGAGTTGTTGGCGTTACGACATGTGGCGACCATGATTATGGTGTGCAGAGCTGGGTCGCGACTTGTCTTTCCGATGTCGACGGTCCGGTTCGCCAATGAGTGTGCCTACACTTGTTTCTCACTGTGACAGAGAAGTCAGAGCTTCGTGTGGCGGGGCCCGTGCGGCAACGATGACGCCATGAGGGTGGTTTGAGTGGATGGTGCTCTCCGGAGGTTGCGCTGGGTTAGGTTGGTGCGAGGCGTGCAATTTTATCCTGTGAAGCGCATCAGCAAAATCGGAGCTACCGGTCCGATGACAATGCATGCAACCTTGATGGTCTCCTCTTCTCGGTGGTATGTGTGGTGTTGTTGGTGCCAGGTTGGCAGGTGCCCTTTCTTGAGGGCATGTTGTAACGGTTTTCATCCGGCTTCCCATAAATTAACCAGGCAACTCTATTCTGCCTTTTTTAATGAATTGGGCCCTAAGGGACCGGCGTTTCGGAAAAACCATTTGGTCATGCATTGTATGTTCATGGTATACTTAGAAATCAATAATTTACAATTCTACTTGTCGAACAAAAACTATAACATGAGTTAAAGGCCAACATTAAAACATCTTGCATCAGATTCTCGAGCAGTCAGTTCACAATATATAGGAACACTAAGGTATTTAGGATAAGCAAGTAAGATATTTAGGGCTGAATGTATTTCGAAAATTCTGCTATGAATATGGAAACATTGGGTTTTTGTTGAAGAAAGCATAGAATGAATTATATAATATATTATGGCCACATGAACATAGAGAAGCTCAGGAGCAATTTTTTATGTAGCAGCCTTCAAAAAATATACTCCCTTTGTGTAAGTGCATCTAGTGCCACCCCTAGTTGGTTTTGGAGAATTGACGACAAAGGTGGTTGAGGGACTAATGCGTTTGTGAGAATTGCAGGATAACGCAGGTAGTGTCCCTCATTGATTCGGTTTACCTACCGGAGATGACCCCTAAAAATGTATGAAGACATTGAAGGCAATGGTGGTGTGTGAAGATATTCACACTGAAGTCTATGACATGAGAAGACATTGAGTGAAGACTATGGAGCGCGAAGACTGAGTTGTTTCGTTGTTTCCTTTTCTTCTTTGTTGAGTCATAGGAACCACCGTACTGTTAAGTGGGGTCCAAGTGAACTAAGTCAGAGTGACTGAAGTGATGCTCAACCCAAATCCTATGTCTTCGAGCAAAGACAATGAGAGCAAATCTTATCCAGAGCTGGATGAGTCAGATTTGCTTGTAGCCCAAGTAAAGTTGCCGTGTGTGTTTGAAATCTGACCGTTGGAACACATGTCAGTTCCTTAGTGACCCAGGGTCATTTCGGACATATTAGGTCGGGTTGCCTTGTGGCTATAAATAGCCCACCCCCTACACCATAAATTGGTGGCTGCTCAGAGTTAGTTTACGGCTTTTGTAGTTTTGAGAGCAACCCACCTCGAAGCCTTTGAGAGAGAAATCCTTGCGAGGACAAAGCCCAAACACCCAGAGCCAAAGAGTGTTAGGCATCACTGAAGTCTTTCTGTCTGTGTGACCTGAAGACTTATTATACTTCAGGACTATGTATCCTCCAGCCGGTTAGGCGTCGCGTTCTGAGCATCCAAGAGTCATTGTGGATTGCCGGGTGAACGAAGTCTGTGAAGGTTCGGAAGTCTACCTTGAAGACTTAGCAGAGTGATTGGGCGAGGACTGTGTGTCCTTAGCTCAAGGGGAATAAGGTGAAGACACGGTCTTCTGAGTTGAATCTCAGCCTCCCTAACCAGACATACAGTTGTCACAGCAACTGGAACTGGTCCAACAAATCCTGTGTCTTCAACAAGTGACTGGTTCTATCTCTTCCCTCCTTTACTTTGAGTTTGTCTTCGTGAAGTCATTGCTTATCTGTGTTATCTGGTTGACTTCATTGCTTGACTACTATTGTTGATTGGCTTCATACTATCTTCCATCCTGATCCTACTACCTAGCTGCTATTAGTCTTCGTACGTTAACACTATTGCATACTTGACTATAGCTTGCTTGTTGTAGTTTATCTTCCGCTGCATATCAATTAGGTCATTTCTATTGTTTGTCTTTGAAACTTCCACGTTTTGAAGACTTTGATAAAAATCGCCTATTCACCCCCCCTCTAGTCGATAACTAGCACTTTCAATTGGTATCAGAGCAAGGTACTCCCTTGTTCTGTGTGATTCGGTTTAACCACCTGGAGTTTAGCTATGTCGACTGCAGGGATAATCAAAGTCTCCGCTGCTTGCCCTGTGTTCGATGGAACAGAATATCCCTACTAGAAGAATAAGATGCGCAGGCATCTTGAAGCCATTGATGTCAACCTCTGGTATGTCGTCAAGAACGGCGTTCCAAAAACTGGTGAAGGTGTCACCCCTACTGATGTCAAGAAGTTCATTCAACTGGACTCGACTGCAAAGAACATCATCTGTGGTCATCTGACCAAAGGACAGTATGGCCGTGTGAGTGCTCTGGAAACTTCAAAGCTAGTCTGGGACTGGTTGTCCAAGGTCAACGAAGGCGTCTCTACACAGAGAGATCAAAGGATCAGTGTTCTTCGCAACCTATTCAACCGCTTCAAGAGGAACGACAATGAAAATGTCCAGCTCACGTTTGATCGCCTCACCGACATCACAAATGAGCTACAGGCTCTCGGTGCCACTGAGATCACCAAGCATGCAATCGTCAAGACGCTGCTGAGATCTCTTGATAGCTCTTTTGACACCCTTGCCCTCATGATACAAGAACGTCCTGACTTCAAGACTCTCGATCCGTCTGATATACTTGACAGGCTCAACACACATGAGTTCCAGCTTTCTGAGAAAAGAGATATCTATGGCCCCAACTATGGCCGAACTCGTGCTTTGAAGGCAAAAGTTGTTTCCTCATCTGAAGAAGAAGAATCTGACTGCGGTTTTGATGATCCTGAAGACATTGGAAGGGAACTTGCTATGCTTGTGAATAAGTTCCAGAAATTCACCAAGAAGAAGGGCTTCAGAATGTCTTCATGATCCAGTTCAAGAAGTGATGAAGCTTCCACTCAAGACAACAAGAAGAGAACATGTCACAAGTGTAAGAAGCCTGGGCACTACATCTCTGAGTGTCCTCAGTGGGACAACGAGAAGAAGAAGAAGAAGAGCAAGGAATATGACTCTGATGACAAGAAGAAGAAGAAATTATCAAAGTCTTCTTCCAAGTCCACATCAAAGTCTTCATCTCATAAGAAAAGCTCATCTGGCAAGGCGCGTGCTTTTGTTGGCAAGGAAATGGATTCAGAGGAGGAGTCTGCTTCTGAGGAGGCAGAGGTGGAATCTGAAGCTGAGTCCGACTCTGGTGTTGCAAGTCTGGCTCTAGCCACAGCCTACGTTGCCAAGTCCATCTTCAACACTGAAGACAATGACTCCCACACCAACACTAATGATGACAAGGACGATCCTGCTCCCACATACTGCTTCATGGCACGTGGTGCCAAGGTAAAATCACGCGATGCTTACTTTCAAACATCAAGTGAAGATGACTCTGATTGTGAATCTAAACCCAGATACAAAACACTTGCTAAAATTGCTACTGAACAACAAAGGGCTATGGAACATACTCAAAAACTGTTAGACAAAAGCGATGACCTGTTGGATGCGGAAATGACACGTTCACAGTCCTTAGTTGAAGACATAAAAAATCTTCATGCTAAGTATCAAGAACTTGAAAGTCTTCATGAGACGCTCTCAACCACTTATGAAAAGCTCTCCTATGATTATCTTCAAAGGAAGCAAGAGCTTGAGAAATTGAAAGCGACTCATGAAGATCTTCAAAAAGAGAATGAGTCATTTCGCGCTCAACAGATCAGTTCTGCTCAGGATGGATTTGAACCACCATGTTTAAAATGCATTGAGCATGATAACGCTGCCTCTGTTGCTGAATTTTCCACTGCTGCTACTGTTGCTCTGTCTTCAACTACTGATGTGGTAACTAACCCCTCTGCTGAGGATACCACAACTATTGCTGATGAAAATGCTAGGTTGAAGACATTGCTTGAAACAGGGATGTATAAAAGTCTGAAAGGGCATCAGACACTTTGTGATGTCCTCAAAAAGCAGATTCTGAACCGAAACCCTAGAAAAGAGGGTGTTGGGTTCGAGAGGAAAATGAATGCTGATGGTTCCTACTGGAAGCCTGAGCAGTATCCCAAAACCACATGGGTTGCTGCAAAGGAACCTTGGATCCATCCACTTTATCTGGCTTTACCTGTGCTAATCCTATTATCATTGATGAATCCTTTGATGCAAACTATAAACTGTTCAAAAATCAGAATGGTGAAGTGTTTGCCAGGTATATTGGTACTAACTGCAGGAATGGACCGCCAATGAAGAAGATCTGGGTTCCCAAAAGCTGTCTTGAGAATCTTCCTGTGAATGTTGTCATGACACCACCAGGGAAGAAGACAAACCCCAGACCAAAGGCGTCACATGGTCCAACGGCTTCATACGGAAACAGGACTCACCTGAGTCACCCTAACGCCAACATTTTGCAGGGAAATCATACTCAAACTTATGAATATGAGTGCGTGTCTTCAAACCGCTATGTTCATAGTACTAAGAACTTTTCTGCTTATTCATATGAGTATCATTCATCTCCTGCAAGGCTATTTGCTAGGGCTCCAAAGCCGAAATTCTCAGATGCTGCACTTAGACTCATTGCTTCTAAGCCACCCCTAAAGATGTGGGTGGTGAAGAAGGACTAACTCTCTTTTGCAGAACATGGTCTCCATCTAGCAATCAAAGGCGTCCGATGTTATTGCTGGGGACCTAAAACACAAAGGAACGCATGATAAAATGACTTACTATGTATTCCACTTATGAATCGCTTACCTGTCATACTATGTGCTAACTTTCATCAAAGTTGTGATAATCCAAGTGTGCGTCAAATGCTTATGCTTCAGAACATACCTTGTGAAGCCTATCCTCCTAACTGCACTGTAGGGTATGACACCTCGTGCTTCAGAATGGATTATGGACAGCGGATGCACTAACCATATGACTGGTGATCGAAGTCTTCTCATGGACTCAACCTTACGTCCATGCGACAAGAGGCAAATCACATTTGCTGACACTGGTAAAGGCAAGGTATTGGGTCTAGGTAGAGTTGCAATCTCAGAGGATCAACACATGGATAAAGTGATGCTTGTTGAATCCCTTGGATTCAACTTAATGTCTGTCTCAATGCTTTGTGACTTAAACATGATTGTGATATTCGGAAAATATCGTTGCCTTGTACTAATGGAATCTGACAAGTCTCTAGTCTTTGAAGGGTATAGGAAAGGTGATCTATACATGGTAGATTTCTCAGCAGGTCCACAGCTTGACGTATGTCTTCTTGCAAAAGCTTCAGAATGCTGGCTCTGGCATCGAAGGCTGGGGCATGCTGGCATGAGGAACTTACACACTCTCGTCAAGAAGAAGCATGTCATAGGCATCGAAGGTGTCAAGTTCAAGAAAGATCATTTATGTGGTGCTTGCGAAGCTGGGAAGATGACTAGGGCCAAGCACCCCTCGAAGACAATCATGACGACATCTCAATCCTTTGAGCTGTTGCACATGGACTTATTTGGCCCTACTCACTACTCCACCCTCACAACAACGGCGTGTCTCTATGGCTTCGTCATTGTTGATGACTACTCAAGATATACATGGGTGCACATAATTCTCTACAAGACTGAAGTACAAGATGTCTTCAGACGATTCGCCAATCGAGCAATGAAAAATTATGGCGTCAAGATCAACCATATCAGAAGTGATAATGGCACTGAATTCAAGAACACTGGGCTTGATCTTTATCTAGATATAATGGGAATCACTCATGAATTTTCTGCTCCATACACACCTCAGCAAAATGGCATTGTTGAGCGCAAGAACAGAACCCTCATCGAGATGGCTCGAACAATGCTCGACGAGTACAAGACACTAAAAAATTCTGGCCTGAAGCTATTGATACAGCTTGTCACATCATCAACCGTGTCTACATCCATAAGCTTCTAGGCAAAACCTCCTATGATCTCCTTACTGGCAAGAAGCCAAATGGCAGCTACTTCAGAATCTTTGGTGCATGGTGCTGGATCAAGGATCCCCATCACAAGTCAAAATTTGAACCCAAAGCTCACGAAGGCTTCATGCTTGGCTATGGAAAGGATTCGCACTCTTACAGAGTCTTCAACCTCTTCCACTACAAAGTCTTTGAAACTGTGGACGTGCGATTTGATGAAACCAATGGTTCACAATGAGAACTCCTACCAAGCACACTAGATGAAGCTCCTTACAGTGAATCTAGCAAGCTGATGGGAACTGGTGAAATCATGCCCTCTGAAGCACAGCCTGAAGAGGAACTTATCATTTCTGCACCAAACCAACCTGAAGACAATGCTCAGACCGAAGACAATCCTTACAATGATGACAATGATCAGCATGAGCAAGGTCTTCGTCCAGTTCATCCTCGTGTTGCAAATGAAGTACAAATTGAGAAGATAATTGATAGCATCAACGCACCTGGTCTGCTTACTCGATCAAGAGCAACACAGTTAGCAAATTTCTCTGGGCATTTTTCATTTGTATCAATATCTGGACCCAAGAAAGTTGCTGAAGCCTTTATGGAACCTGAATGGATTCAAGCCATGCAAGAAGAACTTCAACAGTTCAAGCTGAATAATGTTTGGGAACTTGTCAAGCGCCCTGACCCTCGCAAGCATAACATTATTGGCACAAAATAGATATATCAGAACAAACAAGATGAGCATGGTCAAGTCATCAGAAACAAAGCACGTCTAGTGGCACAAGGATATACTCAAGTTGAAGGAATTGACTTCGATGAAACATTTGCTCCTGTGGCTAGGCTTGAAGCTATTCGCATACTGCTAGCCTATGCTAATCACCACAACATCTTGCTATATCAAGTGGATGTGAAAAGTGCTTTCCTCAACGGCAAGATTGAAGAAGAAGTGTATGTTGCTCAACCACCTGGCTTTGAAGATCCAAAACATCCTGATATGGTGTACAAACTAAACAAAGCATTGTATGGCCTCAAACAAGCTCCTCGCGCTTGGTATGATAGAATTAAAGACTTCCTGAAGAGCAAAGGCTTCAAACCAGGATCCCTAGATCCCACACTCTTCACGAAGACATATGATGGTGAACTGTTTGTGTGCCAAATATATGTGGATGACATAATCTTCGGCTGCACCAACCAGAAGTATAGTGATGAGTTTGGATACATGATGCAAGAGCAATATCAGATGTCCATGATGGGTGAGCTAAAGTTCTTCCTTGGTCTTCAAATTCGTTAACAAAGAAATGGCATCTTCATATCTCAAGAAAAATATCTCAAAGACTACCTGAAGAAGTTCGGCATGCAAGATTGCAAAGATTACACGACGCCAATGCCAGCCAAGCATCATCTTGGTCCCAATGACAATGGTAAAGAGTTCGATCAAAAGGTATACCGCTCCATGATTGGTTCTTTACTTTACCTATGTGCATCTAGGCCAGATATTATGCTTAGTGTTTGCATGTGTGCTCGATTCCAAGCGGCACCAAAGGAATCACATCACTTAGCTGTGAAGCGAATTCTTAGATATTTGGCTTACACCCCAACACTCGGATTATGGTATCCAAAGGGCTCAAGGTTTGATCTGGTTGGATTCTCGGATGCTGATTATGCTGGTGACAAGGTGGATCGCAAGTCAACATCAGGAACATGTCACTTTCTGGGACGATCACTTGTCTGTTGGTCTTCAAAGAAGCAAAACTATGTATCACTCTCAACTGCTGAATCTGAATACATTGCTACTGGATCTTGTTGTGCTCAGCTTCTGTGGATGAAGCAAACTCTCAAGGACTATGGCATCAATCTGAAGCAAGTCCCTCTCTTCTACGACAACGAAAGCACCATCAAGATTGCCAACAATCCAGTTCAGCACTCGATGTCGGGGGTTGGATACGACATATGCCAAAGGATGGCTTATCATGGTGGGAGCGAGTAGAACGTCGCCGGTGCCTGGAAGCGGGATGAGGCAAAGACATGCACGCCGGTGGAACTTACGCAGCTTCAGGGCTCTCCTAGGAGATAACACCCCTACTGCTGCTCTGCGGGGTCTCCGCATGATCACTAAGGCAAAGTGACTACAATGGTGCTCCTGGAGCTGTTTCGGGAGGCAGGAGAGGGCAGGGCTAGCTCTCTCCTCCCTGTGCTATCTGGTCTATCTCTATCTAGGTCCGAACCCTTTGCATGGGTGCCCCGGGGGGTTTATATAGGCCTACCCCCCGGGGGTACAATAGTAATCCGGCTGGGCACGGGTCCCAGCCGTCTATCTCTCAGGCCGCCGTCCTCCCCGCCGGCTTCTGGGGCCCGCCGACTGGCGGGTCCCGCGGACAGGCTTGATACTGTAGCGGCACTCCTGATGACGCAGGCTCGGTCATTGGGTCGTGGCAACAGTGCCGCCATCTATCGGGCGATCACTGTCGCCATTCCCCATCCTATCTGGTTAATGGCTCGTGGGGCCCTGGGGAGGAGTCGGGCGACTCTAGGGAGGCCGACTCCCACAGGTCCGTCTTCGGGGCTCTCAGGCCGCCTTCGGCCCACCCACTGACAGGCGGCCCCGTCGCCTGCAGGTCGTACAGGCTGGCGTCGTGGGCACAGTGTGCTGTGCACTGTGGCTGAGGTCAGGGCAGGCATGGCAACAGTGTCGCGCCTCGCCGGAGATCTTCCCGTGATACGGCTCACTGTAGCCATGCCGGCCCTTCGTAAGCAGGGGGGACGGCCACGCCGTGACCGTACCCTGCATCATACTTCGAGATGAGGGAGGAGTCATGGGCCGACTCTCCATAGTCGGCCTCTCTAGAGGTCGCCAGCTCGGAGTCGGCTTATCTCGGAGTCGCCGTCTGGGACTCGGCTTGTCTTGGAGTCGCTCCTGGGACTCGGCTTGAGGGGTGCGGCCTGCACCGATGTCTTGAAAGATCCTGGGACTCGGGTTAGCCTACCCGTGGCCCATTACTCTGACACTCGAAGACAAAGCACATTGAAATTCGTCATCATTTTCTCAAAGATCATGTCATGAAGAAAGATATTGACATCATTCACGTCAACACTGAAGAGCAACTGGCAGATATCTTCACAAAGCCCTTGGATGAGAAAAGGTTTTGCAAGTTACGGTGTGAGCTAAATATCTTGGAATCCTCAAATGTCCTGTGATCAGGCACACATCCTAACACTTACGCATGTTGATGACTTAGAGGTGCAACACACGAAGTAAAGTATATCTTCAATCAATGAAGACTTACATTCTGAGTGTGAATACATTAACGTGGAATTTGACTTCGGAGCGCCACGATAATTGTGCGCCGTGTCTGGGTCTAATACTTCCTATACGGTGGGTAACGCCACCACCAAATTTCTTGGTTTGAAGTGTTTCACTCATGGCGTTATTGTTGAATATCTTCGCAT